>JAIFZK010000173.1:0-600000 GCA_027481765.1 Tenualosa thibaudeaui | reverse complement strand
CTCGTCAGGACTATTATAGGTCCACATTGTAATGTGAGGGTGGAGTGGCTATAGTGTGTGCACATCAGTTTAAGTTTTAGTTTAACTCTTCTGGCTCTCTCTATGTATCTATTCATCTCTCATTCTTCTCTATATCTGTGTCAGCCTGCTCTCATACCGGCATCTCTCTCTCTTAGTGTTTCCCTTCCTCTTTCATCCTCCTTCACTCATTCTCTGTCTCTCACTAAAAACAGCACAGGGGGTCTCTGTCTGCTGAGCAGACCCAATCCTCACCAGAAGACAATCAGAGCTTTTATTCATTGGTGACAGCTATTAACTACACAGTCCATCATCTATGTATTGATATGGGAACGAGGGTAGGGGGTGACAGTGGCATGGGGTGGGCGAGAAAGTGTCGTAAAGGTCTTTTGGTCCAGCACTAAGGGCCCGTTGCCATAGCACCCCGCCTGGTAACCCATTGCAGGCAAGGCACGTCATTCTTCTCCTCTCCTCCAAGCACTTGTTCTGACACACACTATTGTCTACAAGTGGCCCTCAGAGTTGAGGAGAAGGGAAGAGGGTAGGACGGGGTGGAGTCAGGGGTTCAGCGTCATGAGCAACCACATTGGGCCGCCCTCTCTTTGTTATCAAATTTGTCGGGGGGGATTCAAAAAGAGCAACAGTTTCAGTCCTCCTGGGAAACATCCTGTTGTCCTCGAGACGCCCCTGGGTCCTGTCAGCACTCCTACCCTGCCCTATCCTTCCCTGACTTGCTCTGCTCAGCTCTGGCTAAGTGGAGGACCAGAGTACCCAGTTCACTGACGGGTGGAAGAGCAAACGGAAGACGAGCTACAGGGTCTGCTGCTCGGATTAGACTGTTGCTCCCGTGTCAGCTGTTATCACCAACAGCCACACCAACTACCACGCTCTCTCTCTCTCTCTCCTCCTCCTCCTTCTCTCACCCACTTTGCTTCACTTTTTCCCCCTCCTCCTCTACTTGTGCTCCACTCCAAGAGGAGCTCTCGTCTGGTAAGTCACCCTCCAACTTATTTCCCTGCATGAAAAGGTATTTTTTTGCATGTGTTCCTTGCTTGTTTCTAGACCTCAATCACAAGGATAAGTATGCTGCAAAAATTCTTCAGGCCACTCATTTAACTGAGACTCATTCGTTTTGGTCTGTTGATATGTAACAAATGCTCAAGGTTGTCTGAAAAGCAGGGATTAGATTGCTGTATTCTATTGCATTTCATGCCTTAGCAAGGTTCTGTATGAAAAGTCTACTTTAAAGTCATTTTTCTTAGTTGTAACAGGGAGACAGTATTTGCTGGTGGTTTTGTACTTCAGTGACTGAACAGACCCTTGAGTGTGGGAAGTATCAGGTGAAGTCCTGTCTATCTGCGGGGCTCCCTGGTCACTTTAGGGAGGGAGACCGGCATGTTATTCCCTGACCATACACTGTGAGTGTGGGGGGTGTTCATTTTTTGGCAGGGTTCAACTCTACACACTAAAGCTCCCCGCTCTTCCCAGCACCAGCCCCCTCTTTCTCTGTGCACTGCCATGCAGAGAGCATGGCTAGTAAACTGGGGCTTTGCAATAGCTGCCAGCCTCGTCACACCGCCCCCCTCACTGTCCAGCTTTGGATAATCTCTCAAAAGACTCAGCCAACAAAAATCCGGCATCATTCTTTATGTTTGCCGGCACCCTTTTTACGTCACAATGCTCTGGGAAGTTTTTATCCCCAGATCTAATCCCATTTCCCCTAAATCTGCTCCCTGTGAGCCTGGTGATGATACAAATATTTTCGTTTTGAAGAAACTGTGTTAAATTATTGATATAGTTGGTTAGTATTGATATATTTATTGGCTGGAATTGCACAGCAGAATTCAAATTATATTTATACAGTGCCTTTTACAATAGAATGAATTAGAATTAATACAATAGAATGTTTGTATGTTTTCTTAAGTGGAGATTGTCAAATCCTGAAGGAAGCACAGTGTTTCCCTTGATAAATGGGGAGTGGGATGGGTGTGTGTGTGTATGTGTTTTTTTATCTATCCTTAGAAATTCTGTTGGCCTGGAATCCCACGGCGCTCTTTGAGATGAGCCATCCTCCATGCTTGCAGGGAGAGAAGAAACGTCCTCCCCTCTGCAGCTGGCTGCTCTGTTTATGTGCCCAGCGGGACGTAGTCGCCCCGCTGGGAGGTGCAGTTTCATCACTGGGGTGGGGGGGTGGGGGGGGATTCTCCACTTGCTCGTTGACCTGGAGTCCATAGTTTTGGAGGTGGACAGGCATGTCTGCTGCATGGGCCGTTTGTCAGTGCCTCTTTGTCAGTTTAACTGCTTTCATCTGGGGGAATTGATAAAGGGATTGGCTTGCGTGTAGAGCACAGTGATCATCCACCCACTGGTTTCACCGCAGGGAGATGCTCTTAACTAAGCTGTCTGCTCACTGCTACAGCTGACCCCAGCACACGCCCATGTGTTCTTGCATTCCTCATGTGTTCCCATAATATTTTTCTGTTGTGTCTTCCTATTTTGTTAACCTCCGTTGGAAATGTCAAAACTGGCCTTGTTTACGTTTGGGCGGAGCGGGTCAACATCAACTTCCAAATTTATAAGGCAAGCTAAGAAATTAACAGGGGGCTCTCCCATGTTGGGTGTTGAAAATGTCAATCACATGTGGGTCAAGCTGGGCCACTGAAGAAAAATGTACTTGCATGCATCTTATGCCAACAGCCTCTCTAGTCCGGGGCGTTGGTTACAAAGTGGAAAAAAGTATCACTGTGAAATGCCAAAGGCTCTCATCTCACACTGGCCACACCAACCAAGCCCACCATGCCTTGATTCATGTCTTAAAAAGGTTGTCATATCCTCAGACGACTGATGGAAACATCTGTGCAAGCTCAATTATTAATAGATCGACTGTTTACAGGCCAACAGGGTGTGGGTGCATGCTGCATCAAGGAGCTGTCCCAAACAGTTTGCCTATCTAATCTTGGCCCAATGAACCCCTAGCACCATCATTAATGTGCCAATCCAGAGTGGCAGGCCATCTCGGGGTAGGGCAACAATTGGCACGGGGCACTGAAAGCAGATAGCAGGGTGTGGCCACTGCCACTGCCTCCCATGTTCCATGACCCATAGGTGGGGCTGGGTGGATGCACATGCCCTCATGCTGACCCACCAGCTGAATGCTGGGCTGGAGGTGGGTGTCATGTGGCCTAGTAGCATTGACACATTCCCCTGTCTTCTTCTAGGATGCCTCCATCTCTTCTTACCACCACAGATTTATGCAAGGAGCCAAACACACATGACCCTGCCCATTAGAACACACCTAGAAGCATAATATTTGCAATCACTACCTGTCAAGCTCACCAAGATGATGATGGTTACAAGTAGGAGTTGTTGAAAGAAAATTGAACACTGTCAGCAGCGGGGTAGAGAATGAGACCTAGCTGTAAGAACATTTTTCCCTCTGGAATGTAGAAATGACAAATACCTCCAAGTCTGTTTTTAGGGGGGGTTTACTACACTGCATTCTTGGTTAAAAATGGCACTGACTGAATGAATGAGTGAATGAATGAAGCCATTCTAGTGGTTTGGCGGCTGGGCTTTTTGTTGTCTGTTTAAGAGAGTGAGAGCAGTGTGCTCTTTGCCATACTTATAAATATGAGCATCTGAGGGCATAGTGTTTGTTGAATGCCCAAGTCTTTTGTGTGTGAACCCTCTGGGGGGCAGGGAGTGCTCTTAATGGTTTCACTGTGCACTCGCATGGCTAGATGAATAGTACATGTCATTCAGCATTGCTTGGATTACTGACCCCAGAAGGTCTTTTATTAGCTTTGTTGCTTTGTGAATTATAGCTGGTCTCTGTTGGGTATAGTTTGACATCTCTGACTTGTTGCATGTGAAGTCATGCTTTGATTTGGATTTTTCACTGACTCCTGTCTAGTCACAGAGGTTCTTTTTGTGTGTGACTTTATGAAGTGACAATTCCATTTAAAGCATCTATTTTTTTCTCCTCTCAGCAATGGATTCATTCAGCACCTCACCCGATGTTCCCTCACTTCCCTCCAATGTAACATGTGCACCCGTTGACAACACAGCAGAGAACCTGATCTTTGGAAGCTACTACATTCTGGTCTTCCTCCTGGCCCTGAATGGCAACAGTCTGGCCCTGTGGATCTTCTCCCGCCAACGCGGGACATCCTCGCCAGCCAACGTCTTCCTAATGCATCTAGCTGTAGCCGACCTTTCTTATGTCATTATCCTGCCCTTGCGAGCCACCTACCACCTGACAGGTGGGCACTGGCCATTCGGCGAGATCCCTTGCCGCCTTGCAGGCTTCTTGTTCTACGTCAACATGTATGCTAGCATCTATTTCCTGGCTTGTGTGGCAGGGGACAGGTATCTGGCAGTGGTGCACGCTGTGCGCTCACTCAAGCTCCGTCAGGCCCGCTATGCCCACATGGCCAGCTTCTGCCTCTGGGTGCTGGTGACAGTCTCCATGGCGCCACTCCTGGTGACAAAGCAGACGTCGGAGGTGAACGGCATGACTGTGTGCCATCAGCTCTACCGTGAAAAAGCATCCCGACGAGCACTGGTGTCTCTGGCCGTGGCATTCACGCCACCCTTCCTGGCCACACTGACTTGCTACCTGCTCATCATCCGCAGCCTGCGGCTCGGCTCACGGCTGGAGCCGGCCCTGCGTCTACGGGCGCTACGCACCATCGGCCTGGTCATGCTCATCTATGTGATCTGCTTCCTGCCCTACCATGCCAGTCGTGCCACCTACATCCTGGGCTATAGTCTGGACCTGCCCTGCCGCACCCAGAGAGCCCTGGCGCTGGCCAACCGACTCACCTCCTCCCTCACCTGTCTGAATGGGGCCCTCGACCCCCTTGTGTACCTGTTTGGGGCAGAGAAGTTCCGCGGCACACTACAGAAGTTGCTATGCAGGGGGCAGGCGACCAGCTCCAGTGCTACCAGTGGTGAACTCAAGGGCACGCATGAGAGCTCAGTAAGTGCCAAGTCTGAGTTCTAAAGGATGACGGACTGAGGAGGTATTTTTTATGAACTGGTTTGGGCAGGACACCCAAACCTGAATGAACTCTGTAAACCCTATATTTATACTGATTTAGGTCTATTGATAAAAATATAATTTCATTATCTCATTAAGCTTGGCATGAACCTCTATATTCCTACATGCAAACATAAATCATTATAATGTGGCATTATACTGACATGTATTGTGAGTGGGATTGTGATTTTATTCAAACCAAGGGTTACTGTGCTACCAAGGCTTTGGGAATTGACATACCATTTTGTCAGTAATTTGTGTTTGTGTAGTACTGCAAAATAATCAATCTCTTCATAATGCTAAATATATTAGTATGCTGGTAAAATGCAGACTATTGCTTTCATTGTGTATAATGTCTGTGTATGACATAACAGTGGTTGATATTTATGGAGGAACAAGCATTATGAAGGAATACTAACAAAAAAGAACAATTTAAACTTAGCTAAATGTGATATATATAAAATGTGACAAACATAATTCTATGCATTTGTCCTGGTCTGACAGGGTCAGAGAACTACATATTGCTTTCTACAGCTTCTGTATATTCTGTTTGCTAGACTGGCAGGTGGTGACATTGCAAGAAAAGACTAAATGCCATGAGTCAAGGAGGTTGTACCTGGATTTCTACTACCTTCTTTTTTATGTGATTATGGGTTATTTTAGCATTTTCAAATTCATGGGTTCAAGGTTTTTTCAAGTAGATGTGAAAATCATAAATCATATTAATCTTTATCAGACATTCCTGATTAATCGATTAATCCCCCCCTCCCCCCCAAAAAAACAACAACAAAAAAAACAATCAATTGCCCTTTCCTGTTTCACATATAGTACTATGCAATCTTGCTTGTGCAGATAATCTTTCAAGCCAAATCCACTGTTTGCTGTTAGCCTGACAAGCCACATCAAAACTGTATAGTCTGGCCATGACCATTACACCGAACTCAAACCAAAAGGCGGAATCAGCAGTCTTTTAAGCTGTCTTTTAAGCTGTCTCTGCACACTGATAAGCTACCACTAGGGTACGTCTAGGTGACTCTCTATAAGGACAGAGCGATGTGATTGGTTAGATGTACCGACTGAGCAAAATGATTTGCTACTGCTAGGGTATGTCCAGATTTCTAGGCTAGTTTGCTGTGGCAGATGATTCAGATTTTTGTACATGTATCACACTACATTTTTTACACCACTGTTATTATTTTGACATTTTGGGTTTTTCCTTTCTGAACCATGATGATTCAATTTGAAAGTATTTGCTGTTTTTATTTTTATATATGATCTTTCATGTTTTTACCATGTCTGTTATCAGTATGTTACAGTATATAAAACCTCTGTATGCCATACGGCACATTAAATTTGACTGAGCAATGCCAACAATGCTTGTGAGGTCACACAGCAAATAGACTGCATATAGAATTCAGTTTTATGTCGTTATCACATTTTTTTATAATGGTGAAGAAAATTATAATTTCTTCTTATGTATCTATGAAATATTAAAATGTTTTTGAGAAAGACCTCAGTCTCTGTAATCAAAGATCTGAAATGTTTGGTTGACATATTTGAACTCCATTTTTGAGTCAAAACAACACACTAGGGGGCAGGATAGTGTAAGTGAATTATTATTATTTTTTTTTACTTTTGAACATCTTAAGCATTTTAAGTATCCAGTTCCTATGGCAACACATGCACTAAAAATATATTCTTTTCATATTTCCTTTTTGAAAATGGCAACATCCCAAACCAGATTGCTCAGGTGACATTGGGTAAGGAGGATGGAAAAAACATTGCCCCTCTCACTCATGACCACAGGCCAAGTGGCTTCCCTTCTTCTGCCTGACGAAGCTATTTCTGCGCTTAGTGGTAGCCCGCACTACAGTGACAGTAGCTGTTGTTGGAGTCTGCTATTGTGCTTGTGAGAATGTGAGTGACTGACTGTGAACGTGTATATGCAATTGTGTGCATATCTGTGTGTGTGTGTATGTGTGTGTGTGTGAGAGAGAGAGAGAGAGAGAAAGAGAGAGAGACAGAGAGAGAGAGAGAGAGAAAAAGGTGGGGCGGAAACCCCATGGGCAAGAGGGACTTTACATAGCTCTTGGGTTCTCTCTACATGCAACACCGGTGTGGCTTAAGTCATTTTTTTCTGGCTGTCTCTTCTTCCTCTTCACAAATTTGTGCAAGACTTCCTGTCTTAGCCTAAGCATGGGAGGGTATCCTCTGAAGAGAGTTGGGGTTGAACTTTAACAAAGAAGGTGCGTGGGTGTCAGAGAGTGTGTATGTGTGTGAGCATGCATATGTTTGCATAATGAAATATTTGCATTCACGTGTTCCACAGTGAATATGTCCTTGTCTGTTGTGTGTGTGTGTGTGTGTGTGTGTGTGTGTGTGTGTGTGTAACTTTTTGTGTGAGCACAAACAATTGTCTTTATGCCCCTATGTGTATGAGCATATCTATGAATGTGTGTCCATTTATGTAACACTATTGTTTTATTTTGCAACATACTGCCATTCAATGGATCAAGCACTTCATAACTCCAGCAAGGAAGCCATAACACTCTTGGTGCAATTAGACAGTGAACTTGAAGTCACCATTTATATTATTAATGATTATTAATAATGTAATAACAATTAGAGCTATTATATTTGGACACCAGACTTTAGGTAATTAATACTTGAGCTATTGACATATGATGTGGAGTCAAGAGCAGCATAGCAAGGGTGTTTGGTTAAGATCAGCTCAGAGGACTTCCCCCTGATACCAGAAGTTGCCCCTCCCTCCTTTTCCACCCACAAACACACACAGTCCAGATTATATGCCAACCTACCCCATGCCCTATCACTGCACTACAGACTGTGTGGTGGATGTGAACTTTCCCTCGGCAGCCATCAGCTTTCCACCGTGCCCATTAGTCCTCCCTTAAACACAAACACAAGGGATTATTCTTTATTCAGTGTGAAGTTAGTAATGGTTAATAATTACTGAGGAGTTCTGGAGCCTTGGACAACAATTTATGATAAAAGCTTGCCCTTGTGAAGACTTTGCTAAAGTTTGGAGGAGGGGTGGTGTTAGCCTTAGTGGAAATTAAATGAACGGTCGTGTGGTCCTGTTAGTCTGTCTTGTTAGGCGTTTTGAGTGCAGAATGAGGAAGTTCACAGCTGTATTTGTGGCAGCTTCCTTTTTACAGCTTTCGCTCCTGTAACAGGAAGAGAGAGAGAGAGAGAGAGAGAGAGAGAGAGGGACAGAGAAAGACAGAACCAAAGAGACAAACGGAGAAAGAGAGCAAAGGATAGGCACAAAAGCAGAGTGACAGACACAGAGCGGATTAAAACAAGGGCAGGAGAACCACAATGAATCGGAGCAGAAGGACAGGCTGAGTGCCCCCTCCATGTTCTCTGGGGTGCGTGTGAAAGCAACAGCAACAGCAGCAGCAGAAGCAGTCTTACTGACCCAGGTCCCCACTGGCCTGAGCTGGCAAACAGGACGGGGGGGCACCGCTAGAGCCTAGGGAGGGGGGCCAGGATGTCCACTCTCCAGCCATGGTACCATGGTAATATCACACGATCCACTGCTGAGGGGCTGCTCTCCAAGGCAGGCAAGGATGGAAGCTTCCTCCTTCGAGACAGCGAGTCCATAAATGGGGCCTATGCACTATGTGTGTTGTAAGTAAACTAGACTTGCCCAGCTGAGGCAAACACATACACACACACAAACACACACACACATACAAACACACACAAACAAACATCATTGTGTCTACAATTACAAGGTTTCTGGTTAAGTTTTTGTATGCACACAAGGCATGTCTAGCTGCAGGAAAGTCTCTTCCCTTCCATGTCTTTTGGACTACATGTTTCATAATAGCACATTTGATTGTTGGAAGTAGGGATACTAATTTAATAATTAGATACAGACTCTAATTCATGAGTAGATGCACTAGAGTGTGCAACCACATGAGGTACTGATATGAATATCTTCCTCAATGTGACCCAGGCGTTATATAAAGCTAAATACAAAGAACATCTTTGAATTCTATTAAGCAGATTTGATGCTCTGCTTCTGTTTCCCTTGCTTTCAAACAATGGGTACAAGTCTGTTTGAGGATTTGGTGTAATCTCCATCAGATTGCAGCGTGGCATTCTTCAGCTACCTGTAGCATTTATCATTACTCTAATCTCATGTATTGAGCAGCTCTGTGAGACGCAAAGATATTAAACTCATTATCACTGCCAATGCAGAGAGATGCAGCCATGTTAGCATCTTTCTGGAAATACACCAAGCAAACCTTGTTTATTTTGCTCTTGTTTATTTCGCTCTGTTTTCCACTGCATTTGCACTATGTCTAATGAGTTGGTTCATTTTAATAGGGAAGTGGCGAGGTTAAAATTTTCGCATTTCAGTCTTTTAGAGAAACTAGAACTTCAGTGTCAGACACACTGGGGCTGATGCCTCTTTGTAAAATCATTTACTGATGAAATGAAAGTAATCCTGTCCCTCCCATCATTAGACTTTTATGGAAATGTAGTGGTTAGGCAAAAGGTCAAGCCGCTGGCATGCACACTGCTAGTTACACTTAGCTGCATTATGCTGGAGGGCTATGCCAACGTAAATTTTCAACCCATCCATCAACTGGCTCTGTATATCTGTAAATCCACTTTTCCATTTTCAAATGCATTCTCTATCATCTTTTCCCTCAGGTACCAGAACTGTGTGTATACATACAGAATTCTCCCCAATGAGGAGAGGAAGCTCTCAGTTCAGGTGAGGGGATGGCCTGGTCCATCTTGTAGCTTTATTGTGCTTGCAGCAATTTTGATTGGGAACACACCCAACCTCTTCAGCTAGTTTTTACATTTCATTGGGATGAATTTTCTAATACAGAAGAAATAGTTGCACTTGACATTTCCACTTTCTATCCCATGAATTCTCTCCTTTGTCTTAGATGGCTTAGATGTTAGCAAAGCGTGCTGAGAGCTGCCTGGTGATTTCAGGCTTTGTCTCCAGTTTGATACTTCTGCTTTTAGCGAGGCACCGAACAACTTGCGATGTTGTAATGTTGTCATGATGGCAGCAAGTGGAATGTATATCCTCATTAATGATGAACTGTACTAAACACAGACCACAGTAAATTTGCTACAATGTGCACTAATGAGTTGTGGCATGGAAAAAATTGCGGTCATCATTTAGAATGCCTTCTTCTCAAAAAAACAAACAAAAAACAAAAAACATCTACAACAATGATTCTTTAAAACAAAAACAGATCATTAAAAACTTGTTCATTCAGTAAGCTGCACATCGTTCAGCCCAAGTAACTCGCCACACATTAACCACCTGATTTGTTTAGACAAGTTGACATTAATGTATGAGAGAACAAGGGCCTGCTTTGTGACAGCTGGGACTTCAGCTGCTCACTATCTGCTTGTCTGCTTAGTGTAGAACACTTTCTTCTTTACTCATACCAACTCTCTCCCGCCTAGCCTGCTTGTGATTAATGCTCATAATACATTAATGTATCGAGTGTCACCATTGGCTGTTTTTGGTCAGAAGTGGACATTACCACAACCGGGGCCACTTCTTTTGCATGTGGTGTGTCACAGTGACGGTCTCCGTGTTGGACATGCACTGAACGCAAATTTGTGTCTCAAAATGGCCGCCATGAATGTGGCATTTTAGGTCGAAGGATTACTCAAAACATTCAACCTAACATGACTTACAATAGCCGGGAAAAATTTCCTTGAACTAAGTCCTGGTTAAATCCTCTGTCTTACTTCAATAGTTTCTTCCTCTTTCATTTTTTTGTTGATACATCGACTCTTCATTTCTTAACTGCCCTTCGTGGTTTGGAGAGGTTCCTCATGTTTTCTACGGGAACCAGAGTCCATTTCATCTGAAGTGTCATACAATATTTTGGTCAAATCAGGCTTTTTTCCATGTGAGAATATTTTGAAGGAATTGTGGGACATTTTAAGGGTGGCAGAAAGGTTGTTAAGTAATCTTCAACAGCTTTCTGATTGACTGTCAAAGATGAGTTCTCTACTTCCTTCACATGTACCTCTAACAAGTAAATTAAGTCAAAACAGATATGAGACTAACCAGCATCTGAAATTGGACTCTAAGCATTTACATAAGCTATGCAGGTATACATTTAGGGCAATCGTGAAAATATGACATGATTTTCACATACTGCAACCTGTCACTGTTCACTACTGATCTACAGCCTTGTGGATCAAAGGCTCGCACATGAGCAGTCTATAACAAGCACAGCATTCTGGGGAACTAAATCAGATCGGATTATAGGCATCAAACGTCTTGTATTACACAATGGTGCCTATTTAAACTTTAACACAATTAGTTTTGATGGCTCAAGAGAAGAGTGAGCAACACCACTGTTTGTGATATAGTATGTGCAAGAATACTGAATAGCAAAGTGTTAAAGAATAGGTCTAAATCTCATCTGTCTCATGTTAACCCCTGAGGTTTTAAGGCACTTGTTCAACGACTTTACTCCTTCCCTACCTTCAGGCCTCTGAGGGAGTGCCTATTCGTTTCTTCTCTGTGCTGCCTGAGCTGGTGGAGGCCTACTACCAGGAGAACATGGGCCTCGTTACCCGCTTACAGTTCCCTGTGCAAAAAGAGGAGGAACCAGAGGAGGAACCAGGTAAGACCACTTTTTGCATCAAAAGCATGATGCCAGCTATAAAAGGCATGCTGATATTTTATATTCCTTGCCCATATGCAGGGCTGTTGTATTTATCTTGAAACAGAAAGAAACCCAAAATGCAAAAGTGTTGGGAATGCCTTTGAGTGTTAAAGAGTGTTTTCTGTTGCACTGTGTGGTGACCCTCCTCTCGAGTGTTTCTCCTTCACACCTCCCACGCATGAAGTGATAAATGTCACCAAGCCGAGGTTACTGAGCCACATCCACACACCCAGAGTCATGCACAAATGCAAACCATCTGCAATGCTAGAACCTCTGCATTTATTACTATAGGCTACACATTACATCGCCTTTCAGCGGATGAGAGCAGAAAATTTATATTCAGAACCATTTTTACGTCACAGTTCACCACTTCTCACACTTATTGCAAACTGCTTTGCAACTTTCATGTGATTTATTTTACCTTTACCTTTCATGTGATTTCTCAACGTGATTTCTTTTACCTTTCTGCTTCTGCTGCTTCTGGCCATAACCAGAGACAATGAGCCTGCCTCCACAGCTGCCTCCCAGGAACTTCTCCACACCTGTGAATGACATCAAGGAGGAGCCTCCCAAGGGAAGCGAGCTCGCCCGCACCTCCACCTCCATCTTTGAAACATATGTACAACGCCTGCAATATGTTGACATGTCCAGGTAGCCTATGTAACTTACAACTTTCTATAAACTAAAAGATGGGCTCTCTCATTCTGGCCCTAAGCCAACTCAAGATACATTGTTGCATGTAGCCTACACTGACTACACTGAAGTGGCACGTGGAAATACTTTAGTAGTAGTAGTTTTAGTTTTCTTGATGTCATATTGGCTCAAGCATCACTGGCTAATCTAGTTGGCTCCTCAGTCTACTGGTCTAACGCAAGAAATGCAGAAAGGTATGGCCCCTTGTTGCCACTTCGTATTCTCACACCATCTGATTAGCCTAACCTTTATGTGTCCTTTTGATGGCCAGCATTCCTGAGGATCATCAAAAAT
This sequence comes from Tenualosa thibaudeaui, assembly GCA_027481765.1. NCBI lineage: Eukaryota > Metazoa > Chordata > Actinopteri > Clupeiformes > Clupeidae > Tenualosa > Tenualosa thibaudeaui. The sequence goes on along the minus strand of JAIFZK010000173.1, from coordinate 587,262 downwards.
GCATTCTAGAGTACTTTCGCTATAATATTGCCGGAGACACAGAGCAGGTCCAGAATGGCAACCCCACTCTACCAAATCTAAAGAAGCTTATCTTCCACATCTGCAAAAATCTGAACAGGTAAACCTGCTATTTTGCTAAATACTTTAAATAATTAGAAGGATATTTAAAGTAGGATCACAATATGATTGTAGATGTGCAGGCATGTGTCTATGACTTTGACTCTGTCCGTAGTGAAATTAGTCGCACACTGCCCAGCCTGGATGCTCTACAGAAGATTCTTGATCAGCCAATGTCACCTGGAGCTGGAAGATTAAGGAGTCAGGTAGGGCTACAATCAAACCAAATACAGAAATGAAAATAAAATAGGGCGAATTATAGTGTTAAACTGTAACTCTAACTCGATTAGTGTGACGTATGGGGGATAGAGTGCTGTTTTATCCTGGCCTCATTCAAGCCCTTCTGGTTCTACAAAGCCTACACTGTGTGTACAGTAATGTAAACTCTTATGTATGTAACACAGAAAAGCATGATAGTGTTGTTTCAGTGATGGCTTTGTTTTTTTTAGCTCTCTGCTGATCCAAACCAATCTGTGGCTTTCAAGCTTGAACAGTTGACCAAGTTACTGTACTCTATAGAGGATAAGGTAAATCCAGATCATTTCATGTATTATATTTGATGTGCTTTCACCCTAGGAATGCGATGCTGAGAGCATACTACAATACTCTTACCTTTTAAATAAAATGTGTCCTTAATACCTTTTGTTGTTGATCTTGTAGACAAAAAATGCTGTGTTTGAGACTGCTGGATTTGATGGAGGCCACAGGAACTCTCTCATCCCACCTGTAACATTTGAGGTGTGTGGGAAAAATGTGCTGAATCGTTTTCATATTAGTCAGCAGATCTGTTAGGTATATGCCATCAAGAGATGAATAGATTCAGTTAACATTTTATTAGCTGACCTTTAAGTGTCAGGGAGGTCCCTTTAAAAAGACACTTTAAAATTCCCCAACCAGATCAGATGAAAATGTCATCTGTTGTATAAATTAATTTGTTTTGGCCCAGGTTTTGTCATTGTTGTTCTGTCTAAGGTCTAAGTTCATATAGGTGTATCTATAAATGCAGGAAAACTTAAATAAAGCGTCAAATGTAAGTAACACTCTGACACTCCGATGCTCTGACTCAGATGCCAGTATGCTCAGATAAAGCAGGACATGATAGGTTGTTCGTTAGCTTGCACGATAGGTTGCTAATTGCATATGTCAGATGAGTCTGAGCTTTGTTGTGTCAATAGGTGAAATCAGAGTCACTAGGCCTTTCAACCAAGATGTTCCTTAAAGTGGATGTGGAGGGTGGAAAGTTATTCTTCAAGAAATCCAAGGATGGGCCAGAAGATAAATACTATGTGCACAACAAAAGTAAGTTCTTTCTGAAAAAATATTAATTCATTTACGTCTTGGTTTTTATATGTATATGTATGATCAAAGTTGCCCATTTTTACATTTTGTCAATTTGCAGTCTTGCAGCTAGTGAAGTCCCAGAAAATGCAAACCAAACTGGTGATTGTGGTTGAGACAGAAAAAGAGAAGACATTGAGAAAGGAGTATGTCTTTGATGATTCCAAGGTATTAATCTTCAGAAATAAAGAAGATGTTGTCGTGTGCTTCAATGCAGTGTGGTGTTGCTAGGTCTGCTTCCTTTTCATTTACAGTCTCACAAGCAGGCAATAATGTTGTGGTTTATGCACCTTGCTATATGTTTTCCTTTCCATGCACACATGTGTATATCTCTGTGTGTGTGTGTGTGTATGTGGTTGTGTGTGTGATTTAGAAAAGAGAGGGTTTCTGCCAACTTCTCCAACAGATGAAGAACAAACATTCAGGCAAAGCAGAGCCAGACATGATCACCATCTTTGTAGGAACCTGGAACATGGGTATATTATCACTCACACTGACTCTTCCTCAGTGGGATGCATATCTTTATTAATTATCTTTATTATATATAGATATTGACATAAAGTGCATATCAAATCTTGATATGATTGAAAATTATTTGCTTTGTCTTTGCAAGTTAGAGTACACATGACTTGTGGGAAACATTTTACGTTTTAGTTGATTGTTTTGAATATAAGAAATTATTTGTGTTCCATCTCTCTTATCACAGGCAATGCCAATCCACCACACAACATCACATCCTGGTTGCAGTCAATGGGCCAGGGGAAGACACGTGATGACACAGCAAATCAGATCCCTCATGATATCTATGTCATCGGCACGCAGGAGGACCCACTGGGGGAGAAAGAGTGGGTAGACATCGTCAAGGGTGCACTGAGAGACATCACCAACATCAGCTTCAAGCAGGTCAGCATTGGCTATTTGAGTTCCAAACATCCTGGTTAAGGCATCTGCTAACGATGTCACTAACATAACCTTGGCTTTTTGTTGTGTATGCATTATTTGTGCCAATAACATGAGGCTAAAATATTTAGTATTAGAAAATTAAAGGAAGAGAATGCTTTGTTTGTGTGGAAGTTGGTTAATCAGTCAGTGTAGCAGAAGTGTTACAGACAGTATCAGACCTTACTTATTTACTGGTGTCTCTTGAGCAAGAGACAACAAGGTGTTTATTTGCCTGTTCCCACCTCACATAAATGAATATCAGTTCAATTCAGTCAACACATGGCTACTAGAAAGAGCTCAGGGGGCACACTGAGTCAAGACAGAAGAACACAGACTAGAGAGTCAGGGTTACAAGGCAGACTGGGCTACTGGTACACTAGTATGGTGGACTACAACATTTCACACTTCAGTAATCTGATGCACAGCATCTTATGTGTTTCTTTTTCTGTAGTTGTTTGTGTTGTTTATGTTTGCTCTGCCTGTTATGCTTACAGCTACTTTGAATTTAGGAATATAATGTCCTGTGTAGTAGTTCTTCTTGTTCAATGTCTGCTGAGAAATTGTTTTAGTATTTGTTCTCTAAATAAGTGTTTTGCCAGCTTTTTGTTTCTGTAGTGCTTATGTGTTACAATGGTGACAGGTAGCAACTCAGACACTGTGGAACATCAGGATCATAGTGCTGGCCAAGCCTGAGCACGAGAACCGCATCTCACACATCTTCTCAGACAGTGTGAAGACTGGCATCGCCAACGCTCTGGGTTAGTAATAGTACTTTTTTGTGTGTGACCAACCTCTTACACTGTCATCTCGCCCCCTCTGCTGTGGTATTCACTGGTAGCAGCTCAAAAGCTGTGAAACCAGACTGCTTTTTGTAGTCTGATATAATCTATATGCAAGACTAATATGCATGGATAGCACTGCAAATATGGGGCTCTGGGAAAGAACATTATACTTACCCTTGTCCCACCACCTCATTGAAATAATAATGATCTGTTGGGCTGTATATTGCAATTTTTCTGACCATTAATGTGATTGCCATTAGAATTTTTTAATCTTCTATTTAAGTTCAATAGTCACCATATGATACATTAAAATTACTCTTGTTCACGTCCTTTTGCCTTAATGGGATCCAGGCTTTCTTCTGTCAGCCTGTCTAGCTGTACATCCATCATACTAAGTCCTGGGGGGCATGTGCAACAGCTCAACAATGGGTTTTTCATAGTACCTTTATCTTTTGTACATCGCCTCTGGCTAACCTCAAAAACAAGTCATCATAGTTGCAAAATTGCACAATTAATTGCAATCTTTGCATAACTTCAAATTATGATTTTGATTAAAATATCATTAATTAATCTTTCAGCCGTAGAGTTCAGGTTCTGTGCAGTCCTCCTATAACCTTACAGTTCCCCTGCTACGTTAGTGATACTACTGTTATTAATCATCTTTTTACAACTTCAGATTCTTTTGATTCATCTGAATTATTTTCCACCTCCATTGCACTGCTGCACTCCAATCTACCTGACACAAATTGCTTTCATCTTGTCCATTCAATGACATTGAAGATTAAATTGTCTGCTTTGTGTCTTGGTTGCATTTTCAGGAAACAAGGGTGCAGTTGGGGTGTCATTCATGTTCAATGGCACGTCGTTTGGGTTTGTTAACAGTCACTTGACCTCAGGAAGTGAGAAGAAACTCAGGTAGGTGTGAGTGAATTCATAGTCATATTCAGACCCTGAATTCATATTCAGTCTTGGTGATGTAAGTGTAAGACTATTGTGTGTTGTGAGACTTTTAGAGGAATGTAACCATGTAACCAAATATACTTACAAAGCAGTTCACATTATGTTCAGGATTACATGCTTCCATATCTTTGGGCTCATCTGACTACCACACATGTGGAAACTGCATTGGTCTTTTTAAACCCACCAGCTCTGTGGCCTGCCTTTATTTGTCACCTTCGCTATTTATGTAGCACTGTGCTCTATTAAGCAGGCTTATTTACATTTGCAGCGCTACAGCATACCCACAAATAACGTAAACAACTGACGGAGGTTTTTTTTTCCTGTTGTGCATTCACTGATGCTATCTACCTGTTCACTGCCAGGCGAAACCAAAACTACACCAACATCCTACGTTTCTTAAACCTGGGTGATAAGAAGCTCAACCCCTTTGACATCACTCATCGCTTCACACATCTCTTCTGGTTAGGAGATCTCAATTACCGGATCGACCAGCCATCTACTGTAAGACAAATTTGCACCTTTGTTCAATACAAAAACAAAGTTCCCATTAACTGTACACAGACACCTTTAGCAACCGTGTAAGAAGATTGGCAGATATTTCAGGCAAAAGTCTTTCACACTTTGCATCCTCAGTGCCATTAACCCAGCATGTCTTTACCAAACAGCAAAGTTTACCAACAAATTGCATTTTCAAATAGGGTTTGAGTCCCTGTTCCATGGAAGACCATCCCTTTGCCGTCTTTGCCTCATAAAAATGTTAAAACCTAAAGCTTCAGATAAAAGCAGCCTCTGTAGCCTGCACATAAAACATTTGGGCACGTTTCCGCCGTCTCCCCTGCAGCTTTAAATTCAGCCGCTGCTGACATCACACGGACAGGAAGAAAAGACTGCTTTTGCATTGTTCACCCCTTTTGCAGGAAGCAGAGAACATTGTGGCCAAGATCAAACAGCAGCAGTACCAGGAACTTCTCAGGACTGACCAGCTCACCATGGAGCGCAATGAGGGGAAGGTCTTTTTGCACTATGGTGAGAAGCTAGACCTGAGATGCATATGAAGAAATAGGAGGGGGATAGACAAAAAAGGCCGCCACAAAGAATGCACTTTCACTGTAACCACATGTGAAACCCCCAGCTATTTATACTTTAGCTCCCAGTCCTGTTGGCTAAGCTTTTCACAAGTTTGGTAACATTGTACCAGTGCATTAAGGCAAACACCATCAAATGCAAACACCATAGTAGTAAACTACACTATAGTGACACCCATTTGCATTTATTCTGTATTTGGAAACATGCAAAAGGACGCACATGGAATGATTCAGTGCAGCAGAATGCATCATATTATATCTTCACTCACATGTCTCAATTGAAGTGGCTGTAAACAAGAAGTGCTTTATTGGTTGGAAGAAACTGATTGCGAGTGAATATGCTTATGCTGGGATAACCTATTTGGCATGTCTTACCTCTATAAATAAATAATGTTTTTGTCTTTTAGAGGAGGAAGAAATCACTTTTGCACCCACTTATCGCTTTGAGAGAGATACGCGGGAGAAATATGCCTACACAAAGGCCAAAGCCACTGGGGTAAATACAGTGTTTCCGTCCTACTTAAAAAAATGCATTTAAAGGGGACAGGGGGAGTATTGTACCTTGTATATTCAACATCATTCATTATAAATAAGATCAAGTGCGATTTTACAAGACCAGTTAAAATCTTATATTTTATTGAAATGGTCCTTTTGGCTAAATGGCGCCCTCTTTGGCAACCACAGTTGAACTACAATTGCTTTGCGCTACTTGACATCACATGTAGGCTTTGTTCTAATTCACCCATGTTTTAGTGGCTATTTCTAAGTTCAAGATTTTCATATGAAGGCAGGCACAACCATGCCTCATGTTCATGATAGCTCTTTGACCATGCACAACCTCTCCTAATTCATCAAAGCCAAGGAAAAAAAAATATTTTCACTCTTTCTTTAATAAAAAAAACATCATTTATATTGTAGTTTGAAGGTTTTAATGAAAGATGTAGCACATAACATGCCATTAAACCCCAAGAAAAACTGCATGCATCATTTACATTTACATCCATCCACCTCATTAAATAGCCTGTTCATTCAGCTCCTGTAGTGGGTGCAGGTGGGGCCATGAACAGAAGATTGACATGTGGTGCTTTTGGGCTCCAGCCTGTGGAGACCTCAGAATGCTCACAAAGAGTCTTCTCTTATTTTTGGTATTTCCACCATCTCTGAGAGACTCACTTCCTCCCTCTCTCCTCCTCTTTCTCCCACAGACAAAATATAACCTCCCCTCCTGGTGTGACCGCGTGCTGCGCAAGTCCTACCCATTGGTGCACATGGTCTGTCACTCTTATGGTGAGTCCAAATTACACCTATAGCGCCATTTTTATTTTGGACCATCTCATTTTTTACTACACATATGAGTATAAGAATCTGGCTTGCTCATGTTTAATTTAATTCTTTTTAATCTAACACGTGTGGTAAACCACCTGTTCAACCGTAGGCTGCACCAATGATATCATGACCAGTGACCACTCACCAGTGTTTGCAACATTTGATGTTGGCGTGGCTTCCCAGTTCATCTCCAAAAATGGTAAAGCACAAAATTCTAAATGCATAAAACATCTAAAACATTACTTATACTTTGTGATATGAAAGAATGCCAGAATACATGATGCTTCAAATAACTGTATAACTGTTCAAATAAATGTCTTCATATTTGCAGTGTGATGGAAGAACTCACAGACAGAAAAAAATATAGTTTCAATGTGTGTGTGTATGTGTGTGTGTGGTGTGTGTGTGTACAAATTTTACTTAGACCCCACCAAAGATTCTCAGGGAGTGATTAAGTTCATGAATTGCGTAGCCAACCTCATGACAAAGTCCAAGACAAGGTTCTTCATCGAGTTTCATTCCAGCTGTCTGGAAAGTAAGGCTTCAGCCCATACACACACACAATCAGCATCCAAGCACAACATCTGAACATTTCTCCACTTCGGGGAATGTAATATGTGTTCTCAGCAGCAGTATAAATGTGTTGCTTCACAGAGTTTGTGAAGAGCCCAGAGGGAGAGAATCAGGAGAGTCCAGAGGGCTTCATCAAAGTACGCTTTGGAAATCAAGTGGAGGTAATCTAGACACTTTAATCTATGCACTTGCATTTGGAGAGTGTGATATAAACATTATGACTGAAGACTCTCCTGAAATGTTAAGATTTGCTAAATGCACATAGACACTGAGACATCATGTGTTTTACCCTCTAGATTTAAAACATCTTATGCTGGTAGCTGGTTTGAGCTATTTTAAGGCCTCATTAGCTGAGCTTCCATCCAACTTATTCACATTTAATATTCAAATGAACAAAAATTCAAAGAACATGCGCATTTGCCTGTGTTTCCATCAACTGTGTAATGCCAATAAAAAATGACCCTTGTGCTATTCAAACTTAATGCTGCCTGGACAATGTCTATTGATAGAAATGTCATAAATGTGAATATACATGAATTAAACCAACTCGACTTTAGTCGCGTTATGCCTTAAATATGCCTTAATTTGTATTAAGAGTTAATACTTTATACTGGACACAGCACACAAGGAAAAATAGAAGTATTTAAAGCGGACAGCGCAGGAGGTGCGCTGCAGATACCGCGTGGAACACGTGTGCGGTGTGCATGGTCTAATCTGTTAACATGCATTCTAAACAAAAACTGACCAATGTCGTGTCCGCACTGCATATGCACTGCAAATCTAAGATGATCAAACCAGCCAAACCATTGAAAATAATACAAAAACTTAAAATAATACAAAAACTTAAGCTTGTCAGCCTTGTATGTGACTACTTATGCACATTACTTGTCATGTTTAGTGTCTGTGATGGTCTGGAACATGGTGCATGATAAGAATGCACTGTACTGATGAATGTACTGTGACTTCTTGATGGCCATATCAGTCTTTTTGAAATAGGTACTGTAGTAGGAATGGACTGTTGTTTTTAATCAGAGACTTCATGACTCCTGCCATGGGCACTTGAGTCACAGATCAATGTTATAGTAAGTCAGCTTGGACTTTTTAGGCCAATGCCTTTGCTCTGATACCTAGTGATAACTTTAACCCTATCTTAATGCTAATTGCTTTTAACTAATAGCAGACGCAGGGAACCTGTTCTGTAGTGACAGTTTCAAAATTGTACAGGAAGTGTAGAGGTTCAGTTGTTCTTCTAATGTGGATTGACCACAGTGAGACTTATTCCCCTAACTGTCATTGGGCAGCTCATACCCATCATCGCCGACCCAGAGTACCTACTGGATCAGCACATCCTCATCAGCATCAAGTCCACGGACTGTGACGAGTCATATGGTGAGTGACAGCAGCCATTGTGTACTGTATGTACGGGGTCGAGAAGTTGTGTGAGGTTTGAGGGAGCATGTCACATGACTAAGTGAGGGTGGATGACTAGAGGAGGTTTAAGGGTGTGAGGGTTGAGGGAACATGTCACATGACCAAGTAAGAGTGGATGATGAGGTGATTTTGGCTGGGATGTTTTGAGGTGCACGTGTAAAGGTTAAAGACTTGAAGAAAGTCTTTAGGCATAGGAGAGTGTAGGTGTGAGAAATCTGGTGTGATTCACTCAATACTATTGTTTGAGATCACTGAGCGCAGTTTGCAAGAAAAAAACCCAGCAAACCAGTAGCTAATGTTAACTGAATAGGGAATAGGAAAATGAAACTGAAAGTGAGTTTTTGTGCCCCATTCAATTAGTGTTAGCTGCCAATTTGGTATTTGGTTTATGTTGTATCAAATTTTCTTGTTCCTTTTCCTACTAACAGCATTCAGTGACCTCAGAAAAAAGGGCTATTGATTCACACCGGATTTCTCCTTACATTTCAGGACCTCCTTGAAAATGAGATGGTGCATTTCACCATCTTAATAATTGTCTTAATAAACAAGTTCAAATTCAAATGTTTTTTACTCCTCAGGTGAGGGCTGTGTGGCGTTACGTGCAGCGGAGAGTTCCTACACAGAGTTTCATGTTGTACTCACCCATCACGGGGAGCGCACAGGGACTCTGTCAGGTGGCATACAGGTCCATACTTCAGAAGGCAAACAGACTGAGAAGTTGTACGGTGGGTATCCTGCACACACGCACACACACACACTTCCTCTATACTATATGTTTGTTTTATATATACAATGCTGCGAGAGAATCACATGCTTTAGAATCACATCTTTTGTCAGAGGTTGGTTGTTAGCCATAGCCATCTTGAATAATCTAGTCCCTAATGGTGTGAATATCAAATGGTGTGAATATCAAAAAGCTACCTCTTAGACATTTGGTTTTATGTGCATGTTGCTCATTTGCTTACAGACTTTGTGAAGGTGGAGAGGGATGACTCAGGGGCTCCCAGAGGCAAAGGGGATTACAACAGGTGAGACTCAGTGGCTTCTCCTCTCCTCCCTTCTCTTTTTCTTGGTTTTTGCTTTCTCCTCTCCTTTTATCTGCTCTCCTCACCCTTCCTTTCTTTGCCCTCTTCTCCTCTTCTCTCCACTCCTTTTCCTTCACCTCACCCCTCCTCACATCTCGTCACATTTTCATCCAGTATGTGGGATTTTGCGGTGCCATTCAGTTATTTGGATCTCTTTACACTAATGACTCAAATATTAATCTCATGTTACCCCATGTAATCCTTTTCTGTGGAATACTGGAATTTTGATAGCATTTGTTTGTTGCATTTCAAACTTGTGGATACTTGATTTATGTAAAACTGTCCTAGGCACAAATCCCAAGTAGTATTCCCAGTTTCCCACTGTCTTAAAGACTGAGTTTTTGTCCTAACAGTCTGGAAAACACTGGTTGCACACCTGGACTTAAAATATCTAAATTGGTAACTGACTTGTCTCAGTAATAGTTTTTGAGACATATAGTAAAATTGTGCTTTGTGCTGCCAACAACTGAAAAAGTTTATAAGACTGCACCATCAAAAAGATAATATGAAGATTTGTTCATTAAAAACAATCATTTTAAGATCTTAGACATTCGATTATTTTAAACAGCATTATGGAATACTTTATATGCCCCTTTTGTCAACTCTCAACCATTTAGTAGCCAGTCAGATCAACATGATCAACAGTGTTACATAGTACCATCAACATTTTCTTCTCAGAAAATATTGTTAACTAAGCTACCAGTTACTCCACATCAGATGAATCTTCACTACACTAAAGCTACCTGTAGTTGATGATCAAACTAACAGGTCTCTCCAATAGACACACAGTAGTCACTAACTAATAGGAAGTAGCTATACCTTTATGTAGATAAAATGTTTTTAAAAATAATGTTGTGTGTGATTTCCACATTCTGTGCCCAGAATATATGGGAGAATAGTATGTGCATGTGTATACTTTATTGGGATTTCCCAATAAAGGTTATTCAGTATGTCTTGATTACTGCAGCATTTTGCACAGTTTTTCTAGTATATAATGCTTTCCAATATGATTTCACTATTTAAATTTACTATAATGCACAGACGAGTGATACAAATATAGATTTTTGTATACATTGTGGACATGTTTTTAATTATGGCACCTGTCATGTAACACATGCATCACATTATTGCAAAGAACTGATCTTCCATCATGGCCTAGATGGAAGTTTGGCTGCTGTGAGCTGATGTTCTGAAAAGGTAACTTATGGGAAAGCTACCCCATTACATGGCCAAAAAATAACTAATATAATGAAAAGCTATCAGATTCAGAAGATAGCTTTGCTACAGCCAAGCTACTCAGAAATGTAGTTAAACTAGTAGCTTCGCTACTTGTAGTGAAGCAACTGAACAACGCTGAGTACCATATTATGAATTCCAGGGGTGCATTGTCAGAATAGGTTTGAAGCCATTATATAAGGTGTCTTCCGAGTAATACTTAAAAGATTAATCTCTGAGTCTCTGACAGGTCCATGATGTGTGCAGCTGACATCAGCAACCCCAGCTACATGGGCGTGGGCTACAAGAACCAGGTGGACAAAGGCTGGAGCTACTCTATGCCTGAGAAGAAAGGCAACACATACACCCATGTCTCCAAGGACTCAGGCGTTGGAAACATCTCCCCAAAGAAGACGTATGACCACAGTGTTCGCAGCCCTACAGGGAAGGCCTGTGAGACTACGTGAGTAGTTTTGATTTGATTAGAGATGCTTAGGCTGTTTCCTCTCATGATCATTGAAATGCCGTTAATGCCCTTATTGCTATGAGTGAGAAGAATAATGTGTTGATTTATTTGGACTAGCTGTTAATTTTCAATACTCTCCTACTTTTAAGTGTTTTCTAACCTTGTGACTTTAGATTTTTTTCTTCAGAATAGGCTTGTATTGGTAATAGCAGCTGCAGGTCTTTGTAAGACACCCTCTGGAATAATGTAATTTCAGTTCCTTGGTGCTGATTTACTCCTCTTATTTATGTTCCCAGTAAAACTGAGGATGATATGCCAGCAGAAATGTTTGACAACCCTCTGTACGGTTCCATGAGCTCACGTGGAAAAGAAGCTGACGCCCTCCCACGCAAAGACCACCTCTCCCCTCCTGAGGCCATCTTCACCTTCCCCAAACCCCCCGAGAGTGGGGGTGACTCCTTCGACCGAATGCCACCCCTACCCTCGCCCCGCAACCGCTCCTACACCTACTCTGACACAAAGCCGCAGTCGTCCTCCACCACATCCACTGCCCCTGTCTCTAGTGGCGGGGGGCTGCAGCCTCAGTCCTACACCAAGAAGCCAGTGGTGCCCTCACGCTCGGAGGGGGGAGTGGGCATGGCTGCCAGGCCTCCTCTTCCCATGAAGAACCAGCCAGCGCCTCCTCAGATCAAGCCCAGGGACTATAGGGACAGCTCGGAACTGCCCAACAAGCTGCGCGGGCCCAGCAGACCCAGCCCTCCCATCCCTAAAGAAGGTAAGAGCAATTCTGCTTGTCTTGGCTCTGTATTCACTTAATGGACACAGAAGGGACACTTAAGGGACAGAAAAAGGGACACTTAAGGGACAAAGAAGAGTACAGAGAGTTCTATTTCAGTCCTTCCAGACCGCCAGAGGCAGTCGATAGACAAGTGGAATTCCCCATGCACTCGTGCATTGGTCAAGAAAGTATACACTTGTCGTCACATGACCATACCACTACAAAATACAGTATAAGTACCGATGATGCGGGCATGACAGTCTTTTTCCCATTCTTGCCTGGTTTTGAGATTATCTCTGGGATGGATTACTGACACTTGGGCAGCCCTACGGGGTAGCAAGTCTCGATCGGATGTTTTTCTCCTCCACACATGAGTACTGACTTGAGTGAGCGTGTTTGATCAGCTGCACTCACTCATTTGTTCTCTTTTAGTTAAATTCGGCACTAGCTTTCTGTCAGCTCAACTAGCTTCCGTTATGAGGTAACCTGATATTTTTAGCTGAATGTCTGTTTTTTACTGCCGCTACTTTTGTTTACCATATCGGATTTACATTATCAGAGAATTTTCAGTTATGCTGCTACTGAATTCCACCCTTGCGTGAGAATTTTATTTTTCTAGTTGGCCTATATATTGAGTGTCTGTGTGTTGATCAGCTCTGCTCACAGTTGCCTGACCACTGAGCAACTGTGGTGCCGGCTTGCTCGCGATTGCCTGCAGCCAGACACCTCTCCTGGCAGCATCATTGTCGTTCCCCTAGCCTACTGTTTGGATTGCCTAACACCTGTGTTCAAGCTTGGTTTCTTTGAAAATAATGTTACCCACCGCTGATTGATAGGGTAAGTAGCCTGGTTTTCTTGGTTTTCTTGGTTGCAGCTAGCTCTAGTCAACCTGTAGCATACCCTCATTCACACCCATCAATATATCAGAAATTATGTCTTTGATCTCTTCAGCTAAAGCCTCAACATGCTTATTGGATCCTATCCCAACTGATCTTCTTAAGGCTGCTCTCCCTCCCTCCCTAATGGATATATATCAATATTCATCCTATTGGATCTTAGTGCTGCCTTTGTCACTATTGACCATGGTATCCCACTACACAGGCTTGAACACATGATGGCCATCAAAGACTCTGCGTTAGCCTGGTTCAACCCATACCAAAGCAAAGTTTGGTGTACCCCAAGGCTCAGTGCTAGGACCCCTGCTGTTCTCCCTGTACATGTTATCTTTGGGATCTGTTATAAGGAAAGATGGCATTACTTTCCACTCCTATTCTGATGACCCAGCTTTACCTTTCTATGAAGCCTAATGACTGTATTCCATTGACACTAAACTTGATGCCTGCTTCTGAGACATTAAATCTGGATGACAAATAATTTCCTAGTTCCTAGATGATAGACCCTAAACAGCTGTTTAAAGACCTTGGGGTAATTATTGACCAGGACCACATTTCAAAAACATATTTTTTCCAACTACGAAATATTGCTAAAGTTAGAAAGTTCCTATCCTTTAAAGATGCTGAAAAAGTAATACAGGCATTTATTACCTCCAGGCTTGATTATTGAAATCCTCTGTTCTCTGGGTGTAGTAATACCTGTATCAAAAACCTACAGCTAATACAAAATGCCATGGCCCAAAGACACTAGGACTTCCTCTTTACTGTTTTAGGGATGGTGCACGGTAAATTATCACTCCTCACAGGTTTTTTGGGAGGGACTGCCTCTGCTGTTGCCCCCAGTTGTGAGGCATGGCGGCCACTGACCATCCCGGCAGGAGTGTTGGGTTTCCAGGCACCATACCTTAGTTATGCTGCTATAGCCTTGTGCCGCCACAAACCTCTCACGTGTCATGCCGTACAACTCTCTCTCTCTCTCTCTCTGGCCCTTTCTTTCTCCTTTTTGCACATATATTTATATACATATGTGTATGCACAAATGATACATATGATCAGTGATATGATCAGCCTGGCCTAACTCATTTGCTTCCTTGAGGCAGCTCAACCCTACTGTGCAGACGGGATCTACTGTCCCAAATGCAAGGGACCCTCTGGCATCCCAATCCAGAGAGGTCGAATCTCTGAGTGTGAGCAACAGATTATGGATTGTTAACAAGAGGTTCAGAACACTGTTTTGCATCCCATCAACACGCAATATGTATAACAACAGATGGAAACTCTTTTCTACGTGGTGTTTAGATTGATCCTTGGACCCACAGTCCTGTCTTGTGTCTCAAGTGCTTGAATATCTCCAGGGCTTATTGGACTCTGGTAAATCCCCAGAGGCAATAAGGCTTATTTAGCTGATATAGCGACCCATCATGACTTTGTTGAAGGAGTATCTGTGGGTGCACACAGGCTGGTTACAGCCTTTATAAAATGTGTTTTTTGTCCCCGTCCACAGAGCTGTGTGAGAAGTCAACAATGGGATCTGCTTGTGTTGAATGGCCTAGACAAAGCTTAGTTTGAGCCACTGGAAACATGCAACATTAAATTGTTATCATAATCATAGAAAACTGCCTTCTTGCATAACGTTTGCTAAACGGGTCAGTGAAATTCATGCCTAGTTAGTTAGCCCTCAGTGCTTGTGTTGCGGCCTTGAGGACAGTTCTGTGACCTTATGGCTCAATCCTGCCTTCCTTCCTAAGTTTATGCCATCTCAGTTTGTAAAAAGGCCTTTTTCTTTTGCTGCCAGCATCTGAACCAAGTTCTAGGGCCTTGTTTTATTTCTAGGGAGAAACCGTGATTCCTCTCTTTTCAAGCAAAAACTTTCCCACAGAAATCATCTCTGTCACTTATCAGTGCCAGGGACAGACTGCTCCTGAATCCCTAAAAGGGCACTCAACTAAAGCCGTGGCAACATCCTGGACTGAATTGTGTGGTGCCTCCTTTTCTGTTCGGCTGCAACATGGTCTTCTCTGAGCACGTTCACAAGGTTTTATCGTCTGAATGTGGCGTTAGCCCCACATATGGTTGTGCTTCATGCTGTTTTCCAGGATTCTGGGATGGCTTCTTTGTGACATGTAAGCATACGTCTTCCACGCGTCTATAGACTGTCTCTGGAGGTCTGGAAGGACTGAAACAGAACACTAATTACGTACGGTATCTCACTAAAGAAAAGTAAAAGAGAACACATCTCACATTTTCCAAATAGTTTGTCATATCTTTTAATGGGACAACACTATAGAAATGTCTTGAAGGCAAATCATGTTCATTTTTGGCATACATTTTAGGGGGTTTGATGGGTGCTGTATTCAAATCTGCTGTGTGCCAGGCTCAAAAAAAGTCCTATAATGCCTCAAAATTGAGAAAATCCAATATCCAAAATCTAATTAAGCACTGCTATCAATCAATTAAAAAATAAATGTGATTATTCAAAGTAGAACATTTAATTTAATCATAATTAACCACACAGTATGTCACACATGATTTTTAACACCACCACAATCCACTGTGGTTTGGCTTTTTGCTTGTACTCTCATTCAACATGTCCGTCAGCTCTTTTAAAATGCAATTATGAAGCATCTATAACCGTCATTATGCTGCTTGTATTTATGTCAAAGAGAACCTTTTTTATGCCCAGACAAAGTTCTCTTTATGTTTCTGCGTTGACTCAATGGAAAGGGCAGTTGTTGCTGTTGTTTATGGTTCTGGGTCGAGTGTGTCTGTGTCCGCGTAGCACAATTCACCAAATTACTACAAATTATCTACCCTTTGACCACCTAGTTGAGTCTAGCAAATTCCTTTGTCATGCTTTCATTTCTTTAACATTATTGTTAAAAGAGAAACTGCATATTTCAACAACTTCATTGTTGTATATCAGAATATATCAGAACTGTTCATAAGGTTTCTGGGTAGTCAGTTTATGTTCTGTTAACAAGCAAACTACTCATGACTGCCTAAGTACTGTCTGCTGATGAAGTGCTGAATTTAAAACATTATTGAAATATAGGCACAGTGCAGTCGGGAAATCCTGTCACTAAGTTAAAAAGAATATCTTAAATTATTTATTTAAGTCTATACAGTGGTGTCAGGCACAGACTACACACAAATTACGTGGTGTAACAAAAGGGGTTTTATTTACAAAAAGCTCAGACAAAACGGAACTAAAGTCAACGTCAGTCACAGGTGGCTGAGGACAAAACAATGACTACAACGCCCAGAAGTTTAAGGAAAAACACAAGACCCAGAAACAGTCCAAGTCCAAGTAAAGCCAAAACTCGAAGGAGATAACAATACCGATTCAAAGGAGACTAGGAACAAGGGGCTGAATTCGCGGCTGTGCTGCTGAGCTGTGAGTCTGTGAGGCAGAGTGAGGGGGCGTGGTTGTGGCCAGATCTGCATGCAGACCTGACATTACCCCCCCTTCAAGGGCCACTCCTGGGGTGCGACGGCCCGGGCGCTGGGACCGCCACCTGGGACGACCTCTACCTTGGGGAGCGGGACGGTCCGGATGCTCAGCATGGAATGCCGTAAGCAGGTTGTCTTTCTTCGGAACCCACGAGTGCTCCTCCGGACCGTACCCCTCCAAGTCCACCAGGTACTCCAGGTGGCCCTTCCGGTGCCTGGAATCGAGGATGGCATCGACCGAATAGGCTGAGCCGTCGTCCACCAGGAGCGGCAAAGGTTTACGCGAGGAGACATGGACGATGGGATGAATGTACACGGAGGAATAACTCTGTTGAAGCTGAGGTTGGCCTTGGGGAGGGAGGGACTGTGGGGTGGAAACATAAGCTGGTGCCCCAGGTGGGACCTGCCCAGGGAGAGAAGCCTGTGGGAAGTTCAGAGGACCAGGCTGCCGTTGCTGGAGGACGTACTGCTGTTGGTATAGACCATGAGGTTACAGTGGCACCTGGGGCCCTGGCATTGACCAAGGCACTGGCTGCTGGGCAGGAAGTGGCTGATAGTGGGGAGGCTGCTGGCCAGGGACAGACACAGGGGTAGGGGCCTGGGGAAAGTGCTGCTGCTGTGGCTGAACGGATTGTAGTGCTGAGTGCGGAATGCGAGGTGGTTTCCAACACCAGTGCGGAGTGTTCATGCTGTATAAGCCACGGTTGACGCAATACTACATCGACCGTGGCTTCCTCAAGGACTAGGAAGTCTATACTCTCCTTGTGGTGGCACCCCACTTGGAGAGTCAGTGGGCCAACTGCATGCTGGATAACACGACGGGTGATGGGGAGGCCCACGATGGAGTGCACTGCGAAGGGTTTGGGGCAGTCTTGATGTTGGAGCCGCAGACATCGGCAGATAGACCCAGCTATGAAGTTCCCCGCAGAGCCAGAGTCGAGGAGGGCCTGAGCTGTGAGAGAGACACCTGCAACACTGAGGGTTACTGGTAACATTAACGCGATAAAACAGATGGTTGCAAACTGACAGAACTCACCAGCACGCGAGGCGAATGAACAGGGCATGTTCAGATGAGGTGACCCGTAATACCACAGTACAGACACAAACCCTGCTCTATCCGCCTGAGTCACTCGGTGGGACTTAGCCTGACGGAGTCTGTTTCCATGGGGGTCTCAGATGGTGGATTGGGTGGAACAGGTCGGGAGGTTTGTGGACCATCCGGATGGTAGATCTCAGGGGGCGAGTCCAGGGTAATTGGTCGGGAAGTTCGCGGGAGTTCGCTGGGGAGTGGTTGGAGACATCCCTCTCTGCGGTGTGCCACCCAGATGGCGAGTTGAATAAACCACTCCAGACTCATCGAATCGTCATAAGCGGCTAGGTGCAACTGCAGAGTGGGTTCTAATCCTAAGCGAAAAGTGGTGATGACAGCCGGTTTGTTCCACCCACTGGCAGCGGCAAGGGTCCGAAAGCGTAGGGCATACTCAGTGATGCGACTCTTCCCCTGTTTTAGGTTGTGCAGCTGTTCCTGCACGGAAGAGTCACCTGTGGGGGCTTGGAAGACCTCCCGGAAATGCTTAATGAAGGCGTAGACTGACTGAGTGGTAGCCTGCTGCCATATATTCTCTGCCCACTTAAGCGCCGTCCAAACGTGAGATAATGTATGCCACTTTACCTCATTCAGTGGGGAAGCGGCATGGGTCCATCTCAAGGGCAAGAGCGCATTGCAGCAGAAATCCACCACATGCCTCTGGATCTCCAGAGTAAGGTGGTGGATCAGGAGATCAGGGGACGCGACTGCACTGACCTGAGGCGCTAAAAGAGGCAACAGGCTTTGATGTAGTTCCTCGACCAGGGTCCGAAAAGATTCAGGGGCTTCTGCCTCCATAGTATTGGTCTGGCCTTCTGTCAGGCACAGACTACACAAAAATGACGTGGTGTAACAAAAGGGGTTTTATTTACAAAAAGCTCAGACAAAACGGAACTAAAGTCAACGTCAGTCACAGATGGCTGAGGACAAAACAATGACTACAACGCCCAGAAGTTTAAGGAAAAACACAAGACTTACGAAGATAACAGAAACAGTCCAAGTACAAACTAAAGCCAAAACTCTTAACGAAGGAGATAACAATACCAATACAAATGAGACTAGGAACAAGGGGCGATGACACAGAGAATTTGCGGCACACTAGGAATGACACGGCTGACTCGGAATAGATCCAGGGATGGATTGAGGGTGATTGTGCACCAGGAAGTGTCTGTGACCAGGGAAACGAGCTGTGAGTCTGTGAGGCAGAGTGAGGGGGCATGGTTGTGGCCAGATCTGATGCAGACCTGACAAGCATGTTGCTAAAAGTACCTACAGAGGGATGATGAAAAACACAGACAAATAAAACAAAGCGAGTGGATAAACTCAACCAATAACAGTCCTTGCAGTGTATGTAAATGAGGAGGGCTCTTGTGGGTAGTGTGATGTATGCATCTGCATGATTAATTTGCAGAATAAAAAGAACTCGATTTTTACATTAATCACATGCGTTAACAAGGGCAAGTTTACAGCACTACTTTATAGGTTTTCTCATATTGGGAATTCAATGCCATGCTCTGATTTTAAGTTAAAAATTGAAGAAAATACTAAAGTTGTCTTCAATTTTGATCATTCATGGATAAAAGATGGACAAAAATTTTTATTATATTGTTCAACTGCTTATTTACTAATATATCTACAATCAAATGTCTATATACAGTCCATATAGAGACACATTCCCTAATCATCAGCATCCTTGTCAGTGTTCTGGAAGGTCAAGTTTTTTGCAGCTGTATGCTATGCCACTTTTCCTCCTACTGCCATATTACACCTACAACCATACACTACATTCACAGTGCATTAGAAGTATACTTTGAGAACAGTATTTGAAAATTCACTTGAGTTCACTTAGTGTAAAAGTGTTGAAAACTAAGTTAACTAAGTAACTAAGTTATTTTAACCTCACATTCTCAAGTACATTTTAATGTATTATGGAAAAGTGTGCTTAAAATTTTACTTTGAAGCAGTTAATTACAAGCTTGACTTCAATGCACTATTCTGTAATGCTCTTTACATTAGTTTACAAGTTTCCAAATTAATGTATTTTTACCTAAAACATGAACTACATTTGACTAGTCAAATTTGACAAATTTGCATTCTGGACTTTAAGTGTATTTTAAGTGTACTTTAAGAGCATACTTGTATAAGCTTGGGGAGCTAAAGGGAGAAGCTCAACTATAAGCTGACGTTGAAAGTAGTTGTGGTACAGTGGCTAAGTCTGATGCTGGGCTAGCATGCCGTCACTGTGGAAGAATTGCCATTATTGGTTCAATTTCTGGTTGATCTCATCATGGCCTTGACCAAGGTGCAAGAAGCAGGATACTCTTGTGTAGAGTAGTGATTAGTGATATAGGTGGGCTCAGAGTTATGTAGAAACTCTCTAGGCAAGTACAGTGATGACTCCCACTTTGCATGACAGTACACTTTGTAGTAATGTTTACCCAGAAAAAGCATACAAATTATAAATTAATTGTAAAAATGGAAAAAATACCTTGTGTGCAAGAAGGTGTGCATTAAACTATTAAGGAAAATACTAGTTCTAGTTTTAATTCCTGATAACCACCTATAGACTGACTACCATGTAATGTAAAGTGGGATAATACTCTGATAGCTAAAACCATCAACTTGCAGTCTATCATGGTTACTACTGATTGTAATTTTCCTGCATGACCCCTGGCAGTTGAGTCTCTTGAGTTGTGGATCTGCCCAAGGTTTCTTCCAAAACATAAGGGTATTTTTCCTTGCCCCTGTTGCTCTTGGGAGCTCCTTCTATAAAGTGTCATGAGACAATGCTATTGTAAAAGGTGCTGTATAAATAAAAAAGTTCTGTCAGTAGGATGTTTGACACATATGACCATCAGAATTTAAGGGCCATAGGATATGCTGGATTTGCAAGAATCACCCGGTTGTTTAGCATAGTATAGCATAACACCTCAAGCCTCTAGCCATTAGACTGGTAGCCTGGGCTTTCCAGTTAACTGAAAAATTGACTGATAAAGACAAGTCATGTATGTAGAATGAACTAATTGCCCCAATTGTTTGTGTTGTAAAAGCAGACGTTTTATTCTTAGCAGACATTTTTGACCAACAATGCCTCCATTTTATGTGACCTGACGACTGAAGAAAGGTCCTCCTGGAGAAATTCTGTGTTTAGAAGGGAGGCTGCTCCCTTTGTTTTCAGTTTTTGAAGCCTGGGTATCGTAAAAAAGGCCAGATTTTTTACAGTGAGCCAGGTAAATGGTAAGCTAGAAGATCATGTGGATTATCTATGTTACTATCTACTATCCATGATACTACCACCACCATGCTTGACTTTAGACAAGGGACAGTTGCCTTGGTGCATGGCATGGCATGGCAGTTTTACAGCATGAGAATGACCCTAAACACTCCTCCAAGATGACAACTGCCTTGCTGAGGAAACTGACGACAAAGGTGATTGACTGGCCTAGTACCTAAACCCATTTGAGCACCTGTGGCACATCCTCACGCAGAACGTGGAGGAGAGCAAGGTGTCTAAATTCCATTAGCTCTATGATGTCATCATGAAGGAGTGGGAGAAGATTCCAGTAAAACCTGTGTAGCTCTGGTAAATGTTAAGCCCATAGGTGTTAAGGCAGTGCATAATAATGGTGCTCACACAAAATATTGACAGTTTGGACATAGTTTGGACATGTTTGCTGTAAGGTGTACTCTCTGTTGTTGCTGTTTAGACGTTAGTGGCTGTATGTTGAGTTATTTTCAGAGGACAATAAATCTATACTGCTATACAAGCTATACAATGAATCATTTAAGTTGTATCATAGATTGACATACTGTTTCTATATTGTTATTCTAAAGATATGACAGAATATTTGCAAAAATGTGAAGGGTGTACTCATATTTGTGAAAAACTGTATGTAACTGTGGTTTTATGGAGTGAAAAATCGCCAAGGTCTCTGGTCAATCAGAAGGGCAAGAATGTCCACTGAGTCATGCCTGCGTCATCAGTCCTTATACTTTGTTTCGCGGCAACATGGTTATATACGTAACCGGTGTTTCTACAAATGTCCCTGAAGTGACATTACAAAAGGAGCTGATATAAATTAATGTTTTACAATGTTTTACTGTATACATAAGTGTGTGAAATACCACTGGCTACTTCTGTCTGGTGTGCAGAATGGCAGAATGCAGCAGTTCAAAGTAACTAACATGTTCCTTCCCAAGGGTTTCTTCCCTGGGTAGTTTGACAATGGCAATCAGTAATCATGTATAAGAGCTCTGAGATGTTACAGTGAAAGTTTTCCTCCACTGAACAGTGCAAATACTTGGATAGTTACAAACTGCAGCCTGCACTGCATGGATTCTGTGTTATCCCTTGATTCATCCTGACCTTCCCATCTCTGTCTTCGCAGCACATCACGAACTGCCCCCAGCTCAGAAAATGGGACGTCCAATGAAATGACCAATCAAATGTGTGCCACATGCTGTTCCTCGCTCCATACTGGAATCATGGACAAAATGTGTTTCCATGAGGACAAAGCATAAACCTGTATGTATCACTGTATATGTGGCATTGCTAGTTCCAAATGTTGTTGTTTCTCTTTGAAGATTTTTTGTGTAAGTGCATCCAGAGACAACATCTGTCATTTGTTTTTAAGTTTTATGCCTTAATCCATAGTCAGTCTTCAGCTCTGTTGTAGTTATCCAAATGCCTTAATGAACTGTTGTTGAATTATCTCTGTGCTGATTGAGATGTTGCTTTGTGAAAGGATGTGGAAATAAAAGGTGTTATCACCTCAAAAAGATGTGCCCAGATGATTTTTAAACTGAAACTTTCTTATATTCATCATTTTACTGATATGCATTTCTTACACTAACATTCTTATGTAAACATTTCAAATAACCATGGTCCACATGGTCTGTTAATAACGATAATGTGCACACACTATATGTCTGGAGAGAACCATAGAGGAAGTTCCACTAAATTTACTAAAGTCTTGAATTAGTTTTGATGACTGTTCTGAGTGGGTTCTGAGTGGGTTGAAGGGGCAGAACTGTCTAGACTGTGGTTGATACAAAATTTGGGCGTCCAGAAATGTACTTTAATTATCATAATAAGCCATCACAAATACGTTATGACACAAATACAGCATCGTCATCATACATCATCTAAAGTCTTCATCCACATTCTAGTTGCACAAAGCAGTGTACATTAATTTACCAAGAAATCAACTTTGTGCAAGACTTTTAGAAAAGTAAAGTATTAGTATAGTAAAGTATATTAGTAATTCACTGACAAATAACTCATAGGTAGTTATAGCCAAAGATTCTAGAGCGTTCCGCTCTGCTCTACGCTCCACGCTAGCGCTCCGTCTAATCTAGAGCGCTCCGCTCTATGCTCCACACTCCACGCTAGCGCTCTGTCTAACCTAGAGTGCTCCACTTTACACTCCACGCTAGCGCTCTGTCTAATCTAGAGCACTCCGCTCTACGCTCCATGCTATCGCTCTGTCTAATCTAGAGCACTCCGCTCCACTCTAGAATCTTTGGTTATAGCTGTCTATTTGTACAGATTAGGTTTATTGTTCCACTCAAAATGGCTTGAACAGAAACAGAAAACCTTGCATGTTACAACCCCTGAGCTCTTGATCAACATCCATCACTTTTGGATACTCTTGTATTTGCCTTGTGCCATTGCTTTGTGCCACCTAGCTTCATATTGTCCCAGTTATCAATGCGTTTCCTGGCTGTGGGTTCTCAGGCTTGTTCCAGAGCAGTGCCAGAACATGACAGGACTTAGAATTGGGAGAGTAGAGCTGTCTTCACACCCCATTTCCCTTTAGTAAAGCACAATGTAACACACTACTTCTCTTCTGCTCATTGAAATGGTGTCTAGTGATTTTGTGTGTCTGCTGGGTAGTAGGCCTAGGCAACCTGTCAGTGGATCCTGTTATCAGTCAGTGTGAGCGGAATTGTCAGGAATTGCCAGCCTTGACATGTAATATAGCATTTCTGAGCTGACATCACCACCTGTCACTAGAGATAATGTAGTGACAAAATGAGACCAAGATCCCACATCTATACCAGGTTCATCACTGGCTCTGTGGCACCGGTGTTATCGTCATCCCTTACTAAAGCTTCTTGTGCTTTGGGTTTTCTTTAATCTGTCTCTCACATTTACTTTTATGAACTCCATTGGCTACCCTTAGCAGCTTGCATCAAATTCAAAGCACTAATGTTGGCCTACAGGGTGATTGATGGGTCTGCTCATCTACCTTATTACCCTCTTAAATCCCTATGTTACCCTCCGGCCACTTCACTCTTCCAAAGAATGTTGTCTAGCATGGCTAACACCTCACACAGGTCAATCCAAACTATTCTCATTTGTTGTTCCACGCTGGTGAAATGACCTTCCAAGTGCTATCAGAGCAACAGATACCCTCTTCACCGAAATTCTTGAAGACCCGAATATGGCTGAAAATGTTTGAATGCCTGGAATACACTTGCAATCCACCTCCCACTGTCTCTCTACACTGCACTTTTATTACACTCCTGCACTTTCATCTCAAAATACTGCAAATTTCATGTTAGCAATATGCACTTAATTTTTAATTGTGCTGTAGGTTGAATGTGTCTTTTTGTAAGACACTTAATGGAAACTCAAGATACCTTTTTGGGATTTGGTTCATTATTCGGTCAATGTTATAGCAAATTTTGCTGGAGATTTTGCTACAGATAGCGCTCGATGAGCTCGAACAACAGGGATATTGATTGATTCACACTGCTTTCCTCTTTTAAACCCTCAGAAATGTATGCTTAAAGTTCACTTGTTTTTTTTTCAATTCAATTTAATTCAGAAATGAATAAAAAAGTAAGAAAAAAGTGTAAAAAAGTGAACTTGTCTTGTAAGCACTTTAAAATGTACTTTAATTTAACACTAGTGTGTTATCAGTGCATTGAAAAATATGACAAACAAAAACAAGGAGTACTGCCAAGTGAAGTGCAGCAGTTTATTACATGACAAAATATATTTTACACACCAGATAAGTCAACTAAAGTGCATCTTTTTTTTTAATTAGGGTAGTCCATGCTGTCACTGCACAATCTACTATTTTCCTTTTGGGGGTTAGTGTAGGTGTGACAATTTGGTGTACAGCCTCTTAGGACTTTAAGTGTACTTGCATTTAGATACTGTCACTGAATGATTTTGTCTCTGATCATAAAGCCATTTGCCATTGCAAAACATGCAACTGTAAGGTTACATACTACAATCAGATGTTTCCTTTTCTTTTTTGCTTGTCTAGTGTCCCAGTGGTTGCCTACATTTTTTATCTTGCCATTTTTACTCAGTACCCATTGTTCTCCATTCATTAACTTTTGATGCATGTTATTTCTCCAAATACTTGCATCATTTTCTATGTGACAAAGGCAAAGTACTGCCAATCACACATATAAGCAGTCCCACTCAAGATAAGGTCCAGTCAATATTCAAGATATTCATTCTACAATTTGACCAATGTGTAAGTAGTTCGCCAATGATTTTGTGGCTGAATAAATAAAGGAATTCTGACTTTTGGTCTTACAGGCATTCACCAATTATGGTATTTTTCCTCATCCCTCATACTAGACAGTCTTACCAAATAATGTGTGCTGGACTTCACCCAGGGTGTAAACATATGTCTCTCAGCCTTCTTGCACCATCTATGGGGACCACATAGAACTGCGCACTGCACCATTGCTAACTAACTTGGTCTGTATGCAAAGCCACCAGTGGATGTACAGGACAAATGGGAAGTGTGTTCCTGCAGCCCACAGCTATTAGCATGGCAGTAGATTCTCTGTCAACATACATCATATTAAAAGTAGCCAAATCCCTTACCAAATACCAAATCCCTTAGGCACTCCCACCATTGCAAACACTGAAAGATACAAATAGTTTTAAAAAAAAATTTATTATTTGACAGTTACTTACAGTACGCGCTTAACGCACTGGATCTCTCTCCACCTCGAACAGTTAAATGCATTAAGCATACTCTCCTATCCAACAACAAATAGTACAAAATAGATTTCCAAAACAAACTAACACACAAACAAAACAAACGAAAAATTCCTGTGCCGCAGGGTGGCCTGGTTGAGTGCAGCAGTCCATATTCAGGTCAGAATCAGGAGCTGACAGAGAATAGGACAGAAGAAATGTGACCCCCCCAGTGGGCAGAAAAGATGTGAAGCTCAAGAAGACGTGATTGGGCATGGAGAGATGGATGAACTGCTTGTGGAGAGGATGCCAGAAGTAAAATATACCAAAGAAGGAGCTTGCGTCATTCCCTGGATGGGGTATGAAGACGGGAAAAAGCGGACATTCTTTGTGAGAGAAAGTTGAAAATGTGGGCTAGAGTTAAGCCACAATAAAGCGACGTGAATTTAGCCAAAAGTACTCACTGGTTACTCCTAAGTAAACTGCCGAAACCAGGCACAGACAACCCCTTTTTTGCACTCTGACTACAAATCCTCAATTAGATTAGAAAAGTTGTAATGAACCATATACAGACTTCCAGCAGATATATGACAATACAACCACAGGCTAGTTAACATAGTAAGCTAGGACCTTGCTGCTTTCAGAAACAGAATCAGAACATTGATGCCAGAACCACAATGAGGTATAAGTAGTGTCTGAAGGTTTTTAAACATTCCATCATTTATTATCAACTCTTCCCATTTTAATAGATGCTAGAGTAAAAATACACAATGTCCATCTGACAAACAGCAAATGTGTCGGACTTGCAGTGAATGCACATAAATTGGTCTTACTTACATCTGCCTGGAAGAGATGGAATATTAATTAGCTGAAATGTAATTAAGAACATTTCGATTAGCCTCTGCATGCTCTCTTGTTCCTGCCTCCAACCGTCACACCTGTTTTTATTCAGATGGTCGCTAAGCAAAATTCTTTGATTGACCAAATTTTAAGTTATATATATTTAAATAGAATTTGCTGAGACCAACCACACACACACACACAAAACAAAACAAACAAAACAAAACAAACCACTAGAACCAACCCAAGCCCATGTCCTCCCAAAAATGGCTGTCGTTAGTAAAAGGAATGTCCAGCACAGTATGGTTCTCTGCCGTACCTAGCCCCACCAAAGACCCTCATCCCGCCCATACACAACCCTTCACCCCCAAATTTCCCCTCAGTGGGCCACTCTATAGCTCATCCTTCACTTGAGAGTCTGTGTCTTCTTCTTTGTCCTCCTCCTCTTCATCCTCCTCCTCCTCCTCTTCTTCATCATCCTTTTCCTCCTCTTCCTCCTCATCCTTGGCTTCCTCCTTCCTCTTCTGCTCCTCCTCCTCACGCTTCTTTCTTTCCTCCTCCTCCTGACCCTCCTTCATCTTCTTCTCAGGGCCCTGGTATGAAAGGGGTGAAGGGTTAGGAAACACATACTGTACATGAATTCTGTAAGTGATAGAAAAAAAAAAAAAAAAACATTCTCCTCATGAGAAGTTATCTTTTAGAAAACTGTGTTGTCAAGTTTACCTTGGTTGCTCCCCACATCTCGTCGCCAACCTCTTCTGCCAGCTTGGGGTCGTTGGTGATGAGGAAGTTGTCAAAGATGGTACCGGACTTGACCTTTTAAGTTAAGAGAATAAAAGAGACATTTGACAGTTGACAACACACAAAAGTGCATCTTTGCTCATCAACCTTGGCTTGGTGTTTTTATCTTTGGGGAAGCTGCCATTAACCTTTGACAAGTATCCATTTTAACCGCAACATACAGGAACAAGTATCTGATCACCGCACATTTGTTTTGCATGATGAATGTGAAGGCTGAGGCCATGTTCGTACCTGCCACAGGTCCAATCCAATGACTCCAATGCTATTGTACTTGTAGATCTCAGTGTCAGCAGTGTACTCTTTGTTGTCGATCTCAGGGTGGACCCATTTACCCTTGTATGCAGGGTTATCAATCTGCTTGGGTTTCCATTCACCCTGTTAGAGGACAGACATGGACGTCAGGCCTCTGCTTGCACTAGAGTATAGTCAGAGGTTTAACTTGTGTGATTACTGAATATCCGCCATGGCTTCTGAATATCTTCCACGGACACAGAAGAACTGAAACAAATGAAAACACCCCCACCTTATACTCAGGATTTGTGATCATTGGGGGCTCCCACTCTCCGTCCATCTCATCGTCCCAGTCATCGGGCTTCTTTGCGTCAGGGTCAGGGATGTTCTCAGGCTTGTCCCAGTCCTGCGTCAAAGAGAGAGATCATTAGATCACACATTCTTCACAATAGTACCGATACCAAAGAAACATGCAGTTCAAATCAGTCAGACGTACATTTAAAGCCAAGGGGGAGATCATACTCCTCTTTAGTGGGGTTATGAAACCAGAACTGAGATACTAGTGCAGAGAGTGCATAGGTGTGTACATGGATAGCAGGAGTGCCATGGAGAGACAGCTGACCTCGGGCTTGGTGTCATCAGGGTCATCAATCTTCTCCCGCTCATCCCAGTCCTCTGGCTTCTTGGCCTCGGGGTCCTTGATCTTTTTGGGTGGCAGGAAGTCCCAGTCCTCCTCCAGGCTTCCCGACTCCACCTTCTTGTTGTCGATCTTCACCTCATAGGTGTTGTCGGGGTTAACAACCAAAGTGTACAAGTGGGTGTACTCATCATCCTGGAGAAAAAATGGCAGAGGGTTAGATAACTGGGTGTGTGGGTTTTAAGGTTATTTATCTGGAGATGACTTTGTTACAGAAATAGCTCAATGGTAACTTCAAAAAATGATTAAATCCTTAACTCTTTTCACAGGGATGATGGGAAAAAAAGAGCCATAACATAGCACTGACTTGCTTTTCCTAAGTTTGTTAAAGCATCAGAGGTGCATTCAGAGTCGCTGACTACAAGTGAGCGTTCACATTAAAGAATGAAATGTGAATGATTTTGTGTAACATTTTAAAAAGTTTGTTTTAAACTATAAACAATAAATTGTGAACTCAAAAGATATTACTCTAGCGGCAGGCGAGGACTGCTGTATTGAAGGCTTTGTGACTAAAGTTGTGACCGCCAACTGTGCTTACACCTTCAAGTCACATCTCTCACAGTGCAACGTCTATTATATTACCACTGCTTGCAAAGCACTACCTCCTGACCCGTTTGCCTTTGTTTGCTAACATTAGCCAAGAACTGCGTTAATGAACTTGAATGCCCCTCAGAATAATGGAACTTGGATTAACAAAGATTAACAGAGAAATCTGGTGTGATTCAATCCATAGACATACCTCAATCAGGTCACTGAGTGCTATCTGTAGGAAAAAGAACAAAAACATTTGATACAACATAGAGTGAATAGCAAACTGGCAGCTAACATAAACTGAATGGGGCATAGGAAAATGCCCCATTCAATTAGTGTTAGCTACCGGTTCATTATTTGGTCTATGTTGTATTGAATTTTCCTGTTCTTTTTCCTGCTGACAGCACTCTGTGACCTCAAATAACAGGGCTATGGATTGATTCATACCAGATTTCTCCTTTAAGACACTGAGGGATGAACAAACAAGAAGTCATCAAGATAAAAAAAATGTTATACCAGCATTCAGATCAAAATGTTTTTGCATGGGCAAAAGAATGCATGGGCTTGTAAATCTCACCTTGCACCTGATGTCTTTGTTGATTAAGTGGTTCTTGCCCTTGTAGTTGAAGATCACATGAACCTTCTTAGTCCCTGGGCCACAGATATCAGGTCCTATATACATTTTGGGATTATTAAATAAATTTTACACAGAAATCTAAAGCAAAGGGTAACTGATTAATTTCTAATGATGAAAACTGACAAGGACAAGTTATGCCAATCCTGCTGCAAGTAGGAATACAATTACAGTAAGAAGTGACTAAACCTTTTGAAATGTTTCTAGAATAATCCTTAAATGTGTCAAATAATATGTAGCATCTTTTACATAAACTACCAACACAGGCAAGAAAATATGTCTCCAATCCTGAGATTCATGACCACGACACATGGGACCAATAAAAGGATCTGGAGAAAGCCTAGAGTTGACATTTACCAAACATGATGTTGTACTCTGAGTCTCCGTGCATATCCTCCTGGTTCAGGTTGGACGGAAAGAGCTTAATGTAGCCCCCGCCACAGTCAATGTTTTGCTCGTGCTTCACAGTGAACTGGATGACCAGTGGCTGGCCCTTGTTACTGAAATCATCAAAACGGGTGGAAAGGGAGTAGAAGCGGGCGTCCTGGCTGGTTTGGAGGCCTACATGGGCAAACACAATGAGTAGGATACATTTTTGGATTCAATCTTTCCATTTCACTCATGTACATTGACATGTGAATGTCTTTGCTCAGACATAGTGATTCACCAGCTGCATAAACTGCACTGACTTGACTGTGTCAAGGAAAGGATGACTTGATGACCAGTCTTGCATGAGTAAAATTAGCATTTCACGTAAATAGAAGTGTGTGGTTTCATCAGGTTATAAACTGTATTACTCTTCTTGATTTTCTTTTCCATTATTGGCTGCCATAGTCCAACTTCCATTATTATAAATAAACCCACCTTTATCCTTCTCAGAGTCTCCAAAGAATTTCCCAGCAGACAGGACAAACTTCCCATAGTCGGATTTGTGCTTGGACTCAACCCATCGGCTCTTCCAGGCGTCTATAACAGACAAGTTAAAACAGTTGTTGGTTAATACTAGGGGTTTCTCTAAAAACTAAACTTGGGGGACGTTATTTTAGAAGGAAAAGGGGAAGTATGTCTGTGTCGACTGATATCACGAAGAAGAAGATAAGGAATGAACGTTGACTGCTGAGCTGAATAAGTGCGTTCAATATGCACACAGTGAATTCGGCTACAAAATAACCAGGTTCATACACTTTGTAGCAGTGTTGTTAAGTAACCACACAAAAATAACTGACAGTGTTTGGACCAGCCGAAAAGGGCAGGCAGACAAGCTGACAATAGCTAAGCTAACACGAATGCAGTACATCGATGCTGGATCACGCCGACTATGAGACGACCAAGACACTTTGAAATCACCAAAAAATTGGTTATCTCTAAATTTATACACATACCGACACAAGAAAAGGTAAGGTTTGCTTGAACTTACCCCCATCTTGAAACTGTTCTCGGAGATACACAGATGATTCTGCAGCTATCAAAGCTGCAGAAATGGCCATGACCAGTAAGGATAACGTGGTCATCTTTACTATACGCGCTTTCTACGCAATTGGTCGTACGAACAATGACAATATTTTATAATGGGTCTTTTGCATGTACTGCAAACAGATGCACGACTCCCAATTTTCCGAGGCTTCAGTTGGATTCAGTAGCTTTTACTGTTCACACTAGCAAGTACTCTCCTCTCCTCTCAGAACAGATGTCTGCTTCTCATTGGTCGACAGCTCGAGGAGACGCCAGCGCTGACACTAGCCAATCACAGAGAAGTTGTTTGGACCAATGTAAGCCGACCACGCGTTTGGCTGACACATCTCGTCATGTATAGAGCTTATCCATCCACAGAGGCTGCCACACAGTTAGTGGGACCCTAAATAAATCAGTACACTACCAATATTATACAACCATCTAAAATGATCAAAAACCCAATCATATGCATAATTGTAAAACTGAAAAGTGAAACGCGGTTTAATTGAAATTCAATTTGAGTTCAATTCAGTTTTATTTATACAGCGCCTTCTACAATAGCATTGTCTCGTGGTGGTTTTCAGAAAGAGCACCCAAAAGCAACAGGGGCAAGGAAAAACTCCCTCATGTTTTGGAAGAAACCTTGGGCAGATCCACAACTCAAGGGGCTAACCTAACTGCCAGGGGTCATGCAGGAAAATTACAATCAGTAGTGATAGACTAGATGATAGATAGAAAGTTGTCCACGGTCCATGGTTTTAGCTAAGGATCATAATACTTCTAGAGTATTATCCCATAACATTACATGGTAATCAGTCCATGCACCTGTTAATCGCAACTCCAATATGTCAGGTAATGTTTCTCTTTGGGTTGCTTCCGAGGCGCTTGATCAGGGCAAAAAGAAATGTATTCTTTGGGGAATGGCCCTGTGCAGAGAACAGTTTCTCCTCCTTGAGTACATAAAGCATGGCCTTGGCCACCTCATCCAGAGTAGCCTCAGAGGGCTGGATGCCTCGTGCAAGGTAGGCGTCCCGGGCACAGAGTTTGACATGATACTCTAGTGGCAGGAAGGGCACAAATTAGTCGATAAGATGCCCGGACAACAGTTGACTCTGAGCAAAACCACCTTTAAAGGGAAAGGAAAAAAATGTTAGTGAGGGGTCAGTCCAGTGTGCTTAAGAATATTATAGGTGACACTACAGAATTATTATTATAGTAAATGGGTGATAGAATATAGATACTTCTAGAGTATTATCCCATAACATTACATGGTAATCAGTCCATAGGGGGTTATCAGTAATAATGGCTGGACAGTGTAATAGCAGCCAGACATAGTGTTAAAGTCAAGGAGAGAGATGGATCATGGGGGTAACATTAAGAGTTGTGTGGTATGACACATGAAAGGTTTGAGGCTATAACAGCATAACTACGGTATGGTGTATGGCAACCCAGCACTACTGCAGGGATGGTCAGTGGCCACCATGCTGCTGCCCCCAACTGGGGGCAACAGCAGAGGCAGTCTCTACCAAAAGACCCATGAGAAGTGATTTGCCATGCACCATTCCTTCCTATATGAAACAGTAAAGAGGAAGGTTTTAAGTCTAGACTTAAAGGTATTGAGAGTGTCTGCTTGTTGGATATGTGGGGGGAGATTATTCCACAAGAGGGGCGCATTTTGTATTAGCTGTATAGGTATAGATATAGGTATTACTACACCCAGAGAACAGAGCATTGCTGTAATCAAGCCTGGAGGTAATAAATGCATGTATTAATTTTTCAGCATTCTCAAAGGACAGGAACTTTCTAACCTTAGCGATATTTTGTAGGTGGAAAAAAGATGTTTTTGAAATGTGTTTTACATGACTATTTAGAGAGAGGTCCTGGTCAATAATTACCCTGAGGTCTTTAACTTTTGTGTTACGTGACAGTGAAAGGCCACTGAGTAAGTTTTGGTGAAGAGGTAGAATATTGTTCAGCTGTTTACAGCCAATCATCATAACCTCAGTTTTATCAGAGTTTAAACATAGGAAATTATTAGTCATACAGATTTTAATGTCTTGGATGCAGGCATAAAGTTTAGTTATTGGAATATAGTCATTAGGCTTCATGGAAAGGTAAAGCTGAGTATCATCAGCATAGGAGTGGAAAGTAATGCCATATTTCCTTATAAAAGATCCTAAAGGTAACATTACTTTAACTAAATCTCACTAGCCTGCTGTATTTACTGTACTCATCCAGTTCACTTCACAATGCACATAAAGCAATCGTCATCAATACTACAGTGGTTCTTCATACAAGGCTGAATAAAACAAGGCATAAATGTATCCCTTGCCAAGAGTTTCATTTTATGTCCACAGTCAATGTACATGTCAGCAACCCCAAACTGGTAGCCAAAAAGGGAAAAACATTAAAGTAGCAAAGACAGGTGTAATTCTCTCATACTATCTGAACATATCATATAAATACTAACACGATCAAATTAAGCATTAGAATTTATGAAATTCCACATCCACATATTTGGATATTTCACATTCCACCAACACTTGGCAAATTGATCAAGTCTATTTATTCCTCAACCATATGAAACACATCATGCAACGTTTAAGGTCGTCACATGGCTTTGCTGACCTGCAGGGTCATAGGTCTACCAGTTAAGATGCAATAATAAAATCATAGGAATGACAAAATGAATGATGAAAATGACCCCAAATGCTGCAATAACATGTAAAACATGCATTTAAGTGCAGAGATATGGACAATTACACACTTAAAACAAACATTAATGGTCTAACTGACCACTTAAGAGCAGTTAAACAAAAAACAGGAATAAACTCGGACACTTACAATAGCTACCAGTGCTTCGTGCTAGCACTGACCTCCAGTGCATGAAAAAAGCAGCCCCCTGTATTCAGAGATGACAATATGCACGGGCACTGAACTCAACATGTAGTGATTCAAACAACCACATAATAAAAGAACATAAAAAATGTCTTCATGGAAAAATACAGACAGCTTTTATGTTCAATAAGCAGGTATACCTATTTGTACAAATAACATACTTGGTCAAATAACAGTTTATGTAAACAAAGTGATGGTGAACTGGGGTGCTTTTCCCAAAACCATAGCAACTTAGATGGCTGGGAATAGGAAATTGCATTGCAACTGACAAAGTTGCTAACTTAAGTTAGCCATTATGGTTTTGGGAAATGCACCTCTGTTCTGCTCAGTTCTCTCAGTAGGGCATCAACACTATGGGCCTTTAGAGGAAGAAATAGCATTGCCATGAATGCTGTGTTTGACGGTAAAAAAAGCTAAACATAAGAAATAAAATTACATTAAATTAAATATTCACATCACAAAGTGCTTCAGCATAAATATTTATATAGTGACAATTGAACAAAGCAGCACTGAAATAAAGGCAAAATAATAATAATAATAAAAAAAACTGCTACTAAATCTGTCCTGGGATTTGAATCACACTCTCCATAACTCTGTTCAGTGGCAGTGTGTAATTAGGGATTCATATGTCCAACTTCAATCAGGCTGGTTGTGTTGAAATTGAGCACCTGTTAATCGCAACTCCAATATGTCAGGTAATGTTTCTGTTTGGGTTGCTTCCGATGCGCTTGATCAGGGCAAAAAGAAATGTATTCTTTGGGGAATGGACTTGCAGCCCTGTGCAGAGAACAGTTTCTCCTCCTTGGGTACATAAAGCATGGCCTTGGCCACCTCATCCAGAGTAGCCTCAGAGGGCTGGATGCCTCGTGCAAGGTAGGCGTCCCGGGCACAGAGTTTGACATGACGATACTCTAGTGGCAGGAAGGGCACAAAGAAGTCGATAAGATGCACGGACAACAGTTGACTCTGAGCAAAACCACCTTTAAAGGGAAAGGAAAAAAAATGTTAGTGAGGGGTCAGTCCAGTGTGCTCAAGAATATTATAGGTGACACTACAGAATTATTATTATAGTAAATGGGTGATAGAATATAGATTTAAAAAAAAAAAAAAAAAAAAAAAAAGTAATTCTCAACTACTGAAACTTATTTCACACAAAAAGCACATTAAAATCACATAAACACTTCTCTGTACAGCTGAAGCCATAGTTTATAATATAGTTAATACTGAGTATCACAATACTACATCTTTGATAAGAGATATGCAGGATACAATTTACTGGCAAAGGTGGAAAGACTATTGATTACCTTGTGCCTCCATGGCATCTGCACGTAGACGGTGTTCAAGATCCTCCATTCCAATGTCCTCTCGGTTCTGGCCAGAGTGCCAAAAGTCCAGCGCCACTTCATTAATGGCTGCACCACCTATGTTACTGTAAAATACAAACAACTCCCATGAAATACCATGGACTACACAGTGACTACATTGTGCCATAATAGTAGACTTAAGTAATATAAGCACTGCTTGCTTTGAATCATAAACTGACTGAAATCAAAATCTCTATCGTCCTGCAGTCAATGACTATGCATGTGGGCAATACCATGCAAAGTGGACTTTCTTGTCACATCGATTACATCAATAAAATGCCTTTGTGATATAAATGACTATGAAATTTGCAGTATTAAGCTGTGGCATGAACAATTGAAATATTTCAATAATTTAAATATTAAAATAACAATGTTCATGTTCTATTACATTAATAATGCTGGAAATGCCCATGTGTTCTATTCCAAATACGTGAGTGGTGTCTCACAAAGTGACCGGTAGAGACCCAACCAACCTGAGGAAGAGAAATATGGCCCTCCTGTAGTTCACACCGTCCACGTTATCATAGTGGTCCATGTAGGGCTTGATGGCATCAATGAGCCCTGGGTGCAGCTTCTCAGCCTCGTCAAAGATGAAGAGTGTCTGAGGGCACCGCAGCACCATGTCTCGTATTGCCTCCCGAAGCTGACCCTGATATAACAAGAGCCTGCTTTTAGCACATGCACTAAGAGAACTGCATGTAGGACAGAAGTTTCATAATGGACATCAAAAATAGGTAAAGCACTGTTTTCATCACAGATAAGTACTGATTTTAAAACACTTCTCCTAACCTACAAAGCCCTCAATGGCAATGCTCCAACATATATTAGAGTTACTTGCCCCTTGCCGCCCTCCTAGAACCCTAAGATCCCAAAATGCTGGTCTTCTTGTAATCGCGAGAATATCAAAATGTACGATAGGAGGAAGAGCCTTTTGCTACCGTGCACCATTCTTGTGAAATAATCCCCCCCCCCACATGCAACAAGCAAACACTCTCAATACCTTTAAGTCTAGACTTAAAACCTTCCTCTTTACTGTTTCCCGTGGTTAGGGATGGTGCTCTTGGGTGCTCCTGCAACCAACACTACGGGAGGCCTCTCTATCATAGAGGCCCTTCCTAGACGCCCATGCCAGGACCGACTCTCCTTCCCTGAGGCCGTCACTGACCCCCTCACAATGGCACTGTCAAAAGAACCCGTATTGTTACCCCCATGACCCATCTCACTCATTGAGTTTAACACTATGTCTGGCCACTGCAGAGAATTTTGTCCCCAGCATGTTATTGGATCAAGGACAGGTTATAGTCCTTTCACTATATGCCCACGGACACTGGACATCTGCCCACAAAATGTTCTGTAATTTGCCTGTATTACTAGCAGATTGTGCAACTGTATCAAAGAGTGAGTAAAATGTCGCAACAGGCTCACGTAGGCTGGGGGAGCATGGGCAGGTCAAGCTTGCTGCCACAGAGCACTGCCCATCCAGAGTATTACCCTCCCACCACCCCTAAACTATTACCACTCATGACTATCAACCAAAGCATCCCTGACATAAATTCCAGTTCTAACCTTGTATACGTCCACCAGTCTGGCGTGTGGGAAATGGAAGGGAGCGATGAACAAGCGCACACACTCGCTCTTCACCCCATCACGGTACAGACTGTCTGCCACTATTCGAGCCACAAAGTTCTTTCCGGTGCCAGACCAGCCATGGAAGGAGAGGGTGAGGGGCTTATTGGAGTCTGGGTTTTCGATGAAGCCCTGCACAGCTTTCAGAACCACGGCTTGGGCCAAGTGTTGCCCGTGAAGCTTTTGCTGGAGGTCTCTGGCCAGTCCTGACACAGGCACACAACCAACAAGCAAATTAATAAATGGAATAATAGAATGAATAGTTGACAGTGGTGTATAAATAAACAATTCAAAAGCATCATATTTTAAATATGACAGAAGGAAGTTTACCAAATGCCAAGGAAAAAGTTGCAAATTGCAATGTGTTACAAAAATACCTCAGATAATCACACGTAATTAAAAAAAAACAGAGCTAGGGTTGTGGGGGGAAAGGTCTGTTCTGTAGTAATACGTACCTGTGATATTGTTTGTAATTCGGCAGTCGCCTGACTCGCAACACTGTCCCAAACTACAATACCATTCACTCAGCATACGAATATAATCTTGTGGGAAACCCGGCCACAGATCCCTGGCTGGAACTATGAAAAAGAGAAGTTAACACAAGTAGTCAGACATAACAATGTATAATAGGTGTACGCATAACAGAAGAAAACATATGGAACCTCTTGGCTGCAAAGTGGAATAAATTAACAAATTATTCAACGCACGCATCATGTGCTACAAATCAAACTATGCCAGTAGTGAAATGCAATTGCCCGCGACCTGATCGAAACAGTCGTCACGAAATGCAAACATTTTCTGTAGCATTAAAATAAGCTGAGCACGTCACTGCAGTTTGTTACTTTTTTCACACACACAAAAATGGACTACTGCGGACGGAAACGGCATACCTTGTTGGGTCGCATCATCTTGATTTGGTTGGCATTCCCCCTCCCAGATATTACAATAAATGTAATTGAAATAATACGTAGAAACGTTACATATGCTATCGAAATGAAAGAAGTCTGCCTTCGCCGATAAAGCCCAAACCACGGGCAACAATTTAAAGAGAAACATTAGTGCCAAAATGAGGATCGCTTGTTAAAATACATTCATGGAGGCAGATACCCTGAGCAGCAGTGGGAATGCCCGTTCATACATTACACCACCAACTCGTCTGATGGCGCTCGATTT
Organism: Tenualosa thibaudeaui; assembly: GCA_027481765.1. Taxonomy (NCBI): domain Eukaryota; kingdom Metazoa; phylum Chordata; class Actinopteri; order Clupeiformes; family Clupeidae; genus Tenualosa; species Tenualosa thibaudeaui. Next base: position 549,536 of record JAIFZK010000173.1, on the reverse strand, counting down.
ATACGCGGAAGCATGAGGAAACACTAGATGACATTGACGTCATATCCGGATGTCCTGAACGACACATACACCGATCATTTTTGAAACCCTGTGTAGAGTAACTTCATATTTCTGAGCCTTGCATACATTCGTCAATTTAGATCGACACCTTCCATTGACTGGCAAGTTGGTTCCTAACTATTACACCATCTCACTTTGAGATTCAAAAGTCTACCAAGGCCATTATGAAGTCATTGAAACTAGGATTCATTTCTGGAGTCACTTCCAAGTTTGGTAGTTACCATTGGCAGAAACAGTATGACCAAGACTGCAACATTAGTCAGTAACACTTTCTAGGATCTAACCCTTTAACAGCTTAAATATGGTCCAACAGTTTGAAATTCACACACGAGCAAGGCAAGTTCAAAAGCTTTTATTTAGAAAAATGAGGACGTGTACAGTCAAGTAGAGCCAGATTGTTCCACCACCCAGTTGCAGCCAGTCAGCACCTGCAAAAAGAGGGAACAATGCATTAGTATAACTTGTAATACTCGCAATCTCAGACCACACTTAAGTACAGCCAACCTCAGAAAGAAATGGAACGGAAGGGGTATAATCAGCTGATTCATTTGGCAGAATCTTTACATCACAGACTGGCGAACAGAAATTAAAATGACCTCAGATTGCACTTACCCTCAGCAAGGTCCATCTCCTACAGCATGCAGAAAACTGGAGGGGATACAAAGTCACCATTAAGTTAAATGAGAGGACAGAACACAATGTGTTTAAGTACTGTGAGGGTGACTCAGTTTGAAGAATGTCCACAAGTTAAGATTCAGGTCAGACATTTGTTTAAACATCACTGAACCCAGATGACTTTCATGTGACTACAGAAAAGTTAAGCAAACCTGCAAAACTGCTAGATGGAGACATCCACAGCCATGACTCAGTTGACACCCTATAAGAGACGCATTACATTAAGATCCAGACATGGGAGGGCAACACCTTGAAGTTGTGTACATAGACCAGGTCAGACAGAGCTAATAAGCCACTTCATGGGAAAGTCAGTACGAGGAATTACAGCATCATACACAGGTCTATTACGACTAGCTACTGCAGTCTGGAACTATTCAGACTAGACCACACCAACACAAGTTAAACTCCACACTCACCCTTTCAGCTCAGCTCCAGGCCACTGATCTTCTACATTCCCTTGAATGGCATAAGGACCAAGACACAGCTGTGCTGCAAGTAAAGATGGAACCTTAACAACCTTATGGCCATGTCAGACTCTGCCTCAAGGCAATGCAACCTGAATGCAACCCAAATCAGTAACTTGTACGTCCTCAAAGATATCAGAGACCTGATTCATAATCATCCTATTCAGATTGCACCCACAATAGAAAGAATAAGTAGATATTGGTAGTTACCCATCATTCTAGCCATGAAGCCCAGAATGGCTGTGGAGAGAGGGCTTCACATCAAGAGGTTATTCAAGCCCTATAGAGTAAATAGGTACAACATTAGACCAATTTTAATCTAGCTAGTGTAGTACTGCCAATACAGCAATACATCAGCTAGGAGCGAAAGACAATGCTCTGGATCGTCACAGGACATCAGCTGAACTATGCAGTCATCACTGTATTGCAGGGAGCTGAATGGCATTTTCATTAACTCAATACTCACCATAAATGCAATCAGCAAGCCACTCTGCCCATCCCTGCCAAAGCTGCCTGCAAAACAAAAGCAAGCACTTCCATCAGGCACCTCTAGAAGCCATATCATTAGAAATACTGCATGGTAGATACATCAGATAGGAGCGAAAGACAATGCTCTTGGATCGTCATGGAATATAAGCTGAACTATGCAGTCATCATTGTACCAACAAAAACACCCAGTAACAGATTCATGTCAACCCAACTCACCTGGTACAGAAACCCATGATCAAATTTATGACCAGAGTTATGACCAGTGTGCAGGTACTCTCCAAGACCTCAATTGCTCAGGATTATCAAGCTTCAGGTCAGCATTGTAACCTATGAGGACATATGGAACCTACATTTAGAGCTTTTGCATGTTTAGAGCATCGGCAAGCCACAAACATGTTAATGCCGTTTCAGAAAAAGATTCTCTTTCACTCTTATTCAGAGAGATTCCCATTGTTTTTTTTAAAACAAATCATCATAATACAGCAAGCCAACAATGTACAGTCATTCAAATGAGAAGGCTTACCAGCAAGAGAGCCGATGCCGAGTACCAGCCTAATGGAAAGAAACCACCAAATCAGGCTACATTTGTGGGAATGTGCATTGGATTAAGACATAACCCATGTGCCTCAGGAACACAAACAAGGTGGTTGGGTTGTCGTCATTATCTCTCAAGAGTAGCAAATAGGAGTCATCACAGCAGCACAGTATAATAAATGACAAAAGCTAAAGCTCAAAATATGATTGTTCACACCTTGATATGGATGATCCATGGCCAACAGTTCCAATGGCTACAAAAGAAAGGGAACATGGTGACTCAGGGGAAGGGAGCACTACACTGCTTCCTTTGTTGACAACAAGACCTCAGATTACAATGTGCTCAGAAATCACTTCTGTCCACTACTCTTATACATTTATTCATCACTGGCAATAAATTCACTGCTCCCATGGAGCACGTTTGTGGCCCTTACCTCAGTCAAGTCCACTGGGTCAAAGCAAAGTTTAAATTCTGTCAGGAGATAAAACACCGACAAGGTAGTTATCCAACCCAATTATACTTAGCAATTGAAGAAGCGTTTAGCCCATGCAAGATCAGATAAGTTGGCATTCATCAACTTTACTCAGATGTCCCTACCAACATAGTTTTCGTCACATTTGTGCATGGGTACTAGCATTAAGACCAGATGGAAATATCAGATTTGCGTCAACTTTCAACCTTGAAGTCACCGGCTAATGGTGACGTCTCGAGGCGGGTAGGTTAGCAACTAAACATTTGCAGTTACGCTTGTAAAACCTCAGCTTAAGAGAATACCTTACACAAACTGTGCAAATAATTCTCATGACTTCTGTATACCATAAAGCGCAAATTCCCAGGCTTAACAATTCCGGATCACTAGGCTAGGCTAACAAGTTAGCCATCCGCGTGGTCTGCTCACACGTGGTGCATTTTCACGTTAAAAATACAAACTGCACTGACTTCATAAGACTACCACAGTGAACATCAAACTGAAAACGCTTTCAAAATAATTACTATGTGCTCTATCCTTTTGTTCCCCCCCCCCCCTTTTTAAACGTTCCGTATCCACACCTCCAATCTTACCTCTTACCGAAGTGAAATGAGGATGATCACTGGGTGGAGTTGAGCTTTATACCACTGAGAAACGCATTGTCTTATGGGATGGATATGGCGTGTCGCGTTGGATCCTGGGAAAATGCACATCGCGAGACTCTTTTGAACACCAGATGGCGATAATGCATCTTCCTTTTACTGTCTACGGCATCTACAGAGAGCCGTAAAGCTAATGAAAGAGCACAAGTCTACCACCATCACTACCACTTTTTTTTTTAACCTTTATTGCCACAAGTGATTTCACTGATTAGCTGTCAGCTGATATATATACCAAAGAGGTTAACTGAACGGTAATTAAACCATCTGATCCTAATCAGCAGTATTCAGCTTGTAGGCATATAATTTGTCTTAAGTACAAATAGCTAGATATCTACTTTTGCACTGAATATTAGCATGTGCACCTCTCCGCATTTGTCAGTTTAAAATACATTTTATGACTTTATTTAAGATAAAATACTGGAGTAGTCCAGACACGATTTTAGCTCATTCCTGCCTTACTGGTAAATCTGTACATGGCAGTAGAAAGGCAATCAATAGATTTCAACTGTATCATATCTTTGGACTCAGACCCCAAATGTAAACAGTAAACAGCCTTTCAATCACATAAAACACATTTATTTACCTTTCAGATATCAGTTGGAAGACATACTGGATATACCTTAGGAAGGGTTTCTACAGTTTCCATGTGAACACATGGCAAAACCACTTGTACAAACAGTCATGACACACAGAGAGGTCAACTCATTGAGCTTTTAATATTATGCATCAATAAATGAAAAAAAGAAACAGTACAATCAACTTGTATGATTTGGGGAGAAATAAAAATATTTGTTTGGATTGCTCTCTCCCAAGCGATAGTTGGTGAAAGTGAAATGCATATGGCAAGGCCTCAATTTCATCTACAAAGACAACAAAATAAAAATAAATGGCTTTTGTTTGAGCAAATGCTGTCAGAATAGAAGAATTCTCCCTCTGCTTACTACAAAGAGTGAGGGACATCTAATCCAGCGCATTAAATTAATCTCTGCACATACCCATGTTGATATTTTATGCACGCTGCAGAAGTGCGTCAAGATAAAAATCAGCAAATGCACTTCCAAACATTAACACAACTACTGTATCACATAGAATAGTTGCCTATATGTGCAAATACTTTTGATGGAATTAACCATTCCAAGAAGCAGATGATCCTTCAAGATGTTACAACCTACAACCAAGAACTCTCCAAGGCTTCTCATTTAACAATCACAGCAGTGTAATGCACTGATTTGTAAACCTTGTGTTTATTTAGGCTAAAATGTTGAAGAAGTGGTTTTCTTATACTGAAGTAGCCTTGTGAGAGTACTTATAACCCAGCTATGTGGCAAACACTAGATCATGATGTATTTCTTTTGGACAATATTATTTATACCATAAGCTTCATCGAGCAGGTACTACCGAATTTGGACACTCAAGCAGCATTCTATAAAAGCCAGACTCACTGAAGCAGTGAGGCATATTTTCCAATCAAATGAAGGAAAGAAAAATAAACAAAATGTGAGAAAAAACAAATACAAACAAATGACAACCCTTGATTTGTTCATTGAAAGCTAGAATGGGTTGTATCAATACAAGATGTCCCCTTGTCTGTCCCTCTTGTAGAAGCAACTATATTTTTTCCAGGGCCACTCTTGTTTGGACCCTGAAACATCTACATGGACACATAGTCTAACAGAACCAGGGGCAAAGAATATTGTTTTCCTCTAAAATGAGAAAACAAAACAAAACATTGGGAGTGAATGGAATGGTTTTTGATGTGTAGTTTTTAAAGTTAATGTTTTTAAAACATACTATTGCCTGCAAGAAAAACAAAAAAAGAAATAAAAAAAGAATATATTTCATATGTTTCTAAATATATATATTTATAAATAGTTGCAGATAGCTGTAGGCAAGCCACATCCTCCCCCTCTTCGCCAGGGTCCACCGTAAGGCCTTCAATTTTTCCAGGAAGGACAGCCTTCAATCCTCAGTAGCCAGTTTCCCTGAGATACAGAACGCTGTTATTTTCAAGGTTTGATCGACCACCTCCACCGCTCTCCCCAACCCTCCTTAAAGAACAGAGGGAACCTAAGGGCAAGGAGGTGGAGGTGGTGGTGGGGGGGCTCCTCACCTGTGAGTGTTGTCCGTGTTGCTGAAGGGCCTCGATTCAGTTTTCGTGCCTCAAAAAGTGTTCAGTTTATTATATTACTCAGTCAATCATTCCAGGAGGTGGAGAGCAGGTAGGGGGATTTTGGCAAGAACTTGTGTTACACATTTTGCTTTGCCCTTCTTCATTGTCATGTTTCTTCTATTATACTTTTGTTTTCATTTTTTAGATCATTCCACGTTTATTTTTTTTTCTCTTCTAACTTCAAAAATGCTAAGCTGTGTGTGTGTGTGTGTGTGTGTGTGTGTGTGTGTGTGTGTGTGTGTGTGTGTATGTCGAAAGGCCAGTTGTTCATTCCAAAGCTTGGATGAGAGCAGTGGTCAGCGAAAGGGGACTAGAGTTCTTAATAAGACTCAAGCATGTTGGCGGGGCAAGTCTTGGATAGGGGTGATGGGTTGGGAGAGAGGAAGGCTGGCCTCAGAGCCGTGACGCCATCCTCTTTAGAAGGGGCTCATCATACACCCAGCACTCGCCGTCCTCATGAAACAGCTAAGGAGGGAGAAAACACAGAATCCAGATCACAAACCTCAACTCAAATCTAAAATACTCATGTATGTGCAAGGGTGATGATGTTAAAGGGATGCTTAGAAAAGATGGCTAGAGTAGATGTTAATACCTGACTAGCAATGTGCAACTTAAACAAAAAACGTCAGTGAGAAAATTGTTTGTGCAGTCTAAAACAAAGATAAGTGGTTTGTTTTCAGTAGCCATGTTTAGCCATGTTTATGTGTTCTGACAGTTGCAGTGAATGCCACTACTAGCAGATTTTTGCTAATCACAGTCTCCTTCTGAAAGGTATACAATCATAGTTTAAACAGAATGGCATGAAGTAACACCCATTACACAGTTTTCACTTCTCATCAGAGATCAGTCAGAATGGTCTGTTAATTTTAGCTTTACCACTTATTGCATCAGTAGGCTCTAAAACCAAAATGCACATAATACAGAGGACACTTTCAAAACTATCTGTACTATATCTGGTGACAACATTACAGAGTTGTGTACACAGCAGAGGATGTGATGTATTGCCTGCACAGGATGTGATGCAAGGCCTACAAGGGAGGTGCTGTTATTTGAGACAAAGGGCACAGAGGGGACACTCACCCTTGTCTCCCACTGCACTTCTTTCTCCTTCCTCTCTCTGGCCTCCGCCCGCTGCTTCTCTTCCAGCCTGTGCTTGGCTTCTGTTGCTGCATCAATGTCCTTGAGCTTCAGATTTAAGGTCACATCTCTCCAGAGGCTTACAGACAAAGACAAAGAAATATCAGCAAAAACTGTGAAATAAAGGACAGACTAAAAGAGACAAGCCCAAAAACCCTGAGTGTCCTTCTGAAAAATACAACCCTCTTGTTTCTGAAAGCTCATCCAACCAACATTGAACTTGACTGAAAATAATGCATTTCTGTTCGCAGCAGTATATAATCTATATGTAGTATGGCACTCCAGAAACAGTCTGTGTTTAGAGTCTTTCACCACCCGAGGGTGCAAGACTCACCATCGAGACTCATAATCCAGCTGGTCCTCCAACTTCCTCACCTTCTTCTTAATAGTGCCCATTCTCTTTGTGTCGATGAATATATTGTTCTCCTGAAGTTGAACAATAAACAGTTAAATTTCTGCCTTGCAGAAAACCTGTAGTATGTGACAATGTGCGCCAAGAATAAGCATCACATTAGCGCCTCTTAATAAACTCTGCAGCGACACGCTCTTAAACTGAGTGGTTGAGGAGACACAATAGCAGCTGTAGCGACTTGAAAGCCTACTGCTGCGGCCACTGGTAAGACTTACCCCTGATGCCCATTTAGCGTACATCACGCCATTCCACTCGCCCTCGATTGAGCAGAAGGATTTCTTGTCATTAGGGGCACTATGAAAACAAACACAGGCATGTGTGGCAGAAAAACAGAAACGTTCTCCATCAACACCATAAACCACCGTCTGTGCCCACAGATCTTAAAGTCAGAAGGATGCTGACTATATGTGCTTTGCAGTAAATCCAGATTCTCAATCCTTTTCCTTTTCTGCTCTAGCAAACAGAGGGCAAATGAGGCATACCAGCTGCTAAAGACATGAGCAAGATGGTCATTTGCTGGACTGAAGCAGTTTGAATCTAGCGGCACTTACAAAATCTCAGCTGTGATGCGGTGCTTCTTGCCTCCGTAGAAGGGCTTGGTGTGGAACGTGATGGCAGCGCTGTAACCCGACTTGGAGCAGGAAATGTTGCATTCACCACCCAGTTCCACCCACGGCACAGTGAGGATCGACCTGTGCACATAGACGACAAAGGTCACAAACCACCCCCTAAAACAACAGACAGATGTCACTTGTCCCACTGAGTTAAAGGCAAACCAGGCAATATTTTCAAGTTAATTTACCAGCTTCCTAGTCACTGCCATGGTTAAATGGTTCATTATGGGGTGAATAAAGGCTCTCTCAGGCACCTCTACCTATATTCTGAGGTTATTAGACTTATTATTATTACTCTTATTATTATTATCATTATTATTATTGTTGTTATAATCTATACTCTTTTCATCCCGTGAAGGAAATTTGGTCCCTGCATTTAACCTCAGCCTCTTGCACAACATGACCACCAGGTACAAGACAGGTAAAAAGTCACAACCGAAGGTCCTGCTTGGCAAATATGGGAGAGAACAAGGCAGTGCCGCAAGAACACATAAAGCCTGACCCTTTGAAGGAGTGAGGACATCAGTTATAAGGCCTACCTGCCATATCCATTGGGGAAGGTGAGAATGTAGTGTTCATCATGCTCCAAACAGGACACACAACCTAGACACACAACCAAGAGAACGCACAGTACAGAGGAGAGTGAGTGAGTGAGTGAGTAAGAGAGAAAGGAATTTGCCATCATGACCACACAAGTGCCACCTGAGATGTTAATTAAGTTGAAAGTACTTCATTAGAAAGCCACAGCACATCACACAGTTAATTCAACCTTGATATGAAAGTGGGAACATTTTAAATAATAACTACTGGCAAAAGGTCAGATGAGAGTTGCTGGAGTGGACAGTTAACACCAGCAAGATTTTCACAGCTAAAGACTTAAGTTTAATGACTTTCTTCTTTGTTGTGTGTCGATTCAAACTACAGTTTAACTCTTCTATGAGAAACCAGAGCTAAATAAACATGATGCAACAGTGACAGACGGCTTAGCCTCATTCCTGCTTCAGTGAAATTATGTTATTGGTGCTCTGCTTGGCAGCCTTCATGTTCAAAGATATTGCCGGTCACTGCAGGAGGGCAGGATAATTAAAGGAGACCTGTTCATCAAAGCCACTCAGAGAGAGAGCGAAGTGCTTGTCGAAGGCAATGACAAATCCTTGACAACAAGTCGCTCTTCCAAGCTGAATTCTGCTGGTAAACAAGTGACTATATGCGCTTTGGGATTTTCACCTCTAACGGTGCCCAAGTGGTTTTAAAACTGCTGAGCCTTTTAACTAATGCTCTAATGAATGGAACTGAGGAGGCTTAAGAAAATCAAGTATGTGATTCCGACTATAGACGTAAGTCTTCATTAGCTGAACAACACTAAACTGCTTTTGTTTACCTTGGCCAATGTTGTGGACACCGATGGACATCCCCAGGAACTTGGACTTGGTCCAGATGTGGGCGTTGAACTGGATTTTTTTGCTGAGACACTCCGCGTAGAATGCAGATACTGTTGGAGAGAAAATGGGCAGGAAGTTGCATTTCTCCGTTTACTGCACAATGCTGATTCAGATATGGAATACTATGCCCAAGGCCTGACAATTCATATGTAATAATACATACTGAGCTGTGAAATGTTTTAGACTGTATGTGTGTGTCCACGTGCGGGCGTGGCAGGATACTCACTGGGAGGGTGGTGAGAGACCTGCTCCGCCACGAATGACACACTGTTGTTCCCACACCACGGCACTGGACCCTCCGATACAGGCTCCTAGAGAAGATGACATGGAGTGGAGCACTGTGAAATACCTCATGGTAGATAAGGAGATATACAGTGTGTGGGACTGGGAACACTTTAAGTGTCAGTGTGTAAGACACTCTCTCCAACTGGCAGTAATCACTGATCTGTCTCAGCAACACAGTGTATGCAAATCATCTTGGTAATTGCATTTGTAGTACCACAAATAAAGCCAGTAACAGCCTTCCTAAAACACAGACACTTACTGAGGTGGCTGGGTCATCAGTTTCTGATGGCAGGTCCCAGTGGCAGAAGAACACTTCTCCCAAGATAGGATTGTAGGGCTTCTTGGCCACGGAACCCTTACGTCCAGCATGGAACGCTGACAGATACCACTTCACAACATAGACCATACGGTCCCTGGCTTCTGCCTGCTCTGCAATGCTGTGCACACACACGCGCACACACACACACCTTCAATGGGATGTTGTATATCTACATAATGTTATGGAATAACATTAAATAAATAATGTTGTGAATTAAAGAGGGGGGGGGGGGGGTTATATGAACTTTTAAATGGCTAAGCCTGGTCTCTGTATGTTTAATACAGTTCATTACCAGTTCCAGTTTATATTTCAAAAAATATAAAACTGATATATTTTGCTGCCTAATGCATGCTGGAGGGTACAGACAACTCACTAAAACCAAAAATTACATGCATTTTCCTATAATGTGATGAAGCCAGTAAATATCCTATAGTGGGCCTGTTTAATTATTAGCTTACTTCCAAGATAAGACTCTTTGAAGCAGATCCAACATGGTTTCACTCTCGCTAACTTCAGGACATGCATTGTTAGAAACATGTCTCTGACTTCTATTGCTAATTGTTGCTGGTAAGAAACTGTGAGAGATTAGCCTATACCAGAAAGACATTAGCCAAAAGTAGAACAGGTTGAAAAAGACACAAAAGATTGACCCTTCATAATGTGGCACAGTTCATGGTAGCATGCTGACAATATCTGCTACCAGTATAAAATGTAGGCCTAGATTTTATTTATTTATTTGTTAAGTTCCTATACATTTCCTATACTTCCTCCCCCTTTTCACCCCCCACCCCCCAAAAAAAATCAGTTTGTATTGTAATATGTCAGCTCATGCCAATAAAGCTCCTTTGCATTGAATTGAATTCACTGAAAGGGAGAGAGGGAGAGAGAGGTAAGTAGGTAGGGTGAGAAAGAGAGAAACTGAGAAGGCTCCTGTACCTGACAAACAGATCAGGATGAGCAAAGAAGTCGGCGTACATCTCCAAGAGCGACCTCCTCTCCAGGATAAACGTGGGCAGAACCACCTGTGGAGGTGGAGGTGGCGGCAGCAGCAAAGAGAATCAGAGGTGCAGAGTCATTACAGAATGAGAGTCACTGCAGAAACTCATGTAATCAATGTAATGCAACTCAGGTCTGCAATGATGTGTGAGCAGCAGAGAGTAAGAAAAGCTAATGGGGTGTAGATGAGGCAATTAAGAGTACAACATGCTGGAAGATGATCCAATCTTAAAAAAGCCCAAACAGCTGAGAGGCTGCCACAGAAAGGCAGGCGAGAGCATGAGTGGAAGTTAACACAGACTAACACAGTGCTGCTGGTGGGATGTGTGTTACCTTGGTGAGGTCCATGCCCAGGCGCACTTGCGAGAGGAGGTGCATGATGACACTCTTGTGCTCCTCCACGGACTCTCCCTCACCATCATCCTCGCGCTCATCATGGCTGTCAAACTGGTCTGTGGGAGGACATTACAAGCAACATGCACACCGAACCAAGTGCGTGTTTATCTTCTGATTGCAGTCGTAAGTTAAACAAAAATGTTTACAAAACAGAGCAACCGAGGTGATGTTAAATTGATGTATGAATGTTAGCTACCTGCCTATGAAAGCATATCAGCTGAGTGTGTGTCTGTGTGCGTGTGTGTGTGTGTACCTGCATCTGTAGTGCCATTGGACATGGAAGAGTTGAGGGACTCGTTGGTGTCTGGCCGCTTCAGCGTAGGACCATCTCCACTGGGCATGGCGGAAGGAGTCCTTGAGGAGGGTGGGGTGGACAGAGAGACACACACACACACACACACACACAGAGTGTGACTTATTCACATGAAACACATCTAGATGCTTAGTCACTTCCTTGACTCTGCCCTAGTCTCTCCTCTAATGCTAATGTCCTCTGTTGTCAAGCAGGCCTGTGCTGCTAACAGCTTTCTGCTGGAGCGACTCAGCAGAACTCTTCTAAACTCACTCGATGCAGTGTTTGGGAGAGGTGCTGCTCTGGTAGAACTCGTCAGCATCGTAGAACTCGTCCTCACTGCTGGAGTAGGAGAAATCGGGCACGCTGTGGGCGGGCAGGTTCATGTGGGCTGGCGATGCAACGCTGCTGCTGGGCGCTGAGGGCACACTCCCTAGAAACCACAGCAAACACACCACAAGGGGTTTTACATTTATGAACCTCATTTAATGACAAATATTTGATGCTATAGACAATCTGGATGTATTTACTTCAGTGTATTTTCACAGTTTGAGACTTTTAGGTTCAACTTGCACATCATCCTGTGTACACATCCTGTTGCTTATGTGCACACATCCTATACTGTATCAACTATGTGGTGGAAAGGTTAACACAATGCAAATCAATCATATATTCACTAATAAAATATGTGCTGAATATTGTGAAATGGCTGCAGTTTTTCTACTCCATTTACAGCTGAGGGAGTGAGGTTAAGGGGAAGCACCAGTGGAACTTCCTGTGACCCGTTTTGTGCACGCACGCACGCACACACGCACACACACACACACACCTGCATCTCCTCGTTACTCTGGATAATGAGTATGATTTTGAAAAATTTTCAAATGCTTTTAATATGTTATCTAGACACCCTATTTACACAGGATGATAATCGAGCTTCAGTCAGAACCGACTGAATATTTAAAGATGAACCCTTTAAAGTGCTTACTACAGGTACAGTCACAAGTGGCAGTTATCCACTGCTTCTCCACCCAGTCTCTGACAAACTCTCCTGTCTCCTCTGCTACACTTGATCAAACTTTTATTCTTCCAGCTCTTGAGCTGTCTGTCATGGTCTGCTCTGCAGGGGCTGAGGCTGAGCCTGCCGGGAGGTGAGGAGTGTTTCTGCAACGGTTGCTTTTTTGGTTTCACTAGGTCAGCAGAAAGAGTAAGAGCACACAGCCCAGAGCTTCGAGGGGAGAGGGGAGGACTAAGGCTACCTGGAGAAGAGAACTGCTGGTGCAATACAGCACTACATAATTGCTCTCATTAGAGAGGCAGAGACAAGAGGGTGAAGTGAAGGGAGGGATGAAGGGAGACGAAGTGACAGAAAGGGAACAAGAGATATGGAGGAGAAAAATAAATGAGGGAGGGAGACAAGGAGAGAGAGAGATGATTATCATCTCCCTACAGTGCTAGTCTGGATTTGATCCCATTGAGCTTGTTGTCTCAGGAGGCATGTTAACCTGTCTAACCAGCGAACAGAGGGAGGCGTCCAAATCCCTGTGCCACTGTTGTGCCCTTGAGCAAGGTACTTAACCCTAAGTTACCCTAGGGGAGACTGGCCCTGAACTAATTGATAGTTGACAAAATGTTGCTTACTTTTAGTGTCTGCTAAATGCATACATGTAAATGGAAAGCAGGTCAAGACTCTGATGCTACTTCCATACACATAAGTATGCTGGGGTGTAAATAGCATTGTTTGCTACAGACACCCGGGTGCTTGTCTCAGCAATTCCATGCTATATACACCCTGGTGTAAATACCCACATTTACTATGCCCACGGGGGGCAAACAGCATTGTTGCCTATATACACCTGGGTGCAAATAGCATATCTAACTATAAGTGGTCATCACAGAAAGTCTGCAGCTGCTTAAAACTACTCCCTAACTTTTGTATCTTTTCTCTTCTGAGGTAACTCAAAGTGTATAAGTCACTACCCAGAAGTTCAATATTCGGAAGACCAATTCAATGACAGCTGTTCATGCTTATCAGAAGGTTGATTGCAATTTTGATGCACATTGACGTGAGATGGTAGGCCTAGCCAGTAGCCTAGTCTCAAGATCTTGTTAAGAATTCAAGAGCTCCATCCGGGGATGACAGTGTTTCTATGACATTATTTGCAGAATAGAAGCAGCATAATGACAAATGTAGATGCTTCAAATATGGCACTTTAAAAGAGCTGACAGTGACAGACACGTCGACAGTACAAGGAAAAGGCCAAACTGCTGTAGATTTGAAGCAAGGCGGAGTGTGCAGAATTTCCACACCTGGGATGCGAGTGCAGCAGGGTGATGATTAAATAAATCATGTGGTCGATCTTTTCAACCCCGTAATTTCAAAAGTAGCTCATAAGCCAAAAAAAATATAATTCATAAAAGAAATAGGAGAAAAGGAGAAAAAAGGAAAAAAGGAGAATCGCTAAGAGTATCGATAAAAAACGGTATCGGTATCAGTATTGTTCAAATCTAAACAATACCTATTCCTACACAAGCAAGCACACTTTCTCTTTCCAGACAGATTACCACTGGTGCTTTGAATGGTTCAAACACAATGGGCTTGTTGAGTTCCCCTGGCTGCTAAAGGGTTCATGTGGGGAGACACTAAAGGGTTCATGTGGGGACATGTGTGGACTCTTACCTGTGCTGTTGGGGGTGGGTGTCTGAAGGCTTCCCATCACTGTGGCTATGGGACCCACCGGCAGAGAGGACGGCCTCTGCTCAGTTTTACATGTCTGAGCACCATCTGTAGAGACACACACACACAGACACACACAGTAAATACATATAAAAGTGCATATAGGTAAGGTGTGGGTCACCTTAGGAGGGTGCTTACTTTAAATAGCTTCTGACTGAATAGCTAACTTCCTCTAATTGCGCTCTCTAACCTCATGACCATTCTTTGGTTTTGCTGTGGCTCTGACAGTCGCCTTGAGCAAGATTAGGTTTAAAAAAAAAACAAAAAAAACCTTGCATACTCAGACTCAAGCTTTAGTATCCCCTTGATATGCAGATGTCATCATCATTAAAGGCTAAATCCAAAGCCATGGAGTTAACTGGCAAAACTTCCAACCTGAAATTCAGAGTTTAAAAAACACACTCCAATAGTTTAAATGCTGGCTCAGACTTTTGGACAGAGCACTTGTCTAGTTGTGAAAGAAATGCTGAGTTATTCAGATTCAGGTTAAAGTCAAGACAGTTCAGAAACCACAAACTGGAGGTAAAAATATTCTTCTGTCCATCACAAGTCTGTGAGCACTTTTTGTGAGTTTTTTTAATTTTATTTCACAGACACCCTGAGCTAGCCTGTCTGGCCTGTGGACTTTTGTGACATGGTCTGGACGAGCATTTATTTTTGACACATTCCAAGGTGCTTATCTAATGGATGCTGGCAATCTGGCTAAGAAGTGGATTTTTACTCCCCTTTTGTGACACAAAAACTCTGAACTGCTGTGTGTTTGTGTGTGTGTTTAGGTCAGGCCTACCTGTGGGGAGGGTGGTCTGTGTTGGCATGGCGTTGACAACGGCTGAGTCCAGAGAGCTGGGCTGGTATATCCCATCCACTGGGTTGATGGTGCTCTGGAAGGAACAAAACAACAAACTAGACAGTTAAACACGCACACACACGCACGCAGGCACACATCCCATACTCCAAAGGCACACTGTTGCTTATGCATAGGGGTGGGTGATACAGGAAGTTAAATCAGCATGTTGTTCTCCCGAGAAACAATCATGAAACACCATGCATCAAGTTTGTCCAGTAATGGAGGTCCAGTAAAAAGGTAAGTAAAAAGTCAAAAGGTAAAACTTTTGAAGTTTTCAAGACATCCTGATTAAGTGGATAACAAACTGCAGATTTCGAGGCCTATGAGGGAGATGAATACCTAGGCTTCCTTCCTCTTCTGCTACAAATTCATAGTAGAGCATTAAGTGGTGGTGGTGTATCTTAATGTCTTTTCAGCAATTAGCTGCTTACACTCTAACAATATTTGTCTGAGGATCATCATAGTATTGAATAATCTCATTACAGCACATCTATAGTGCATCAGAGGGAGGGCTACTGCAGGGATATTTACACAGATATCACAAACAATATCACCCACTCCTATTTCAGTGCAAACAGGTTCCGTGAGAAGCACACACACCTAAACACCCCACCCTTGAGAAACAGAAGTGTCAAGTGAAACAAGGATCCTGAGGAATGATCAGCTGCTTTCAGCCGTGACATGAGCTCCTTCCCTAATAGTGGACCTGAGCTTGCCCTGAGAGGCACTACACCTCTCTTTACAACACAACCACAACAGTAATTGTACTTAAAACCAAAAACACCTCTGACCTTCAGTTCACCTTTGCTAGGTTCTATGTAACGAATCAGTCTTATGATCTAGTTAATGGCTCATCTTCAAAATGTCATCCTGTGAAATTTCTGGGTCACAAACGCACATGATCATTTTACAGCTCTATCAAATGACTGTGCCGGTCTGCGGGATAGCACGCAGGCCACTTAGAGACTGGTAAAACTGAGGCTATGAATCCAATTATCCATTATAAGATGAACTGAAACTGCAATGGCTGAACTGCTTCTACAGCATTCCTCAAACCAGGGAAGTACCTTAAAATCTGCACTTCAGAATAAGCAATAAATGAAATGGCAGAAAAAACAGTGACTGGTACAAGGCAAGGCAACTTTCTGAATAGCACCACCCACAAAAAACAAACAATGCTTACTTAATTAAAAGTAAGACCAAAACAAAGTGTAGGGAGCTCAAAAGAGCCTGAAGAGAACGGTGATGATCGATGTGTCTTCTCACACACTGAGTTGGCATCCGTCATGTTCAGACCTAATTAAACAGATTAACATAAATGGCCAACGCTCACATTCTAAATGAGGGGAAAGAGACAAACAGCCCTTCCAATATTATCCCCTAGACCCTCACCCTACACACTTACACTTTGTTTGCTCATTCATACGAGGGTCTGCTACATTGAATGTCATCTGAAACAAATTTGAGGCAAGTGGAGTGCTTAGAGGCAGGGCTGACATGCCTCCAGGAGAAAATGTAGTCCGATGCTCCCTTGGCAAGCATGTGTGCAGTCTTCATGTGTTCGTGCTCCACCTTTAACACTATCGGCCAGTTGTTTTTTTGGTCCGCATGACAGTATTTATGGACGAAGGGGTGATTTCAATTGTAACAGTGATACTCATGTTAGTAACATACTCAGTAAAATTTGTAAGATTGTATAGAATTAGGCAAATATTTACACATGTGTGGGTCTACATTTGCAGTACGTTTATAATTTGCTGTTAAATAAATCATAAAACTACTTACTCATATCAGTGAAAGGAGAGAAAAAGGATGCCATCCAAATTTACAGGGGTGTCCAAAACATGTTTATTGGCGTATGAATGATACTTTCTATGAAAACAACTCTGAAGTCAGTTTCCTTTTTCCTTCAAGTGTATGTCAAATGTAGCCCTGTTATCAACAACTACCCCTTCAATGAGAGTGCCCTCTGCACCCACAAGTGTCACTTCAAAAAACAAGTAGCACAGAGTGGCAGTGATTAGGGACTTGTTTTGGAAAAAGCCAATACAAAATGCCAAAAATGTCAGCAGTCTGGTACACCCTTTATCATTACTGGGAGGAGAACAAAAAATTCAGTGGTTTGTGTTCGAAAATCCCAGTCTAAAGGCTCAGTCACTCCACTTTGCGTACATAGAAGTTGTACCGCATGCAAATATTCACATACATTCTTCTGATTCAGAATGAAGATTATATAAAAGGCATGTTTCCATTGTGTATAGCAGATGCACTTTCCCTTCCTTTTTTAACTGTGACTGTACACAGACTGAAACTGTGCTAGTACAATATTTCAGGTTTCCCTGTTACAACAATACATTATACTGCCATGCCATTTGACATAAAACTGGGCATCTAGAGAGCCAATAACATGCAGAGCTGCCAGCGTAATGCTAACAGAGCTTTAACAGGCTTACTACTACATTACTACTGCTGATGGGCCACCAAGGAACTGATTGTTCCTTTGCAATGTTGCATCAAGTGATGTAACATTGGTTTTGGGGAAAGTTACTCTGAAGCATGGACTCACAGACCAACTTCAACGATACAAAGACTGATTTAAATTCAAAAAATGTTCAAAAAACATAACATCTCTTGATAGTTTCAACACAGCCAAATTTAAAAAACAGGTCTTTCTAAGGTCTGTCTGTGGATGTTGTTGACATGCAATGAGTGATGAAGCCCTAGGCTACAGAGGTTAGTACACTGACCTAAATAAAGTTGACATCTGTTAGCCCTTGATTAGTCAAGTGATTTTTTTTAAGAAAAATCAATTGCTGATTCACTTTTGGGCATAGGAATACACCATAGTTTGTGTCGGGGTGTGTGTGTGTGTGTGTGCACATGTGTGCATGTGTGGTAGAACTCTGGTCCATTCTGTGGTCTCGCACACACACAATGACAAATAATTTTTCAAGCAACATGTTCAGTTTCTAAAAAGTTGGAAGAGAATGAAAAAGTATAATTTTCCAAAGAGAGACTGCAGGAGTATTCCCCACACCATAAAAGACTGGCACAGAAAAGCAAGTCAGGACTGGAGGGGGAGGTAGGGTAGGGCAAGGCAAAATCACCACATGGCATGCACTTCTGAACAGGCTTCTGGTCAGTTGGGTTTCACTCTTTTTTGTTTGATTGTTTTTAAAAGGAGGAAGAAGTGAAGTAAGCAGGAAAGAGAAACAAACAAAACGAAAAGAAAGGAGGTTTGGCTGAGTCAAACTACTTTGTGGTCGGAGAACGACAGAACTTACTATCAGTCCGTTTGCGTGCTGTTGATCATTACTTCGATCCTTTAAAAACAAAGTCCAAAACAAAGAGGGATTTGAGAGGGGAAGGGAGGAAACTTGGCCTAAGGGATGGTGCAGAATCAATCTGCCTGGTTCTTTACTAATCAGAAACATTATCGCAGACTAAAAAAAATAATCAAAATTTCTTCAAATACTTAATTTCTCCTTCGACGTTTTGACAAATACTAGTCATCTGGCTTTACTGCTGTCTGAGTTTTATATAAATGGAAAAGGCAGGCTATGGTTCTCAAAACTAATGCTCTATCTGTGTTCATGATCCTCAAATGTTTACAGCACCTCGCAGTGAAGATTGGGATGAATTTGGTGTTGGCATGCATGCTGTGAACTATTTACTGGTGGTGACTACTCATTACACACAACACAGAGACAAAATGGCAAACAAAAATAACTACAAAGCTGTTCTATGACTAAATGCAATAGAGGAAATGTAAAACGTCACCTTACCTTGGCAATTTGAAGAAGTACAATGCAGTGTTTGATGGACTCTACCATACTCTGCAAATGGGACAGGAGGAGCAGAACATGAAGTTTTGTGGTAGTGCAAACAGCCATTAAAAAGGCAAGATGAACCAAAGAGTCACTGAATATTACTTACACAAGTTGTATCCTTCAGGTTCTCAATTTTCTGCAAGAACAGAAATTTTTATCAGATGGATAGAGAACTGGTAAACAGAACATTCACCCCCATTTAAAAAAAAAGAAAAAAATGACACTTGCTAGTGGTGCAAATAAAGTATTAATAAAGTGACTCTTGCATGCTGCATGCTGTAAATCATATCATTGCTACCACTTCCTCATTCCTAGGACCTTTGCCATAGCTTAACTGCTGGTAACAGAAGTGGGTATAAGCAGAAGGCCTGCCTGCCTTTTCCTGCAGTCAAAGTACAAATGACCAAAATGGGACAGGTATAATTTGTATGCTGGTAATGATTACTTTGACATAGCTTCAAAGTTATAAAATCAATCTGAAGATGAATTTCAAAGGGGAGAATGAAAATAGATAGTTGGGGGAGGGGAGAGAGGACAGGAGCTCTTACTCTGCGTGACTCATCTTCTTTGCAGTCCTTTATTTTTTCATCAAAGAGCTGAGGAAGACACAGAGAGGGGGGAAAAGGGATGCAGAGAGAGAAAAACATGAGAATCGTGTTCAGACATTCATCCACGCATGCAACATTTCACATTTAAAATGTAAAAAACATTTAAAACAAATAAAAATCAAAACTGACCTTGTCTGATCTTGTACTGTGATAAAATACAAAGCAATTTGGTGAAATCTCACCTTAACTTGATCAATGAGAATCTGAAGATAGGCATCAGCTTCTGCAAGCTTCTTGTCAAAATCCTGAACGCTTGGAACAAATCCTGTTTCTGCCTCCTGAAATTAGAAGTGAGAGACACAGAGAGGCCATGTGAAACCGGTCCACCTCAAGCCCACACCCACTACACAACCCAGCATCCACTGCGCTCAGTAACTAGTGTGGGAGGTAGCCAAGTCTAGCCGTGGTGAGCAGCAGTGTGAGCCGCAGCAGCGGCAGCTCATAGACATGTTATGCCACGTTAGCTCACAGACATGTTATGCCATGTCAGCTCAGGTCACTTTGTTGGGCCATTTCACACTCTGTTCTTGTGGCCTCTGGTGACAAGAGAGCCGTTACAGACTTATCAGAGGGGGAAGCGAACCCAGAGACAAGGCACGGTTTCCTTTAAACTTTCATCAGAACCATCAACACATTGAGAACAGCAACAACAATTGCATCAGAATCAGCATACATAGACAGTTATTTAGCTAGGAACACAAACAAACAAAAAGTGTGCACAGAATTCTGGCACGTTTCCTATTTAAAACTTTCTTCTGTCTTTCTTCTTTCTTCTAGCAATTACATATGCTAATATGAAGCTAAAGACATTACCATCAAACTGAGACAACGGCTGAATGAACTGAAGAAAGGTAAGACTCAATTAATTCTAGGGAGGTGGAAATTGGCCAGAACAGTGGCGTATCCGTTGTTGTTTGTTAGAGCATTGTGAATGGGCAATTCACTTAACAAACCCTCTTCATTTATTTATATATGCATCACATATATAAATGTAGTCATCCACTGCTATGTTAAACTGTCCAGCTCCACTTTGAAAGTGACAGAAAGGTGAAGACAACAGCTCTTGCACAGGTGCTGCTGAGCACTGGGTGGACCATCAAAACACTGAACAGGATGCAGGAGTCATTTTGGACCAAAGCACATCCTTAACTGCTAGGTACAACAGGGATATGAGAATGAAACAGATATAGCATGTAAACAAGCCATTTTTGCACTTCTGTGCACACACACACAAACACGTTTCATTTCAAAAACTGTACTAAACGACTCATAGAGCAGTACAATTTAACATGTTATTGCCAAACACATCAAACTGCAAAACCACTGATCACAATTTGGAACAAGCCTGACTTAGATTACAGGTTACATACAAAAACAAAACAGGCACACAACCTAACTGGCCTTGTATTGAACCTTGGCCGCACTCACTTACACTCACAAACAGAGGGTCGACCACAGGACTGGTTTTACTGTGGCAAGCTGTCTGATTCTGGTTATCTCTGTGCTCAGGCTGCAACTGAGAGCTGCTGCTCTTCCTGCTGCTCCCTACTGTCTGTGGCCGGCAGTAGGCCCATGGTTCCAAGCAGTGGCCCTGACCTGCAGTTGAGAAACGGCTGGACGAGGCCCTGGAGGTCCTAGAGCAGCCAGATGTGACAGCTCTCACAGGGACGTGGAGGAAAGCCATTCACTTTTTAACGATAAAGCCCGTAAATCCCTTGTCGCCACCATCTGAGACAGTAAACACTGTGGACAGCACGGCGCAGAGGGCAAAGTCTACACTGGGGCTTTTTTATGTGCTGATTATCCCCTGCTAGGCTCAAAGGTTGCATGTTTACAACCAATAGAAGAGTGCAGATTCAGGGAGTGATGAATTCATGGCATCTTTCTTCAGCTCAGTAAACAAGTTAGAAACTGCCTGGCTTTTTTTGGCCCATATAACATGGATAACCTGCAGGTGGCCTTCATAAATTAAGTATACCCTATGAAAATGCAGACTGATTCTTAGAAAGCAGCAGCTCAGCTCAGAAACTCCAGTCAATCCCATGGGTTTGACCAACATCAGCTCCACATTCAGGCAACAGACATAACTGAGCTCACCTGATCTCCTCATAAGCACCTGTTTGAATAATAATAATAAAAAACTGTAGTGCTTTGGTCGCTATAAGTCTCATAGCCCATTTCATCACATTTTTTTTTTTACACCAAACAGTCAACCAAACAGAAGGGCCTGAACAGTGAGAGCAACATCAAATGCTCATATGTTACTATGGTAAAGGCCTATTGTCACAGGAGAGAAAATGGACTAGTCTCAAAGTAGACATGGAAGCCAGCGCTAGGACCTGAAGGAAATCTGAGTTGGGCTCTACAGGGCAGACCCTAGGGGCCTGCCACCACAATGGGTGAGACTAGAGGGATTTAAAAAAATAATGATGTCTCTCTTTGCCTCTTCCTTTCTTCATCAGTAAGCTCACCTAACCGAGGTATCACCAAGGATACACTGATGTCATATGCTGAAGACTTGACGAGCCTCATCCACTTGATGCAAACAGGATGCTGCCATTACTCAGCCTGGAGTGTTACTCATACAAGAGGCTGGAAAAGTCAAGTCAAAGCAACAAGATATACTGTGCTGTGTAAAAAAGCTGACTTGAAACAGAAAGTACGGCACCTGCATTTCCAGGCTTCCTATGTGCCCACCAGGAATCTCTCTCTCTCTCACACCCCAAAATGTCACTTGCCTCCTTTAACAAAACTATTAACACGTACATGACAAGCACATAATTTCTTATGACAGTGTCACAGATGAGGTCCCTCTTTAAAAGAAGACAGAACAAAAAAATAGAACACCTCCTAGTTCTGTCCCTGTGCTTTTTTTGTGTTGTTACTGTTTCTTTGGTCTTTCCTGTCTGTTTTTGCTCTTAAGGTAGTGTGCTCTCGACAGTCTGTGACCCCCACCAGCATCCTGTGACAGAGTTTAGTGTGAAAAACAAACAAAAGCTCCACTCTTCAGGCTTTTGTTGTGTCAACAGTTGTGCCAGGAGTACTCATAACACACACACAGAAGTTGTAGATACAGAGTAGTCCAATGACAGTAAATATACACAGCATTCTAAAGTAGAGGTGTTTGGTAAAAGCATTAGCCTTCATGCTAATGCTAAAAGAGTCTGCTATCTGCTATTTAGTAACCCTATTCCTCACTCCCCCTTCCACGCAACCCCCCAAAAGCTGTTAGTGCCCTCCAAATGCACCTCAGCCCACCCCTCCGCTGACCCCATTTCTATGGCAACATCCCATGTTAACGACAACAACAGCGAGAGCAATGAACAGTGAACAGTTAAGTGTGGTACTTACAGTGCGTCTGTGTCTGTGAAACATGCCTCGTTAAAACTGCGCAGGCAAACGCTAATCCGAGTCTCTTTCCCTCACTCTCTCGCTCCCTCTCCCTTTTCTTTTCTCATGTAAGCTCTCAAAAACACATGCTCCCTCTTTCACACACACACACACACACGCGCACACACACACACAGATGCTATATGGCAAACGCTCTCGCTTTTGTCCGTTCTTGTCTCCCGAGAAAACAAGCCCAGCTGCTGCTAGTGTCGTGTCCACAGCATTTCTGCCATCAGCTGCGCAGGCGTAGACAAAACTTAATCCGACCTCCTCTTATGACAGGAAGTGTACACTTCCTTTGAGAAGAAGGAGAAAAAAATAGAAAGAAAAATAGAAAGAAAGTAGCATAGGCTTATACTTCGAGAGAGGGAGGGAGATGGGTGAAAAACATAGAGGGCTGCTGTGATTGGTGTGAGGGCCCTTGGGTAGATGAAGGAGTCAGCGAATAAGTTGTGCTCTGATTGGCTGTGGAGTCACATGTCAAAATGACTCCATGCTGACACACTGGGGTGTGCAGGAAAGTGGATACACGCAGACAGTCAGCAGTGCTGTGAGAGAGGAAGGGAGGGGAAAGTGGAAGGGAGGAAGTGAGAGGAAGAGACAGAAAAGGATAGTTTATATAAAAAAAAGTAGTAGGAAGAGTACCAGAGAGCAAGACAAGAGGGAAAGATAGAGATTGACGGATATATAAGGGAAGAAAAACAAAAAAAACAAACAGTGGTCAGAGACAGATACAAGGGCAAGGAGGAGAAGGATGCAGCTTGAGAACTCATGAACATCACAAAACAGAAAATCAGACTTAGCTCTGAGCTATTCAAATGGGCATTACTACAGTTAAAACAAGTTAGAACACCTTTGGAGGTTATTATCCAGTTTATAATCATTTACCACTCTGAGGCTCAGGAAGAACAAGCTAGTCTGCTCATCTCAAATAACCAAAATTCATGCACATACACAGGCATGAACCTGCACGAACATGCATATGTTTCGCTCTCAGGCTTTGTTATAGGAGGCCATGACAGCAGGGCAGTTAAGTGTTTAGATCAAGAGATCAACATCTTTTTTGTCTGTTTTAACAAAAACTGTTCAAATATGTGAGCATGCGCACACACACACACACTCTAAAAGTAACCAACGTCCTTACCCGAAGCTGGAGGGTGTGTCGAAGAATGGTGCCCTCTAAAGCATGGATCCACTTCTCTCGTTCATCTGCATCACGTGCTGAGGGGGAAACACACACGCAGAGCCAGTTAGCACAAGCCAGATGGAGTCCACTCAACAAAGACAGGAGCTGTCCCTGTAGACCTGAGGACTACTGTGTCTGGTTTCTCTACAAATGAGCTCTGACAGTGGGCAAGTTTCCCTCTGACAGCAGTTTACTGACTCGTCTGGCAACGTCCTGTTTCGTTTACAGGGTGGAGTTGGGTAACTGCACTGGGAGGAAGGTATGGTAGACCTTAAGAAAACATGCCGCGTTTCAAAACCCGGGAAGGTCAAGTATGTCCACAGACATTACAGCAAACAGACAGAGAATCCTGTCTGCTTGGACAGTCAAAAACATAAAGACGGGGTTGACCTTTAGGATCAATGGTTAACCACTAAGCTCTGGTGGACTAGAAACAGAGTGTGACTTGAAGAGACAAGTCAGACATGCAGGACATGCAGTACTCATGGCATGGTAAAAAGCAAAGGTTTAGGCATGCTAGATGTTTCTCTGAACTTATCAGCAAAAAATGATGAGCACTTATGAGCAAAAAGTGCACTTGCGTTAGGCTTCACCACACACATAAATACACACACAGTGGATGACGTGTACCCTTTGACATGGAACAGCAGAGAGTGTGAGAATCCTCCAAAAGAACATCATCTCCTAATGCAGGGCCACAAAGTCTTGAACACAAGGCCTACACTGCATTCTCAGAGATCTCTAAGCCCAACTGTGATGGATGCCAGGCAAACAGGGCACTGATGTCAGAAGATGGCTAGCACATCTCACACCAGCAGGGTTGCATGAGCAACGTGGAGGAGGAATAAAAGAAGAAAAAAGGGGGAAAGGAGTGAACACAGAGTACTAATGAGGATGAGGAAAGCCAGCCTTCGACATCCCGATGATAAATGGAGCATGGCTCAGCACAACCGGAGTAAAGCTTTTAAGAACATAAAGCCAAGACCTCAATGTATGCCAAAACTCTCCCTCTCGCTCTCTCTCCCCTGACACACATACAGCCATGAGCACATGGACATGCAGACATACACATACATTACAGTGTGCACACACACACACACACATACATACACAAGCTAAGTCTTCTAAGAGCTCCATTTCTGCACAAAATCAATGCAGATACACTTTCCTGTGGCGGAAGTGCAGAGGTAAGTTTAGCTGCTCTGCAGTGGCTCCTTGTGCTCTCTCCATTGACTCACGTTCCAGATCATTACACTCATTACGACACTAGAAAAGCAGACTCCAGACTCAAGAATCAAACAGAACACAACTCCATTCCCTCACACGTCCCCTGCCCGCTGTCCAACAAAGCTTACATCCCTCCCTGCATCTAACAAATCTACCAGCAACCCAAGATCTTGCCCTGATGAGCCAACTAATGTTTTAGTTAAGAATCATCAGTGGATGGCTGGGTAGAGTCTCCTAACTTAATTCA
Organism: Tenualosa thibaudeaui; assembly: GCA_027481765.1. Lineage (NCBI taxonomy): Eukaryota > Metazoa > Chordata > Actinopteri > Clupeiformes > Clupeidae > Tenualosa > Tenualosa thibaudeaui. The sequence goes on along the minus strand of JAIFZK010000173.1, from coordinate 524,050 downwards.
CACTGCTCGGGTAAAAGGAGTGAGCAATGTCTCAGATGCATGTGAAATTAGCAGGCAAAAACAAACGCTATCAATGCTCCATAGCCAAACTAGCACACCAATACCAAGTCAGGTGACCGACATGGCTGCTGCACTCTGAAAAGGAGAAAAGAAAAAGAAATCCAACCTCCAACCCAGCAGGCTTTGGACAGAGATTGTGGCAACATGCATAGAGGGGCATTAAATGCTGCTAACAGTGCACAGCCAGTGTCTGTGCAAAATGTAGATGCACAGCTGTTCCAGGAGCCAGGGAGCAAATGGAACAACTGAAACAAAATGTGATAATTTTTTCCCCCTTAAAAAATGTCTCTTCTGACTGTTTGCCAAATGTGAAATCCCAGGTGTGAAGCTGGGGCAGCGTTGGTGAGGGGCAGTGTGTCCCCTGAGGCTCCCCTGTTTGCCAGGGTCTCACACGGTAAGATTCATTTCCCTTTGATCCTAGCACCTGCAGACTGGGGGGGAACAGTGAGATGGTCCTATAGCGCAGGAACAAAGCTATGCAGGTAGGGTGGGATGTGGACAGCAGGGATCCAGTTACCAATTATATCCTTTCCAGTCTTCTTCTCTCTCTCTCTCCCTCTCCTGATGATGATAGAGAGACCCTCTTCCTTCTAAGACATTCCTTTTGGATTACTGTGGCATAAAGGGGCCATTTTCTAAAACATACCCCAGGAATGACAATCTTATAAAGAAAGGGAGCAAGAGAGAAAAAGAGAGGGAGGAAGAGAGTAGGAAGGAGCTTGGGAGCTTATTGTTGATTGCTGTTCCCTTACGAGGACTCGCAAAAATAGAAAATTGGCCCTCTCAATTTGTGTGTACTCTCAAAAAAAGAGCACAAGAATACCTGCACCAAGTGTAATTTTAGTCTCATCTACCTGAGCCACTGCTGCTGTACTCAGTGTGGGCTGAGGGACAGGGCGTCCCAAACACTGCATTCCACACGCAGCCACCACTACTGCGCACATATGGTGTAATACTACAGATAGGGATCACTGTCTGTGTGGAGCAAACAGCACAAAGGAACGCATGCAGTGGCTTAGTGTCAAGACGACAGACAAAAGAAAGAAAGACTGAACAAAAGACACAAGAGAAAGAGAGAGTGAGGGCAGCATGCAGGAGGGATGAAAAATGAATCATGGAAAGAGACTAAGGGAAGAGTGTGTCTGTGTGTTGAGGAGTGTTCATATATGGAGTTTCTACTGCCACAGAAGAGTGCTGTCAGCGTGCTAGTCTAGTTGTTGTCAATGGCGTGTGTTTGTACATGCTCAGTGGCGTTCTGTTCTGCAGCTAGCATGGAGATAGCGCAGTCTGGCAGGGCTCCCAAGGGACATGCAGTGAACACAGCTCTGTTTCATTCTCTCTCCTCTTACGTGCTTCATCTTTCACTCTTTCTCTCTCTCCTGCTGCACTGTATTTATCCCCCAAGCTGTGGTGTGGTAGCACTGGTAAACAGGCTTCAGTCATAACCTACTATCCACAACCCCACACATCTAACACTCTGGATCCATTTTAATAAGAGAAAGAGGGAGAGAAAGAGAAGGAGAGAGAGAGGGAGGGAAGGAGGGAGGGAGTGCAAGAGACACACACTGCTGCTACAGCATAAACACTGACACTAACAGTATGTAGGCATGGCTTCCCTTCTCATCTCCATCCCTGAATACTGAGTACACTGGTGGCCCATCAGAATCTTGCATCCAACCGCCCCCTCGGGACGCTCTTAAGACACACATACACACAAACTCTCACTATACACAAACAATATATAGAAAGAGCAATCATCTGCCCACTTGTTTAGTCCTCTCCCACCTCTGGAGGGAACACCACCTTACTCTTTTTTTTGTCACTATCTCTACCTCTTGTGGGCACATCTGCCCATCTGTCTTCTCACCATCCCTGTTCATCCATTTTCACTGAGCAGAGAGAACTGTGTCAGTCTTGCTCTTCAGACTCCTCTGGCCAGCTGGCTCAGGCCGCTTGATCACAGTGAGGCTGTGAGCACAGAGGCCCAGTGCAGTGAAAATGTGGGGGATGCAAACAGCACCAACAGGATAAGGGAGCCTGATCAATTATGGATGAGCCCCCCCTTAAATAGATGTGCAGCCCTGGGTGCTCCTTTTGCTAATCAGCGAGCCATTTCTCAGCTAGTCATGCTTGAAAAACTCCTAACACTGCCACCACCACACCACCAGAAACTCACACTGGTCAAAACAAGAGTGTGTGCTCCCACTTGGACACTCTCACACTCTCACAGTAGCAATCAGCAAAAAATATGAATCTACAAACATTCCTGTCAATCCAACCATGGGTATTCCACCTTGTGTTTTGAGTATGGTGAGTGTAGCCTCTCACCATATTCATGAAGTGCCTTGATTTATCTGAAGACTCCCTCCCTCCTTCCCTCCCTCTCCCTGAGTGCATTATCCTCCCGGTTGATGGCTAATGGTCCTGTGCTCCGGATGGTATGGGGATGGAGCCAGTTTGTGCTGGGCCAGCTCCCCTGGGGGCTCAGCGGCCCGATGCAGGGCAGGACAGGCTGGCACACACCCTGACAACGCTAACACACACAAACTTCTTTCTGTTCTCTGGATAATATTTTCACATTTTCATTTTAGGCCCACCACCCTTTGCCTTGGTCCAAGTCTTCCAGTCGAATAGGAAAAAAACTAAATGAACAAAACTCACACTAAATGAGCAATGTCTTATATTATAATTATATTTCAATTATATTTCAAAAACTGCAATACATTCATTACAATTCAATAAGCACAGCTCACACTGCAGAACAATCACAATGTATAACTTTATAACTGAATCAATTTAAGTCATTTAACAACTGAAAATCCAAGTCCCAGTGTCCAAAATGTCCTGTCCAGAGCAATCATTGATTGAGATCTAACGTGACAGTAACTTAAAATGATCGAAACATCAAACTTGATCATCTCTTCTGTCCTAGAGAGCAAGGAGGTCTATTCTAGATTGTCCCGTGTGATGGACAAAAAACTGGCAATGCATGGTCTTGTAGAAACCTGATCTAGCAGAAAGTGGCCTGGAAGTCTTGCGCCATTGACAGTGTCAAACTCGGGACCGTTATGCAAAAACATGCACGCACACACACACACACAGACCCTCTGTCTCTTGCTACACACACACACACACACACACACACACACACACACACAAACGCACACACAATCTGTCTCTCTACACAAACATTCAATCTGCTAAACGAGTAACAAAAAAGGGCATCTTGTCTTTCCATTCTTATGTTATGTTTAGCCTTCTCCCACAACCCAGAGTGAGCATGCAGAAGCGATCACCACCTTACCCTTCCTATTGTAGAGCCACAGCATACAGTGTCGGAACATAGTAATGAGTGAAGGCATGGAGGTGGAGGTGGAGGTGACGGAGACATGAGCAGGGCGGTGAGAGGCGTAAGGATGGGGCAAGCAAGAGCAGGGCGAACAGGGGTGACTAGAGGAGAGAGAGAGTGGAAGAAGTGGAGGAAGAGGAGGGGATGATGAGGACAAGGAGGAATGTAGCCACCTGACAGAGGGGGAGGAGAGAGGAGAGAGAGAGAGAGAGAGAGAGAGAGAGAGAGAGAGAGAGAGCCCTGACTCACCTAGTAGCCTCACCAGCAACCACCGATTGTCTGCAGAGCTTATCTGCCCAGAAGCCACTGTGCTGTGTAGGAGAGGGTGATGTGTTTAGCTAGGGGAGGCAAACCAGGGGAGGGGGTATGAGGGTTGGGGTAGGAGAAGGGGGGGGGGGGGGAGGTTCCCATCCTCCCCTAATCTCCAGCAGTGGATGTCTGGAAGTCTCCTGGGTAGTGGTGGGGTGGAGTGTGGAAACAACCGTGAGACACTACATCAGATGGATCTCAAGGTGGTCTAAATAAGCGCTCTTCCCTTTTAATCCACTGTTCCGGTTGCTGTTGGAGGGGAATTGGAGCTGCAAGCGTCAGTGTTCAGAAGCAGCCGATGTGATGGGGAAAAACATTAAATAGGTTCCTTTGGGTCCCCGTCCCCAAACCCCGAAAAACCACCTGCTCTGAGAGCCTCCGCACGGTGTCAAAACAAACATTTCTCTCTGCTCGTCCTCATCATGGCTGTTTTGGGAAGCCGTCTGGTAAAAAAAATCTCTCCCATAATGGAGAAAAAGTCCACACAAAACAATGGAAACGTGTGGTGCCAACACTGGTGTGTGTGTGTGTGTGCGCGTGTGCACATGCCCAATCAGTGAAATGACGAACCGAAATAACAATGCAGACATATTACTGTAGATGAATAGTACACATCTCTTAATGTAGATTAACAGTGAGTGTGTGTGTGTGTGTGTGCGCGTACGAGAGAAAGAGAGAGAGAGCTTAGCTACATGAGGGCACGTGAGTCACCGGCAGCATTCTGCAGCACTACAAAACAGAAGCATGGTGGGAGGACAGTGAAAAAGAGAGGACAAGAAGAAAAGACATGAAGGTGAAAGCAGAGCGAGAGCGTGGAGGGAAACAAAAAACACCAGGAACAGGCAAAAGAAAGAAGAGACACTCACCTTGAAAATGGAAAGTCTTTTGGTCCACGGTGATGGTGAACGTGCTGTCGTCCTCGTCATCAATTCCTATAACAGCACCCTGAGAAATGGCAGAGAGAGAGAGAGAGATATGGGGAAAAAAAAGAGAGGAACAGGAGCCAGTCAGACAGAGGGCGACGTCACTGCCTCTCCCTCCCTCTCTCCAACACAAATAGAGAGTAAGGAAGAGAGATGATGGAAAGGGAAGGGGAAGGGAAGGGAAGGGAAGGGGAGGGAAGGGGGGAGGGGAGAGACTGGGAGAGACTGGGTGGAGTGAGGAGCGAGGAGAGAGGGGGAGACCAGGGAGTGCAGTGGGATTGCATGGATGTGTGATTAACCTCTACTGGCCTACACACTGGCTCCTACTGCAGACGCAGCCAGGGTGGGGGTGGGCTTGGGGTGGGGATGGGGATATGGGGGGGGGCATAAGAGGAGAATGATAGTGCTTTGCAGAGTCTCTTGGTTAGAAGCTGGATAATGCTTTAAAGACAGCTTTAAAGGCCAAGATGGAAATTCACTGAGATGGCAAGCAGCTAATAGACATTTTAATGCACTGCTGGGCTGGTAAGAATCAGACAATCTGCAAGTGACAAAACCAGTTCCAGTCAGCTATTCACCAATATGGACAGACAAATTCAGAAGCAGCACTGGAGCGACATGTGATTGTCATCAATAGCAAACAGCAAAGCCTAGTTACTTCACAACTCACAATTACAAATGAGCATAACTTCCTTTTCTATGTAACCCCTTGTCCTTATCTCTGTGTCTCTTGTTCCTCTTCAAAATTTCCATACATTATCCTGGCATTATATTATATATTGGGTACAATTGCAATGACCGATTGGGCATGACTGTCAGTTAACATGCGCTTATCTGTGATCTAAATGGTTTCAAACTTGAGACTGCTTTCTCCCATGTATGCAAATCAAGTGCTATGCAATAATACATTTACTATCTGCACTTGTCTTAAATCTTTGATTTATGCACCACAAAAGCATTTATGTTGAATGGAGTGAACCCCAAACTGGGCATTTCTCATGTGAAAGTCTGCTGGTTAACTGAATCTAATGAATAAGGACCTCATGGAGGTAGCCTACATGATCTTTCTGCAAGTTCCACACTGAATGTAAGAAGGCTTACAGTGCCTTGGAAGAAATGCTTACATCCAGGCTCATGTGTTGGACTGCCGGGTGTGCCTTACTGGTCTGTTAAGGTCAGAGTACAAGTTGAGCTGACTAAGGGTGGGGTAGTCATTCAGAAGGCCCCCAGGGGAAAAAGACAAAATGGCTCATTCTTCCTCCTCGACTAATACACTATTGGAGTTCAGAGCTCATGGGCCATTTTTTAGTAATTCCATTACAAGTCATCTGACCAATGATAGGGACAGCCGTGGTGAATTAGACCCAGACATGTGAGCCTAAGAGTGCACAGTGGCAGTCAGCCTGAGAATGCACAGACTAGGATAAGACTATAATGACAGTTCCAGCAATGGACATCTGTCAAAGATCTAAAATACAGGCTGATTCCCTCATGGCTTTTGTAAATGAACAGCCAGTGAGGCTATACAGTTACCAGCAGAATATACTTCAGTGTCAACTGTTTTTTTTTCATGCCAGCTAAGTCAGATCATACCAACATAAAAAAACATATATATATATATAAAAACTAAGGTATTAAATCAAGGATATAGCTAGCCAGTAAGGGTGGCTAAAATGGAAATATTTGAGACATCAAAGAGACTCTGTAACACTTCTAAGCAGAGTCTGCCATCTAGTGCCAAAACAATGACACTGATTTCTAGATTTCCATTATTCTTCTTCTGGGTGCTTAGAGGGTAAGAAATAAGAAACCTATTATAATGACTAATGGCAAAACCAAGAAAAGCAGGCAAAGATGGCAAAACCATTTTAAATACCCTTTAGATATACATACTGATGTGATGTATATCTGTACCATGTTCAAAACATCGGTTTGTGAGAAGCAGTCTGAATGAAAAGCCAGCTACTTATATTCGCCAAAGACTACCAAACTGCATGTTTGACACCTGCTTAACCTTCCCAGCAATCTAAATAAGGAACTGATCACCAGCACAAACAACTTCGATTTTTACTCAATTGCATTCATTGCATCTCGTGGGTAATTTGGTGAATAATTACAGGATGTGAAATGAAAAAAATGCTGTTAATGCCTTACCCTCAACCGGACACATCCTCTTCTGGAGCCACGCATCATTTTGTCTTTGGACTGAGAACAAAAACAGCTATGGTCAGTAAGACACTCTTTGCCCATCTCTACTGATAAGGTAGACGAACTGAGGCATTCTACCAAAATAATGTCAGTCAGATGTACAACATGCCAAAAAATAGAATATCTTTCAAAGAATGCATTGGTATGCCAAGTGATTTTGACACTAGAACTCAATGAAAAGCAGGCCATTTTAGACAAGAATGTTGTTTAACCGGGAAATGTAAATACTTTTCGTGGCTGACAATGCGGCTGAGAATATTTCTGTGGTGATGTTGAAATTGGGCGCTCGGACAGCATTTCTGACGGCCTTTCCTTCATTGTGCTCAGAACGAAAATAACTTTCGATTCAACTTCACTTTTTTTATCAGACTAAATTTATTTGCATGGCATATGGTTTTATCCATAAAATGGATAAAGACAAGTGCTATACCACAGTGGAGCCCTGGGTGAAGGGTAGAAAACCACAAAAAAGTTGAAAACCTTAAGAACGCTGACACCGCTGACAGCAGTGCCAGCAAACACCAAGCAGTGCCATTAAGGCTCTAGTCTAAAAACATAATGTTGCTATAATCAACACAGGCTGCTGCTGTAATAGTAAACAAGGTTACCAGCACTCTACTTTTTGTCCTATGCTTTTTATCAGTGATCTTACAGTCGTTGTGAAACAATGGTGTCTAGTATTACGACCCCTTTCTCCCACCCTCAAAAAACACTTAAATACGTGCAAAACGTTAGCTAACTTTGTCAGCTAACGTCAACGTTGGACTTCTAATCACAAAGCTGGGCAAAATCCTTCCCCGAGTTCCCACTGGTTTAACAAATGAACTTAGCGAGACCGTAAGGGCCTAGCATCAAACATTGGCCTAATTTAGTAGGCTGCACGCAGAACGTAGAAATGTAACATAACGTTTGCTAACGTCACTTTATGCCTAGTCCCAAATAATGCTTTTGTGTGTGAATTAGGCATTGCCGAAAACAAGTCGGACAGCCAGCAAAAGAACCTGTTTTTACGCATTATGTACCACTACGGGAATGTACTCCTTGCTACAATGCACAAGCAAAGCTAGTGACTTGCCCCACAGCAGCTCAAGTTTGATACCATTATATTCTCTTGTCAGTCATCATTGTTTTCTTTAGTTACACTTAGGGGCTGATATGACCTATGAAATCTGGGGAGAATGTCACACGTGGAAGGAACAACTCTTTAAATGTTGCTGACAAGCTGTATCGTTGGCTAGTTAGCTAGTTAGCAATACAGAACCAGAGGTAGCATATTCGCTAGGATGGAATGCTGCTTCAGTGCAAAGTTATTGGAACACACTAACAAATAGAATAGGAGGATGCATGTAACTGTTTGTTGAGGAGCTTTTAAGGATTGTCCTGATAGGTCAACACTACCGTCAGTAAGTGAACCCGCCCCATGTACCATCTGAAATTCCCAACTACTGGCAACAGGCCTTCTACCCGTAACTGTTTTCACAAAACGAAGGTATGTCCCTGGCTTCCTGACACAAACATTTGTCGTATTTTCACACTCTTTTGCAAGCATCTCTCTTAGAAGTGCTTACCGTATAATACGACAGTAATCCAGCATTGTAATCCAAAACAAACCACCGATACTGCCAACCTTTCATGACGTTAGTCCATTTGCTCAGCGGTCCTTCCATGATGGACGCCATCTTTACACTTGGCCACCGTACCGAGGGGAGGAGCAAATGCGGAGAAAAAACATAAATGTTACGTCACCACCTGATCCCGCGTGTGCTCGTGGAGCTCAGGTGGAAGCCTGGTGGAATCATAATTTATGTAATTTATGTAGCAGACTACTTTTTTTGCTGTCTGTGTTGTTTAGAGTGACATGATGTGTCTGGATTACAGAGAGGGGCTTAAAATGAAGGATGTAGTGGGCTATAACTGTCTCACAGATGAAAGGGGAAAATCAACAGGAACAAGCGCCTTAAGATGCAGTCCACAAGTCCATCAGTATGGTTTCCAAATGCGATTTTTTGTGGCCTAGTTGTTATCAAATTTAAGGTTTATTTATCGTAAATATATTGTTAATGTGCTTCGAATGTTGCCTGTATCAAGATGAGCCTGGTCTATGGAAGTATTAATAAAGTTCTTAGCACATGAAATTGCAAATTGTGCATGCATTGTGTACACTAGTCACAAATGTGTAACAGTAAATCTGATTATTTACGACTTAAAATTTACTGTTACACATCTGTGACTTTATTGTACACAATGCATTCACAATTTGCAGTTGCATGTTCTAAGGACTACATTAATACCTCTATAGTGTTGCAGCTAACCAACAATCTTATTAACTAGCCTTACGACTGAAAAGCCTACTGGTAGTATTTGAAACAGTAAGATTTTATATTAACCGGACGTTTTGCATGAAACAATAAGTTAATCCTCTTCAATAAACACATGGCAAAGATTCAGAACTTTTGTATTCGTAAACATTTTTATTGATTTATTATTTACAACAAGTTGAACACTGATAAAAGAACTTCACAGTAATATACCATTAAATGTGAGTCTTAAATTAGAAACACACAAAATATATTTTTACAAAAAGAAAAAAAATACTGTGTTAAATTTGTTAACCTCTGACATTTATTTCTTAAAATCCCTGTTAAATTCACATATATTCGAAATTAGAAGTGTTCCATTCTCATTGCACCTTTCAGGACTGAAGAATAAGTGGCCTTTGGTATAAATGATGCTTACATACAATTTCTTCAGCACTTTTTCAACCATTTAATAGAGATAGCCTCCAAAGGAGTTTCCAGGATAATAATAAATGAAATGAAAAAAATAAATAAATAAAGGCATCAAATAAATAAGACATATTGTCTAACAAATTAAGCCACATTACCTAAATTTACTGAAATTGGACATTCTGAAACCAAAATATGTTAAAAGACAGCTATGTTTTCTGGTTAGGCATGATTCCTTAATAGATTATATGTGACAGATTGGCATCCAGTGCACTAGCCTTGTGACATCAGGTTTGATGATGCAATAGGCAGGAAGAGAAAAATACACATTTGTAATGCACTCGTTTTTTTTCTATAACATTTTGTATTTTTCTCAGTTTGAATGGTGATGAACAGATTAGATTTTTTATTTATAAATGTCACATTGTAAGAAGAGTGAACCTTGAACATTACAGAAGGCAAAACATAATGCAGGCATCAAGAACATTTATATTTTTAAATAAGGGGCAGAGTTGAATATATATCTTCTTTTTCTAAAAAAAATCATTTACCCCACATCGGTGACAAATGCATGGGCGCACAATACAGTAAGCATGTACCAGGTGTATGTGTTACTGCTATACCATTAAGCATTAAGTGAAGAACTTGCAGGCCGCTGTAAAAAGGCCATGGTACAGGACATTAAGCTGTGACCAACTTCTCCGCGAGTCATGGGCTGCCAGCACCTTTCATTTCACATGCAATACATGATGGCAGGTTTTCTTTCAAGTGGGACATGGGCAATACAATGGGGATGTGGATACAGGGTTTGGGATGAGAAAAATAATCCCTTTGGCCAGTATCCCTTTGTGAGAACCAGCCATGTCTCTTCAGTTAGTAGTGCACAAAACAAAACTATTACCAAAGGCACCATAAACCACACAGGGAAATATGTCCAGTAGGTGGAAATGCTATCATTTGAAATTAGATAATTAATAAGAATGAATGACACGTGGCAACTGTCTGGTCAGAGGGAAATTGTGCAACATTCCACAAATCCAATGTGTTGGAAGATGTTTGGAAAATTTCGAGCTGTATAGTAATAACATGCAAGAAACTCAAGGTTCAGTAATTTCATGGCTTACATGGTTTACATAGATTATACACAGGTCTACTTGATAAAACAGCAATTCAAGCCATAAACACTTTCCCTGTTTTGAGCTCTATCCAGTGTAAATCATCTACTGATACTGACATCTGTTGACTGAGCAACTCATATCCTCATCAATTCTTTAGATCAGGGAGCTCTCTGTGGTTAAGTGTTTGATATCATAGATGTTCATATATTTTAGTGGTGAACACTTTACTTTATGGACCATTTTTGTGTTATTATTGGCCAAACCTGTTAAAATGAAACTGAGGCTCATTTTAGTGAAACATAAGGTAAGAAAATGCACACTCCATGGATTGGACCACTAATCAGAAATCAATAACTCCTCCCTACTGTGACACAATGCATGCCTGAGCAGAGAAAGGATATAGGATTTCTTTAAGGCTCATTTTGAAAATGGTAGCTGACGACCTTTAATATCAATTTCATACTGATGGAGAGAACTTCAAATGGGTGCTATACTGCACACATTCCAACAGATAAGGTGTGGGAAATAAACAATGGAAATTCAGAACATTCCAACACTTGAATCCGAGAGGTTTGGCAACACTGCTTCACTGAGTCATGCCAATAAAGCTCCTTTGAATTTGAATTTGAATTTGAGAGAGCGCGGAAGACAGCATACATTCATAGAGTAGTTGAAGAGATGGGGGATGGAGTGCCTCCCATGTTCATTTCTGCATTTCAACTCTAAACATTAGTCTGGCTGTACATCCTAGTACCCAAGGGTAGTAGTGACATCCATGAACTTTCCTCGACATGAAATAATGCACAATATTTACAAAAAAGAGAATTTTAAAAACATAATGTCTGTGCTTTTAATAAAAATAATTTAAAATTCAAGTTTATACACAAAAACATTCTAAAGTGAAGCAAATAGGCTACTGCACAATTTTTGCGCAGGTACGAAATTATAATAGAAAACATACAAAAAATGAAAACGCCCCGCTGAAATCCAGCTTTCAACTTTGCTCTTTATGTAGTGAACTGGAAATGTGATGGACCTCTGACGCTATTGATCAGTGTATGACAAACCAGGCACATTTGGACGATGCTGATGGATGTCAGCACTCTTCAGATCTAAAGGCAACTTTTCCTGTACACACACACAGCCTGACTCTTCTCTATCCAGCAGATGAGAACATTAATGAGAGACTTACAAACTCAAATAGCACCACAAGTACTCCACTTGAGATGAAATGCATATGGCTCAATGTAACCAAAGGGAACTAGGCTTGTGGCTGCAGACCAATAATGTTTTTTGGCTGATCACCAATGAAGGAACTGACAGAAGACAACTAAAGTGGACTAGTAGACACTGTTGGCTACATGGCACACTCTCTTTGTAACATGGTCCTGATCATTAATAAAGTTGACCTCCACTCGGCCCGTACAGTGCACATCTTTTCTACAGCCCTAACAGTTTGTGTGAGGTGTGTGCACAGGGTTTGATGGCATCCAGTTAAAACAGATATGTATGTGAGTGATCTATAGTGTCGCCATGTGTGAGACTTGTATAAAGGTGTAAACCCCCCATCACTATAGTGTTTGTGTTTCAAGACATCAGTGGCACTTTAATGTGTACACTCATGATGCCTGTTGCTGTCAGTAACCCTGATTGATCGAACACTGACATAATGTGTTTTGATTGGCCTGGGATACTCAGATGACTATCTCTGACTTCACTCAAACTACCAGTAGTTTGGTACACATGACAAGCTTGAATACATATTCTGAACTGGTTTCACTACTGGTCTACACTGAGAGTCAACTGTAAACAATACAAGACATTGTAGTATTATCTCTGTTGTCTGTGTGTGGTGTGTGTGTTTATCTGAGGTACTTCTGAGATTTGCACTCTCTGTCCCCCCTGACAGATCAAATAAAAACTGTCACAGAAATGCACTGTCATTTCCATGTTGTGTTTCTGTGGTTCCAAAATGAAAATGGAGATACTAAGAAATAGAAAGTGTGAGAGATGACATTTCAGAGGGGAGGTGGGGGGGAGGGGGAGTAAGGTCTTCACAGTGGCTACCTCTGCACAACATCACTGATTTCTTTAATGCAGCTGTGCAAGTTGTCTAAGGCAGGACTGCTCCCTAAACCCCCACCACCAACACCTCCTGCCCCAGAGGAGGCGCGCAGCTCCTGCAAGCTGAGCTCCAGTTTGCCCACAGCCTCACGGAAGGCAAACTTGTTGCGCATCTGCGGGATGCAGTCCACGTAGCCCGAGCAGTAGTCCAGGAGCTGGTGACCGGCATCTAGCACCTGGTTGCTGGAGGCCATCTCGGCGCTACAGTGGAGTGCACTGCTCAGGCTCTCAGCACACTCCAGCAGCGCCTCTTTGCTGACCTTATCAGGGAGCACACGCTCCGCCTGCTGCCGAGTCCGCCGCAGTGCCACCTTGGAGGCCACCGAGGAGGTGTGGGTAGTGGTGGAGGCACCGTTGGCAAGCTTGGTCGGGGTGGAGGAGGGCGAGGGTGCCGGAGGCACTTGCGGAGGGGGCATGGCGGGCCTTCCCCTGTCTCTCTCCCTCTCCCCTCCTCCATTCCTACCTGAACGTTTTGTCGGGGTAGGCATCTCACCATTGACTTCTGATGGAATCTCGTCGGTCCCCTCTGCCCCAAAGGGCTGCGAGAGTGAGCGCAGTGTGGGCGGGGGAGGGGGTGCGCACTTGGGCTTGACCAACCGCGGCCGGTCCCTCTCCGCAGCCTGGTGGTCCGTGAGCAGTTTGAAGCGGTTGCCCTGTGAGTCCACCCCGACCAGGTGCACATCGGCCGGGCTGTGCTTCAGTGTGGGTGAGATCACCACTGGAACTTTGTGGTTGTGTTGCAGACCCCCCACACTGATGCTTTTCGATGGGGACGACCAGCCCTGCTTGTCCTGCCCCACCATTGCATCTTGCTGCCCAGTAGCACTGTCTCCTTCACCCCCTACCCCTGGGACCCTGGCACCCGCTGAAACTCCCCGTGGCAGCAGCTTGGCCTTCGGCCGCTCACGGATCTGAGCCGTACCCTCGTCCAGCTTGCGGAGAGTCAGCGTTGCCTCTGTTGGTCGCCCCGGGGTCCCATTCTCAGGCTGTGAGGTGGTGGAAGCTGTCCGCTCCAGTGGGGGCTTGCTGCTGCTCTTGCGTGGTAGCGTCAGGGCCATGCGCTCTAGGTCGGGCAGCCCCGCTGACATGGACGACGTGGAGTTGGACCTGGGAAAGGGCTTCTCATCCGTGCTCTGGGGCTTCCCACTGCCTGAGCGCAGCCCTAGGGTCTTTTTGATCAGGCGTGGTGTGAAGAACCCAGCCAGGCTTCCCCAGCTGCTGCCACCACCACTGCTGCTGCTGCTGCTGCTGCTACCTCCAACCTGTCCACCAGAGGGCGCCCCAGGCTTCTGTCCGAAGGTGGCGCCACAGCAACGCGCCTGCAAGTGGTTGGCCTCGCCGTGGGACGGAGAGAAGCCGAGTCCGTCCACCTGGGGGAGTGGGGGTGGCGGGGTGCAGAATGCCGCCGTGGGCTCGTACTTTTTGTGGGGCTGTGTCTCCATCTCCCGGAAGGAGCTGCTGCGTTTTGGGGGCATGGGAAGGTTCTGCTGAGGTTGGGAAGAGGGTGATGATGTGGAGGATGAGGACTTCTTCTTCATGAAAGAGCTGAAGAAGCCAGCCTTGCGGTCCCGGGTGAAGGTGGTCTCCGAGCCCTCGTCCAGAAGGCTGCTAGGAGATTTGTCGCGCTGTTTCCGAGGCAGCGCTGGGGAGCTAGCCGAACGACCCTCTCCTCCAAGCAGAGATGCCATCAAGCCTAGAGAGAGGAGACAAGGTGGAAGACAATCACAAAATGGCCCCCACAAAATCTCTGCCTTAACGCCTTTGTAAGTTGTGATATTTTTGAAAAAGTGAACAGAATGGCTGCAAACCAACAGTAAAGTGAATGCAGAAAATAAAACTAAGATTACCATTTTATCTTTGTCATGCTTTCCTACTTTGGGGGAAACCAGGTGCTAAAATATGACCAAATGCAATTCTTTTCCTCTGACTTATGTTTAACAATGGCATGCTATTGATAGGAAGACTATTCAGGTGGTTTTAGTCAGTATTTCACTGTCTTTCAAGCAAGACAGGATTTTGTGCATGTCTAAATAGAAGAACACACCAAAGGACTTTGTTCATCAGTTCCGGTACAAGGACAGACTGAGAGGAAGCCGCCATTAGCTCTTGCTCAGCTTGGTCCCGAGGGAGCCCCTTTGGCTATGTGCCTGCAGCCTCTGCTTTTTTAGCTGGCTTCCAGCAACAATGCAGGGGGGAACAGAGGTTTGTATTACTGTCTGAATCAGCACTGACTGCACAGAGTGAAAGTGCGTTTCAGCATCCAGTGTCACTCTACCTTCCCCTCCCTGGGGAGAGGCATCTTATCTGTCTCTAGGTGTTCTTTTTTTATTATAATTCTGCAGTGTTGCCATCCCCCATGGGGCTCCTACCTGAGGGATATGGCCTCTAAAACTACTAAATGATTTCAAACAATAGGAGGAAGTTAGTTGTGTAGGAATGTTGGGTGAATGGGGGAGATGGGTAATGGTGATGGGGTGAAAACATGCTTAAGACTGTATGAGATGAAGAGGGATTAGGGAGTGAGTTAGTCAAAATAGGTGTTACATGGGTGAGTGTGAATGGTGGGAGGGGTAGGTGGTGAATGATGGTGATTAGTGGGTGTACATTTAAGGATGGATATGGGGAGGCCATTATGGATTATTATGGAATGAATGAACCAACAACCAGAAATAAACAAACAGAAACATATTTCTTAAGTGCATATTATTAGGCATTTCACCTAATTTAAATGCAAAAAACAAAATCACTCTGCTCAAGTGTGGATGGAGTATATTCTGTATACACACACTGTACATATACACATTGATGCCAACCATCTTGGCTTGAATAAATAAGACCATTCATAATAATTCATAATAATTACAAATATAGACAAGCTCTTCAGAATTATTTTAATCCAATTATAAATGATGCATAGAAAGGCCTGTTAGTGAAACGTTCAGTGCACTTTGGTATAAAGTGATGAAGATAGTCAGAGGATGAGCAGCACAAATCCATGCCAGGGAAGGCATTAGTGTTGTTGACAAAACACGCAGGAGGCAACTAATCTATGGGTGGCAGGATGACCAGCTGACACTGGGATAAAGGTGGGAGTTGTAGGGCCAGACAGAACAAACAGCAAGGACAGATGATCCCAAATTATGCTACTCTATGTAATCTGAAGAAACAGGACACTGATGGGATTAAATGTGCTGAGGGGGGCGGACGGAGGGATTAGGATGAGTCATGAAGTGAAACTATCACTCCATACTGAAGCACACTGAGAGGAAGTTAAAAAAGAGCATCCTTTGCAATAAGCAGAACTTGCATTTTGACTCTTTTGACCAGCGATGTTGCTTTGTAATCATACTTTAGTTTCTAATTGACATGGTGCTCCCTGTGCTGGCAAGGCTTGTTCTACTTTTATCTGATCTGTAGTGTTCTCCGGGCCCTCTGCTCTGCCATCATAAATCACACCTTGTTAGCCTATGACAGCTGTGCCCACTGCAGGGCACTGGGACTCTGTGCTTGTATAGCTGCACAAATGATTGTGTGGCCCTTTGTGTGTCTCTGTTCTGCTCTGCATGTTTTCTCTCTGAGGGATGACCTTCTAGTTGGTTAATAGTGATTTAACAGGAGACAAAAGCACTGAATGTGCCCCTTTGCAGTGCATTATATGCTGCTCATGTCTGTCTGTTTGTCTGTCTGTCGCTGTTGGAGGCACTGGGTGGTGTAGCATGGCATGGTGTTGTCTTAGTCAATGAGGAAGATGCGGCCCATCCGGCGGAGTCTGCGCTGGAGTCTGCGAGTACATGATGGCGTACCTGCGGGGCCAAGCCCTCCTCCTTCGGAGTCGCCTCGTCCGTCCAGGCCGCCCTCAATGTTCTCCTTGTTCTCCGCGTGCTTGCGAAGAGTCCGGGAGGACACCTTGGAGGGCAGAAGTGGCAGGTCGTGGCTGAAGGAGTGAGAGGCTCCCTGACTGGAGGTCTTACACAGCTCCTCTGCCACCTCTGCACAGTTAAGAGACAGAAAAGCCGTAAGGGAGAGAGTAGACAGTTATTGCATTTGATGAAAGACTGATTTCATCTCATTTCTCCGAACACTTAGAAAACTGAGGCCAACTCCCTCAAGGCACCGTCCAAATCACATATGCTCCCTCAAACCGAGTGTTTACATCTGTGTGCAAATAAAAGCCACAGAGAGGAGGAAGTCCATACCTTCTGAGATGCTGGAGTCATGGAACATGGTCTCAAAGGCCTGATGGGTCTCAGCAAAGGAAGGTCGGTCCATGGGGCTCCACTGCCAGCCTGAAGAGACACATTATTCGGTTTAGGATGCAGACTGACACACACTGGCATACTAAGGCACTATGTACAGTACAGTGAGTTGCCCTGTAGTCCAACTTCATGATTGTGCATGTAAACATGTGGTACTCACAGGCCCTCATGAGCTCATAGACCTTGGGTGGGCACCCCTCAGGCTGCTCCATGCGGTAGCCCTTCTCCAGCAGATCGTACACCTGGGACAGGTCGATGCCCGGGTATGGGGACATGCCGTAGGTGGCAATCTCCCACAGCAGCACACCGAACGCTGAAAGACAACCCAAAAGAAAGCAATGAAACAATGTGCTTTCACTACAGTATCAGGAATATATATACTGAATCCAAATCTGAATATATGCTGCCCATCAGAGAGAGTGAGTAAGAGAGAACAAAAGAGAGAAGAAAGGGAGAAAATGTGTGCTCCTAACTTACCCCAGACATCAGACTTAATGGAGAAAGTATTGTAAGCCAAGCTTTCTGGGGCGGTCCACTTGATGGGGAACTTGGCACCAGCATGGGCTGTGTACGTGTCCCCTGTCATCAGGCGACTCAGCCCAAAGTCTGCTACCTTCACCACGTGGTTCTCGCCCACCAGACAGTTACGTGCCGCCAGGTCCCTGTAGGACAGGAGAGGAACAAATGATCACCCACACCACTCATGGTAAGTGATATGAAAAAGGTACAAAAGAGTTAAAAAAAAAAAGTTCTGTGTTATCATTAATAAATCTGACTGACTATATCTAAACATGCAGAGGTCTTACCTGTGGATGAAGTTCTTCTTCTCCAGGTACTCCATGGCAGATGAGATCTGTGTGGCCATGTAGAGCAGCACCACTGCGGTCACCTCCTCACGATCACACTCACGCAGGTAGTCTAGGAGGTTCCCATGGGGCATATACTCAGTCACGATGTAGAAGGGGGGCTCAAGTGTGCACACACCTTTGAAACAGAGGAATGCATTAACACACACACATACATACGTACATACATATAGAGAAATAATACAACCGTGTATAAGTTTCAAGAAGGAGAGATTTTAGTTGGTTTAGTTAGTAGTTAGGTTCCTGAGGATGTGGACAATGGCAGAGAAATCTCTAACATCAACTACAGAGAAAATGGGTTTAATATTTGGGGAATATGATTAGACTCTAAATATAAAAATCTAGAGGAAGAGCAGGGGCAGCAGAATATTACTCTAATGTTGTAAGCATATCTCAAAAGATAAGCGTAATCAATATCAAACAGCTGGCTGATGTTGTGTATGGAGCCCTTACCAAGCAGCTGCACAAGGTTAGGATGCTTCACCTCCTTCATGACAGCGGCCTCTTTCAGAAACTCCTCCACCTCCATGGTGTCTTCCTAAACACACAGTGAACACCCCGAAACAGGGGAGGTGATCTTTAACTTCAACATTTTCACCACTTCAGGACTGCATGTGATGAGACTATTTGCTATGCAATACACTCAATGGCCAGAAGGTGGCAAGCTGCTACAACAAAATGCCAGTGCCTCAAAGCCCAGACAGCAGAGCTTTTCAAGCCAAGGCAAACAGGACCTTGCTCCTCCCAATCCTGTGCCCTCTCTACGAAACAATCCCAATTAAAATCTACCCGAACACAAATCAATTCTCTTTTACCTTGAGTGTCTTGACGGCCACCGTGAGGTTGTACTTCTTCCACACGCCCACATACACCTCCCCGTACTGCCCTCCGCCCAGCTTGTGCTTCATGGTGATGTCGGTGCGCTCCATCTCCCATTTGTCATGGATAGGTGAGACACCGTACACAGTGGGCTTGTTGCGCTTGGGCGCCGGGTAGTGCAGCGTGGTCACCAAGCCGTCGGCCACTGTCGAGTGGTGATGCACCAGCTCCGCCAATGTGCTGAAGCGGCTCTCTGATGTCACATACACCTGCCAGGTAGGGGAGAAAAGAGGGGAGAGAGAGATGAAGAGAAGAGATTAAGAGAGGGATAAGGGGAATGTGAGAGACATGGAGGGCTTATGAGTTGGATTAGACTAAGGGTAAAGGGGAATGGAAGACAACAAAAGAAAAACAAAAAACGAAAAGAAAAACAAAAAACGAACCCTAAAAGGTAAAATGTGTACAAAGCAGAGATTTAGAGTGCATGAAGAAACAGCAAAACAAAAGACAACAAGAAGATGGATAAGAGTGGAGGAAAGAAGGGGAAGACAGGTGAAGTGAAACAAAGGGCTGGAGAGGACACCATTGATTGAATTAAGACAAGCAATGTGGTAGTGAGCAATCAATTCGGGGAGCTAGAGAGCCACCTGAGAGAGAGGGAGGGAAGGGGTTGAGAGACGCAGAGGGAGGGAGTGAAGGAGAGGGAGAGAGAGAGAGAGTGAGTGTGTAACCGAGAGACAGAGATAGACACTCACTGAGAAAAACTGTTTAAAGGAGAACATTTACACATAAGGCAGCTACTAGCAGCACTGAATACAGTTGCACTCTGGAGGCTGAAACTAAGAATGTCTCCATGCGTCACAGAGGGAGTGTTCTGTGTGAGCACGCACCCACTCAGCTGTCAACACTGACAAGATCCCCAGCTCATGGGACGACACATCAGTGACAGACCACTGACAGAAACAAGACCACCACAAGACAGAGAAGCCAAGGGGAACTGGAGAGAAAAATCACAGAGGTAAGGAAGGATGGATAGAAAGTAAAAGTATGAAAGAGAAGAAAAGAGGGAGGAGAAAAGAGGGAGTTTGATATTGGGACATTTCAAACCCCTGACAGTCCACCAAGAGTTTTGCCTCACCTTGCCATCCGAGGCGGTGTTGATGCGGTAGTGGTAGACGCGTCCCTCGTACCGCAGCGAGATGGACAGCTGGCCGGGGCTGCTCTCGCTCTCACGCACCAGGAAGCTGCCGTTGATGAGGCTGCTGAGCAGGTACTCGGCGGCACTGCGTGACACGGGCCCATGGTACCAGCTGTGCTTCTCCAGGCTGTTGACTGGCGTGATGTAGTTGCTAGGAACCCAGCCCTGGCCATTCTTGGAGCGCACCTCGCTCCACTCACCATTCTGGTTGTAGCCCAGAACACGCAGCTTCTCACCTGAGGAAAGGGGGGGGGGGGAGAGAAGTGAAATACAAGAAGACAAAGGGAGCAAAGGGAGGGAAAAGAAAAGAGGGGGGGAGTGGAAAAAATGTTCAAGGTCAATGTGAAATTAAATACCATAATGTCAGGGCTCCTCTTTCAAAACAACATACTCTCGGTCTCCAGCTTTTAAAAGTTTAGCTGTATGCTTCCATTCACTTAAGCATATTCATTCACTTAGTATTCCAATATCTTTGTGATGATCTGATCTGTGATGATCAAAAATCAACTTCTATCCTCACTAGCAAAAAAGTCAAAGTCAAAGTCAAGGACAAAGTCTACACTGTCCTACCAATCCAGTGCTTCTCTACGACAGCAGTCAGTCTGCACAGCATGCTGGTTATTTACTCCTGAAGACCTGCGCTATGTGCAAAGTGCTCCGTCCACTCCCGGCTCCAGTGCCTCGCTGTCTATCTGTCTATGCACAGCTGGCCTTAATGCAGAGGCTTGCTGCCACAAGGCTTCGCTCCGGCTAGACTACTGAGCTCCTTACGCAAAGCGTCTTGGGCGCTTAGCAGAGGGCACGGGATCAGGCAAGGGACACAGCGTTTGTTAACCCAGGCTCTGGATGTGACCTTGTTTCACTTTTATTTTAGGGCTAGGGTAGAGCCATGCCCATGAGCGGACAACGCAAGTAGTCTCTCTCTCTCTCTCTCTCTCTCACACACACACACACACACACACACACACACACACACGTATATCTCCCAAGGTGACAAACCACTGCTAAATCTCCCTCCTTACTCATCCTCTGAAGTCTTTCTCTTTTTTCAGACTCTCTCTCATTTGCCATCATAGTTCTCTTGATGATACGTTTGGCTCATTCATGTCCACTCCCATTACTTCCCTTTTACGTCTCTTGTGCCTTAAGCCCTCTGTTTCCTCCCTCTCCCTCATCCGTAATCAGCTAAGGGGAGAGAGCTAATGAAGTATCCCTCATCCCTCAGGCCAGTAAGGTCGTTATGAATGAGGTCAGATCAGCACATGAGCATTGGGAGGCTTGGTATGTTTCAACACTTTCACTCCCAGAGGCGCGACTTCCTACAGGCGCTAGCAGTGACCATCTAGACTGCTCCTTGTGTGAGCACGACCCAGATGAGAAACAGTGATTAGGGCCGAGGCGCGCAGCTAACTCCCATCTCCCTCTGATGTGAGCAGCCCTCCTGTTTATCCACCTGCCAGCATTACAGCTGAAGGGATTAGCCATTAAACAGGCATTAGACTGGCCGCTAGAGGGGAGGGGTGTGTCCACACTAAAGCCGCTCCTCCTACTGACTTGTGTTTAAGGCATTACAGCCATGGCACACTGGGGACTGTGGGTAATTAAGCTGTGCTTTAGTTTTTAGATGGGCTTCTCTTTTCCTGTTAAAAATTTAAATCAGGAGAGGATTTTTTTTCCTTCAAAGGGAGCAAACAAGAGTAAAGGCTGTTCATCTTGCTGTAAGGGTATTTTAAGCCAGTCCCTCCTGGGTGAGTTTCACTCTTTAAACCCTTCATTCTAAGGGGGGGGGGGAGGATGGGGGGAGATGAAGGATGAAGTTACTAGGGGGAAATATTAACTGAAAAAAGGGGTTGGAGACAAAGAACAGAACCTTGAGCTAAGAAAGAGGGATAATCTTTCAGTGTCCATCCACTGTTGGCAGAATCATCGCTGCCTGCATGAGCAATGCCTCTGGCCTCAGGCAGTCATCACAATCAGCGAGTCATCACAATCAGCAATGCCCTCAGGGCCGCTCCCTGTGGCACCCCAATGGGGTGAAACTCATTCGATTTTAGATGGGAGTGCCAATTCATTAGGAAGAACTGTTGTGGTGTTCCTGTAGTGCAAATAGCATAGCATAACATTGGATAGCCCAATTACAGAGTGTGCTGCTGCAACTGCTAGTGAGGACACTATTTAGTGCAGCTGTCTGCCTCATTAACCATATTGTTGACATTCCCTTCAGTG
This sequence comes from Tenualosa thibaudeaui, assembly GCA_027481765.1. Taxonomy (NCBI): domain Eukaryota; kingdom Metazoa; phylum Chordata; class Actinopteri; order Clupeiformes; family Clupeidae; genus Tenualosa; species Tenualosa thibaudeaui. The sequence continues at coordinate 501,868 of JAIFZK010000173.1, read as the reverse complement.
AATTCAACAGAGAACTACACCTAAGTAGCATGACTACTGGATGTGTATCCAGTAGAGTCCAGTGTCTGGATCTTAGGATCCCCTATTGCTAATGTGACTAACTAGAACTGACAAAGTCCAAAATCTTTGCAGCAGTGTTGAAGAATCCTTCTACAAAATTGTGAAAAACCCGTTCAACATAATATCCTCTGGCTGAATAGTGAAACCCTAAGATGACTCAAGTTCTCCAAGATCCAACAATATGTACCGTTAAAACAGCCCAATTCAGTATGTACTCTCAGAATACACTTGAATAACACTGAATAGTTCTGAAAAGAACATGGGTTAACTTGGGTATTAACCCATGAGGCAGCACTCCTCAGAATATACATACCTTTCGTAATGCTTAGCGTATTGTCGCCGCTGGCGACAAAATCGTAAAGTGCAACAAAGAGGTTGGGGTCGCTCTCGGCGGCACCCAGCAGGTTCTCCTTGGAGCTCCAGCGCACAGCCTCGGTCAGCGCCGATGAGTCTAGCCCAAATGGCCGGTGCAGGGCCTCTGCGGGAACAAAGAGATAAAAAAGGAGAGGAAGTGAGAAAGAGGCTGAGAGGATGTCGGAGAGGTGGTTAGGGTGAGGCAAGGTGATGAGGCGATTGGAGATGAACAGAGATGAGTAGAGGACAACCAGAAAAGACATCAGAGAGGACAAAGACCTCTTGTGTAAAGAACATAAAGACCTGAAGACAAAGACTATGGAGTAGAGCTAGAGCAAAAAGAAGAGATTTTGACAGGAGACAGACCAGAGATAAATACCTCTATGGTTTCCAAATCAGAGGAATGGACATAAACTTAACACTAATTAAAGACAAGATGGTCAATGAGTTGGTTTAAAATAGAGATACATGAGATGGAGCTCAGTCATTCTTTGACACACTCTCATATTCCAAGAAGAAAGACGCATTACTGCAAAGAAAGGGAATTCAGTGAAGCAGAAGACAGAAAGTGAGTAATAGTGAGTGAAGGACAGTTCACAGGATACTCTGAGGAAAAGACCAAGACTGAGAGACCAAGCCAAGAAAAATGTAACCTACACTGACCAAGTTAGTGTAACAGTGGTGGGTGAGAACTGAAGCTGTCAGGGCATGTATCAAGAGACTTCTAGGAACAAAGGAGGAAAAAATAGAGAGAGATGAAAAGGCCAACTGACCTCTGTGCAGCACAAAGAGAGCCTCAAGGGAGTCAGAAATCAGATGAAAGCAAGAGAGGTGAGATTGGAAAGAGATGGCTAACAAGAGAGAAATCTCTGTTAGCATCAGAGAGCCTGACAGATGGATGGACCATGTGAGAGCGAAGAGAGTTGTGAGGACACACAACACTAATCAGGAAAAAAAGACACACAAGGTGACAAAAACATTCTAGACTTTCACAAGCCACTTGTGCTTGTGAGTGTCAGGCGCTGTATTAGGTTTTAGCGGTCATTCCCTTTGTTAAGCTCACAGCTGATAAACTCTGACCACAAATCTATTCAAATTTCTAACAGGAACTGCAATTCCCTCACAGTCAACCAACACAAACACCAACCCTGCCCACAAGCAAATAAACCCAATTGTTACTAATCTCAGTGTGATAGTAACTATGTCAGCATTAATTTTCATCAGCAGTAAAATAAACTTTCTTAGGTTCTCCCTGTAAACCAAACTCCTTTCCAGCTAACGTTCCCCATCACTGGATGTCAATCCAAGAGCGCTTGTCCATGGTATTGGGCAGGCCTAGGACCTAGGCACAGCCTGGTACAAACAGTGCTCACCTTGGGCAGGGCACTTGGCTCACCTGTGCTGGTCTCATCTGAGAAAGAGAGGCTGCTGTAGATGGCATTCTTGATGCTGGGGCAGGGGTGGCTCGTGAGCCAGGCCCGCTCTTCCTCAAAACTGCTGCTTGGCGGTAGGATCCTCAGAGACATACTCTGTGGGCGACTCTCTCTTATGAGAAAAGGTTTTGGTGTTTGGTGTTTGTTTTAGGAAGATGTGGTGAGACACTTCTGGACTCAAGAGGTTAGCTGATCTCTGCTCCGCCAGGAATTCTTTACTCACTGCTGCTTCTCCCCCCACAGCCACTGGCTTTTAAATGAATGAGGGGTGTGGCTGGGCTACGTGGAAGGAAAACTATGCAGGGTTCCTTAGCTACGCACACACATTCACACACACACACCTCTGTGGCTCATGACTTGCTTCTACAGCTGTCTTACAAGTTTGGGCAACTGCTTACCAATATATATATTTTTTTTTTGGGGGGGGGGGGGGGGCATAGAGATGACAAGAAGAAAAGGTGAATGGAAAATGGAGAGAAAAATATGCTCAAGGAAGAGTAAACAAAGACTGATGAGGGGAGGATACTTATCGAGTGGAGAGAAAGAGAAGAAGAGCAAGCGAACAGAGACTACAGACAGTAACATTTAATTTTCATGAGACACCTCAAACATTTTACACCTTACACCAAAACACTGAGATAACAATCTTAGTCCACTTTCCAGATGAAAGTGAAATGATAGTGAAATGTACTCATGTACTGTACAACCACAGAAACATAGAAAGACATGTGATACACACCTGTATTGCCAAATCTTTCATCCAGGTTTCATGATCACATGAAAATACATAGCAAACTTTCCAATGGCCTTTCATCAAATAAAGATATGTTTGAGAACGAGATGAATGCCACTTACTTTCGGGCGTAAAACACTGATAGAACAGCACCAAGTCCATAAATTATTAAAGCAGGATATTTAGAAAGGTATGATATTCATTCAATCAAAAATGAAAATGTTCCTCTTTCTCTCCTATTATGTTATACTGTCAATTTCCACTACTCTGAATGATAAATATGCATAATGTAGGCATACTGATATCTTGAGATGGATACTAGTCTGTATGATTTCAATCAACTTCTAGTTCATCACTACCACTGGCCATCTGCATTTAGCCCATTGATGTGATGGTAAAGCCTCCAAAATAGTCATGAGGACCTCCAGCAAATATTCTCAGGAAAGAGTCTAGGTCACCTGTGTCGGCAATATTACAAAAAAATCTGAGCTCTGTGTAACAACTAAATCCTGTATCTTTTTTTCCTGTAACCTTAATCTGTATCTGCATCCAAATCCTGTAGCATTTTCTCATTCAGCAGAAGAATTCATAACAACAGATTTTCAGATGGGCCAAAGTTCTTTTCAAATTATTTAACTGACTTGTTGATATTATATTGGCCATTTCTCTGATGGGGCAAAGGCTGACAAATCCTAAACAGTGAGAATGTTTGAAAGATTGCTACAGGAGTTTGGACATAAACAGTTAAATCCAGCAGTTGTAGCTCCTACGCAACACGTAAACATATACTACAGCATTGGCGTCAGGGGCCAGTCAGAGCATGTGTAGAACATTGTGAACAACTGAACCACACTAAAAGCACAGTCAAATAGAGCTTGCTCACGCTCTAACACACATGCACACACACAGCAAAGCTTAACCCCACCTTTGTTTACAAGCAGAAGGGAATGAAGATCTTTCCTGTATCCAGGTCCTGTCACCTGGCTAAGCCACAGCTCCCAGTACATGGCCTCCACTTCCCAAGACAAGTTCTCAGCTTGGTCTTCTGTCCAAGGAAATAAAGCCTTTGTGTTCTCCTCACGTTCTACTGATGCCTCACCATTCTTTCCACTCAGGAGGACTGAGGTGACCGAGTGACAGACTTAATGTTCCAAGCAAATACACACCAGAGTTTAGTTCTCAGAGGAGAAATTAGATTTTCAAAGGGAAACCCATGGAAATATTCACTCACACACACACACACACACTACGTAAAAGTGACAACTCCTATTAGTTTGGTACATTTGAGAGAGAAGCCAGCAGCCTGCCGTTCACACTTTTATGTGGCATCTGAAGTCAGAGTTTCCGAGCAAGTGTGGCTAGATGGCGAACTCTGTGAGAACACTTCTCTATGGCAACGGCTGGTCTGGTGGGCGACGACCCCCGCGTGTGATATGAAGGGAAACTTGAGCTCACAGGACAGTGGGAGGTGAGTGTGTATGTGTATCAGTGGTGTGTGTGTGTGTGTGTGTGTGTGTGTAGGGGGGATGTCTGTAAGCTATAACTTAACTCCACAACAGATGGTTCACTCTCCCTCTGCCATGTGTCAGTATTAAGCTCTATGGCAGAATGATGGCAGAAGGTGGAAGACATTAAGATGAAACTAATAGACAATAAACAATGAATGTATTCTTTCAACAAACTACTATTCAGAAATCTTCCATGATGTTTGCAATGCTTTCTGCAATACTAAATAGAGCTGAAGATCTTAATTTCTATAATTTTACACAGGCTCTGGCTTGAACTCAAGATTGCGGTCAGGAAATGCGATTCGAGTTGCGCTAGAAAGATGTGAAAATGGATGCTGAGCAGGTGAGACAGAGGCTTGCCTCTGGCGATTTGGTTGCACTGGCAACAGAAGCAAAGTCTGAGGTGTTTAAAAGTTTTGACCATGTGCATGAGAATAATGAGCCAGTGGGTTATGTAAAATGCAAAGATGCCACATTCTGTTAAAGTACGACAGTAAAACGGTCACTGATAAGGCAAAGATCAAAGAAAATGCAACTATATTTGACATAGGGCAGCTATAGGTTGATAGAAACAAAATATTAGCTTTGAGTATGCTATTGTGTAATATTTTTGGAAACTATGTTTAATTAAAAAGTGTTTCATTCATTCACGTTCACCCTGGCATGCTACTCACTATAACAGCAAAAACACAGGGACCTCAACACTTAAAACACACACAAAGAAGTCTTACCAATAAAGGCTTGCCAACATCACACACACTCACAAGCCAAGCATAAATACAGAGCACCTACAGACTCTTTGAAAGCCAGCTAAGTGGGCATAAGACACAAGGTCTCCTGTCAAGACCAAAGCCAGCTTTATTTTTTTCTAAGAAACCACAGCAAAAGCTCTAGTAAAAATAAGTGATTCAGGTGCACTGTAATTTTCTAATTACTCCAACTAACCTAAGCGGCCTGTTCATGCCAAGGTCTGTTCAGTGCACGAGGGCCCAAAACCTCTGCCCAAGGCCCTTCAGTGAGGAAGAAAAGCACCTTCTGCCCATCTGAACCAGCAGCTGTTACAAGTTCAACTGTATGGGGTAGTGCCATATGCTTCTTATACACAGTACTGACTATATGTGCCCACGTGTACGGAGTGTGCGCCAGTACGTGTGCCATTTGGACCATATTGCCATTATCAATGCTGTTAAGTGCATGTGTACTTATGTGCGTGTGCACAATGCAATCATGTGTGAGCTTATTAGCTGCTGCATTTCTGTGCCACAAATTCACACTGAGCTATAGGCCTACTACTCACTCAGTGGTTGTTTCTGTATGCAGAATTTTGTTTGAGTGTGTATGTATGTTTGTCTGTGTGTCTGCGTGTGGTTGTCTGCGCGTGTTTTTGGGTGTATGTGTGCATACGTCTGTGCCTTTGTGCAATGGTATGGCAGGCGTGTGGCAGGGTGTGCGGTAGGGCAGCTCCAGCAGTCACAGCTGTGGCAGTGGTGCAGGCCGACCAGCCTCCGGCTGAATAGGAACATTCACACAGGGGGTGACCTCGCCACGGAGGGACTCCAGAGCAGCTGTCACTGTGGCAGCTGAAGCAGCAATCTACCATCACTGTTCATGCATGCACATGCACACACACACACACACACACACCACGCACACATCACACGTGGGCCCACATGCTCAAGTGACCACACTGATACAAATTTCATCAAGTCATCATATCAAAATATATGATTCAGAGGGCTTTGTTAAACACCTATTTCAGGTATTTTTTATGTAAGTACTTTCATAATACATTTTTATAGGCTTAATGAAATCATCATCAAAGCAGCAAGAGGTAGGCATTATGGCAAACAGGTATGCCTACTGCTTTCGTAACTTTCATAAGAAGGCTGCACCATAGTACAGTTCCACACCAAAGCCAAACAATGACAGATCATGCAATGTCATGACTTCATTAAGGCTTCAGGAGTCAAACAAAGAAGAACAAAGAAGGCCTGAGCCTTCAGAGGTCTCAAACACCACCCACAATATGAGCCAGATGCTGATGCAGCTTGAAGCAGTTGAATCAATCTGCAAGTGGCAGACAGACAGATTAAAGCCTAATTTATGGTCATGCACCACCACCAATACACAGAGGTTTACCTTTCTCAGTTTTCGTGTGTCTGTGTACCATACACCAACACACACCACCAGACACTGATTGGAGTGGCACTAGTCTACCCACATATTTAACCACAAGTTGTTTGGCTTTGTCTTTCTATCATTTTGTTCATGTTGCTAATAGAGACATAGCACTTCTCAGTTATTCACATTATTTATTTACGAGCAAATTACAAGTTTCTGGCCTGCCAATTGTTCTGTTAGTTTGTGAACTTCTCACATACCTGAGTACAAAGTAATGTCTGCTGACGAAGTGCTGATTTCAAAACTTCCAAACTTTCAAAACTATTGAATTATAGGCACAGTACAATTGGGAAATCCTTTCACTGTATCCAAAACAATGTCTAAGATTATTTACAAAGCTTACACTGTGAACTATAAGGTAGGTGGCAAGAAGCCAAAACAAAGTGAGCTGACTAATCACACACTCCCTCTATCCGTGGGGTCTGCGTTGTTTCGATGGAGGTTGGGGAGGGGAGGTTGGGGAAAATTGGAAATTGGGGAGGTATCCATCAGCCCTCAGAGAGCATGTTGGAGACGGTCTGCGTGTGTGTGGGCTTGTGTGTCTGCATATTGTCGGAGTTGTATTGTGAGTAGGACAAGTATAAATTGAGCTTAAGCCCTGCCGAGTGGCTCCGTCAGAGACAGGATGTGTGTCTGTCATCCATGCCAAGTGCTGCAGAGGCAGATTGAGATGTGCACAGTCAGCCATGCCTGGTGGGCAGGCACTCATTGACGGATAGAGTGATGATCGATTGCCTTTTGGATCAATCCCGTCTCTGCGAGTGAGACAGAGGCCAACAACCACCACTATGATGGCAGCAAACCTGCTGATGTGTTGTTTTTTGTGAATGAGGTTACTTCAAAATAAAGAACAAATAGAAAATCATGACAACATTACTCACAAAAAAAAATTCTGAAAGTTATGCTGAACTATGCTGAATCTTGTGTTAATGACAGATATTAAGTTAAAAGCTACCTTAATTTTCCACTGACTCATACATCTGTTTACCATGTCTCTGCATTAGGCAAGAGTACCAAGGACACACACACACACACACACACACACACACAACAATGTCAGTAAGTGTACAAAGAGAGACCCTAATGGCAATTTAAGATCTCCATGTTCTGCACAGATGATTGCAGGGGACAAGATTGATTGCCATGATTGGTCTGATTGGCCTGATGGCCATGAATGCCATTGCCTCAAGCAGAGACTTCAAGGTTGCCAGCATCAGTCACACATAAGTCTGGCTGCTTGTGGAGTGACAAGCAAAGGCAGCGACGTTCTTCTCAAAGGTCATGAGTACTACAGCCATGACTGATTGACAAATACGATATGATAACCATGATGGCACTCGTAATGTCACACCCGAGACACAAGGTAGTGCTGTGCTTCCAACAGCCACATTACTGTGTGCCTGGAACAGTCAGCCTGCACTAGTGTACCTTCCTCAGAATCAGCAGCTCTCCCCATACCCTTCCTTCCCATTTCTTTGCAGCTCCTTTGCCGCTCCCTCCATCATGCTAAGTCACTTATGACAGTAGAGATCTGGTCGGTCTCAATAGAGGGACGTGATTTCATAATTCTTAATGAGGCACTTTCTGCGCACTGTAAAGATGATGGAGCACTTTCCGATGGCATACTTATGGGACTGAGGAATGCTATAAATTAATAGGATGTTTGAGAGTCTAATCCAGTATGGCTGTAAGATCTTTTAGAAAATTACAATAATCCAAAGCTTTTTGAAGAATTACTTGCCATATAAATGTCAAACCTGCCTTTGGTAATGATGGATGAATCAATGAATTTCCATTACTATGTGCAACCAGACTTGTGTGCTAGAAATCCCATAAAACACATCTAATATTGTCAATAAAGCAAAAGCAAATGAATATATTATCTATCCCACCTAAAGTTGCCAGGATGTGTTAGTGAAGGCTGAGGGAAAGAGGGGTATTTCTATCATGACAAATGATTTATTAGTAGACTAGTAATAAACTAGGGATAATCCCCTGCAATATTTGAAGGATAATCTGTTGTGGGCCTATTACACTACAGTTGGGCTACTTTCCCAAAAACTCAAATGAAGCACATTAAGTCTATGTGGACAGGGGCTAACTGAGGATTACCAAAAGCTAAAAGTGAAATCTCCTCCATCAATAGAGACATCTTAATAGAGCGATATGTGAAAGCTACTGGAGATGCTGTGTCACTGTGCTGTGTCTGAAGTGAAAGCCATGTAATGTTGTCCATTGTATTAGACAGCAGACCTGGTGTCTGTCCACTGGTCCTGCCTGCTTATCAGAGCCTATGCTGGTCCCAGCGCCCCATGCTGCCATCACTGTGGCCTGCTTGACTGAGCAGGGAAGATAGGTAGGGAGGGATAAAGAAAGGGATGCTGAGAGTATTTTTAGCTGCCATGCAAAACAAAAAAATATGGGCAATAAATACCTCCCCAGACCAGCAGGGCTAAAGGAAGCAGCAACAATGACTGCAAACAATGGCATGTAGGAGGGAGAGGGAGAGGGAGAGACAGATACAGACAGAGACCAACGGCAAACACAGACAGACACTTGTCTCTGTGTTAATGAGGAGAATGAACATCGGCCTCTTGGCCTGTAGGACAAAGGCTACTTTGTTCTTCATTGGAAGGAAGATTGTGTATGTGTTCCAGTAAACACTGAATTAGCTGAGGCACTCAAGTGCAGTGGGACTAAAAGTGGACCAGCTCTGTGTGTGTGTGTGTGTGTGTGTGTGTTTACGCATCAGTGTGTGTCTTTGCAGTGACCCTAAGGCCATAGACTAACAAATAGTATGGAAAGGGTGGAGACACAAACATGTGTTTATGGCTGGATGAGAGTACAAATACACATAAAATGGGGTTCTGAAGGGGGTGGGGTGGGGGTGAGAAGTTCACGACTGACAAAATCTGGTTAAGTTCACTGAGCTGCTGCTTATTGCATGGACCTGACAGAAGAGTTAAATTTCATGGCTAGAGCAACACAGTTTTGAAGCATTGTTTAGTCAATACTCACATAAAAGTATGTCAGTGCAAACTGCACCGCCCTTATAACTTCATTATTTGCATTAAAACTCTGTTATTTGTCATTAGGTTTGAGAGCACTCTGCCTTATGTTTAATAATAAGTTACTTCGGTGTCCATAGGTACTGACTGTTTTTGTTGCTATTAATGTGTTTATGTAGGCCTACATTTCTTAGTTGCGCAACAGGGTAATATTCAGTTTTTCCATGTTTTTTTTTTTATATGGGTTACAGGGTTTCTTGGCTGGTAGGTAGTGGAGTAACCTGTCTAATTGTCTAATTAAGGAATTGAGCCACTGTTATTGGCCAGCCAACTGAGCACCTGTCTATTTAAGTCTTGTTGTCAGGAGGTTGAGGAGGATCTGTTTATTCGGTAGTCCAGTGTTTCTACACACCTTGAAGTTTATTTTCAGATGTGGACGCCCTTCAGATTTGAACTGTGGAATCAGATATATCCTGTATTTCCTGTAATATTGATGTCTTTGATGAGTAAAATGTTATTACAAGTCATTCCAGAATTCAACTGTGAAGATCCAGAACTTCTGGTTGCTTGAGTTCATTATGACAAAACAGAATGGAACCTTTCACACCTAATAACATGTAAAGGATTCAAGGATTTTTTTTCAAGCCTATATAGAAAAGTTAGAAGTAAGTATGTTGAGGAATTGCATCTGTCCGTCAGCCTAAGGCTATGTTCAGATTGCAGTCCATATCCAATAAAAATCTGATCTTTCTGATTGACCATTCAGATTGTATATTAAAAGTGCTCAGATCCAATCTGCATGTCTGCATTTCATCTCTCAGATCCACACTGGATACAGGTCAAGATAAATATTGGGAATTATTGGGAAAAGCCAACGGATGATACATTCATCACCTTAAGTTTTTCTGCTCTCCAGATTTCAAATATCTCACTTTTCTTTGTTGTCTATTCTAGTTACTAAGAGAGTTCACGGCTGTTGTGACAACAGCTGTCTACATTCCACCTCAAGCTGACACAGATCTCTCACTAAAAGAACTACACGTGACAATCACCAAAGCAGAGAACTCATCCAGAGGCTGCTTTTATCATTGCTGGAGACTTCAAGCAGGAACCTCTGAAAAAGGTACTGCCTAAATACTTCCAACACATTGATGTAAACACATGTGGAGACCGTATAGTAGATCACTGCTACTCTCCCTTCCGCAATGCATTCAAACCCCTCCTCCACCCACCGTTTGGCAAATCGGATCACTCTGCTCCTGCCAGCTTATAGGCAGAAATTCAAGCAAAGCTCACCCACTGGTGTACGTGCATTGTGCACACTTTCATATCCCAAAGCGCTGTGCGCCCCTAAAATAGCTTTTCAGCAATGCACAACTGACGACAGACCAGGGTTTTGTTGGTCACTGGTGGATTTAATTTTTGCGTAATAGCACCTGGCACGTTTTGCGCCAGACCACACCTCTTCTTTTCGCTGACACACCCGTGACGGCGCAGTGTCATCTGCTATCTAGACAACGTGATTTTTTGCCTGAAAAAATGAACAATGCGCTGGCACAGAATAATAATGACACCATGCGCATGTCGCGAATGCACAGTGCGCCACGGCATGATAGGGCCCCTTGTGTTCATAATTTCAAATCAATCACATAAACCAATTTTAAGCCCGACATCTTTGCATTGAGTGCCAAGATTACTCACAAAAAGTTCCCTCAAACTTCATAAGTATTTTACTGTTTTAGCCACTTCCTTCAGAATTACATTTATTTATGAAAAATGAGAGGTAAATGGTTTGATATTTGTATATTAAGACATAATACTTTGTCATTTTAAGCTATTTTTCTAAATTTGGAAATATTACTTTTAAGCGCAAGTGCACAATGCTAATCTGTCAGCCAAACCACAAGCCTTGTTGAGTGATACACTGGCAAAAAATTAAACGTCAGGTGTGTATAATGAATGTTTTTTTTTTTCAGGCAAAAAATCACGTTGTCTAGATAGCAGATGACACTGCGCCGTCACGGGTGTGTTTGATATGACATTAATCTACACATCAACACAAATTTTATCCCTTTAGAGAACTGAATATCTTAAAAAAAATTTGCTGTTTTTTAAAGGTGGGCTTAAATGGTACAGTGCCACAAACTAAAGCCAACATAAGCCAACTTTAACAAATAATAAGCTCATATTCATAAATGCATGCAAAGTAATATTAATTTGAATGTTCAGTACAGTTTAGTACCGTATATTTTGGCTTCACACGACTCTGTAAACATATCTTTAATTATGAGAGGAATATACTGTAATTTTTAACTACCAATAGGCACCAATTAAGCCCACTTCAATGTATTTCAATGGGGATTTCCTCCCTTAACGAACTTGTGCGGAAGTGTTGATAACCATTATTTTAGTTTTTTCACCTTTTTAACAATTTACAACTATATCAATAGACCTCCATACATTATAGACCAAAGCTTGCATGCACTTTATTTCTAATTTATACAATAGGCAACAGCTAAGTGCACATCAGCTGCTTTCAGTTGGAAAAGGGCAATTAAAAAAACATTAATATGCATATCTTGTTTAACATAGGTAGAGATGCACTGTTTTGAATTTCTAATCAAATACTTTCTTAGATCTAGTTAAAGCGTTATTTTAAATTTTATTATCTATTTAACATCTTACAGAATTGATGCATTACTGTTTTATCCTTGTAAAGCAATGATTTATTATATTTTATTAAAATATGCTGTGGACTTATTTGGAACATTAGGACAAATTAAGCCAAATGAGAGATTTTCAAATGAGAGATTAATCTTGCAGTTTGACAAATTCTCCCCTGCAAACCATGCCAATATTGATGAAAAACATCTAAACTTAGATTTTGGTGGCCTTAATGGGCACACTTACCCTAACCTACAGGAGGACTGTCATGCTTTAGTCATAAAATGCACAATAGTTTTCAGTCTAACTATGAGTCTATTCAGAAAGAGAAAGAAAAAAGAACTAATTTTCCATTTTTCCATGTGATTCCCAACCCTCTGTAAGGAATTTCAGCCAGCATCCTTCTGTCTATTCATCTTCTGCTTACTATGTCATCGCCCCTGAGCGTATGCATCAGAGCGGGTGAGTAATGGGACATGGCAGCCTAGGAAATGGCCATTGCTCACTCACTCATCAGTTATTGCCACAAGCATCCGGCCTCCAACCCCTTAATCAGGCCGTCTAATAGAGCTCTCAGCACCCCATCTTCACCGACTGACCACCAAAGCCTGAAACTTATGCCCCACTTGACATTACATACCACTTCCCACACACACACACACAAAAACAGATACATAGACACTATACACCCATACACACACACACACATACCACCCACACACAGACCGTCCAAGGCAGAGCTGTCCACTGAGTGCTGATGAGTGGTAAAGAGGGGGAGGGCGACTGGAACCCATTTGCTCATCATAGAGACCAAGCTGATAAACAGGAGAGGAGGGGGATATGGGAAAGGTCTGATGTGCTGACTCATACAGAGAACCTTTGAGGTCGCAACTCAAGAGGTCAAAGATGACCATGATCCTATCATGTCTGTATAAATGCTGGAGCAGAGGGCAGATTCAACTCATGGTCTTGTTCTCCCCAAGAAAGAGCAGTGTTTTCACAAAATCTTGTTTGAGTGATGGTTCCCCATCTACTGCGTGTTTGGTTTTCACATAGTTTTTAGGTGTGTCTATCTCATTTTAATCTGGTTTTGAGTCAGAAAGGTCATGCATCAGAGATCATCTGCTATGGAAAAAAAAGTATTAAAGCCTATATAAAGTATTAAATAAGATTTGTAATATTGCAGTTCAAAACCCATAGAGACTTACAGAGAATCTGCTATTAAAGCACATAACTTTCTTAATTAATAGAAAATTCCATGCCGTCACACTGTCTGCCTTGTTATGAAATGTCTGGTGCCAGGCAGAGATGTCAGGGCCGAGTCAGAGCGCAGGCAAAGCTGGGCATGTGGAGCATGTGCACCCACACAGGGACAGCACAGGAACACAGTGCAGATCCAAACAGCACGCACTACAAACACAACTGCCCCTCATTCTCACCACATTCAGTGATGAAACAAAAACAGTGATGAAACAAGAACAATAGGAAGTATTCTCCATCTATAGGCATATCACAAGTTGATGCAAGTACTAGGTGAAATACTGGCACAAGACTTCTGGCAACCTCAAATGTAAGGGTCTTGTGGAAAGTTTCATCTCTGAAGGCTAAAATGTGATTAATATTTGTGGGTGAACCTCCTTCCCAATAAATATATATATATATATATATTCAGTATCACAATATATAAAATTCAAACTTTGTGTTCCATCACTGCTCCCTCTGCAAAAACAAGTAGGTCTCTGTGGTATGAAGATTAAACAGTCATTGAATGGGAAAGCTATCAGAAGGTGATGAATAACCCAGGAGGACTGAATCAGCTCACACTGCGGCCGGCCATTAGGAGACTCTCAGTCTGTGACAATCACTCCATTTATTCAATGAGCTTTTTCCAGCGCACAGAGGTCTATGTGGGCCTGCACATGTGTGTGTCACCGAGGGAGATTGCATATAAAGGGCTGTCATTATGGTAATTGTGGGTGCGTGTGCATCAAAGAGGACAGCATCAGCATCCGTAAAATTATCAGTATCAGTATTAGTATTGCAGAGATTGTGTGTGAGTGTGAAATTGTGTGTGTTTTCATATTTGTGGGTTTATATGTGTGTGATGTATTTCGTCTAGTTAGCTGTCAGTGTGGTGCCAGTGTTGTGCCACCAAAGCAGCTGATCTTAATCATGTAGTAAAACTGATCTGAAAGATTTATTCCATTAACCTCAGCCCCATTTCTACTTCTACATCTACCCCAATCCATTTCCCATCACATCAACATCAGGTCACATCCCACGGTCACAGCCACATTCTCTACCCAGTGCTCTTAGAACTGCATGCACAATCCATAGGAGAGGACTCTTCTTCCCCTCACCTTCAATCCCTCGCTCCCTCCTTCTCTCTGTCAACAAAGGGTGGTATCACTCCTTCAACACTCTGCTACCACACTGGTCTGCTTGCACAATCAGGGGGCCAGACTCTCCTCTTTTCCCACCCAGCTCACTAACCATGCTAACTTCTTGCTCAATAACCTAAAGAGGCCTCTCACTGTCCGCCCTCTTTCTCTCACCAATTCCTCCTGAGTGCCTCAAGAGAATGGCGGCTCCTCTTTCTGTTCCTCTCTCAAGTATCTCCACCTCACTACTGCTGCTGCTCCTGTAACCAGGCCCCTTGGTTACAGAATATACAGCAGTTGCCATAGCAAAGCGGGTCAGGCCATCAGGTCTGATGGGTGCTGGTGATGCCCATTTCCCGTGGCTTTATTTCTGCTGGATCTTGTTTAATTACAGGTTAGCCACCACCCATTCACACCCACACCCACACCCACACCAACACACACACACACCACCCAACCTCCCAGGCTGTGTCCAACACACACAATGCAAGGTTCACAAACTAGGGCTCTCCCCACTGGAGAAATTTGCCTATTAATGAATTACAGAGGCTGTTAGGTTAGTTCTACAGGAGACAAAATGCTTAGTTAATATCAAAATAAAAAAGCAGGGCTAGTGTGGTTAAACAGCATCTCAATCTCACTCTTGTCTTGTTGATATTCACTATGTATCTTACACATAGCATTTCTATGTATACGACAATAAAAACTCTGTGAATCCTTGACACAATCAGAACCATGTGGTGGTTATTGGAAGTGTCTAATCCAGTGCTTTTGAATCAATGCAACTCAATGAATTAAGGAGTTTGGAAACATTAGGTATACCAGTGCCTCTCCAGAGAGTTAGCTTCTTCCTGGCAATATGTTAGCACTAAATGAGCCAACAGCTGGCCAGTGGAATAGTCTTATCACCTAAAGACTAGTCTGTTCCAATAATCTATTATATAACCCTATAATTAAATAAATATTACAGAAGCTGAAATGTTTTCCAATAAATGCTACAAAAAAACAACTCTTAAGAGGCAACTTATGGTAACAGTCCCAATCAATTGTCTTCAATGTGTCCTAAACCACTTTTCGGTCATGTGAGAATGCGGCCCTCGCACAAGCACCCACTTGGCTTGACTGATAGGCATGTAAAGTACGCCTATCTCAAATGTTCTCTTCAGATGTTAAGACCATACACATTGAAGACTGGGGGGAAAGGCATCAGTTGTGTTTAATTGCTCCCACAGATAAGCCCTGAGCTTGTTAATGAGATTGCTACCGTGGGGAGGGGAGGGCTTACTAAGCTGATGAGCAGGAGCAGCTGTGTTCAGTGTTCCAGGCAAAGGGAGTGAGCCAACAGGAGACTGATCTCACCAAGGCAGATGTGGATGGCGGCTCCACTATAGGCTACCACATATAAACTACACAGCTGTATTGGAAATTGGCTCAAGTGTTAGTGGGAAAAAATGTGTATAATCTACAAGGATGAAGTCTTCATTTCCTAGCCAAGTGGCAAGGTAAGAACAGGAGGTAATAAACAGGTCACAGCCAATAGGATTCTGATTCAGTGTAGCAGAACTGGATCCTTAATGGATGTTATCAAGATGTCATTAATAATAACTGTGCTTAATTTGCCACATCTTGGAAGAATGTCTGCTGTGGGCCCATTCATCAATTCATGCAACTGCAAGTTACCTGAGAACATTTGGAGACATCAGATGACACTTCATATGTTGCAATACCAAAAGGTCCCTCAACAAACAAAGCCAATCAATTGTCAATGCCCATCTGGTATTTGTATGCAAGTACTTGCTCATCATAGCAATTTCAGCTCAGTCTCTGTTGTGGTTTACAGGCCTAAGACAAGTATTCAGGTGTGCTCTGGATGAAGTAAACGAGCAGTGACCACAATGGCGACATGCAACTGCTGCATTCCAATTTTCAACAGTACCTAGACCAACAATGACATGATTCCTTTTCTCTTGTTTACTGTGACCTACTGACACCCACACACACTCGGCTACTTCTCTTAGGTGCTTTTCAGACCGAACACGGTTTTCACCTCCAAAACGTGAGTGTTAAAGAAGTGAGCGACAACAACATGCAAGTTTGAAACTGATTATATACATCTTGCTGCAGCACAGATTTGACTAAACAGCCAACTCCCTGACAGCTATGACTGGCAGCCAAGCTATGGTGATGACACTGATTTCCAGGGACAGTAAAACTAGACACAATAAAACTAACTCCCCAGTTTTAGAGGCTAAAACATTGTTCATTTTAATAATATTGACTGTAGAAATAGTAATGTCCCAGGTTCCCAAGGAAAATTCAGGAAAATGTTGAAGAAGACATGACACTAGGCTTTTTCTCACTTTGAGCACCTCACATTTTTAGGTGCCTCGCTTCTTGTTCACCCTGCGCCTCACTCATATTCAACGTGAGGTGCATAGCAATGTTCATGTCGCATTGTTCCATAGGGAAACAACTGAAGCCGGGAGATGAAAAAGTCATGCAAGTCTGAATACTACCTTAGCATCACGTTCACACAAACAAACTCACAAGCAAAGACATAAAAAACACTAAACATTAACCTACACCTGATCCTCACACAAGAAAAAAGGCTTGCAGCATGGCCCCCATTTCCTATCACCACCATGATGATTCGTAGTGTTTGCTGATGACATCACAAAGCAAACCAACAAATCACAGGTGCCCCCCCCCCCCACACACACACACACCACACACACACGCCTCCCCACCCACAGCCAAAGCTCTGAACACCAGCCTGTGTGTCACCTGCTCTGTGTCAGATAGGAAATGTTGTTGGAGATGGGAGGTGGTGTTGATGGGGTGGTGGTGGTTGAAATTAGATGTGGGAGAGGAGAGCCAGGCAGAATTCTCCTCTTTGCTCAAATACAGGCTCAATCCACCCCACTGGAGAGGAGAGAGGCGAGGAGAGAAAGGGAGAGAGGGGAGGGGAGAGGGACAAGGGAGGACAAGATGAGGGGATTAAAGAGGGAGAGCCGTGACAAGTAGCCTATGTATGGGGAGAGACATGCTGAGCCAGAGAGAGGGGCGAGAGAGGGACAGAGAGAGGGAAAGAGGGAGAAAGAGAAAGAGAGTGGGAGGGTGGGGGAAAGGTGAGGAGGTGATAAAACAGTGAGCAGCCAACAGGAGCCAAGTGCCTGGCTCAGTACAGCAGTGCTTGTTTTTTACCCCTACCACCGCCATTCACAGCATCCAAGACACTCAACAGCTGTCCTGGCTTCTCTCCCTCACTCAAACACTGTACAAACACACACACAGAGCAATGACTTTCTCCATCTCATGTACACACAAACATGGACTCGGCCAAACCCACAACCCACAATAAATCACTCTGCGAGCAATGCATAAATCATTAACTGAATGCTTTGGACACACATCAGAACAAACAGCGATGAGACATTATGAGCATGGCAAAATAACACAGGCAACCATATGTCAATTACATCCAAAAGCCTCTTCCCCCTTCATTCCTATCCATTGCTTTGGGACTGGAAAAACAAAGACTCAGAGCACACTGGGTTGGTCCGTCCCAGATGCTGCGGATAGGAGGGCTGACCAGGAGTTGCCTGGAGCCTCTCTCAGCCTTGCCGTCTGGGTCAACCACGGATGCAGTGGCAGCGCACCCACGGACATGGGCACACAAGAAGACCTCGAGCAGCCATGGATGCCAGGGCCATGTGGTAGCACATCGGCATGTCATGCACACACTCACTGACACCTTGAGTTGGAGAGAAAAATTCAGGCCATGTGGAGGAGGCCAGCAGAGCACAGCAGATGGGGTAAAAGGCTCCTCCTGGTGGTCTGGGGTGGTAGAAGTCGTTTCCTTTCATCCCAAAATACACACACACACAAACACAAACACACAGCGAGACAAACACACATAGACTCTACAGCAACTGCAGATCTAGCCTAGGCCTATATCTAAGGGGAATATGTTTTTATTTGTTAACTGTCAATTTCTCCTTACATGTTGAAAATAATAGTGAATTAGTTAAATTCAATTTCATGTCTAATCCAAGTCAGCTTAAACATTAGATCATCGACACTGCATCTGCTCTTGAGCTTTCCCACTGGCAATGAGAGAACGAATATGTGTGCTTCTGTGTGTGTAAAACTACTTTTGCTGGCAGAGCACACACACACACACACACACACTACACACACAAAACATGCAAATGAGATGCTTCTTGGCCTAATTAGGCCTGTCAAAATGCATTTTCCCCACAATTTCACACTGCGCAAAAACTCCACTGTTTGTAGAGCTTTGAAGCCCGGTGCTCTGGCGAAGGGGAATGCATACATATGAATAATAAACTGTCTACAAGGATCCCAGCCACAGCTCTAATACTCCACAGCTTTGCGCCATCCTTTTGAATATTACCTTAACAAGGAGTTGTATGTGTGATCTCACCAATGGAATAGTATAGTTGGGGGGGGGGCTTAGAATCCTGCTGAGTCACCTTGTCTGCAGAGGGCATGGGAGACTGAGCCTGGCTGGCTGCTGCCACTAAAGGGGTTGAGTCAGCGCTCACAAAATCAACGTTCACCAGATACAAGAAACATTTGACTCCCTGGGAGACAGGAACTGTCAAAAACCATCTCCGTCTTCAATGTCAAAGCCACAGTCATTCCTAAACACTTACTGTCCTTAGGACATGACACACACGACACTTTCTGACAAAGATGCAGCAATTCTTGAAAGACAGCAGTACACAACACACAAGCTAAAACCCCTTCACACACACACATAAAACAGACACAGACAAAATAATTTATGCTAATACAAGGAAAATACACACCTCAAGCAAGCAATCACTGGAAAAGGGAATGCTCATCTCCAGAGTATGATGGCGCTCAAGTTCAAAGGGTGAGGGGTAGAGACATGAGGATCTGTTTTTGTGTCCAAAACAGGAACTTCAGTGAGACAAGGACACAAGGAAATTTTATTGTCACATGGTGACTGCATATGCATATGGTTACTGAGTGTAAAAACTGTAGTGAAATTGTGTCTGCGTTAACAGCGCTGTAACAGCTGTGCTGAAGGAGAGGGATCAAAACCAGCAACATCCTGTGCAATGCATAGCCTTAAAGTGCAAGCCCACACAGAGACAGACAGGCACACACACACACTTTCAAGTAAAGAAGCATTCTATTAACATCAGCCTGGTGACATCAGCTCCACTTCATCTCACTCTCATAAACAATTGACCGGGTAATATCTGTGTTGATGGACTAGACCTACAATGATCTAGGATTCTTGACAAACCTTTGAGGCCAGTTAGCTGCAAGGAAAAAGTCCAGGAAATGGCAATTTCATAAACCTCACATGCCAGAGAATGCAAATGTTTATCTGACATAACAGTTACCATTAGCATTCAAGGGGGGTCTTGGACTAAAGCCTAATTTATACTCGTCCTACTCCGTAATTATGCAGACATGTAGTTCTATTCACAGAGACATTTACCTTTCACAGTTCTCCAATGTGTGTCTGGGTACTGTGTACACCAACACACACCACCAGACACTTGTTGGAGTGGCACTAGTCTACCGACATACCTATACAATGATTAAAAAGTCGTTTGGCTTTGTCGCTCATTTGCTAATAGCGACATAGCACATCTCAACAGCCAAGTCATTCACAATGTTTATTTATGAGCAAATTACAATTACAGGAGTGAGGTGAGTCGCCTGGTCAAGTGGTGCAGTGACAACAACCTCTCCCTGAACGTGGAGAAGACAAAGGAGATTGTCGTAGATTTCAGGAGAGCACACACGCAGCATGCCAACCTCACCATTAACGGGGCTGCTGTGGAGAGAGTAAGCAGCACCAAGTTCCTGGGTGTGCACATCTCTGAGGACCTCTCCTGGTCAAAGAACACTGCATCACTGGCCAGTAAAGCCCAACAGCGACTCTATTTCAAAGCCCCAGCTCCCATCATGAGCACCTTCTACAGTGTGGTATGGCACCTGCACCGGAAAAAGCTACACAAGTAGTGAGAGCAGCTGAGAGGATCGTGGGTGTCTCTCTCCCTTCCCTGCAGGACATTTACCACACCCGCCTCACTCGCAAAGCCCTCTGCATTGCAGGTGATCCAACCCACCCATCCAACAGCCTCTTCAGTCTGCTGCCATCAGGAAGGAGACTGAGGAGCCTCTGGGCCAGAACCAACAGACTGAAAGACAGCTTCATCCACCAAGCTGTCAGGATGCTGAACTCTCTCCCTGCCCCTCACCCCCTGACCCCCACACTCACCACTTCCCTCTCCCGCTGCCCTTAGTGTAAGTGTCCCAGTCTAGGGAAACTTACCTAAGGCACATCTTAGGTCTGACCCCCACACTCACCACTTTCCTCTCCCACTGCCCTTAGTGTAAGTGTCCCAGTCCTGGACTTACACTAAGGGCCAAAGGCACATCTTAGGTCTTAGGTCCTACACCCACCACTCTCCTCTCCTGCTGTCCTTAGTGTAAGTGTCCCAGTCCAGGGAAACTTACCTAAGGAACATCTCTCCCCTCCCAAGAATTCATCAGACATTTCTCTGCTATGGACTTCCTCTATTACTGCTCCACATTAATTGGATGTACAGTAATTGAATGTACACTTCTTTTGGCACTACGGCAATTGACACTGCTGCTTAAATGACACCATTTGAGCGTTATTACACACTGTGGATGTTTAATGTTCACTGTGGGCCTAGGGAGCACTGTAATTTCAAATCCTATGTGTGCAACCTGTACATATGGCTTTTGACAACAAAGCTTTTTTGACAGTCAATTGTTCTGTTAGCTTGTGAACTTCTCACATATCTGCCTACAAAGTAATGCCTGCTGAAAAAGTTCTGAACTAGCATGCTGTATAGTATACTAAACTATACCTATGGTGGGTAGCAAAAAGCCAAAACATTGTGAGCCAAACAATCACACGCTCCCTCTATCAGTGGGGTCTGCGCTGTTTCGATGGATAGTTAGAAAATTGGGGAGGTATCCATTAGCCCTCAGAAAATAGAGAGAGTCTGCATGTCTGCGTATTGACGTAGTAGGACGAGTATAAATTGACCTTAACAGCAATCCCTGTCCCTGCACTGTCGAGGCCCTGCTTGACATGTGAAATAAATAAATAAATACATACACACACACACATATATATATATATATATATATATATATAGAGAGAGAGAGAGAGAGAGAGAGAGAAAGCGAGAAAGCGAGAGAGCAAAAGAGCGAGATAGAGGGGGAAATGAGAGAGGGATGAAATAAAATGATGAAATCCGATAGAAAGACAGAAATGGAGAACGAGTGAGTGAGTGAGAGAGTAAAAGGAGAAAGGGAGATTAGAGAAAGAAATACATGAGGGCATGAGGAGAAAAAGAGGAAGGGAAGAGAGGAAGAGAACATCCCCATCACATCTGAGCGTCAGCTTTGACTGGCCCACCCTCAGGGCCTGGAGGAGGTCACAGAGAATCAGACCCGTTGCAGACACTGATCTGCAGCTCAGAAACGATATGGCACAGAGAGGAGAGGTGATACTAGGTAGTGCTTGGATGAACTGCAGAAAAGAGGTATCGCTGCTGATCCTTGGCTGTGACATAAGGTAGACGACAACTAGAACGTCAGAGAAAATGGCACACCTTCATCCACTAACACCAGTGAACCATAGTTTTCTTCAAGGACTGCAGGCATTCAGACGCGCGCACACACACATGCCAGAGGACATCTACTACCCTGAAGGACTTGCTGATCAAAGATCCTATCTTTGACAAGATCATACAAATCCCTCTCATTAAGCAACACTCAATTTACAACAATGACCTTTTACAGGGCAAAAGGAGGACAGGGACAGAGTGAAGACAGCTGGAAGACTAGATAGCTTCAGAAATAACAAACAAAAGCGTCAAGTCATGTGCCTTCTGCTCTTTAGAAGCAAGAGAGAAATCACTAATCTTGTTGAAGTAAATCTAATTAAAAATTGTTGTCAGAAACACTATTTTTGTGCAGTCGCTCTGAGGGTTTTGGCTTGTCGGAGACCGAACGCTATGGGTGTCCATCTAGGCATTTCAGCACATGATTGGTGTCTGAAAACACCAGCACCAACCAAAATGAATTGCTGCTGCATTTCAGTTCCCACGTTTCAGCTCCAAGTCAGTGAGTGAGTGAGTCCTCGCCGACTACAAAGTCACTATAGTCCTGTCTAAGCTTAGCTTATAATCATTTTAGAGCATCTCCTATTTATGATCGCCCATTATGATCTCCATCTTGCCGAAATCATGGCTCTTTCCATACTCCCATACAACACCCCAGTCATGAAGACTAAACGTATTAATCCTACCAGATGTTTTGCTGTCTTTACAATGTCTATTTCTTGCTGGTGTCGGTAAGTTTCAAAAAACCTACACTCAGTTAAAACCCAGGTTTAACGACGATCGTACACACAATTCAGGAGACAGGCTTTATGCCTCAAATATCACTTAACGTTAAACAACAGCTGATGGATAAAGCTCGAGAGCTAGCAACGTCATATTGCATGGGCACGTTTCCCGTGAGAAAGGTGACAAACTGCAGCCATTTGCCATTGTACATCAGCTATACTGGCTGGTAACGTTAGATGTTGGCGAATGAGGTACACAGGAGAGGTGGGTAAAAGCAAAAAACAACACCGCATGCTGCGTTTAGCGACGGACTGTTGATGTTGCTGTGCCAAGCTTAGACATCATTAACTTAGTTATCCTTCTCCTGCTATTTCCGCTAGCTAACGTCCATTTACAGTTTTTCTGGCTAGGATAGGATAGCCAATCAGCTAGGAAAAGGGAAGTCCAGATTTGTTCACCGGCCAGTCAAGTCTACCACACAAAAGACTTAACACAATCCTATGATACGAAAAAAAATATAATAACCACTACCTGAGTGTTGTGTGAATATATTAATTCCCGGATCCGACAAGTTAGCAGTGGTTGTTCTCCCTGGTGGCGTTCCGGTAGTCGCGACTTCTTTGGGTCTCCTCCCTGAGCCACTCGCTCGACTTGCTTTCCCCGGGTGCTGCAGCTGAGAGTGCGGCTGCTGCGGTTGAAGTCCAGAAGAAGCCCCCTCACCCACGCGTCCAACCTGTTGTCCCATTTCTCTCTGAGTTATGTGTTACAATCCCTGGGACGTCGCAAGCCAACACACCGTCCTCTTGGATCACATCCCCTAACAGAGCGAAGAGGCCTATACTCGAGTATTCTTCGACCGCCTCTTCAAGTCCGAGTTAGACAGCTATCCAAGCTAGCAAGCAAGCTAGCTGTCCTAGCAAGCTCGCTAACGCGATAGCTATCAGTATGCCCACCCACCTCACCGTACTAGAAAATTTAGATTTTTTTTTTTTCAAATGTACAAGCGACAAATTAACGGCATCTATAAGCGGAACCAAGTGTTTTAACTGTTCTCTATTCTAGCCCCGAGTCAGTAAGAAAATAAACCCTTTTAGGGTCGTCTAGATTCGCTCCAGCCACTTCGCGCCCCCTCTGACGCCGCCATATTTACCGCAGAATCAGTTTGCGGTCTTTCCCAGTGAATCTTTCTGAATGAATCCCACAATGGGTGGCGTGCACGGAGTCACTGTCAACTGATTCATTTGAATCGCTTACATTAGAATTGCTGAGAATACTGAGGATGACACGACCAAGTTGTAACATTGCATATGAACTTACACGCATGAAACTTTATAGAAGTATGCCATTTTATGGTGAACATTCTGGTAGTAATAGGGTAAACATACCTATAGGCTACTGTTGCTTATCTTAAAATTATTTGGTGACCCTCAGAGCAGTAGAGAAAACTCTATGGCTCTGGTGACCAATGGAAGGCTTGAGACTCTGGCTGCATCATCAAAAAGAGATTTCAGATAAATGTTAGATTTAGAGACAACATATTTCAATGTTTCATAGCATTAACTTCCTTGAAGTAGTGAAGCAAACAAGGAATGATGGATCTTCATAAAGGACTGTCAAAAAGTATCCAAGTTGGTTATGGTTTTCTACAGCACTGACCATTGTGCTTTTAGCACAATTTAGCCTCAATAGGCTACATACAGAAGAAGCATCTTGGTACACAAAACATAGGTCTGGCTATATCAATCTGAAAGGAATGGACATAAAGAATTTAATGTCTGCTGTGACATTTGTTTTCTTGAGCATAAATGAAACAAAATAAAAAACGAAATGGAAAGACAAAAAGGGTAAAAAGGAAAAAAACAGGTACAAATACCTCACTTTGATGACTATGAGCACCATTTTTTACACTCACACATAGGCTACAGTACATCCATGTCAGAGGAAAATAACAGTAGTTTTAGTAAAGGATTGCCTATCTATGGCCTACAGTCAAACGAGCAGACATTTACCTGTTTAAAACATATAATTTCCATAAAACATTTTTTATAAAATAGTTACATCACAGTTTTTACAGTACATTAAATGACAAGGGGATTGTATTTGAGGTAGGGAACAATCTTTTCTCTGAGTTTAACAGAAAGACCTATCGGAAAAAGGTATGATACCATATACCATAGATAGGGAAACTATTCCCATGAAAGTACTACATCTGAATAACAGGACCACAATTTCAGTTCAAGAAACTGAAACTGAACAGTTCATAGAGCGTCTTTTTCCATGAAATACTCCATCGCCATCTTGTGGGCATAGTGGTTATTGTCAATACAATTCAAACATTCAGGGTTCCATGGGAAATAATAACTCAAATTTAGTATCAGCAGTCAATACAAGTTAAATGTAATCTTGAGAATACCACCCAAAACAGATAAGAACAAAAAATCACAGAGTGACAGTTAAACAAGGATGCAGTAAAGACTCAGATTCATACTTCAAGCCATCCTGTGTTAGTAAACCTGTATATAATTCAGCAATAGGAAAGTGGAAGCTAAATTCTGATGGATTCTTATTTGTCTTATTAAGGTAATACCAAAGAATCCAAAAATAAGTAGCAAGTATAATCTCAGCCAGTATGGCATACTGTCAGTGACAGTAAAACACTGGCAGTGGTACATTCAGCAACAGCTGCCGGTTGCAATTGTCATATTCTCATTATTGCTCAGAAACGACCTGGTTTAACATGATTATCAATATTGATTGTATCCCACAATGGAAATGGACATTGTTCCCCTATATGAAAAAAAAAACATACTTAGACCTCCATCAACTCCATATAGCTTAACCAGCTATATCCAGTGTCAGGCAAGGAGCTCTGTATACCTTGTGATGTGTTTTTTGTTTGTTTGTTTGCTTTTTAAATAACTGACAAGACATACACAAACTGAATAGCAGTTCCTGTTAAACAGGGGATGGCTGCAAGATAAAAACACTTGTGATCATACTGTTATATGATGGTTCAAAATGTGAGCAGCCACAGCAGCAAAGTCTTCTCGAGTCAGAAAATGAAAAAAAAATTGCCATAATGGTTGACTTGCTGGTATAAGTTCTGGTCAGCATGGTTCAGGATTTCCCAAAGTGGTCTGCATGTGGATTCGTCAGGTGACAGGTCCAGGACCGAGGCCACAGCAGGTCCAGGAAAGAGGGCTAAAGTATCACACAAGGTTAAATGCTTTACAGTGTGGACAGACTTGGCATTTCCAAAATAAATATTTAAATGCAACCATTCAGTGAGAAAAAAATCTTATTCTAACATAACATTTAGATTCTAGTAGCACAGTCAGTTGCAAAGTGCACAACAGTGCTGTTTACCTGATGGATGGGACAGTAGCGCTGGGCATACCACTCCTGGGAGTAGAGGCAGATGATGACTCCCTGCCCCAGAAAGAGGGATGTCCACATGATGATGTTCCAGATGGGGCCTTTCCTCTGGTCATGCAAGATGAAGTTGAACATCACTGGTGAAAGACAGGGGACAGGATGAGTATTTTAGTAAGAATAATGTATACACTCACAGTTCCTTTAGATGTCACGAATTAAGTGTTGACATGCATTTACTGCTGTGTTTGGTTTAAATTTTAATTCTGGAAATTCACTTCTGCACTGAATAGCTAGATATGGCATTACTTACGCATTAGAGCATTTTTGCATTTTCCAATTATCCATTTGCCTGTAAGTTAAACACTAAATGAGAGACATCCTTTGTTTGTGTCATTTTCCCCAAAGGTAAGCAGATGTTGCAAAAGCACCTTCTGCCACTGAAGGAAACCATCCTGACTCCTGTAACCGACTCCTGCCCTCTGATGTCAAAATTGTCAGGGCATTTTCATACTGGGATTAATATGTTCTTGAGTACTTACTTCCAAAGCACATGAAGAGGCAGAAGAGGACTGGGTAGAAGAAGCCAAAGCAGATAGCCAGGATGTACTCATGCACAACTGCAGAAACCGTGAACACAAACAGCATGGCCCCAGTCCGGAAACGCTTCTCAGTTAACTGCAGGAGGAAGGAACAAAGGCAATTAAGCAGGGCCAATTAGTAACAGGAGTAGAGTAGAGTAGAGTAGGTCTTTGCCGAGACCCAAGGGGTTTGGTCAGGTTTGGGCTTAATTTCCATCATTCTACTCAGGCTAGGTCTTGGGCTTGCTCTCTGGCTTGCACGGCAAATAAGCAGTCAGGTATTTCAAATAGTGCAATAAAGATGGGAAAATAGATGTTGAGGTGAAACAGAGGCTAGCCTCTGGCGATTTGGTTGCACCGGCAATAAAAGCAAAGTCTGAGGTGTTTAAAAGTTTTGACCATGTGTATAATGAGAATAATGAGCCAGTGGGTTATGTAAAATGCAAAGATGCCACATTCTGTTAAAGTATGACAGCAAAATGACAGGGAATTTGTCATGTTGATCGAAATAAAAAGCAACTATATTTGACATATGACAATTATAGGCTGATAGAAACAAAATATTAGCTTTGAGTATGCTACTGTGTAACATTTTTGGAAACTATGTTTAATTAAAACCTGTTTCATTCATCCCCATTCTTCCCAGCATGCTGCTCACTGTGACAGCAAAAAGTGGACAGGCACATCAACACTTAAAACAAACATGCAGAAGTCTTAGCAATATAGGCTAGATTATACTTAAATAATATCAGTCTGAAGAAATATCTGACAATCGAACAGCATGAAAACATCAGTCACAACGGCAGGCTATTTTTAATGTCGGGTTAATGTCGTGCTCAGGCTCAAAATTACAGTGTATGGGCTGGGCCGGGCTGGGTTCGAGAAGAACGTGCACCGGCTCAGGTAGGATCAGGCTGGATTTCTTGGGCCCAATTTAAGCTCTGTACAGAAATGCTAAAGTAGTTTTATACTTAAATGACATCACCAATACAACATTAATTACCAACTGCTGTGAACTGTTACCACTATCGACTCAATTCACACTGCAATCTCCCATGTTCCAATTATGAGCAACTCACCCACAGAAAATCCCTGTAAGCATAATAGTACAGCCAGTCATGCACCACCACATTCCATGTACGGTAGTAATTAGCAAATGATGTTGAGTTCCACCAGTCCTAAGAAGACAAAGTTGTAATTAAGTAGAGACGTGACATTATTTTTCTGTCTGATCAGCCAAATACAACGTATTGCACTCTCGTACAGGTAGAAAGTCAAACACTGAAATATCTTGTAGAAGTTGACAACCACTCCAATTCTTCCCTTGTTTACCTTATAAAACATTCTGTCACCAAAACGCAGCATTTCTGCAAAAGCATTGAGCCAGCAGTGCAGGAAAGCAAAGAAAGCCAGGAAGAGAACCAGTGCACCTGTGAACACACAAATACACACAAAGAAAAAATAGCATACACTGTGTTACACAGCCAGGGTTCCCACACCTTGATTAGAATCAATGAAAGTGGACTGTATAGACTACATGTCGATAATATCCATAGCCTACATTCATATCCACAACACATGGCAGGGTTGCCAATTTTGGTCAGTTGGCTGCGGTGAGATTTCAACAGATTTAGATTTTTTTTTTGCGGTATGCTTGTCCTTCACAGAAATATATGCATGATGGTGGGTCTGGGTGCCCTCCCAGAAAACAGATCCTTTCCTGCATTCTAGAGCATTTTAATAGGTTACAGCTTACTTAAAATAGGTAGGCTAAGCTCAGCTTCAGAGCACTTATTTAGTCAAACAAAGATCTCTTCAACATGAATATGCTTTTGTAGAAATAATGCAGAAATTACAGTCCATACGTTTGCTCCTGCATGACGTATGTTTCGTACTTGAACACACCATTTGAATTCAACGTTATTACTTTCAGCCCTCCCTCTGTTCACTGATTGGCCGACCCAACTCAGAGATAATGCGAACCTAAGTCTACGGACAGATCCCTAATGCAATAGTGGAGTTAAATGAGAAACTGAGCGGAAACACTCAGCGGCACTAGCCTGGCTAGTTTACCATGTCATAGTCGGATGTTCTTCAGTTGTGCGGTTGACCTGCCAGATAGTTCAACTTGCCTCCCCGTCTCTGGAGACTGATGAGCATGCATGTGCGCACCCATGTGTATGTTTAGCCTACTTCACTACCCATGGATTGACTGACTACTTTGTGCTTTGTCTACATCTTATGTGTTTGTCTTAAGCGCTGTGAGTGGCCTTTATGTCAAAAAATATAAATAAATATAAATAAACAACTTACTTACTCACCTTGTGAGCCTAATAAATGCATTGCTCAGCCCAATTCTGAAATAGGGTACTGAACACTATTATCTAGATCTCTTCATGGAGATTAGCTATGTGTGGTAGAAAGTATACAAAGCAATATAAGACGATCCTGAATATAAGATGACCCCCCTTTTCCAGACAAAAGAAATAAAAGAAAACAGAAAAAAGAATAAAAGAAAAGTTTTTTGTAGATCAAATTTTGTCTTGTATAGTAAATTATTTTATTTACTACACAAAAAATGCTGGTGAAAACTCATTGGAAAATATTTCAAAAGCACATATTTTCATCATTACTATAAATAAAGCATGACATCAAGTTAATTAATGTTGATAAATTTGTTACATTTAAATTTAATGAATAGTAGCTACCATATAAATTAGAATTTTCCACAAAAGTGCAAATAATACACTGTTGGCTATCTACAAGGCAGAAAACCATGCATTACCCAGAGGTCTGCATAGTATAGGCTACAGCCTTGGGTGTCAAAGGGGGGAGTTTGCCAAGATTGTGAGACACTCAATGGTGATTCGCTTCTCTCGCTAATATTTGCTCAGCATTGCATATCCAGTAAGTAAGTGAGTAAGTTTTCATTAGTTTAATCATAGACATCCGCTGAAAAGACAGCTTCTCGAGGTCTGTGCAGGCACTGAACAAGACACATTCAGTCACGCAGTGAGTCCATTGCGCCACAGGTTTATGTATGCTGAATATGATCGGATATGAAGTGCTGACTTTGACATTTTAACAACATAACCTGATTAAATACTGAAGAGCATGTAAACTAGGTCATTCTTTTACACCACTTGAGGCTAATTTTGATCTTGTTCAACAAAATCTCTTACCTCTCCTTCTCGTGTGGCAGTTGTAGGCTAACTTCCTTTTATTTTACTGATAGTAATACATTTAAATACATAAAGGCTACACACAAATTCAAAATCATAACGCTCCAAAGAAAAGAGATGTCATCTTCTCAACAAGAATGATGACAACGGTGGCAAAATTGCACAAACCTGGCACATTTGTGCAGTTTTTAGACTACAGTTTAAACTGCACAGTTTTTAGAATATCAATCTCGACTCCTATGACTCAAAGTTTCCCCTGGCTCTCATGGACAAATTTATTCCACAAGCGAATTCTATACGCTACACACAGACAGAGCAATGAGTTTACAGGGAGGACGGTGCGGGGAGGACGGTGCCCAGATCAGTTATGTACAAAAGTCCATTTGATTGCTTTTTTAAATTTAATCACCTTGTAGCTTACCCCGTGCCGTGCGTAAAAGTGAAACGTCCGCGACTATATTGTGTATTTGTGTGTAAAGCCATTGCATTATCTAAGAATAGTACACGGTGCTATATTAGTGCAGAGTTTTTCAATCATCAATCAGGACATGTGTTTTTCAGTGACGCACCAATTGGAGAACAACGTGTTTCATTTAGGATAAGGAAGCATATGGCCAGCAGTCAAACTTTCAGCCTATCTATGATTAAAGCTATGGTTTCTTGTGCTAATGACATATATTAGATCTCGTCATTAACTCATAGCCTCATGTAAACAGATTAAAAACAGTCATTTGGCATGAGATTTCCTGCATGAGCGTGAGACTGTTGCGGCAAAATAATTGCATGTTGACAGCGATTGTCATCCATGTGAAATTTCAAATGGCAAAAGATATTTAAGGACTTTCAAGGATGGATGTCTTTATGTGCCAATTTTCAAGTATTTTTTTTACCCAGTAGCAGCAATTATCATTTCAGTAAACCAAACAACAGAACTGTCACACATACCAACGTGCACACACGCACATGCACAATGTCTAAAGAAAGTATTCACTTTTCTTTCATTCTCTACTGGTTTGTACTGTGTGACGGTGCCTTACCTGGAAGGATGGAGTTGAAGACGCAGAGTACCATGGCCCTCAGGTCAAAGAGCTGCATGCTGATGCTGCGGAACTGTGGGATGCAGAGCCGCACAAACACATAGTACGCATAGAACAGACATCCTAGCACCTACAGGGAAAGAACACATACTCAGTCCCAATATGCAAACTATTCCATTTATAACCAGCAGTACACCATACCAATACACACACACACCTGAGAAAACTTTGTGGCAACATAACTCCATCTTATGTATGGATTTCTGTCAGGATGGCAAAAAAGGAACATGTAATTGACTTCAGGTAATGGCATACATAAAGCATATTGGTTAGTGGTAGGCCAACAGATATTTACAATTTCAAGGCAGTCATTAGGCTACCAAGCACTACGTATGCTTTGCTCACCTGGGATAGTGATCTCTGTAAATGAGTGTGGGAGCAAAGAGGAAGTAGAGATATGGAGTGAGCTGAGGTATGACCACAGCATCTAAAACATAGACAGTGACACATCAGAAGTTATTTTAATGATTTAATAATCTAAAAAAAAATAAAACAGGAAGGATCACACTGATTCCTTACTGGTTTTGTCTTTCTGAGCAGACAAGACTCTGGGGACATTTTCCCTGATGAAAGAGTGAGCCTTCATCATTAGGCGAACCTACAGAGGCACACAATGCTGACTTTCAAGAAAGCTAAAAACAAGCCAAAGGTTTCTCAGCATCAGCCAGAATTAGTAACTCAAGCACCTGTTTAGCAATCTAATTGTCTAATTGTCTTTACTTTTGGAACAACTACCACCAGGTTCTTTACAAAAAGACCATAACAAATCAAAATATATATGTAATTGTAATATGTAATAATATATATAGTTTATTATATATATGTATAATAAACTATATAACTGTATAACTTCAGTATAAATTCCAGGAAAGAGAGGTTTCATCCAACCTGCTCCATGATGATGATGAAGCGTGAGGCAGGTGGAAGCCCGTTGCTGATCACCACAGACGCGGGCAGAAAGCCAAGCCCCATCACCTGATAGAGCATGAAGATGGAGCCCACCAAGCCAGACCACAGGGCCTGGTGGTTGCAGGTCGGATAATGGCCAGCCCACAGGTGGAAGAGGCTATACGGTACCATGACCACAGACACAAACATGCACAGCCATGTACACACCACCAGGGGGAGCTGTCCAAAGGCAAATACCAACAGGTCGAAGTCCAGCACTAACCTAGTGAAAAACAGTTGTTACAGGGTGTGACAATGGTAAAACAGACATAAAGGGAAGATACCTAGCAATTAGCTCCAATCAGTCCCAACAGTAGAGACAAGTAAAAAAAAACAGGATAGGTATGTGCATACATGTGTAAGTTTTATTTGTATAGTACATTTCTATGCAAAGTTTTAGACAGATAAATACATTGTCTCACCGGCCTTCATCAATGAAGTCCACTACTAGTGTGCTAAGGATGAAGAGAATGAGGAGGGCAATGAACATGTGGTAGATTGTCCGGATGTGGTTGACTTCAAACAGTTCACTGTCGGATCAAAGACCAACAATAGGTTTATTTCATAAACACTACTTTCTGCCAGTCTTTTAGTCTGTCTGTCTCTCTCTCTCTCTCTCTCTCTCTCACATATACACAAAGACACGACAAAACACTCAGCCATGTTTAGCTCTGATAACAATAGGCTTTCTGTGCCACAAGCACAAGAGGAATTGAGACATTGGCATTGCAGTTATGGTTACTCTAGTCACTGGTCTGAGAAGAATCTCTGTTTTCAAACGGACACTCTTTGGCCTGGGATTGACTCCAGGAGAAGCACTGGGTTGCGAACAAAATAAAAACCTTTTCCTCTGGTTAACACTGAGACTGGTTTCAGATCAGAACTGTGGCATGAGAGGATTATAGTGATGGGTCATTGGTCAAAACCAATATTTTGAACAGACATTTTACAGACTGACGCTGACATTGGAGCTCATCATGAATGAGTTAGTGGTCTGCTATAAATCTGACACTTACTCCAGTAGCGAACGACGGCTAACAAACACTTTTCCTGGGCTTCCTGGGGTATGTGATTGCTTGCTGGAAAAAAGGGAGAGGGTGAGGTTAGGAGACATGAGGAGTAAAGCAACATCTGAACTTGATGTTTATCTCCCTAAAGGCTCTGATTCAGGAGAGGGTAGGCATGGCACCTGAGTTTCCTCTGCTCTTTGTTGGAGAGCAACACTGGAGCTGGCTCCAGACAGGCAGATTCCTCAATGAGGCAGTCCATGAAGTCATTCACTTGAGAGTCCAGCTGCTTCATCAGGTCCGACTTCAGATGCTAAGATACACAGAGAAGGAGGCAACAGAGGAAGGGTGCTAGAGCAAGTGTGATCACATGTAAATATAAATGCAGTCCATTTACATGACCAAAGACACCACCAAACTACTAATGAAATACATATTTTCGTAGCATGCCTCTAAATTGTTGGTCGATCTTTTTCACTGTAAGCCATTGACAATGCTGACTTGGCAATACCCCCAAGTGAAGTCTATCATTGCTCTGTTGACTATCTGTTGTTATCATTGCTCCTGCTTTCAGTCTGGAAATTCACACTACAACAATGACCTGTCCCATTAACATAGGATGCAACCTATGTCTATCTTTCATGCACCTCATATGACCCTTTGTCCAATCCTGAAACTGGATAGTAACTTTCACCAGATGATTCACCTCAGATGAACTCTGAATCCCATGAATCTGGTTTGGAATCATGGGATGATGGTAGAAGTGCATGGTAAAATTAAACTGCAAATTCATCTTCCTATTTTTTCCTGAGTACATATAGCTGGTCTAAGCTCAAATAAATTTGATAAATACAGGTTAATCTCATGAAACCCCATAGAAAGTGAATATCTCCCTGTGGAAAGTGAGGGAGGGCAGTAGATGAGATTTCCTTCCAAAACTGAGCCTCCTAACAGACTGTTTGATGGGGAGTTCACCACCAATGATTTAATCAATCTAGAGGGATTTGGCATTAGAGGAGTGCTCTGTCCTGGCCTACACAACTGCTTGTTTTTAAAGGCAGACCAGGCACCATTTACAGGTTAATTTACCATATTCATAGTCACTGCAATTATGGATTGGTGCCTGACAAGCCAGATTATAACATCAAAATGTATAGTCTGGACATGACCGATAGACCAGGCTCAATCCCAGGGACAGAATCAGCGATTGTCTTTTAAACTGCCTCTGCACACAATAAGACAGCGTTATGACCAATCAGAGCAATGTAGGAAAAACAGCAAATATGGCATTCTCTGAAACGAATAACTTCCCTTTTCCTGCTCAGCTTTCAAAGAAAAGCCGTAACTTTTCCAAAGTCGATGCCAAAGTCGATTCAAATCACCGTTGTTCCTTGGCCACAGCCATCTTAGTTGTTTTGCACTGTCACAGCCCTTTCACCATCGTGCTAAGCACGCCCAACGACTCTACAAAGATAGAGCATTGTGATTGGTCCTACCAAGCTATGGTAGAAGACCTACTGAGGCCCTATTGCGGTTGCTAGATGTATCTGCTGAGCAAAACTATTTGCTACTGCTAGAGCACGTCTAAATTTCTAGACTACAATTTCACTGCTATTTTTTTAGAAGGCTGTGAACCTGTAATTGCAAAAGTAACAAGATGGCCTGCAACAACTTGCTGAATTGCTGGGTCATAAGGGCTGGGAGTGGTTATACTGGTTATTTAGTTGATGTGGAGATTTTCTTTCTATTCATGAGGTAATCTCCTTGAATGTTGCTACATGACACTTGGCTTTTGACACACATTGTGGCATTTAGTCTTACCTCTGCCGCTCGTTTCAGGTGAAGCTTTCTACTGATCACCTGCTCCACCTCCATTTTTCCTGACATAAAAATACACACAAACACACTTCAGGTTTACTCACAGAGACCAATTGATCAATCTGCACAGAAGACACACTGCAGAACTGAGATGGAAAACGGTCCTTCTTGTGCAGTTTTTTTATTAATTTCTCAACAAATCCTGTTTGCTCAGTGACCTGGGAAGTATTGTTGAGCTAGCTGATGAGTCAAACATTGGCATAGAAGCCAATATACTGGTGTAGCCTTCTAAGTACTACGTATATTGCCAGAACACATAAAAAACTCTCATCAAGCCATTGCTGCTCTGTTAGACTAGGGTGTGTTGGGTGATTTGACATGAAGAATCATCAGTGTGTCCATGTGACCACCATGCAAAACTGCTGCAGCTGAATTCTCCAAAGCACAAAGCACCCTTTATTCTCATTTAATAGCCTTGAAAGAAGTACTCATTGAATATCATGGCATATGTGACACAAAAAAGACCAGCTCTACCACCAGTCAACAACAGCTCTCTTTTAACTCTCCTTCTGCACCATGACATTACGACTGACAATAAAATCAATTAATTTGTGCATGTTAAAGTGCTTAAACTTTCAAAGGTTAGATATGATGCTTTCAAATAAGTGTTTCATCAGGCTCTCTTGTACTTAATCATATTCATTGAATTTAAACGGACCAGAGGCTAAAATTTCACAGCAGCTGAGGAGAATCACCACGCACTCACATTTAGATCAGTTCATTGGTTCAGTGGTTAATTTTCTGCCAAGATGAAAAAATCTGCCAGGGAAATAAGGCTTTCCAAGAGATCCCTGGCACTAGCTTAAACAACACTGGCTCAAATAACACAATGCCAAACACAGAGAAATTACACTGCAAGAAATACTTCACTGTACTCAACTGTAAAAAGAAAAACATGCAGAGTAAAAAACTCAGACAAACCAAGCTACCATGCATTGCAGTTATATTTCTAACTTCTAGTATCAACATTACCTTTGAAACCTGTGTTGGCCATCATGCCTGTCCCTGCCAGGCTGTAAAGAGTTACCAGTGGCACTGACTGAGATGAACTTATTAATTCAGGTAGTTCCTCCTGCCAGGTTGGCAATGGGCACCAGGATGCCAGTCTGAATAACACCTAAATACATGTCCTTGTCCACTATGGATTAACTCAAAGTGTCTCCGCCCCTTAAACCAGGGTGGAAAGAGGATTTCAAAGAGCTTGTGAGAGAAATTATTTAGAAGGTGGCATGAAATTAAATGAACCACAGGGTGAATATAATTTGAACATAAATTAGGAAAAAAGAAAATGAATGAATGTCTTACTGTAGTCAAAGCTTACCATTGATGGTGATCTCTCCACTTGGATTTCTCTCCCTGATACCTCTATCTCCCATCATCCACTCCCGTTCTGGTGAGCTGAATATGGATACCGGCCTGCGGTTCCACAGGGTAAGGTCAGCCTCACTTGTCATCAAGTGTAAGTTAAATGGATGGTCAATAAGGAGGCTTATTCTAAGGTCTCACAATCTGCTGATGGCTCAAAACGCATACAGTGTTGTATTGCCACACAATCAGTAACAATGGTTCTAATTGCAACAATGGGGAGTTTTGCTGATCAGTGAATTTAGTGTCAGAATTTCCCATTGTGTCACATTATCTAACAAAAACTAAGCTCTATGAGATATTTACATTCGTACCATGAATGACATGGGAAAGTGGGAATGTTTTTAAACATCACCTAAAGAATATAAACTGTAAACAATTGACACTCTTATGAATAAGATCACATTAGTGATCAATTCTTCTGACATTTAAACAACATTACTGATGAGATCAGTCCATCTCTTGTAATGAAATATTGTCAGTTAGTCCTACCTACGTTTGGTTTTCATTTGCCTACATGACTTTAAACTTTAAGTCATTATTATACATTGTTGTGATGGGTTTTTCAAGTAGGCTAAGTATTAAATCACGTCTACTTGACATCAGCCAACTTCAGCATGGCACACACAGCTGACAAACTAACAACCCAAAGATGAAAAATTGTATTGCCATGCATACTTGCAACAATGTATAATGACGCTGACATCAAAGAAGTGGCTTTTTGTCGATACAATTTCTAACCTGTGACAGAAAGACGTGTGACTCTTAAAACAATTAACATGTTCACACACACGCACACGCACACGCGCACACACAAACAATTACGCCAGCGTTAGTAGCTAATGTTAACATGCTAACAATCCTTTAAAGTCGCCCGATTTAATACCAGCCATGCAAGCCATGCAGAAGCTTACCTAGCGTTGAAGAAAACGCGAGAAAGACTTTGGCAATCCAGGTGATTTACTAATACGAAAGTAGCATACATCGTTTGAAACGATTGATAACTGCGTGTTTACTTACCTTTTTGCCACCAAATGTTTTGGATTAGGCTACGTGGTAAAGTCGGAATTTGAAGTTGTGGTTGGGAAGATAAACACAACAATCCTACACCAACGACTTAGAATTTCTTTCGGCTTGATTTTGAGAGACATAGTGTAGGCAGTGGCATTCAGCCATCACGTTGAGGAAGGCGGAGTTTAGTGGTGGTCAGACCAAACTAACAGTAGTCATCATCTGATTCATTAACTACGTGCATGGAACAAGTAGCCTACCTCTGTTTTACAATCGTGTGCAGATCAGAAGTGTCAGGGCTTAAGTTTCGATGGACTAAAGTGCTTTGGAACATAATGGGCAAGATCTGTCAGATTTTTTGTTTCTAAAATGTAATTTATTTAGCCTGACAAGCCAAACTATAGGTATGTCTAGGTAGGCTATAGTGATTGCATATAGGCTAAAAGTTGTAAAAATTAACTAACCTTAAACCGATGTAAAGGGTTCATCAGTCATACCTAACTGAATAAACATGGAAATTAGACAAGAAAAATCATTTCATGGCAAAGGTCACATTTGAAATTAAAGAAAGTATACTATTTTGATCCCGTCACAGTAAGTGAAGTACACACTTTCTCAAGGGAACGTCAACTGGCGTAGGCCACAGCTGCCTCCAGAAACTCGAATGAAACTCATTTCCTTCCTATTTAAGGTAATTTTTCAGTTCTTTCTAGTCCATGCATGCAGCTTTGGCCAGAGTTCATTAAAGATGGACTCAGTGGATGCTTTTGCTGATTTCATTAAAAATGGCATATTACCAAGAGTTATAAAGTTCTTAGTGCAAGCATTCTCCTGCCACTTTAAAGGCTAACCAGGCAACAGTTTTAGGTTAATTTACCAGATTTAGTCACTTCAATGGTGAAATGGCTCTTGGCCACCTCTTATATTCTGTAGTTACTAGACTTGCCATCTGCTTAAACAGCAAATCATATTTATTATCTTGTCAGTCAACATAACTATGAAAATTATCATCACTGGCAGAACGTTTCTGGTACGCACCAAAAGGTTTTACGTGCACACCAGAAACCAAAAGCAGATGGTAGTTGTAGCCCACTCTCTTTGCATTTTGTGTACATCCACCTATACCCACAGAGGTGGCCAGATGTTTGTAACTGCTCATGAATAAAATTAACAATATGATCCAAAGTGGTGTATCCCTTTGTTTCAGATGTCTTTCAGACAAAATATAACCATTACGACTTGCAAATGATGCAGCAATGTCCTTGTTAGTAAGTCAAGATCAAGCTGCACTATCTCATGTACTGTCCTGTTTACAACGGGAGAACCAAAATGGCTACCTAAATGGCCCTGATGGCCCTACTTTCTGGTGAGCACCAGAAACTTTAACGTGTGCTCCAGAAACATTTTTTTCAAGTTTTTTTTTCTTTCCCATGTGTCTTTACAGGCTCCATACCTTTAACCCCAACACAGCTTCTGGTGAACTAAATTTTTTTTACCATGACAAGCCTTAGCATTTACAGAACAATGTTGACTGTCAACTTATACAACTGCTCTTATGCATAACATCAGATTTTCAGACAAATTACACTTATGAGAACTAACACTCATCAGAACTAATGTTCACAAAAATTTGCATTTTTTTGTTTTCATATGCATTATGACCCATTCCACACACACATCTAAAGGTATCTTATTTAATCTATTTTATTTATTTATTTAGAAAAGGGAAGCCTCCATATTTGTTCACCGTACAGCAGCAAAATACAGAAGTACTGCTTGTAATTTGGCATCTCACAAATGCAACCAAAAGTGGAAACCAGTGTGCATTACAGTAGAGCTATTCTAGTCTATGACTTTACAAGCTGTATCTAAGTATATTCTGTAATTGGTGAACTGGCAATTGGTTAATATTTTAATATACATTTTAAAAGATTAGCCATTCATATTTGCATAAATTAATACAGTACCATTACAAATCATAAAGAACAAATACATAAAATCATTTTAGATAGCAACCCTAGCACATACAACATCTGACAAACATCATTGTGATGCATCTTCTGATTTTAATCTGTAAACACTACAAAACACAATATTTGGTTTACTCATCTCTAATTTCATAATGACAATATAACAACAACAAATATACAGTTCAAGTCTTTTGTAATGGTGTCTATACTCTTTTTGAGAGTTCACCCCAGTGGCCCTCTGTCCATGTGTAACAGCAGTTCAGGTATTAATGAGAACTACAGTCCCTCAGGACAGCCACTGGTGTAATTTGCTATAAAAAGCACAGTGGCCCTAGGACAACACTGATCTCTCTCTCCCAGTGGTCTCCCCTGTTCTCCATGCCTAAATCTCTCAGGGGCAGGAGTGCCATATCACCCTGGTGCAGCTCGCTGTTGCCCTCTACCCTTATCTGCACCACCATCTGCAGGACAAAGACAGAATACAAAACACTGTGCTTGTAATTGTGTTTGTAAACTACGGTTATAGCAATAACTCTTAACAAACTTTTAATTCATCAACCATCTGTGCTAATAGTTTATATTGTTTACACTTGTCAATGCTCACTAAAAGTAATGTATTTAGATCCTGATATAACTCAAATCAATTTATCATGAGTTGATAAAAAAAAACTTTCACACACATATTCCACACAAATTCCAATGGCTGATTTATACAAGCAGTTTCAGAACTATTTTCACCTCACAACCTTTTCTTGACACTTTGGTGTGGGCTCCACTGATCTCTCTCAAGGAATCTCCAAGGAGATGAAGAACCCGTTGAAATGCAGGTCTCTGATTGGTTGTTCTGTTGTGAGCACCACTGCATTCTATTGTTACTTGTTGTAATGCAGAGTTGCTGTGCAACCGAAGAAAACGCAACTGGACCACATCATGACGTGTGTACTTAAACTGGGGTAGATAGAATCCATATCAGTTAATAAATTAAGATGTTATATACAGAGGTGTGCCACACATTACATAACAGTGATTGTCCTACCACACTGTACATTATCTGGTCAAAAGCAGCATGGCCTATTTGGTGCTTAATATCATTAAACTGACATATTCAACAAGCAGTGACACACTGTATTGTATCTGATAACAATATAGTATTTCTGGGATTTTTTTGTGACTAATGCTTTCTTACCCTTGAGATATTATGGAGCTCACTGACCCAGTGGACAGAGTTTGGGGGCTTCTGACTGTCTGATGACCATTTTCCTGTGATCTATTCAAACATCATAGTTCAGGTTAAACACAGACGATCAACATTCTCAAATTATATATATATGTATATATGCTAAACCTAAATTAATTATACACTCTGTTAATGAACATATCTAAATTAATTTAAAACAAAGGGATAGGTCCTGACAAGACACAAATTTCACACCCCTTAAGACAACTGACCGGTTCCAGCATATTGTAGGCTACTCTGTGGATTTACCTGAGATTTATTTGGATGCAGACAGGTCAGTCCCCCAGCACTGAAATTACAAAACACGTGGAGGGCATCGAAGGGACAGCCCTGGTTGGGATCCATGTAGAAAAATCCTGTGAGAGGAGCAAATGCAGTGGGTATCAGCAAATTGATCTCTATTGGCAGTGTAAAAACAGAATCAAGCAGCAATGCAATAAAGTAGCACAGCAGACATGAAAGGCACATTAAGAAAAATCTGAGTTACCCAAAACTGAAGAGATGTAGTGGGCCTCAATAAGCATGATAAATGAGACATTCACAATGTCTTTTATGCCTCATGCTAATGGACAATCCTCCAAAGAATTTTCTTCAATTTGAATTTTCCATTTAAATTACTTAAATCTTGTCATATTGCTGGATTAACTGTAAGTGTAAACTGCGTAAGAGGGGTTAAGAAGAAAGCTTGAACGGTTGATGCCCAGTGTTCCGAGCCTTATGCAAAGTAAAAGCAAACTGTCTTTCCCTCACCATCCTCTAAGTGAGGATACATGAGCCCCAACTCTTTGCATGTAGTTGCAGGGTTCTCTTTAGAGCCCAGAGGCCAGCCAGACTCCTCCTGATCCCCTTGGTCATGCTGGGTTCCTCTTGCTAACATTTGGGAATGCTGAGACCGAGACACAAGAGAAAGATTAAATGTAAGGCAAAACCATGGAATAAAGTTCTATAGCCTACCATACAAAATAAACTGTCAACAGTTCATACAGCTTGTGATGCATTTGTGGTGTGGTCCAATTAACTAATCTCACACTAAATGTCCTAAATTTTATACCAACATTTTCTGATCCTCTTCTATTGTGTAGGCCTGGAGTAAGCTGCACTGCTCTGCCACCAGGGGCGCCTGGTTTCCCCTGCAAACAGAGGCGTTTACAAATGTATAACATAGGCAATGAATCAGAGCAGTGAGATTATATTTGTCTCATTCATTTTACATTGCAAACTGATTCATGGAGTACTATACAGGCTATAACAAATAAA
This sequence comes from Tenualosa thibaudeaui, assembly GCA_027481765.1. Lineage (NCBI taxonomy): Eukaryota > Metazoa > Chordata > Actinopteri > Clupeiformes > Clupeidae > Tenualosa > Tenualosa thibaudeaui. The sequence goes on along the minus strand of JAIFZK010000173.1, from coordinate 460,242 downwards.
TCATATATGTTAATTGGGAATTTAACATACAGGAGGTCCTTGAGAACCTGCCACTCCCTTGGCCCCAGGCATTCCTTGAAAACCTTTCATTCCCTGCAAAACAGAGCACTCACTGTAACCACAGTAAACAGACACTGGATGAACAGCTGGTTCAAGATGAGCCATTACTCACGAAAGAGGAACTCGAGGAACTGTACCTTTTTCCCTAACAGACCCTGAGAAGTGACAAAAAGATAAATGCTTAATAAACTGATTGATGGTAAACCCAATTTAGTAATCTGTTTATTCACAATATCCAAAAAACTTACTAGAAGACCAGGAAACCCCCTGGGTCCAGGAGGACCAGGAGGACCAACATCACCCTATGAGGATATAGAAATATGTGATAAAATGTCATGAATATATGAACAAGGTTACACAAGGAAACTTGCATATAGTTGCATATAGTTACTGGGTGTAAAAAATGAGGTGAAATTGTGTCTGTCTGTCAGCCTATTCTGTGCATAAATTGGTGGGGTGGGGGTGAGGGTTGGTTAGGGCAGGTAGTTACTGTAAATGCATAGAATGCTGTTGGGGTTGGGCAAGGGGGGGGGGGGGCAGTGGCTGTCTAGTGATGGGCAGGATAAAGTGCATATTGTGTAGCAGGGGAGAGATTGGGGGGGTGGGGAGTTGAGCCCCCAGTTGAATTCACAATAGAAATAACATGTAAGCCCATGTTACCATGGAGATTTATTATTTAGTTATATGCTGTTTCATTGGCATGGTTTTTAAAATTTTAGCAACTTTGTCCTCAAAGATGAAGAGCGCTCAAGTGTGCGCATACATATTTGCACACAGCTGCCCGCCACACCTGCTCTTGTAGTTTTACAAAAAATTGCATTTCACATCTTTAAAATAAATTGTTTCACTTCCTTGTTAGTATCAGGCAATTGCACCTGCTTGCTTAATGAAAACTGGTTTATCATGCATGTTTTAAATTCCCACAAGTGACTTTGAAAGACAGGAATGTGTGTGCATGCAGAATTACTTACACCCAGCTTAACCTGGGAGGTATTTCACAAAATCAGGATAGGGGATTAAGCCAGGTTTTTGGGTTATCCTGGATGAATTTAGCCTCGATTTGATTTCACAAAAGAAAGAGCACATAAGTTACCATGGGGATTTATTTTTTGTAGCTAGCCTTCTCCTGACCATGCTAAGACCCAGGCTTAGTTTATTCTGATGTTAATTGGTTCAGTCAGTTCAATCAGACCCTCACGTGTTAGAAGTATTCTATACCTCTGTGGGCAAGGCAAGGCAAAATAGCTAAAATAAACAAAATGATTGAAAGCTAAAAAAACATTTTTTTTTAGAGAATTAAGCAGCTTTAGACCACTAACGAACCACCTTTGCAGAAAAGAACAGAACTCAAACCCACATCTGCATGTGTTTAACACACAAAGACCGAGACAATCTTTCTAACAGGTCTTCTGACAGGAAGTAGTACAATTATGGGTTTTGATGTTAGACCAACTAAACACAAAACAAACCTTGGAACAACTAAGACTTCTGTTAATTCCAGAGCAACCCCAACCAGCTACTATATGTCACTGAGCCCACTTTACCCAACAAACTGTGACACACGTAATTTGTGGAAACACTCTTTTCTGCTTGTGGAACCACCTTTTCCACAGAAAAGAACAGAGCTCAAACCCACATCAACAGTTTAATGTGCTTTACAACAAAGAACAGTGAGTAGAAGACTAGATGTACCACATAGCGGTACATGGTATGACTGCTGCATTGTATTGAAATGTGGGAACCGTTGGTATGATGAGTTTGTGGTAGGTCAGGTGAGAATTTGTGTGGAAATGATTTGCTAGAAGTGGGAATGGATGTGGGTTTTGAATGAATGACATTCTGTGTGTTTGTGTAGCTTGTAAGCGTGTGATTTGTGAAATCTTTTTACAGTAGTAAGAAGTTTTTATGGAATGTGCTGTGCTTTTAGAGGTCATTGTGCTGATTGTACATGACAAATTTTGTGCAGTTCCCGCCTTCTTGGCCCAAGATATTGGCAATTCAAAATCCCAATTTTTGCATTTTCCCATATCACTAGGTGGCACTATGCTACAAGTGAGTGTTTATGGGCTGGCTGATATGCCTCTGTAACATCAGTATACTAACACAAAATCGTTTTCTTGGGCAAAATTTCGCCCCCTGTGATGAAATGTTACAAAATTTGGTGCACATTAATAGAAAGCTGTTTGTAGAGTTTGCATGTCAACTTTAATCAAAGTTGAGCAATTAGAAGCCAAGATATGCACTTCTGAAGAATTTTAGGGTAAGTTTTGACTTTTGATTGACATGTATTTTTTAAATGGCTCATCTCAAGAGAAATCCTTTGATAACTTTTTTGTCAGCATTGTTTGTAGATAGCAAATACCACATTTGGTGAGATTCACATAAACAGCCTATGACAAGTTTGTTTACTTTCACTTTTGCAATTTTAAAATTCACGGAAATTATTTTTATTGGAACTGGGCATTAACCAATGTTTTCAATGCGTGAGGGTCAATGGATTTCAAGACAAAAAAATTTGGTTGCAAACTTTAGCATTCCATAGATAATAGGCAAAATGACATTTTGCACAATTACAGCGCCCCTATGGGCCAAATTTTATGGTGCTTCCTGTTTTCAGAGGTCATTGTGATGATCGTACACAACAAATTTTGTGCAGTTCTCGCCTTCTCTGCCCAAGATATTGGCAATTCAAAATCCCAATTTTTGCATTTACCAAAAATGGCACTATGCTACAAGTGAGTCGATACTCCTCTGTAACACCGACACATCAGAAAAATTTCATGTTGTTGGGTGAAACGTTCATTGAGTTATTCAGCAAACTTTTGGCCTTGTCCCCCTCTTTGACAGACACTGGCACAGCAGAGGGGTGGCCCTGTGGGACCAAAAGCTTCTAGTCGTTCACATCCTACTAGGGCTACATGCCTACAAAGATTCATGTCCCCCAGGGTTTCAGTGTCCCGGCAATCGTTGACGGAAAAAATCAGAGGGAAGAAAAGAAAAAAGGGGGGGGGGGGGATTTGACAAAATCAATGTAACTGCTTCCCAAGCTTCACTAGTAGCGGTCATACAAATAAAATTATAAAATTAAGTGACTGAAGATAAAATATAAATGATACAAATAGTACAAATAAAGTAACAGTTAGCAGTTAGCAAAAAGCATCAAAAGAGAGATCTGATCAGGTTATACTGCTGAAACATATAACAGTTAATTCGGCCCTGACCCATTTAGAGACTTGTACACAAGCAGCATTGTTTAAAAGTTAATTATATAGCTCACTGAAAGCCAGTGAAGAGACCATAGAATTGTAGTAATGTGTTCTGTTCTTTGTGTACTTGCGAAGACCCTAGTCAGCACATTTTGAATCAGCTGAAGCTGTTTGATAGTCCTTTTTAGCAGGTCTGTAAAAAGGCCATAACAGCAGCCTACCCTACCCTACAACCCTACTGCAAATAATTTTTTGACACAAGTCCTCTTAGCTAACTAAGCTGTTCAGCTGCCGAAAATTTTGTGCCGATGATTTGGTCAATACACTGTTAGAGACAATCAAGATAGCAGATGGGCATAGAATAGAAAGCCTTTATTGTCATTATACACAGTATATGACTCTCGGTGCGTTCCAAACGGAGGAAAATGCTGCCTCTTAAGATATCTAACAGGAGAGCGAGTCAACAAGTGTCGTTCCAAACTGCTTGCACCGTCTTTTCATGACTTCTAAGGTACCTTCGAATTTCTCCGTCAACGTTCGTTTTTTGAGGCGGCATCGATGTATCCTTCATGCTGCCTTCTACCCATAAATCCTTGCGGCAACCGGCTTGACGAAAAAAGAGAAAAAAAGATGGCGGACAACACAACCTCAGCGGCAGCGTCTGTCTTCGTTTACAAATGTAGGTAAAGTAAACCTTTTTTCTATCAATGTTCAATCAATTCTACTACTTTAAAACATAACACTTGTGTAAAATGTTACCATGATAGCCAACAAAGTTCGTTCAAAAGTATTTTTTTCTGTCACTTGTTAGTTAACTATCAGCTAGCTTGCTATCCGTAGTAGTGCTAGACGTTAACGTTTGCCATCTGTCATCAGGACCAACGTTTTTGTTAAAATGTTTTTCGGTACACCTGCTAAACTTAAGTACCAGAACGTGCTGACGTCACACGTAAACGCTACCTTCAAATTGTGTTCGAAATCAACTGTCTTTGAAGATATCTACGGTCGCAAGTCGTCTTCTGAGATCGCTGTCTATTACGACAGCAAGGCAACAAGGCGCTACCTTACGTTTGGAACGCACCCATTGAAACTATGTAGTATCAACACTGCATTGTCAACGTTAAATCATTGAATAAATGTCGAATTTTGTTGATTCAACATCAGTTTGCACACACAAGCTAATATTGAAACAATGTTGATTTTTTTTTATTACAGACCGGCAGAATTTCAATTGTATTTCAATTAACGTTAATATTGAAACAACATTGAAATTGCAACGTAACTACAGATCAATGCGCTTTCAGTTATATTTCAACAATACCAGAAGAAATTGTTTAGTTATTTAAAACTACATGTTAAAATAATATCCTGCTTTATCTACACCCAGGATAAATGCTACACTTATACCTAATGTGGGCTACATTTAAGCTAAGGCTACATTAATTTGTGCGCTCCAGCTCAAACCCATCAAAGTCTGTCCCTGCTTCAGTCTGGCAATCGAGTGACGGGTGGGCAACCGATCTACTGCCCTTTGCTGTATGTACCGCCATCTGAAAAAACTGAATAAACGATTTAGATTTTAAAAAGTCTCTAGCATAATTAAGTTACGTGTAGCCTAACGGTTGTAAAAGGTATAAACTGCTCTTGTGAAATTAACTTCTAACGGTACTGTTCTAATACCAGCCGAAGATGAAGTGCTGGATGGTCTTTGCGCTTTATAAATGACCCCCGCTGCCTTCGCTAGTAACCGACACACTTTCAGAGCAGTGCTTTGGTCACCATCTCGTGCAGTTTACGAAAGCTATCTGTTTACTGTTGATTTAAACCCATCTCCAAAACTCATATTAAACTCTGATTTTGTAAAAACACCAAGCGAATGCCAAGTTTTAACGGTGGTCGCGATGACGGACAAGTGAGCTAGCATTAGCCAAACCATGTTAGTCAGCTACACATCACATCATCTTCACACTGGCTTTTTGACAATATATTTACCAAGTACTTTATGCGCATTATCTATACCACAGTAAACATACCACATGATTTGGTCAGCTAAGGTCAACATTCAAAACTGCACTGTTAAAAGTAGTGACACTATAAGTAGTGTAAACGTTAGCAGTGAATCTAACAGCAGATTAACATTAACGTTATCTGAACAAAGAAACAGAAATAGAACAATAACGTTACACACACAGTGATTTCAGTTAACAATTCAGCATTAAACAGTAGAAAAACATTGGTAAACACCGACTTACCGTCCTGAATTTCATGATGTGTGTACTGCTGCAGCAGATTACACCCGGTGCCTGTTCTGTTCACTTGAAGTTCAGTAATGTTACGGTTGCCCGAACAGGCCAAATTTTTCGAGGTCAATATAAAGTCGATGAATTTTCAATCACCAAGTCAATGTTTCGAGGTCAACCAAATATCCATGACTTTTCAATATCAGGTAGTGAATATTATTCAATAAATCAATCATAAACTAATATTCTTTCAGTGTCACTGTTATCAATGATAATTAACTGTTTATTTATTGTCAATGTTGTGCTATTGATTCAATGTTTATCTACCATGATACCAGATTTCAATGTCAAACATGATGGTTTTGATGGAAAATCAACACTGTATTAATGCCATCTTGAAACGAATGACTTGAGTACCCTTTTCTGCAAAGAAAAGCCCAGTCTTACTCTTCCAAAGTCGATACAAAAATCACTTCAGTAGACATACTATGTTCCAATGGTGCGTGGCTAGACGTTCAGGCTGAGCAAAACCATTTCTAGGCCAAATATTTGCTGACAAAGGCAATGTAAAGTTATATACTAGTTCTAGTGTGTGATTTTGTTGAAAGACGAGAATGTGCGTGCATGTAGAATTAAGGCTGGAATGTACTGTAAGGACGGATTCATAGTCAACGCAAGATATGCAAATGCGAATGCCATGATACGTAAGTGTGTAGTGAAAACTTCCCTTAATGGTAACATGGAAGTCAGTGGAGCAAACTCCGCTGCTCGTGGTCGTGTGCATATGCGCAAGCTTGCGACCATAGCACACGGGCACGAGCACACATACTGCTCCTTGGACTCGCGTTGTTGTACGCATCATTGCGTCGTAGACACGGCTAGGTCAAGCCCCGCGTCACTTAACTTATTTGTCTTTACTCTGGTTTTATGAAATACCTCCCGGAGGCATCCATTAGACCCGGGTACTGTCAAGGTCCGGTCCAGGACCTTCTGATCCTGTTTATGTGTGCCATGTTGTTATCTACTCCGTTTTGTCCTAGTATTGCGCTTCCTGGCTTTCTTTTGATTGCAAATGGTTCTGTACACCTGTCCTCAATTGTCTAATTGCTTTCACCATTGAATCTTTGTGTGCTGTTTGTTGCTGAATCATTTGTCTCATGCAAGTCTATATGTGCTGGTTGTCCCTTCCCTAGTTTGTGCCTTGTTCCCTGTAAAGTGAAGTTTTTGATGTTTTTTTTTTTTTTTTTTTGCTGAGCTTGGTCATTTTTTTTTTTGTTCCCAGTGTTTTGTTGTTTGTTCCTTTTTCCATGGACTTTGTGAAGTTTCAGCTTTCCATGGTTATGGCTTCTAATTTAAACTCCATTCTAAATGAAAACTTGTTTCACCTCCACTCCTGTTCATTAGTCTGCAATTTGGTTCAATCTTACATCTGTGGCCTCATGTCCATAACATGCTCACCTGTACACCTTTAGGTCCACTTTGACCTTTGGGACCAGAATGTCCTTGTTTCCCCTTGTAAACAGAGAAAACATTTTCAGAATCTGATACAACTCTTTGAGACAACGTTCATATCATGCAGTATTATGCACTATCATGAAGACAAAGAAGACAAACCTACTTTCCCCCCTGGTGACCCATCTGGTCCTGTGATGCCTCTGCTGCCATTCTCTCCCTAGGAAAAACAATTGAGCCTTACAGTATTCAAATCCTAATCTGCAATGCAAACGGGCAAATGGGGGTAAACCAATCCCAGTAGAAAGTAGGCAATACCGTCTCTCCTGGATAGCCCATTCTTCCTTTAAAGCCTTGAAGACCGGGGAGGCCCTGATCAAGCAAACAAAATAATGTCATGACCATGTGATCATGAATTACAGTAAAATGGATATTCCAGAGCTTTTCAACCCACATCACCCACAACCCACGTCACCAAGTGCTGTTGGTAAGAAAAAGAACAATAACACTTGGTACAACATAGACTGAATAGCGACAACAGGGCTATGGGTTAAAATGCTCTGAAACATCCCTTAAAGGCAACCCAGATTGTCGCTAAAATAGTATTAGTAACACTATACCTTTGGTCCAATTGGACCAGGTGGGCCTTCACTTCCTTTGGAGCCTGCAGCACCCTACAATAATATAAAGTTTGGATTGTAAGAGAGAGATAAATAAATCATAAGTTTTTATCATCAAAACTACAGCAATAACTGATTTCGTAATTATGATGCATACTATTTATCCAAAGTCCTTCTAAGGCAAGTCACTTGGCCAACATCTCGGAACGTCTTCGGGCAGCTATTTGGGATTAACAAGACCACGCACTATCAAAATGAATGGGGAGATATCCAAAACTCCACATCGACAGGGTTGTACTGACTTAGTGTTTTATGCAAATCCTTGTTTAGGTCTGAATTGATCAATGTCAAAATCAATCCATAGATTGCTCAAATAAAACTAAAAAAATACATTATCTAGAAGGGCAGTTTGCTCACTACGCCTGCGCCAACATTTGCGGTATGGCTATCACTATGGTGACTGACATGGTAAACAAAAGCTTAACCATCAGTCAACACATAATTTCTGCCATTTTAATTGTCAAGATCACCTTTGGTCCAGTTTTGCCAATTAATCCTTGCTGTCCAGGCATTCCTGGGGCACCCTGGAACAAGAATGTAAATTACCACTATGATAATGCTCATCATGGACCTGCATGGTATCTTAGAGACTGAGAGGAATAAAAAACTAAAAAAAAGGCCCTGTTAACATGCATCTAGATATTTTTATAAATATCTTTTACTCACAGTTCTACCAGCATGACCTGGTTTGCCGAGCGTTCCACTGAAACCACTGTCACCCTATCATTAAAAAATTAGATGATGGGAATGAGTTTTTGGATGATCAAAAGTTACTTGATTTGAGTAGAACAAAAATTACTTCATTTAATATTTCTGGTAACATAATGGGTTGGTAGCATCTCCCTCTTTCATTTGGACTACAGAGTAAATTCACAGAATAAAGTTTAAAATGACATCCTTACTGGGTCGCCTGGGTTTCCTTGAACGCCAAGCAGACCGTCCAGTCCCCCAAGACCCTAAAAAGTGTGTTCCATAAAATAATATATTGTAAAAATAAATATAATGTGATGTGTGTGTGTGTGTTGGCTGACAGAAACATACAATAAAAGTTTGTAACTGCAGTAGTGGGATACTTGCTGGCTCTCCGTGTCTTCCAACAGCACCCCTCTTTCCCTTTAGGCCTGGACCACCCTGGAGGAGAGATAAAAACCCCAAAATGTAATATTTGCTTAAATTATGTTGCACTGATATCTTTCACAGAGTTCAAACAACATTTTAACAAAATGGAAAAATGAAATTAAAACTCCAGGAATCCGTTTTCTGTCTAACTGTATTTATGCTAACCTTAACTTTCACAGTTGAAAGTATGGGCTGAGTTTGTTTTGAATATATCACTTAATTAGCATTTACTTAAAGTGTGGGAATGCTTTTTTTGACAGGTTATTTCCCTTATGACATCTGGTAACACAATTCAACACAACACACATTGTGCAAACAGTTTCTTCATTTATTATCACAGTCATGGTGTTGCAGTCTTCATACCACAAATTTTACCAACTAAAAAAAATACTGAAGCACCAGTCAAAAAACACACCCAAAAAGGGCTGAAAGTGGAAGGTAAGTAAATTTCCCAGTCAAGAACGCAACTCACTGGTTTCCCCTGAGCACCTTTGCTTCCTCTCAATCCTGCGCTTCCTGGACGCCCCTAAATGTAGAAAAAAAAACAATAACAGTTGCCATAAATCACTATGCAAATAGTCACACAAATAAAATGCACACCAGGTTCCCTCTGCAGCTGAAGGTTCTGCCCAATGGAAGCAAAAGAGGAATGGCTTCTCTTAAATCCAACAAGTAAGCCAATACCAAAGAGCCAATACCTTTTAGCCAGTATATGGTTGCAATTTCTTTAATGTAACTCACTAATGGCATCACTGGACACATCCTGACACTGTAATCCAAACACATGCTGTAACAAAGCTGAACTGATAACTACCTCACTTTGACTAAAGGATAACTAGATGAATAGAACCAACCCTTAATTGTCAGAATGCTTACACACTTAGAAACACTTAGACTTACTGGACAAATAGATCCACTTGACTTTTAACACGTAGAAGCTTTTGGTCCTGGGGGCACCCCCCTGCACTGGGCCCCCCAGAGCACAGGTTGGTCAGATGCAGGACAGCCAAAGTGTGCCATGTCTTACAAATATGCACACATGATAAAGTACCTTGCTGTTTACGTAGGAATAGCAGACCATAAGGTAGCCCAGAGGTGCTTGATTACACAAACCATTCCCACAAACAAACAAAACAATATACAATACACACTTTAAGTATGTCAAAGAACTTATAAGAATTCAAACTATGCACATGTATATGTGTTGATATATAGTGCAAGCCTATAAGAATTGCAGTTCAAAAGATGAAAGTATGGATAGAGATACTTTTTATTTGGATGGCAGATGCTGCAACATGCGCCGGTCATGCTACGTACCACTAGGTGGTACATCTAGTTGATCACTAATTTGAGCTCTTACCTTTAGCCCTCGCCTCCCTTGGTTTCCTTTCTCTCCAGGTGGCCCAATAGGTCCTGTCCGACCCCTGGCACTTACTGGGCCAGTGAGACCTCTGTGGCCTACCTTTCCCTGACAATAAAAATTCAGTCATCCCAACATAAACCTTAATGATAAATTTAGATATTGCACACACATGGTGGCACTGTATGTAAATTATTTGAGAACAGTTCTAAGTCGTGCAACCTGAACCTTACCATTTTGCCTTTTGGCCCAAGTTCACCTTTCTTTCCTTTTAAACCATTAATGCCCTAAAATGTGGGCACATAAACAGAAAAAATGAGACCTTGACCTATGATCGACTGAAAAATTAATCAAGGTAAACTAATCAAGGTACTTACCATCTTCCCTGTCGAACCACGCATCCCAGAACGGCCCCTCTCCCCAGAATCTCCCTGTTGAAAATAAAAAAGAAATGTAAATATCATAAAACACACATGCCCCCGACCACCGTGCAACCCTCACCACCTGCGCGCCCCTGATCCCTATGCAACCCTCTCCATCCGCGAGCCTGCAAGCCCACATACAAGCACCACCATACAAACTCTTACACCCCTATGCAACCCTCTCCATCCGCACATCCCCAAACACCACGCAACCCGTACCCAAGCCTATTCAGGACTATATCTTGAATCTATGTATTAAGTTTGGTTTTGATAGGTGAAAGGGTTGGTAATTATAGCGCTAGAAAGTTTTAAATACATGGTTCTGAGTAGTTCTGAGTCCACTTACCAAGTTTGGTTGAAATGTTGCTGATATGAGTTCACTTCCTGTTTGGCAGCTTACTGGTAACTGATAAGTACTGATAACTGATAACTTTTGTCCGGCTTGAAGCCGACATGTGCAGTTGAAAAGCTGTGAAGTTTTGTGTTGATCTGACAAACTGTGTGACTGCTGAAACTTTAGTTTTACTTTCAACAAAATCCAATGGTGCAGATTGATGTCATAGGATGCATTGAAGTCTGCTTGACCAAAGGATTCCTACAGTACCAGTTATAAAATACAGTAAATACAGTTAAAAGGGCACAGTTCCCAATCAGTGTGCCAAATTTCAGCATTTTTCACCAATCGATTCTATGGGCTGCCATAGACTTCCATTCAAGCGGATGAATAATAATAAGAAAAGGTAAAAACACAATGGGTGCCTACAGCTTCACTGCTTGGCCCCCAAATATAACTGAACACAACTTCATGTGTAATTGCTTACCCCACTTTTAAAGACATTAATGACTTATAAATCAACACACCTTGAGTCCTCGAGATCCAGTTCTGCCAGGAGCCCCTGCTTTTCCTGGTCCACCCTATAACATAGCGAGAGTGGCCTATGTGACCTTGTTTCTAGCCCTACTAACTGAAGTCACAAACCAACATGGATATAAAAAACATAAAACTGCATTGATGCTCACAATTATTCCCTTTGGTCCAACTGGTCCTGGAGGTCCAAATCTCCCAGGTTCCCCCTACATAATGAGTCAAGTTGATGAATCATCAACTCTAAAAACAGACTACGTTCATGTTTACAGCACATGAACATTCACATTAGCAACTATTCCATGAACTTTATGTGTCTGCACATCACATCCCCACAAGTATTCCATTACTCTGTCAGAGGGTCTTAAACGAAGTGCACACATGCCTGACATCTGATAGTGTCTGGGCCATTTTTGAGTATCTTTGTGTCAAATTTGAGAGGTTAGGGAAGTGCGGCTGGTAATGGAAGACATCTGCCGGCTGGTTTGTGGCAGATTCAACATGTAAAATTGCCAACAAACAGCTGGCAGACGCCAGTAATGGGCATCACTCTCAGTCCCATCTCACTGATCAGGTTATTGCATTCCCACCGTCTCGGCTTGTTGTATTTGTCTTCATTCTATTCTGAAGGCTCATTCATAAAGAGCTATTAACCTATTTGGCCGTGATGCATAGAGAATGGGTCACATGCATATTTCTTTTATTATTATTTTTTATCACCTCTGTGTAGTGTAGGCCTAGTCCATGCCATGAAAATGAAATGTCCACAAGTGCATTATGTATTAGTCTGAAAAACCCTTATATTATCCAAGGAGAATCATCGCAGCGTTAATGCAAGAGCAAATGTAAAATCACTTTCTATAATCAATTCAGGGCATTTGTCTGTGAGCAGGGGACTGAAAGTTCTGTCTTCACTCTCATGGATTTATTCCGTATGGCCTACGCACTCTGGGATATGAAATAGATAATATGTAACTAGATAACTGACACAACTGAGTCATTAGATGTCTACCTTGTCTTGGATTCTTATATTGGTTAAGGCTTTGGGCTTGGAACTGAAGGGTTGCGGGTTTGATCCTCAACCAGTGGATCATATTTGAAGTGCCCTTGAGAAAGGCACATAACTCCTCTGCTCCCTGGCTCACTGTAGCATGCAACCTGGGTTGCTGTGTGCTTCACCTAACTGTGTTTTTATTGTGTGCTGTGTGTTTTACTAATTATCAGTTGGGACAAATGCAGAGACCAAATTCCTTGTGTGTGTAAATACACTTGGCCAGTATTCTCTATTGTCTTCATCTTCTGAAGGGTCCTTCATAAAGAGCTATGTGGCTACTCAGCGTGATGCATCCAGCAGTGTCAGTTATGCATATCGGATTTCGTTCTCTTTTCAAATTTTTTTAAATTTCCCCCACAATGTAGCCTTCTCCATGCCGTGTTTAAGTGAAATGTCTGTGAGTGCACTGTGCATAATATTAAAGAGGAAATGAAATTACATTAAAGGTGTACTCACACCAAACCCTGGTAGGCCTCTCTCTCCTTTAGTTCTTCCTGGTCCAATGTCTCCACCAGGACCATAGCTCCCTGTCAAGCCTGACCGTCCTCTGAGTCCAGCCTGACCCTGCATATGTACCACTATGTATCAATTCTGAACTCACATTCAAATTGTTGAGAATGTTTTGTATTACTAACCCATCATAAATAATTCAATAAGACTTGATTTGACTGGTATGACATTCCTAGAAAATTCAGAGACTGACTGAAATTTCTAGACAGTATTCAGTTTCAAAGGATTTATGGTTCCCTACTCCCCAATATGAACTCTCACTGTTTAGTTTGACATAAAAAAGAATAACATCAATTTGCAAACCTTTTGTCCTGGAGGGCCTTGACCTCCTATTTGCCCAGGAGAACCATTCTTTCCCTGGGACACACAACAGCATCATCAATTGTCATCATGCTCAACAATTTTGCTTTGTTTGTCAGACAGGTAAAAGTATAAAAAGTCTCGCTATATAAGTGCATGCCACCAAAGGTATATCCAACAGGCTAGAAAAGACCTAAGATTTACATTGTGCCATTAAACTGAAGTAAATGTTTCATACTTCTTTTCCAAGTTGGCCTTTTTGTCCAACTGGTCCTTGATTGCCTCGCTCTCCTTGAACCCCCTTGATGCCCCTTTCACCAGGAAGGCCAGGTTTTCCTTTCTCACCCTACAAGAACATAGTAGGGTTAAACTCCAGAAACAGAACACAGATCATTCATTCTAATGAATCAATTAAATTACAGTTATGTTTATGTTTATTTTACATCAAATCCTAAAATGATACTCACTATAGAGCCTTTTTGGCCTGGTGGTCCTATAAGCCCTCTTGTGCCGACAGGACCCTGGAGTGAAACAACACTCATCCATTTTTTAAACAGGCAAGCACAATCAAGACAAAATCACACACCAATAGTGACATGGATTGGTTTGAACATCACTTCATCACAGACACAGGACATAAATAAAATGTAGTGGAAATACAACAACTGTCTTCTTAGGCTTCTTCAATGAATAATCAGTACAGTGTAATGAATGTACCTCCTCACCATCGACACCGGCAGCTCCCTGTTCTCCCTGCTGTCCAGCTGATCCCTGTATGAATACAAACCACAAGGACATTAGCGCTGTGCTTACACAACCTGCCTTTTTGTTCATTATCATTGAAAAGTCAATTGCACTGAACAATAAAAGTATCTCTGGTAGTGTGAAGTTAATATACCCACCTTTTCTCCTTTTACACTTTGAGATCTGATAAGTCCTGGGGGGCCATCTTTTCCCTGAATGCAGAAATTACAGAGCAATGATGTAAACTAAAACCCATTTAATGTTAACCACTTTACAGAGCATCAACCTAAAACAACAGAAAAGGAGATTCCCTGATAACTTACTGGAAAGCCAGTGACACCAGGAGGTCCAGCAGGCCCTGGTGGTCCAGCATCACCTGGAGGACCTTGAAGGCCCATTGCTCCCCATGGCCCTATGTTCCCTTGTATACCCTATACAAAATTTTGATAACAGCATTACCATTAAGGGGGGCCTGCAGTTCACATGTTAAATTCTTGGTGCTACCTGTCAGCATGCTAACTTTGGGTCTGAGATCGTAAATGTTCTCAGGGGTTATACCAGCCTATGATAATATAGGATTACACTATTGCAAATTCACCTACTTTTACAAAGAAAACGCCCCTCTACATAATGTCCCAAGTTTGAGGTAAGTCATAAAAACAAACTGTAATTGCAGCTATTTACGTTTACATTTATGCATTTAGCAGAAGCTTTTATCCAAAGCGACTTACAAAAGAGGATAGCATTCAAGCTGCAACACAATGGAAGAATGGAAGAGTGCATATTGTTAACATAAAAACTGCACTATTTTAAGTAGAAAGTGCAATAGTGTAATAAAAAGTGCAGTATAAAAGAGAAATTAAGTATAAGATGTTAAGTGCATTCTCAAAATTTAGGCCAGGAGACATTCTTGGAAGAGCTGGGTCTTCTGGGTTTCTTGAAGATGGAAGGTGGAAGCTGTAACACAATGTTAATGTCAGGTCTGCATCGGACCTGGTCACAGCCACACCCCCTCACGCTACGCCACAGTCTCGCACTAGATCCCCTTCACCTGAGTTCTAATTATTGTCACTTGGTCTCCAACTTATTTAACTCTCCCCTTCACTTCACCCTTTGTCTGGTCTCGTCGATATATTCTCAGACTGCTTACTTGTCGTTGGTGTTCCGCGTATTCCCGTAGCCATCGTTCCGTAAGTTTAGATTCCCTGTTTGGTTTGTTTATCCTAGTCCCTCCTGATCTTCCTTGTTTGTTTCGAGTATTTTCTAGTTTTCTGTTAATCTTGATAGTTGATAATTTTCAGTTCCCTCCACTTGAGATGAGATGTTCCCTCCACTTGAGATGATGTGGCTTTTGTTTGTTCTTTGATTAGTTCCAATAAATATCTCTTTGTTCATTTATCCCTGCCTCCATCCGTCTGTGTCTGACAGTTAACTCCCCTGGTTTCTGTGATTAGAAAAAAAGCATACTTACTGCAGGTCCTGGGTACCCTTTAGCTCCAGGTGGTCCTTGAAGGCCCTGTAAAATGTGAGTAATATCAGGATTTGATATTCTTACTAGTTTAATTTTGCCTTCAATTACAGTTTGTGGTCAGCAATTTGTGACAAATATGGACCTACGTACAAGACTCCCAGGTTTTCCCTTTTGGCCTTCCTTCCCTCTGTTCCCCTAAAAAGACAACATGACAGAAATTAGTTTGTTTTTTTTATAACTCATAAATCCTGCCATCAAACACAATATCCACTTCCGTGCCTTACATTACATCCTCTGTCTATCTAATTCCCAGGTTTTTCCAAATTAACCCAGGAGATGTGGTCATAGCTAGACCATATTCAAACCATTTTCATAGGGGTACAGTCTGGAAATGTACTGTGGAGGAAAGCTTGAAGTTTAACATAGATGCTGTAGAGACCTGTCTTGTAGGAGTTAGTCTACAGACAATGTTGTGGACACCTGCAGAAGGTCTCATGAATACTTATATTAGGGATAACTGAAGCTGAGGTGTCCCAATGTAGGGAAGTAAAGGTGGGGGCAAAGAACTCCACAACGCGATTTTGGCTGAGCCAATACGTCTATTTCTCAGCTGCTGATGCAGTTTAATCCCAGAGTAAAATCCTTAAATTTGGAATTCACCTTTAATTAATTTTATGTATATACATACGGTACGCACCTTAGGGCCTGGTTGGCCAGGTGGACCAACTGGCCCAAGTTTTCCTCTAAGACCCTAAGAAACACAAAGACACACATACTGAGCAAACATTTTGTGATCTGTTTTGTCTTGGTCACTCTTTGTGAGCCATAGTAAGGTTCATATATCTTCTCTACTTCTTACTCTGTGGTTTGGTCTATCTATCCTGCTCTTTGATTTCATGAGATCTTGATACCCACCTTGACCCCTGGTCTTCCTAGTGGACCAACAGCTCCCCTAATTCCTGCCCCCCCCTTTGAATGGAAAATATATTTGACTGGATTAGATTAGATTAGATTAAACTTTATTGTCATTATTCATATAAATACAAGGTAACGGAATACAGTTTAGCATCTAATCAGAAGTGCAAAGAGCAGCAAGTGAGTTATATACAGTATACAGTATGTGCAGTTAAGAGAAGTTATGTACAGATAAGGGCAGTATAAAGAGAGGAATAATTTAACAGTACAGTAATTTCCCAACTATAAACCGCACCATGTATAAATCTCAGGTAAAAAAACAAAACCATGTATTGACCTCACTCATGTATTAAACTCAGTTTACTAAACATTACCTATTACTATCACAATCAGATCTGATCAATTAGAATGATTACAAGAAAACCTGCAATCCTGTATATAGCAATCGTGTATATAGCCCTCACCCATGTATTAACCTCATAGATAAATTTATGCAAAATCAATGTATTAACCTCAGTTAATAATTGTGAAATTACGGTATAAGAGGTGGGAATAAATTGCCATTAATACACATACAGATGTAATATGAACAAGTAAGGGAGTTTTTCCTTGCCCCTGTTGCTCTTGGGTGCTCCTTCTGTGAAGCGCCACGAGACAATACTATTGTAAAAGGCGCTGTATAAATAAAACTGAATTGAATTGAAGTACACAGATGTGCTATATTAATATACAGAGGGATAATATATATGCTGTACAGGTTTCTACTGGGTCATTAAATGCCTTAAAAAAAATGGCATGCCGTGCATGTGGTCCAGTTTCTGAAGAGAGGGGATTATACTCGGCTTTGAATTCATGTTTCCCTCTATAAACCATAGCTCCCAAGTGCCAGTAACACTTCTACAACCCCAGACCATGACACTTGTACTACCACCACCATGCTTGACTTTAGGCAAGGGACAGCTGTCTTTTACAAGGGGGAGAAATTGAAGCTGCCATGTCATTGATGTAGATGGGTTAATTTGTGTCTCCCTTCTCCTTCTTTAAGTCCACAATGAGCTCCTTAGTTTTGCTGGTGTTAAGGAGCAAGTTATTGTCAGCGCACCTATCAGCTATGGGTGGTGCACCAGTGTTGAGCGTGATGGTAGTGGAGCGGTCTTGGTGATAACTGAATCATCATGTACCATGACCATACACTGCATGTTATTAAATGCTGTTGCTACATGCTGTCACCTAGCCTGGTAATAAAACCAGACCCTCGTTCTACACTTTTATTTCGTACAGAGGGTCTGGACATTCGGTAGTGAGATTTGATTGCTTGCTTGAGATGTTTAAAAAGATTGGATCAGCCCATGACTGATAGCTGGCCTTGATTGATGGCATTCTAGCTCTGCATTCACAACACCTCCCTCTGAGACAACAAGCTCAATGGGATCACATCCAGACTAGCACTGTAGGGAGATGATACATGGACCGCTAGACATACTTACACTTTGGCCAACAGGACCCTGATTTCCAGGAAGACCTGGTTTTCCCATCTGTCCCTGATAAAGGAATGAAAATCTATGTAAGAGAGCAGGCTGCTGATGCTTTTCAACATATTCACATAGCATTCATAAGCACAGTGACTTTTCATTACTGTTACCTGATCTGACAAGTATATGTGGATATACTGTAATTTTCTAATCATGTTAATTAAAGCCTCCCTATGCATGATTCTTCACAGTTTTTCAGTTTGTGCCATGTGTGTGCTCTATTTTTTCTCTACAGAGCCCCCCCTACAGGTTTAAACTAGATACTTTACAACACTGCCGCTTCCTCTTTCTTTGTTCCTCCAACATCAGTTCTGTTTCCTTTTCTTTGGCTGTTCGCTACATTGTGTTTATAGCTAGCCGATGCCCATCTGGGAACGTGTTTGTGTGTAGTGCTGTAAAGCAATGTGTTACTTTGCAAGACCTGAGAATTGGCTGGGGCTCGCCGGCTGAACCTTGCATTTTCCCTATCTCCACCCAGATAAGATAGGGGGAGTCAAAAAAGCCACCAATCGATCCATAGTGTTACAGAACCACCACAGTGTCTCTTAACCTGTTAAATCAAGGTAAATTAAATAGTTGCATAGGGCCTCTTTAACATTTGAACATTTCGGGAAAACACTACCTTCTCTCCCTGTAGCCCAGCATCTCCATCTTGTCCTGGCAGACCTATAGGTCCCTACAGATCAGAGGGGTCTGTGATTAACATGATGTGACACCTTGGTGCAACACTGGAATATAATGGATGTGGTCCATTGTCCAAATGCAGTCTACACAAAGAGCGAGAGCACTGTGCACATTTGTACATAAATGGATAGATAGATTAAATTTTGTTGTAAAGAACATTGTATTTCATAAAAAAAACCTTACAGGTGGCCCATGGGGTCCATCAATTCCACGGTTACCAGAAAGACCTTGAGTTCCCTATGAATAGACAAAATGTGTATGACCATCAGCAATCAAATAATGGATGGAAAATACCAAAACAAGCATATCAGTATATCACACTAAGAAGAACTTGCCATCATAAGAATGACAGTGCATAGGCCTGCAGAGTGTTCTGTATTATAACAGCTTGTATTCTGAGCAAATTCTCACTATTGCACCAATGGATACATCTAGTGGGTACTATTACAAAAATGCATACATCCATGTACACACTGACATGACATTGTTTTGTTTATTTAAAGGGCACCTGCTGCACAGACAATGCGTGTGGCTGACGGTCCCTCAGGGGAGTGGGGCTTTAACCTTAATTGCAGTAATGAGAGCGCCTCTGCTGGCGCTTTTGCGAGTGAGTCACGTTGACTCCAAAGATGGCGGTGGAGTTTGGTCCTTTCGTATTTTTGGCCTGGTGTGATCAGCCGGAGGCCTGCAAAGTTTCTCCTGGATTGGTACGTTTTTGATGTGTGCGACGGGTTTATCTTTTGTTTTGCTTGGCTATAGCCATAGTTTGTTTTGAAGACGTCGCTGAGTAAGTAACTTATGCAGGCCGGGTTACACCGACACCAGCACCGTTTTACACGGGAGTTACCTGGGAACACACCACTGTTTTTAAGTAGACATAAAACTACAAAAACTGAACAAGAAAAACTGCACATCCTAGGAAGGAGGACAGAATCGCACAGGCTCTTCCAAGACGACAGCAGCCTTGACAGACCCTGCAAGACAAGGTAAGCACCATCTCCTTTGGGGGGATCCCTCAGGTGCCAGCTAGCGTTTGGTTTTTGTTTGTTTTCACACACACACACACACACACAAGCACTTCACACTACCCTCACATACACATTATTGGGGGTTTGACAAGCCAGGTCAAATGGGACGTAACAATACACCAATGAAACTCACCGTGTGCCCTTTCATGCCAGTGCTTCCTGGTATTCCTGTTCTTCCCTGTCAATAAGAAAGTATGTTCTCACATATCAAGGTATTTAAGCAATAAGACTGTCAAATAAGACAGTCTTTTGAATAGACGAGAGGAAATCAGAAAATAAATACTGGATGTTAGGAACATTTGAAGATTTTGATATTTGAGCTCATTGAAAAAGGAGGTGGGAAGGGTTAACGTTAGACTGGCACTGAGTAATAAGCTGATGTACACAGGAACCTTAATACCGGGCTCTCCTTCAGGTCCTCCCTCTCCTGATTTGCCCATCTCTCCCTAGAGACAACAAAAATGTGTAACCACACTGCCATATTAATACTATTAGAAATTATACTCTATCTGGATGACTCCTCTTTCATATTTCTCTATTTCAATCCAAATCTAGTTCCAGACTTACCATAAGCCCCAGCAGCCCAGGAAACCCACTTATGCCGATGCGACCCTTTCAAGAGATTCAATAATTCAAGAGACGTGTAATTTTAAAATCTCTGGAATACACATACACAAGAAGCACTCCCTGCCCGCTGCAACTGTATGCTATCGAAAGAACGTCCCTCAGAATGAAAAAATCTATCAAGGAAATGATTCCTGTGCCAGAGAAAGTGACAGACTTGTCAGTCACCTTTTCCCCCCGAGGGCCATGGATCCCTGGACTGCCGGCAGGGCCCCGGTCTCCCTATAAGATGAGATTGTATCATGTGAGATATGGGCCATTTCTGTATATGTTTATTTTTCTTGTGTGATTATTCATTAATTTTGCCGGCAGGTTACCTTTGGTCCATCTCTTCCCTGTTTACCTTGCTCTCCCAGGATGCCATCCTGCCCCTAATGCAGACAGGAAACATAGGCCAGATTCTACAGTTCTCCGGAGATTAAAGTGGCAATAATGGTAGTTTATAATTTACACTTATCTATAAGACCATTGAACACCTTTCCTCATACATAATATACAAATGGATGAAAACCTTTCAATTGATTCTGACCTAATTGATGCTGGGAGATCAGAATGGCATAATTAGCATAATTGTAAGGTCAACACAAAATCATGTAATGTCCAACTCACTGGTGGACCCGGTAATCCAGGTTTGCCTACTGGACCCATTGCTCCAGGAAGACCGGATGGCCCCCCTCTGCCTTTGAAACCACTTCTTCCTGTAGGCCCAGTTGGTCCCTAGCCAACACCATAACACAAACATTTTGGCTGTAAGTTGTTAAGACATCCCTTCTAGCAGCACCACATTTTTGCCCATTGACAATGGATTTACAGTATTACTTTAATGAAATTATTTTCATTTTGTGTGCCAGTCATACTTCTTGCCACTATGGATAACACCACACACTGTGATAGAGTTTTCCATTTCTTTCCATTTCTAGTCTACACTGTACTGTACTTTGCATTGCTTTGATAAAACCTGTATGTTGCGTATCTGGAGAATACAGCACCCTCCACATGTATTAGTACTCCTGGTGAAGATGGCTAAAAAAGGTTTAAAAAAATCTTTTGGCTAGACACATTGTTCAGTTTAACAATGAAAAATCAAACAATAAAGGTATGCAAATTTATTATCTGAACTTGTGATATTCTATACTCAGAATGATTATATCAAGTAGAACCCTATGCCAAGAAAAACCCTTTGCCCCCCCTACAAAAACCCTTTGCCCCTTTTTCGATCAGTCACCCAAAATCAAGTTAAATCCCTGCACAGGGTGCAATGATGTCAATGAGTTAAAATGGTTTACCTTGGAGGACCTAGGAATCTGGACAATATGGAGATATTTTGTAAAGACCAAACATCCAAAAATTTGCTTCCCTCAAAGGGTATTTTTTCCCTCGTTCTTATTGTATAACTATGATGCATGTTGTGTGGTGATTTTTTTTTAATACCTCTTTTTCCTTATTATTACCAATGGGGTACCATTTTACATGGAGGGCACTGTAAATATGAGAGGTAAAGGTCTCTGTCTATATTCTGTCTGATCTCTAACCCTCATCCCTACAACAGGCTCACTTTGTCTCCTTTTGGGCCGTGGTCACCTTTCTGACCCTTCTCAGCTGTGAGTCCCTGTAAGGAAAGAAAAGATACAGAAAAACAGAGAAATAACTTGTTTCAGTTCCATAAAGGACTGAAGCTATTTGAAGTTTGAACCTCAATTTCACGTTAGGGTCCATCAGTTCTTTTGGTGACTGTTTTAACCCAATTTTAAGAGCTTTGTTATAATTGCAGTGGTGACAACACTTTCACATTGCTGATTATACCTGTTTTTGCAGCTTTTATGTTTCTTTTTGTGCCTGAGCCTCATGGATACCTCAAAAGTTTCAAAACCCAACAAGTTTGAGATAAAAATGTGAAAATTCCTTTAAGTAATCTTACTGGATCACCTGAGGGTCCATGTTTTCCAGATTGTCCTTCAGCACCCTACAATCAGTAAAACCCATAAAAATCATTAGTTTTCATTGATGAAATCTATCTCTGTAAAGTTACTGTGACATGTAGGATTATGATCAAAGGATTCTGTATTCTACATTTCCTAATGCTAATACCTTAACCTCTCATCCTACTCAAACATCTCAAAATACTCACTTTGGTTCCAGGGTGACCAGGCCCACCTATAGCACCCTCAATTCCTTGAGTCCCCTGTTTTAAATGATCATACAGCATGATGTGAGCATAGAGAAGCTGAGAGTATGCACATGTGCATGTGTGTATGTAGGGATGGTCTGATTTATAATAACAATATCTTACTGGATCCCCTTTTGGTCCAGGAGGCCCATCTGACCCTGGTTTCCCCTGACAGCAGAGAGCAGATTTAATGAACGGATGATTTTTTTTAATGTATTCATTGGCTCTTCTCAGAGGACTATATATACTATATATATATATATATATTATATATATGTGTATACACGTGAATGGATGTGTGGGTATTCTGCTTAATTATGATTTTATTACTGATGACTGACTGACTAACAAAAACATGCATATACAGTAGGAAGAAAGTGATGGAAAAACTGACAAAAAAGAAAATATTCTTCCAGCCACATACTTTAATCTGCAATGCCATATCCTACTACCAACAGACACCACTAGAGGGTGTTTCTAAGTCCGGTCCATGATATTAATTTCTCACCTGTGGTCCACGAACCCCTGGAAATCCCATCATTCCATCTGGACCTGGCTCACCCTGTTATGCAATCAGAGGATTAGGATGTATGTTACGTATCTTTACAACATGAAAACATTCATTCATTCATTCATTTGGATTTCCTACTCAAATTAATACACTGTGGCCTACATTTGATGAAGTGTCAGCATTCAAATCTCAGCCCAGACAAAATTTATAGATCCTATTCGTTTCTTCCAATTTATTTACAATACACAGACACAAACAAACAGCAAATGACAAGAAACAATATTAAGACCTCAATAAATAACTTACAGGTTTCCCAGCAAGTCCTTTAAGGCCAGATTCCCCAGGCTGACCCTTTGAAAAGAAGTGGACAGTAAAATATCACTTGGCAACGCCACTGTGCTAGCCTATTCCCACATATATTGATCTGCTAAGCAGATAGAGAACCAATCGAAAACTGGCTTTTATCCCAACATGGAGGCGGGCTTAACACGTGTTTTGTGATGCATCCCATTCTTTTTTTTCTCAGCAATAATTGGCCTGATTGATTGTAGTCATATCCAATACCTGAAGAGGCATTTTGATGTGTCTGATCTATGTTGTGTCATGGAAGTTGGAGATGACATGAAATTGATGCAAAGCAGATCAGTATGTGTAAGAACCAGGTTACCACTGCACAGTTTGTGTGCAATAACATTTAAAAGCTTTATTTAATCTTACTGGGAGTCCATTGATTCCAATGACTCCCTTTATCCCTGTAGGCCCCATGCTTCCCTGAAAACAAAGGTGAAGGGTCAATGACACAGCCAGTCTTAAATACATTTAACAGAGTTTTCAAAAGGAATTGTTAAACGTACAGGGGGTCCTGGTGACCCAGGGAAACCTACTTCACCGGGCTCCCCCTGGACAAAAGAAATACTTTATGAAGACCGTGTGCAACACAATAAACATAATTTCATATACTGATAATATTTAGAAAGGACAGGCAACTCCAAGCGACAAGGCTGGGCATGTTAATAGAGTGCTCATTATTAGGATAATATTGTGAAGAAAAATAATCTTTTTGATAGGTCCATTTTCTTTTTAAAAAGTGGTGAAACTCACAGGTGGTCCACATGCTCCAAGAAATCCTGTTGGTCCTCTGGGCCCATACACCCCCTATAAACCACAGCAAAGCTCAGAGCACACTATTTGCAGTAATAACAGTGACCTAACAATACTTTCAAATAGTAGCTCACTATAAATATATTTCAAACATTAACCTTCTGAAATAACAAATGGTTATCAATTGTAAAATATAATTGTTTAAATGGTCATAACTCAGAATTAGCTACTAATTACTCACAATGTACCCAGTAATCCCAATCAAGCCCTTCTCTCCTTTATTCCCCTATGAGACCAAAACAAAACAAGTAATTTAAAAGCAATAGAAGAAACCATGGGACATATCGATATGTTTTACAAGGGGAAAAAAGACAAGTATAAGCATATCACACCTTCTCCCCTTTTCGTCCTCTGTTCCCCTGCGGCCCTGGCTCACCTTGATAACCCTGAGAAAAGTCACAACCTACTTTAGAAAGGCCAATAATAGCATTGCGTTTATCACATTGCTATGACCTCTCTCCACAGCCTCCAGTATAAATCGGCCAGATGCATCCCATCAACATTTTCATGTTTTCCCCTGTAACAACAAGATTCAAAGTCCAGTTTCCTCCAAAATGTCAGTTTGTGAAGATGCGACCTTTCAGCTTTGAGTTAGAGATCGCCATCTTTATTTCTCTGGGATTTGGCTTGCCATTGACCTTTTGGTTCAGTTGCAAGACATAGATCTAGAGGATGAAATAATCCACAAAGATATCCATGGCCATTCTTACCCACTCACCCAGCTCCCCCTTGCTGCCTGGCTCTCCTCCATAACCCTGCGGGCCCTGGGGGAGAGGCAGACATAAAGGATGATATTTAAAAGGATGAAAGCACTTTGCCAGGGGACAGTTAACCCCACATTAATGCTTTTGAAGGGTCCTGTTGTGACTTTAACAACATTATTATTTTTATTATTATTATTAGTGGGACAATTTTCAAATACTATTCAAATAATATTAAATACCCAAACTGCTATCCTCCCATTTCCCCACCACTTTATACAGTGTAAAACTTTCTTTCTTTCCAAGTGTCCTAACATATAGGTGACATGTTACCTCCTCCCCAGGTGCTCCACGTTGGCCATCATGTGCATCTTTCCCAGGTGTCCCATCCTGTCCAGGTCTGCCTGGAGGACCAGGCATGCCTACAGGCCCAACCCTCCCCTATAATGTAGAAAAGTGCAATCAGGTGGTTTTAGACTTTTAGGTTTCCACACTGCATTGTGTTTTGTATTGATATTCATGAAGTACACAGCCGAGGCACTGCTCAGAAATGCACACTATAACTCAAATGACAAGATCCACATCCTAAACAAAGACTGCAGTAATTTCCCAAGTAGCATCATGTCTGAATTGCAGGACAGTGTTTTAAGTAAATAAAAAATTATATATTGATTGTATCGGGATTTTTATCATACTAATGTATTAACTGCTAACTAACTGAACCTGAAATGGTCTATAATAAGTAACAAACATAAATTGAGATGTAAACTCAAATTTTTCTCAAAATTATAGGATAACTATTTTTGTTGTTATAAGCCTTCCTATCTTAATCACAACCACTATAGGATATATTATAGAGGACTATTGGATGACTTATCTGTCTGTATCTCCCTGAATCACAATGAGGTTTTATAGCTCAAATGATCATAACTCAGAAGCTGGTGGATAAACATAACAGAAAACAATAACTACTACCACACACATTGACAAGGGCTAAACAGCCTTGTAGCTGCAATACTAAGCTAAGCAATACTAAGTTACCATGAGAACGGGCAATAACAGACTCAGATCACAGAGAAAGGACAGTTAAAAAGGATAGTTGACAGCAGACCAAGAATGCTGCAGAATATGAAGAGGTAAAATGTGACAAGACAGGACAATATGACCATAATAGTATTGGTAAGGCAGACAATTAGAAATGTCCAGACTTTTATAATGACAGAGGCAAGTATAGTGGATTTTTAAAAAAATGTCTAGTGGAATAATTAGTTGTAAAAATGTAACAATACTGCAGCGTGACAGAGGCACAAGTTCATATCCATTAGTAGTCATGAGCTGAGGAGAGTCAACTAATGAGTATTTAAGTTAACTAATGGGTATTTAGGCGAGTATCCAAAAAATCATGGCTTATTGTAAAAAAAAAAAAAATCCCTTCTTTGACCCCATGTCCCCTTTACATGCTTGAGAGGACAACTAAGATGAGATGCCTACGATTTTTCCAGTGTCTCCTTTTCTTCCCTGTTTCCCAGGAATCCCAGGTGGTCCCTGAATCAAAAGAAAAACAAAACATAGCAAAATACATAAATATTACTGGTATCATGAGCTCAGCTCCACACATAGATACATTAGAGAAACAGTACCTCATATTCCATCCTCTCATAAACAGTTTTGTTTTCTTCAATTCATTACATTTAAAATATGAAATTCATGAACCCAGATGACCATGAAAGGAAGATAAGGGAGCAGGGAGTACATTCAGTGGTCATAACCTGTTAAGTTTGTAATGTGCACCTACCAGGGGCCCAGGATCTCCAGGAGGGCCCACTGGGCCTGGAGGACCCTTCTGTCTCTGCAAAGGAGAAGAAACTGATATTGATAATATTATATAAAATATAGTCAACATGCCCTTGATGGCTTCTTACACTGGTAAATGTCACAGCATGCACTGTAGGTGAAAAACAGAAAATATCAGAATCTGAAAAAGGCAAAAAATAACGACACAAGGCAAGGTATGTAGATTGGTCCACAGTTGTCAGTAACATTGAACTAAATGAATTTCACAACCGTAAATCCTGACTCCACCACTGGTTTTCAAATGGTTAAAAACCTAGTGGAAATACTTACCGGCCAAGTTGATACAAGCTTTTTGTAAAACTTCGTTTTCTGTAGGCAGACAGAATGAAACTGCACAATTAACACTTTGCAATACACATGACTGTATAATGTAAAGTGTTCCTTTACATCAGCAAAGTGATGGAGAGGTACATATCTTGACAATGAGGCCTCACCTTGAAGGCGATCCACTCATCCTCAGAGGTTCTCCACACAATTATGGCAGGCATCCCTGGAGGCCCAATAGGTCCTCTGTATCCAGTGCGTCCTGTTTGACCCATTTGCCCTGCATAACCCTGCCCAAATAGAGAAAGAGTTACAAAGCAATAATTAAAAGAGATTACAATTATTATGGCAAAGGTTAGTCATACCTCTTTTGATGTTGATGGTCATTGTTCCATTTTTAATAGTTATTAACTAGTGCTGTCAATTGTTCAAAAATATTCTAATTTATCACAATAGAAAATTAAGTTAATCACAAGTAATCACACATTTGAAGTTCCAGAATTCTCCCTTATTTTTTTGTGAAAAAAGAATGTCACACATGCCCCTGGCACTGCCTAGTGCTTCTGCTCAATTTCTTTTAGCTCCACCACAACGATATGAATGGCTGATGCGTCAGGCTACCTGATTAGCGCAGGCTTCAACAAAGTGGTGACACCCCCCCCCCCCCCCCACTCCCCCCGGTAGTGTAACGTGTCTGCATGATTGATTTGCGTAAAAAATTAACTTGTTACAAACATTGACAGCACTATTATTAGCCATCATGAGACTGGCCCTGAAGTAATTGATGAATGTAAGTCGCTTTGCCAAATGCAAATTCAATAATAGAATAAATAAATGAATACATTTACATGAACATGAACAATACTTATCTTACTTTATTGCCTTTGACTCCCCTTAGCCCTGGCAATCCAGGCTGGCCTTGATGCCCCTAAATACAAAAAAAAAAAAACCCACAACACATAAGATATGTTAGAAATTATTAGAAAAAGTGAATGTGTGCAGAAATATAAGGTAAAACAATGAATCTATGAACAAAGACAAAAACACAATCCCAAATGAATGCTGTATGGTGATGAATCAAAGAATAGCATCCTTGTTGTGTGGACAGTAAGTTTGCAGTTCAGAATTTCCTGTACAATGCTGTCATTAAAATTTTCAATGAACATTATGGGCATACTCTAATTATACTACATAAGCTACTGTTCCGTTATATGGGATCGTCCATGTGAATATGACAATATCGTACAAGGACAATTCAGTTATCTTGTCCCATATGGCACTAGCCTGGGTGAACCAGAAGAGGGTGTATGAGTTGCATCTTCCAATCCAACTTCTCCTCCCTGCTTCAGCACTCTTTCACGACCCCAATCCCGTCCCCTCCCTTCCTTCTGTATTGTTTGTCTCTGTGCCACACATGGATCTGTATTCCATTTATAAACCTGAGTGATAGATGTAAATGACTGGCCTCCACCTCCCCTACCCTGGGCTTAATCAAATCAGTTCAGCAAACAAACTCAATTTGGCATTAGGACCCTTAGAAGCAAAAGGCTGTCTATGCCCTGACCAGCTTGTATCACTGCAAGGGCTGGGCACTAGGTTTAGACAATCTCACAGAGTCTCATCACTCTCTGTCAAATGTGCAGGATTTCATTCAGGTTTTAATTAGGCACAATAAGAGGTTGTAAGTATATATAATGAAAGTGTACCATAACAAAAGAGTGATGGTCTAAATGAATGAATTCAAAGATACAATGATTGTACATTGGGTCAGTCACACTGCCTAAGGCGTTGCTCAGATATAATAGATTAGTGGATTATACATAATTAGGATGACTATTTCACCAGCACTACACAACACCTCCAGGAGAACACTCCATGTCCATCCCCTCATTAGTTTAAGAATTTGAAGATGAAACAACTACTGTGAGAAGATTGTTGTAGATTTCTGTTGTAGAGTTCTACATAACGCAAAAAAATGAAAACTTACCCTCTGCCCTCTTGGTCCCATCCTGGGGTGTTGGCCTCTGGGGGGATGGTAAGATCTTGGTGGATGAGGGGCTGAAATCAAGGAATCCATCTTATTTTTGCATATTTATGTATATCCTGATTATTTACATTGAACTGAAAATCTAATTTCAGTTACAGTAATTTCAGTTTATACAAACTACAAATTACCAGAAAACCCCATACAAATCCACTCAAGCTACACAATACCACCCATTCAAACCAAATTACATATTTAAACCTAAGTACACTATGCAGTGATGAGTCTGTGTTTTTAAGTAACAGGAGTGACAGGAATTTAGAGAGCAAACAAATAATTATAGCAAATATCATTACTTGGGTGCTATTTATTTCCAAATAGTTGACAGCATTTCCAGTCATCCTATTTTGAATGACATCCCAACATTGTGGGAGTGAGAGCACATGTCCTGTGCTTTACCTGTTGTCCTGTCAGGGCGTTGGATACAGTGTGTTGGCAAAGGGGAACCATTCAAAGCCAGACTGCACTGACCGTGCTCAGGTGACTTAGGTTGAGGAGGAGACCTTCCTGGTTTTGGCCATCCTGTCTGCTGTTTGGGCTCTTGGGCTGAAATTGGTGACGTTGTACTGGACTCTATTTCAGTGTCTGTTTGTTCCCTTTCAAATGGCGCCCCTCTCTCCTCCACCTTAGGCAGTTCAACTGGTGCTTTCTGAGCTATCCATTCAGTTGTGGCTGTTTCTGTTTGTAACGTAGGCAGAATGGTCATTCCTGCATCCATATTTGTCTCTGACATGGCTCTCCCAGCTAGTTTCCAGCTATCCAAGGGACCAAGTGCTACACTGGGCTTACCTGTCTCAACCTGCTCTTTCTCAGACATCCCCTTCTCTGGCAGAGAGGTGATATCTGCATCTGGCAATCTCTCCTTCAGCAAATTTGAGACTGCAGCCAAAGTGTCTTTCATAACACCATCAGGTTTCAGAGTCCTGAGTTTCAAGTCTGTTCCCCCTGCTAAATTTGTCAGCCTTTGGACAAAGCTGCTGTTCAAAGCTAACGGGAGAGGCCCTATGATCTGTCCAGCGGTCATCACATCATTGTTCTTCTCAGATTCTAGAATGTCTTTGGATCTATTCCCCTTTGAGGTGGTCCTTTGAGCTTTGGGTGACAGTGGATGATTCTCCTTCCTTGCTGATTCATTGTTTGACTGGTTAGTCGCTCTTAGTGGTTCAGCTCTGACAGACTTATTTGTGCCACTAGGAATAATAGTGGATTCAGTAAGTTGTGCTTCCTGTGTTTTGGGAAAATGAATAGTCAACTCCAAAGAACCTGCTTCCTTCTTAGCCTTGCTACCATTTGTTTTGGTTAGTGAGACTCTTACCTCATCTGAGGGGTTAGCCGTTTCATTTGTGACACTTCCCTTTGAATGTGTGTCCACCTTCTGTGGATATTCACAAGGCTCAAAAGAAGAAGAAGAAAGAATTGCCTTGGGTGTGTGTCCTCCGAAGGTTTTGTTGGGTTCTGGCAGTGGCTGCTTAAGCATGTCAGCCTTCTGTACCGCTCCTTTAGCCAATGAGCTGTTTCTGGGGAAAGAGCCCTGACACTGTCCTTTTTTGTTATTTAAGGTAAGTGACTCACCATTCTTTGCCTGCACCACTGACTTAGTTGAGGAAGTGGGTAGCATACTCCCATTGGAAGGGTTGTCAAACATTTTCAGATCATTCTTTTGGTGACTGGCATTTAGCAAAGACAACTTGGTTGGTTTTTTTGTCCTGTGGCCAACGTTCCTCTCTCTTGCGGAACTGACCAGGCTGGGAAAAATCAGGCTGTCAGTCCTTCCTAAAGCCTCCTCAAGAGATCCAGAGGCTTCCTCCTTAAATAAATCAATACAAGGAGTTGAAATAATATTGATCACATTTTAGCTAACACTAGAACACTAGAGAATACATGCACAGTGGAAACTGGTAAAACTGAACTACTTCAAATATCAAGGGGCTCTCTACAATAGAGAAAAACAATTCAGAAGAGAAGCTGTTCCTAAACCTTTTGTTAGAGTTAATTAAATACTGTATTCAAGATCCAATAAACGAAGAGATGATAAATAGGCAATTTTTTACACATTCTGTTTTAATGTAACAAAACATGCAACAATTAACTGCTACCAGCATATGTTTTTTTCCTTAACAATGTTCTAAAATCTAGCAAATTTTATCCTCTCATAAAGCTAGCACTCCTATGCAGACTGCTTCATGACCTAGTATTTCTCCTGACAGATGTCAGATGTAGAAATGGCAGTACATTTCCAGACTGCACTGCAGTGAAAGTAGATGACTGAAAAAAAAAATTAAGCTGCTAAATCTCATCACATAAATCTGGTCATATGCCTTTTTTTACAGTTTGCTGTGGTTTACAAAGCAGTTCTGGTTTACAAAGCATGCATATAAAACAAGCCTATTTAGACTTAAATAAAGTTTTCTCAAAAGCATTTTGACTGTAATGTAGTGTTCCAAACAATTATAACAAATGACTACCAAGCACTCAATTAAACCATGTAATCTTACCAATTCAGCTTTGTGGTTGCATATTTATAAATTATAATTAGTTTTGGTTCAGGCAAAATCACTCATCACTTGAAATATTCATAACATGAATGGTCTCTTTTACCTGAGAGTTTGACTCTTGGAAACAAGTGGAATTGTAATGCTCACAGTAGAAATTAACTGCAGAAGGGTCCCCCAAAACAAAAACTGTCTGCTGCATGGTACCCTATGTGTGAGCCAGAGAAATATTCAGAATGAGGCAAACAGTTCTGTGAAAATTTTATTTTATGAAGAGAGAAATGGCTCACAGAAATATAATCTTTTAACAGGAGATCTGCTAGAACTGGAGGCCGGTGTTTCTGCTTTGCATTGACTATAAAACAACTACAAACATTACAAAATGAACATAAATGTATAGGATATGTATAACAACACATTACATTATTGAAGAGTTTGATCCAAGGCAGCTAATTTAGAAAATGTGTAAAAGCTTGATAGGCTCTTCACATCTTTCACATGTTTCAGATGTATTAGAGGGTGCTTAATGAATACTCACATGAAAGACAAGGACAAGTAAAGAGACATGTCTCTCAGTATGCAAGACATGGAGCGCAGTGAGACAACAGATGGTAATTTCACCACAGAGAGAGACTCAGAGGGAAAGTCTTTGCTGGATAAAAAGTCTAGTTCTACATGCTATGAATACTCCTAACCCCAAAGGCAAAAGAAGCAAAAATTATGTAATGTTGACAAGCTGAATAATTTGAAACCACACTCAAGTGGGATAAGTCCATTTATTATTTCTACTCTGCTTATGAGAAAAACAGAATATTGAGGATTAAGTCAGGTTTCTAGGACAGGGTTCAATCAATCTCTCTTGAGACATGATAATGATGCTGGATATAAGAACTGCAGACTGCACACAGAGTGATGGACAACATCAAGGTCAACTGGTACAGACACTGTCAATGACACTCGGTGTCCATGGAAACCCTCCATCTCGCACTCTCAGGCAACCTCAAAGTGCAAATGCAGTGACAAGGCTTCACTTTCACATGGCAGGTTATTTGCCTTTCACATGAGGGTCTCAAACCCTCCCTAGACTTCCATTAAAGGCCTTGTGTTGCTGTTGAGGTGGAGCATATGCTTGAGCTATTAGTTGCAGTAAAGATACTGTTGGGACACTGACACTTTCTTAACGACTCAGCTAAAATTAGAACCAACTTGTGAACACAGACAAGATGGTATCCAAGGAGGCACTCCTAATAACAAGGAAAACAGATTGCAAGAAAAAAAGACAAGGAAGAATGAGAGACAGAGGGATTGACAGAGAGAAGGAGAGAGAGCAGACAGTACAGGATAGACTATGGTAACAGCCTTTACCTAACCAACAAAACCAGATGAATACTGCTAAAGAACCACCGCAGCTAACAAATTTGATCAAAATGCTATATAAAGACAAAGAACAAAGGCTTTGGATTTAGACAAGGACCTGATTATAGGAACAGGGCTTGATATAGTGCAGTTTCAGAGCAAGAGCAGAGCAGAGATAAAGGTGGTGGTCCATTTAAAAACATCTGGACATTTAACTAATCGTTCACAGTCCACGCTGCTAAAAAACTCCTTCGACCAGCTCCTTTGCTCAGGGTCAACACATTTTCACGTATCCATGCTTGTCTCACTGTGCACCTGCTTTTTTGAGCATTGCTAGGTGCCTGGCACTGATTTATGAGCCCTGTCTTGGGTTTGTGAAAACCTGCCGTCTCGCTCAACCTCTCGCAGACATATGACAAAAGGCCCCAGGCTTGATCCTAGCCTTCCTGATTCACTACATGAACAGCAAAACTAGACCTCATTGTTTGACATAACAGCTGACATAAATGACATAGCAGCATAATATGTTTGTTTTGCCTCCAAAACAATATTCATTCAATATAATTCATCATAGTTACTTCCAATACATATAACTAAACACTACTGCCTACTAACACAAATGGTTCAAAATTATAGTAATGCAACAAAACAACAAAAAGGTCAGCACTTACACAGCAGAGGAGAAGCAGGATTACATTGAAGCTATGCATGGCTGCAGTGTGGTCAACTGACTGAAGTATTCCGTCTCTCTCGGTCTCACTGTCTATCTCAGCTCTGCACCAGGTGAGGTGCACCAAGCTAGTGCTAAATCAGAGTGGACTCTGGAGGACAGCCAGTGCTGGGCAGTCTCTTTCGCTCAGAGCCCATGACGGTGTGGTCAAGACCAGGAAAGTATCCACCAAAACTGAGGTCACAATAAATACTAAAAAATTCAAGTGACAACACTACTGTGTTTCCTGTCAGTATCCAAAGAGCAGATTGACATCCAATGAGAATCCTTGTTAGGTTCACTTCATTTATGTTTCCAGAGACATAGATGTATTGTTTTTCGTCATCACAAAATATTAAATTATCATTTTAGAGGTTTTTGGAAGGGAGCAGCACTAGGTAATGTCAAAGGGAAAGTATAGCTAAATAAAGTGTGTGTGTGTGTGTGTGTATATATATATAATATATATATATATGGTGCGGGATCAACTATCGTGACGTGGGTGGACTTGAAGAATGATCATCATGTCTCAAGCCCAAAGACCACCCACAAGCTTGTGTCCATACAGATGACAGCCAGGGCAGAGAGACCAAACATAAACCCCCCATATACACACACAAAATGATCTAACACTCAAAGCAGACACACACACTAGTGATGACTTTATGTTAAGAGAAACAGTCAGAAAATAATCTTCAGAGATATATTATTTCACTAACAACAATTTTAAAAGGCTGTAAAAAGATTTAGAGAATGTATGAAATGTAAAAATCCTGTATGCTGTATGACATGGTATAATGTGAAACATTTTAATGGAAAATATAATATAATCTAGAGGTGTCAAATCCTCCTACAGGCTACATATCTCCAGCACTGTTTAATTGCTACCCTAATCTTCTACACCTTGCTGATCAGTGAATCAGATGGACTACCCTAGCTGGTGTAATTAGCATGCAAAGCATTAGAAATGGAGGTGAACTCTACCAAAGAGGAGATCATTCAGACAAGCAGCGTGTGGCCCTGTCTCAAATCATCATCAATCACCAAAAGATTTAGCACCCAGAAAATTAAACACTATAATATTTCTCCTGGCAACACATATTTAACCTTGTTAACATCAGCACCACCCCATCAACGCTACTCCCCAGAGGTCCTGAGACCTTTGGCTGGGGCCCATGTGAGAAATGTAGCACTGGGCTCCAAAAGCCCCAATTTGACTTACGGTAAAGGGCGTGAGGTGGGGTTGTGTGGCTCCTCCCAGGAGCACAATGGACTGCCATGGACACCTTCAGTCTTAGGTAGTTCCTCCAGGGAACTCCCTTCAGCAGACAGCAGTCAACAAACACCTCCAGCTTGGTCGGGCGGTGGTAGTGGTTAAGGAACCTGGCTAGCGTGCAAGTAGCCTAAAAAAGTTGTGGGTTCGAATCCCGGCTGCCACAGTTGTGCCCTTGAGCAAGGCACTTAACCCTAAGCTGCTCTAGGGCCCTGAACAATTGATAGTTGATGAGTTGTAAGTCGCTTTGGATAAAAGCGTCTGCTAAATGCATAAAAGTAAAGTAAAAGTGGACAGGGAGATGGAGATGGCCAGCCAGTGCCATGGCCTATTACACAAGAGGGCTGCTGGGAAGCTTTCCGCCCACATGTTTTCCGCCTCTCCTGATGCCACATGTGGTTGAGGAGAGAGAAGTTATTGGGAAAATATGAGTGGCACACATTACAAGTCCTCCAGCTTCTGTGATGTGTGACGTGATGTAACCGCAGTGCTTATAGGGCCTCAGTGAGAGATGACATCCTGTGTCTAGTGAGACTGTGTTTGGGAAAAAATAACCCGCTTGATGATAGACCCATCACAGAGCAGGTGGCACAGACAGTTACACCTCTACAACAGCCTTAGTGCCAAGTGTACATTTTCATTTTAGTCTATAATGAATCAATTAACATATTAAGACCTTTCTATTTCACAAACACTCCTCCACTACCCACTTGCCTGTATTTGTCTGTTTACTTAGTTTGTTTGTTTTTGTCTTCTTTGCATTCCTTAATAAGCGACCTTGAGTTTGAGAAAAGCGCTATATAAATGTAACTTATCATTATTTATTAAAATCTACAGCATACAACTAAACATGGTATGTCAATCACTGGCATTTTGCTGTGGCTGGTCTTTTCACTACTAGTTGCATTTCAATAAAAGCACAGACTGTGATGAAAAAATTATGTGCTGTGGGGGTCAGATTTAAATGTCAGATGAGAAATTGCACAACATTGGCCTTTTATAGACCATAATGTTAAGCCCAGAGGACACAATAAAAGCATGCAATAAAGCTCTGTCTTCATGTAATCTCAGTGAAAAATAGGGATTGTGGTATGATATTATGAGGCTAATAAAACATTTGTAAAGATCTAAAGCTAATGCCACCCATGCACATGTGAACTAATAGTTTAATGTTCATTTATGTTATGTTTAATGTTCACGTACCACGTACACATTTATGTGTGTTTGTGTGACTTCCCTCTGTTGGTGTTCATGCTTCAACATGTGCACGTTCTGTTAGTATCAAACCATAATTGTAGCATAGTCGGGCCTCTCTGTGTGTGTGTGTGTGTGTGTGCGTGCGTGCGTGCGTATATTGTAGTCCACACTCAAAGCATTTAGTGAAATCAGTTCAGAGCAGCAGAGTTACATAGAAGCCTTTCTCTCTCTGTCATCCTGGGCCATAGAGATGATATTATGGTCTGGTGACAGCCGGTCCAGCATCAGATCCACCTTTGTACAGAAACAAGCTAAAGTTCAAAATTATATATGGGTTACTCTATTTTACAGATAAAATTTGAATACTGTGTAGGAGTATTGTTATTTTTCTGTCACTACTATTTAAATATGCTGCAGCAGTGTGGTCTGCTTGTGTGAAAGACCAAATCATAAATCCACACAATTTAACACAGTCTCTAGTTCTGAAAATATGATATGACTTGTTGACTTGATATGTTGACTTGAGACACCTGAGGTGTGAGAGTATGTCTTGAAAAGCGGTAGAATAAAATTGGGGATACGGCAATTCTCTGTGCTAATTTGCCAGATGGGTACTGTTTCCTCTGTCTCTACACACACAAACACGCACACACAGGCAGATACAAACACATCCACACACACACACGCACACACACATCTGTTTCCCAACTGCTACTGAGATGCTGTGAGGGACTACAGGTGTTTAAAACAGCTTGCACCCTGAATTAAACACTTGGCTCTCAACAGTGTGGAGATCAAAAGCTTTTAGAACAACACGGTAGTTTGACACACTTCCTGACAGTGTGACGTCAGAGCAGATCCTTCACTTCAGTAGAAAACATAAGTATACATACATGAGCATGAGAGAAAACCATGTTGTCAGGCAACAAACAAGGACAAGGACACAGTGTCAACAGTGACATGACTTGGACATTAGAGGTAATCTTCAGACTGTTACATGCATTGAAGTACTGAGTCATGATGGCAATTATATTTCTTGATGAAATGCTGAGCTAAATCATGATGATTTGATTTCAGCTGTTCAATATGCGTAAAATCTATCTTGAGAATAAACTACGGACACTACCAGGACATCTCTCACACTGGAGAAATTATTGCAATCCAGGACGTACAGAGGTGGTCAATTAAGTCTACCTTTTGGTGGAAGACATAAATACCTGGCATTGTAGCAGAGGTAGATTAGAACCCTGGCGATTTCCCCCACTGTCTGTGAGTCAGTGTTCGGGTTATTCTGATAGAATACACCAATGAAGCTGGATATCAAGGGAACCAATACTGCCCCAAAGTGTCTACATCCATGTATAAGTGTGTTTTTCTTGTCATTTTGAATGAGCCTGCTTCCTGTTTGATCTGGATTTGGGGTGATTCTCTCCACATTATACTACCTCTTGCTACTTGCAGTTATACCACTGCTTGATAAAATTTCCTATTGTGATGCACAATTTAGAATGTGTGTTATGTAAGGGATAATGATCGACACGGCTTGCGTATATCGGTGAATATTGCATGTTGAACGTGGTGATAAGGCCCCGATGTGGAGTGGGCAAATTTATATGCAAGTGTAATACGGCCAGAAAAGGGGAACTTCTTCATAGGTGTGCAGTTATCTGAAAATAATGCATGTTCTATATAGTGTATAGGAAATTTGATCAAGCAGTGGTATAATTTCTGATAACCATATACCTATTAACACCTATTAGACATGTGTGTTGGAAAGAAGTAGTCCTGCTATCAAAACATGCATCATATATTAGCCAAATCACATAGTACAGATGTGCCAACTGTGGTATAAGCCTTCATAAATGATAAAATAATGAAGGCCACTCAACTTAATTTTGTGGCCTTATTACCACTTTGACCGAGCATTATTTTATGATATACAAATGGTGTGTCATTCATTATTCCTGACTTAATGTACAGAGGTATTGACAGAGCTCTAAGAATAACTCAGATGGTTAATTTCTATGAAATGCTTTGGTGAATTCATTTTACTATTTTACTATGATGGCTGAAAACAAACTTATGGCATGAATACCAATGAAAAATTGAAGCCTGACAAAGATGCTTAAAATCTTAAACAAAAAACTCCATGATGTCTGTACAGTTGGTTAGTCACATTTTTATTGAATATTCTTTTTATTATAATTTTGCTGTGGTTGTTTTGACAGATAAGCAAACAAGTCTCCATTCACAAAACAAAGTGAAATAACTGTAAGATAGCCATCTATATGGAAATATAAACAGTTCAATAAATGACATTTCCCCAGTGTATTTATATATACTACATATGTAAAACCCAGTACTTTTTCTATACCAGAGAATCAGGTGCAACATCAACCCTTTAAATTTCATATGGTTCACAGAACAGCGACCCACACAGACCAGAGAGACATGTACCAAATACAGCCTATTCATATTTCTGAAAACATGTCAAAGGAACAAATTACAACACAATACATAAAATATAAATTGTTTTTTTTGTTGTTGTTAAATGGGAAAATAACTGTTTTCCATTTGTTTCTGAAAAATCTGAACTTAGTTCAAATGCTGAAAATGCTGCATGCATTTCAGTTTTGATATCTGTACAACTGAAGTTATGGCAATCATCTTTAAAGATAGGATAGAACCAAAACACTGCCACATTTATTGAATTGTATGAAAAATAAAAACAGCATATCTTTTTGACATCTTTCAGTAAAGCATGTTGAATGCAATCAAACAAGATGATACACTGCCATCTTTGCTACATGTGGCGGTGGTGGTGAGAAACTACATTACCCAGGCTCCAATTCTCAGTCGTTCCACAAATTAGATCTGATATATTACTGGACATACTAAATCCAATAGTCAGACTTTCTTCACTGTCCACTCTCCACTGTTTGCATTTTTTTCTCAACAGTGCTCAGAATAAACTGATGTTAACCTTTGCTGAGTAATAGTGGTATTTACAAAATACCTGCATGCAGAAAGGCAGTTGGACAATGATATATGAATATCAGAAATTAGGCCTGACCATATAATGCATTGACAAAAAGGACACACTATTGGGTCTGCCATCAATTGGCCCAAAGGGAAAAGAAATTTTCTGTCATGGCTTTCCTATTTACAGAAGACTGGAAACTAAGCATGGCTTCTGAGATGTTTCATTTTCGAGACATCCAGAACACTGAGATGTTTACATATGTTACAAGAGCCATGGTTGCTGCTCTGTAAGGCTCTAGCATTCAAGGCCAGAATGCTTATCAGGGACATGCACAATCCAGTGAAATGACATTTCCTACAGCAACTGGTCTGTATACTTCCTTACCCATGCAAGATTCCACTAGTACCCAACTTGTGGACTGCCTTCGGTTCATATTTAAAGGGCTGTTTCTGATTAACATTGTTTCTTTTATCTTGCAGGCTTTAATATGCACAAAAGTCTTTGCCATCAAGTGGAGCTGCTTGCCTTTGCTATCCTATGGAAAAGTTTGTCAAACACTGAGAGAAATAACGGTAACAAAGACAACAGAGACAGACAGGAACTAATTTTAACATCATTCACCATTTAAAACCAACTTATTATTCCATTAGTCCCAGTTTATACTGACAGAGCCTTGTAGGTAGTCTACTCAGTTTCAGATGACATTTGGTAAAGAGCTGATACTTTGAAAAAGCCTCAAAACAATAGACAAATATGGGCTTCAGCCTCCATTTATTCTACAATAACCTTCTTTTTTAGGTCTACTCACAGTCAGCACTCAAACATCCTCTACCAACAAACATTTTACAAAGTGATCCACTGCTAAAAAATGTTATATCCATCAAGTATGCCACCAGAAGAATTGTATTTATGTTTTAACGTAATTAGCTACAAACTGAAACAAGAACCATATAATGCTACAGAACTCTCACCACTCACATCCACCTAATGAATCATGAGCTACAGCTAATGTTTTAAGGATTTCTAGCCTAGCGACTTTACAGTAGCAGGCTGGTTCAGAGTTCTCCCTCACCCTCACCTGAAGGAGTTTAAAAGCCTGAGAAGGATCACTGTCAAAGTGACGCGGGGTCTTGATAAAAGCGAGGCAGCTTGAACAAAGCCCTTTGGGCTGTCATGTTTGATATGTCAGCAGTTAAAAGGGCAGCCAAGGGGCAGCCGTGGAGATCAACACTTTTACAGACCACATTCTCTCTCCTTGAGCCTAAAGAGGAAATATGATGCCCTACCCTGGCTCTGGTTAAGGGCACAATGTCTGGATTGCACTCCTCTGCTCCATTTGCCTCAGCTTGATGGAGACCAAACGTGGTTGGAAAGAAACTTTTGATGCTCAAAGAACACAGCTGTACAGCTAGGAATCTTGAAAAGAATGGCATTTTTGTGGACATTTAGCTTCACTGATCAGCAGGACTGAAACCTGTGCCTGCCTCTGCCATTCACTTGCAGATCAGGTTTTGTTTGCAATTTTTGCCAACTGAAGCTCAGTCCCTTCACATATAACACTGAACATGTTGAAACACATGGTTGAAGTCTAGCTAGCTATGACCCAAACTCTTACCTCTGGCCTATCCTCGTCTCCATCTGATTCTGCGTTTTTGTCTTCTCTCTTTTTTCTTCCCCTATCCTCTCTCTTTTTAGGGTTCACCTGTCCCTTAGTCCTCCTGGACGAACATGCATACACTCCTGTTGCCTTCTCTGTAGTCCTAGCAGCGGTCATCCTCGTCGGTGTCGCTCAGCAGGTCACAGGCAGCGCTGGAGGAGGCCTGGCCGAGGCGCTTGCGGAAATGACCATTGGGCACCTGCCAGGAGTGGCGCAGCTGCGGCGCCGAGTTGATGGCATTGGCACGGCCCAGACTGGTGGCCATGGCCGCCTCGAAGGTAAGAGTTTCCTCCGGGCCCACTGCATCCAGGCTTTGGAGCTCCTCGTGGAGGGCCAAGTATGGCTCAGAGATGTAGCGCTGGGGAGATGAGTGCAGGGTGCTTGCTGCTGGTGCCACCGTGGCAAGACCCACAGAGCCTGGAGAAGGGCCCAGGGTTGGGTCGAGCCCCGTGCTCAGCTTTGGCTCCTCAGCCTTACCCTCAGTCCTAGGGTTTGTCTCGGCAGAGGCCGGGGGGGGAAGCTGCGCACGGCACACCAGGGGGGAATACGAGATGTGTGGCCGAGGCCGTGAGGGGGTCTGGGGCAGCTGGCGACGGCCACGTGGAGTGCCGTTGTCCGAGTTGGAAGGGTTGGGGCTAGCAGAATTTAACCCCTGGTGTGCATGAAACACAGAGTGTAGTCAAGCTCAACACTAAGCAAAGACTTAAAGAGTACTTAAAGAGTATTTTCTTGTAATTCATTGCCTTCACTCAATAGCCCACCTGCTTTAGTGGAGAGCGTACTCGTCCTTCACTGGGAGAGCGGGATTGCTTGCGCTCTCGTGATGGGTGCTGGCTGCGCTCCTCTGAGTTACAGCGAGACACGTCAGGTGAAAGGAGGTGTCGGCGCTCCTTGGAACGTCCCCTCTCCTTGTCCAACTGGTCTCTGTGGTTAGATCTGGTCCCTGCACAAACACAATACATTTAGAAAAAAAGAAAAGTAACTAAACAAACTAAAAATTCTGTCATAGCCTTGATAAAATGAACATAACACCGTGTCCTAACTTGCAAGCAATGTGATTGAATAGGAGGACCAGGAGTGTCACAAAAAGAAATAGAAGATTTCATTGTTATATAATTGTAAACAGTAATAAAAAATATTAAAAAGAGGTATTACATAAAGATTTTTTTTAATTGCATTTTAATCCATGTTATTAAATTATTATTTTCATAAATGAAATGGGCTATTTTAATCTCTTTTGGGACTATTGACAATGGTAAAGTAATACTGAAATGGAAATCTGCCTTTTCCATTTACTTTTTCTATTTCAAGCCTCCCTTTCTTTTCCATTTAGAAAAGAATACTGAAAAGAACGCTGAAAAGAAGTTTACTGTTATGAACCTTTAAGAAAAAATAAAAGCCTGTGACCCAAATTAACAACTTAGATACAAAGCCTATAGTTTCATGCACAAGACATGGACAATGCAGTTTGGATCCGATAGGCAATAGCCTATTTTAAGCAACTAGATAGCCTAGGCTGTTGCGATAGTCAATTGATGCATAGCTATACAAGATCACAAATCCTGTTCGATGGATGTCCATAACAAGTTTGATTGCCAGTCATCAAAGCTCTCCACAAGCCATTAAAAAACTCAAAAACTCACCATTTCAGTTGATGTCCACAATGTTTTGGGAAGGAAACTTATTCTGATATCATAAATGCGTTAGCAAACAACAAGCACTAGTAATTTACTCTACAGTATTTGTTATCCAGCATTTAACCAAAATAATAGCCTACCATGAAACAAAAAATATTTGACAACTATTTTAAGGTAAAGGGTTTTGCATTTTGCAACTATAAACTTATCTATAGCGGTTTCCTACTGTTTGCACAAACATAGCCAATTGTATCTGAAATTAGTTATAGCTCTGCTTGCCAGTTTATGCAACCATCTCTAAATATTAACTGCTGACAGTTTATTCTAATAAAGTATAATGACAGAATTGTATTTTCTTCTCAAACTATGTGTGTGTTCAATAGAGGAGCCAGACTTTTTTACATGGGGTGGCCAAAAGGTGGCTGGGATATTGGAGGGGTGGACATGCTGAGAATGGTGGGGGGCCTGGTGGTCCTCCACCAGTGAAATTTTTAATTAGCTAGATTTCATTTGCTGTACTGGTGTATTTGGTGGCATATCTGCTGCCATGTAGTTGTCATTCAATACCTTTACTTTCAAGCTCGTATCTCAGTCATTGCTTCAAGTTCTTTGGTGTTAACATCACAGAAGACCTGACCTGGGATAGCCAGACACTGACCAGATTGGTATGCGAAGATCCTAAAGGCCTTTTATAGAGGAACCACAAAGAGCATCCTGACCAGAAACATCACTGCATGGTTTAGAAGTTGCTCTGCTACCAAACGAAAGGCACTGCAAAGAGTCGTGCACATAGCACTAAGCATATGTGGATGTGATCTCCATCCATCCAGGACTTGTATAGGAGGCAATGCAACAGGAGGGTCAAAAGAATCAGTAAGGACCCCAGCCATCCTAGTCATGGACTGTTTTAGCTGATACCATCTTGCAAGCAACTTAAGTCTCGGACCACCAGACAGTGACAACAACATTTCACAACATCTTTTTTCCCCACACTTAGCATACTATTTATTTATTATTTATTTTTGAGGAGCAAAAACACAAGACTATTATTTTACTAGAATATCGAACTTTAGTCGTCTGAGGTGGAAGAGACATGAGCTTTTTTAACAATCTGGTCAGTGGTCAGGTCAGGTCTTCTGTGATCAATCAAGGAACTTGAAGTTGTTGACCTTTTCCACTGTAGAACCATTGATGATGATGGGGTTCAATTGATCTCCTTTCAGAAATGTTGTTGTCCTGACACAACTGCATTAAATTGTTGACTTTAGTCCTGTAGGCTGTCTCATCATTGTTGGTGATCAGGCCAATTACAGTGGTGTCATCAGCAAACTTAATGACCATAATAGAGCCATATATAGCTGCACAGTCGTGAGTATACAGGGTGTAAAGGAGAGGGCTCAGGACACAGCCCTGGCAGTGTTTGATGTGAAACAGCTTGTTTCATGTGAATCTACATATGGCCTTAGAATCAAGTAAAAAATATTTTGGCCTAATATATATTTTTTACATTTTTGTAGACATCTCAAAGCTCGAAGCATGCCAGTACAAAGATCTTTTCAAATTTGGATAAAGGGGCATTTGCCATATTGCATTTGGCAAAATATCATGTCATATATAACAATGATAGTGATAGTGGGATGCTGTATGACTTTACAATTTGCAAAAATATATGTACTGACAGAATATTTTATTCATTTTCATATTTTATTCATATTGTATTGCACAGAGAATAATGGAGGTGCGATAGACAGAGGGGTATATCTTCTCTATTGCTGGCCTTGGTGCTGTAATTATTTTTCTCTCATGTGCTCTAGCTATATGACAAATGGGGTTCAAGGATCAAGGAGTTTATTTGTCAAATACATTGAAATAGTAATGTAAGACATGTAGTGAAATTGCATAAAATGGAGTAGCTTAATAAAGGAGAAAAAGAAAGCTACAGGAAAAGCAAAGGCAAAAGCAAATAAATGGGCTTTAGTCAACATTGGGATCAGGATCCAAACATGGTTAGTCAGTTTGTGTACAGCACCTTCCAGAGACTGTGGCTGCTTTGAAGCATGCATATGGGGGTAGTTGCTT
Organism: Tenualosa thibaudeaui; assembly: GCA_027481765.1. NCBI lineage: Eukaryota > Metazoa > Chordata > Actinopteri > Clupeiformes > Clupeidae > Tenualosa > Tenualosa thibaudeaui. The sequence goes on along the minus strand of JAIFZK010000173.1, from coordinate 415,891 downwards.
TGATCTTGTGTATGGGATAAGTCATCATCTTTAGCCAAGATGGTTATGGAGAAGGCATCACTTGGCCCACCCATGTGAGTAGACATATAGCCCACAGCGCAGACTACTGCACAGCCAAAACTATTGATAGGACCGCCAGAAAATCCGTTTATTTTCATTTGGAATATCATAGCTGATGTACTGCGTGATGTGATGTTGCTTTTAGCAGGACTTTTGTTGCTCAGTCTGTTTCTATATCTGGTACATTGGGAACAGTCAATGCAACCTGACCGTCCTTGCAGTTAGGACACAGTATTATGAACATAACTCAATGTAAAAGAAGCGAGCCCAACAGAAGTTAGCACAGCACAACACCAGATGGGTTGAGAGTGACAAAGAAGGAGTGGGTGACCTCTGAAGCTGCGTTGACGTGGTCTGTGCAGCTGGTCTGGGCTCACCCTCTCCAGGGCATACTCCTCCTGCCACAGGTCATTCACACACTGGTCTCCAATGGTGGAGAAAGAGCGCTTCATCAGAGAGCTCTCACTTGGCACCTACCACACACACAAACAGGCATTTACAGATGTGCACACATGTAAGCTTTGCACGTGCATTAGCATATAATGCAAACGGCACATTGCATGTCCACAAACACTTTGCGGCCTAGAGAAAGGCCCATGCAGACAAGAAACACAAACAATTGTGAATAACACAAATACAGTACAATACACACATCAAGAGATGCACCAACAGATACTCTAAGAAACACACATTGACATAACTATACAAAGCAAAAACACACTCACCAACTGAAATACAATCAATGACAGCAACATGATTCAACATGAGTCTTAGAATATATCCTTGTACATGTGATTTTGTGTAGATTTCCAGACATCACAACACAAATCCCAGATATTAGCAAAAGGACAGCAAGTCATTCCAAGTCCTTTACATGTTTCATTATTAGGAATTTCCAAACAAAAAAGTGAACACATTCACTGGGTCAGAAACCAAACAGCTTGCTAACTGTCTATTGTGCCTTTAGGGAATAAACATGGACCATTTACAATATTCCATATAAATTCTTAATTCTGCTCCAAACAGCTAATCCCTCAGCAAAAATCCAGTAAAACAACATTTCAAACTGCTCTCTCTATCTCTCCTCACAAAAAGACAGCTGCTCTATCCGCACAGCAATGAGAAAACGAAAAGAACAGCCACATATGCACTGCTGTGTGGTCAAGCCATTGTAGAATCCACATGAACACTGGCCAGCCAAACAGGTAGCCTCACATGGCCCAGCGCAGCAAGGAGAGAAGTACTTGTAGCTGCTGTACCTGTGGTTCAATAGCCAGCCGCGGCATCGAGGAGGCCCGGATAGACACAGCCCGGCCAGGCACCTCGAGCGGCGAGCCCTGCCTGTTAGTGGGGCAAAGGACGGGATTAAAGTCTTTGCTCTCCGGCACCTAGGCAGTCAGAGGAGACAAGAGAAAGGGAGAGATGACAGGAAAGAAGAGAGAAAGCAAGAGACAGCAGATTTCCAGTGGGTCAAAGATGGAAGGAAAGACAGAGCAGTGGTGATGTTCTTTATCACCAACAGAGGGCGATGTTTTCAGGGTTGTGGTCTTTGCTCATGAAACTGAACCTGGACTGTGCCCACTGATTCCATTTGGTCAGTAAATAACAGTAGAGGCTGATACCATCATGAAGGGTGCTTTATCCTGTCCTGTCCTTAGGAAGAGCTTTGTGTGGATTCTGTGTCAGGGTTTTGGGTGGAGAGCCACAGCACAGCAGCAGGTGATAGCAAGGTGGTGCAGTGGGAGTGGAACACCACAAGCAGAAAGTAACACTAGGAGTGGAACACCAGGAGCAGAAAACAGAGGGTCAAAGCTTGGAATGAAGCTGGAGAGCACTCAGAGAATCTCAGGGGGTCGAGAGGGGATGTCATACCAAAGAGGAAAAAAAAACACTATATGAGAACACTGCAATGCCACCTAAAACTCTGACTACCATCATCTGCAAGTACAACCCAGGCAATCTGCTCTGCTCTTTCACTCTAAAGAGTCCACTCATGGAAATCAACTAATCTCCAAAACATGCATGAATATATCTGAAAACACATCTTTGACCTACAAAATAACATTTAAAACAAATCTTTAACGGCATCTGACAGAAAAAAAAATGCAAAATTGTGAATTTACTGGCACTCTATAGAAAAGGAGCGAACCCTGAGGCGTAATAGAGAAAAGCAAACAGAGCTCCTGTTCGTGCATCACAAAAGCCCATCTCACAGCTGCCTCACTGAAAAAGGACAAGCCCAAAAAACACAAGCGAGAGAAGTTTGTGTTTACACAACACAGGTGTGCAAGATATAGCCATTCTAAAAAAAATAACTCATAAAGACATCTGGCGCTATCACTATTTCAAAGCATATTGAAACAAAAGGGCTGTACTTCACTAAGCCCTATTCAAATCTAAAACACCTAAAGTAAGGAAAATCACACTGAACAAATAAACATACACACAAACAAATAAGTTAAACAGTGGGATGCCATTCCAAAAAGAGGATGTCATATAGGGAATGGGGAATTGGTGTGAATGCTGTGAGGACATGCAGGGCGTGGTTGTATATTGGTGTGTTTTCACTAGTATGGATGGGGAAGAGGAACAGCAAATACACACAAATGGCAGTCATTCTCAGGATAGGGATCAGCAGGAGGTGTATTTGTGGGGGGAGGTCCTGTGGAAACACACACATTTCCATTTGTTTATGTGGTTTGCATGACTACCCTTCCTAATGAGCACAGGAGGCAATTATACCAGAGGCTGCAACAAAGCGTGGGCGTGTTTATTTGAAATGACTGAGTTGTTTGCCTGCCATTTGAAAAAAAAAATAAATAAAATAAACCACAATCATATTCTGTTTTCTAATGAAACTATTTCTTGCTTGAGGGAACTGTCATGTTGAAATCATACATAAAGCACACAACCTATCTTTGTAATAGCATTACAACAAGATAACGTGAAGATGGATTAGGATCAGTGAGCACGTCACATAAATTGCCATTGCATTCAAGAAAAGAGTATGTAGAGATACTATACATAGATAATGATAATAATAAATATTTTCTTTTTACAGTAAATTAAATTAATTATTACATGCTAGACACTTTGCTCTGCTCCAGTTTACTGTATAACTGGCAAGTGAAACTGGCATTCTGTTTGCATAGATGAGATGGATGCTCTGTGCTTGGATCCAGATGGCCAAGACTCATGGAAGTGACATATCTTTTTTACAGTGAGGGTGATGCCTGAGTATGTGGGGCACTACTGGTGATGCTTTGACTCGCATGAGACCTTGACAATGACAGGACACATAATGATTGCCCATCAAATCATCAATGACAAATCAAACATGAGAACCTGCCCCTATTCAGAACCTTACTGCCTCTTAACCGAGTAAGCATCTTTGTGTAGAGTGCCAAATGTGTTAGCTTTCTGCTAATAATAATACACAAAATATTGCCAGACCAGGGTTACTGATACTGTTGAGATACTTGTACTTATTTTTTTCAATAATTTAATTCTAGAGAAGTATAAACTTTACCACTTACAAGTATAGCATTAGGCACTATTTACATACATTTTCGCAGTTATGGTTTTTATGTAATACTTTTCAGAGATGGCTAAATTTAATCTAAAATAATCAGACCAGAATGATCTGGAAATACATCCAAAATGGACTTATGCACTAAAACCCATGGTTATTTCTGTCAATTATACAAATTACATCTTTTGCCTCTTTCAGTATGCCATTGTGATGGATATTAGACATTACAAATTTCTGAGACTAGATGTATTAAGATTCTTCATAAAAAACAATCTACACCTATCATCTTACCATAGTGTGCAGGTGATGGCCATGATAGTGATGGTGATACGGCTCTTCCTGCTCCTCCTCATCATGACATGGCATGGGTGGCATGAACAACTCCTGAGGAGAAATGGGACTCAAGGCCACAAATCCACCCCTAGTCCATATGGAGGGAAAAAAAAGGCGTAGCTGAGGAGACTTGACTTCACCACCCATCGTATCATGTTTTGAAAAGTCACAAAATGGCAAGGCTCACACACACATATATAAACACATGCTCGTACTTGGGTACATTCACACTTGCACATAAAGGAATGCATAAATATATGAGGATGCAAACATAAACATACACACAGTCAGTGTTGGGGAAGTTCCAAAAAAAAAACTAGTTAGTTACTGCTTTGAATTGTAACTGGATTACGTTACTGGTTACTCTTTTTAAAACAGTAACCTTACTTCTCATTACTTTACTTTTTTCCCCTACTCATCCAGATTCCCTAGGCAGAAGAACAAACTATAAAGTCTTTCATTTAGTGTTGCAGACCTGTGTTGGACACTGTAGGCATTGGACACGTTATCTACCCACCTTCTGGAGCAGATAAACTACAGTTTTTCACTATTAGGCATTTATAACATTGCATCACTAAGACGTGGCTACCAATAAGTGCATGTGCCAACCAAATCTCTCCAATAAGAAAATAGGAAATAGCATAGGTTACATTATGACCAAAATCATTGGGCTATCTATCAATATCAGCGACAACTCTGCATTACCCGAAAGCTCTGCAAATTGTTGAGAAAAAAACAAAACACTCCGATAGGGCAATAAGCTACACTTGCCTGCATCTTTCTCACAATTATCCTCATGACGGATGTCAGTAGGATGGGAATTTCTTGGATTGTTTTACAGCAAACATGTAGACCAGTGCGCAAAATGATGGGTTGCATTAACAACAGGAAACTAGTAGCCTAATTTATATGTTTAGGAGAATAGACTACGAACTAAATATAGCCTATCAAAATTATTTGTAAATGTCAGACATTATAGTAGGCTTAACCAGCTTTATATATAGGCAATAGGCAAACTGACTCTATGCACAAAACAACATTGGGTACATCTTGCATTTCATAGATTTTTTTGTTGTTCAATAAACTGAAAATAATGTGGATATTTCAGTTACCTAAGATAATTGAGATTTTGCCCATGTCTTCTCTTTCCTCCGGCAAACAGTCACGCACGATCCACTAACTAAAACATTCATTTAAGTTCATTTAATATGTCAGATATGATTTCACTGCGCAAAACGTAGAAACAGTCCGCTATTTTAGTTAGTAACTGTAATGAATTTACATTTTTATTTTAACTAGGGTAACTCATTAGGTTATTTCATTCCTGCAAAATGTAACGAAATTACAGTAACGCGTTCTTTTGTAACACGTTATCCCCAACACTGCACACAGTGACATAAACACACACACACACACACACACACACACACACACACACACATATTAAAATATATGGGAACACAAACACACGCATTTACTGGTATTGTCATGATCCTGTTCCCTGGGACCTTGGCCCCCCACTGGACTAACACTGCACTGCAGCCTCTGTGTTTGTTTTTGTCACCCATGTGCTTCTGTTCTGTTCACCTGCCCTGCCCCTTTCTCCTCCCCTCCGGAAAGTGTGTGGTCGGCTGGTCCCCCTCTTGTCATTCTCACTGCCTCTCCCAAACTCAGATTCCCATTAGGTCCGTCCCCGTATGTGACAAGGAGTTCCCTGGTCTGTCGGGCGTACCCCCCGTTTACATGGATTCCGTGCCTCGTCTTTGCCCCCCCACCGTCCCTACGACTGTGCGATTGACCTTCTCCCCAGTGCATCTCCCCCCAAGGGGCGATTATACTCCCTGTGCCTTCTTTTCCCACCGTCTCTCCCCAGCGGAACAGAACTACGAAGTGGGGAACAGGGAACTACTAGCGGTCAAGCTAGCCCTGGAAGAGTGGAGGCACTGGTTGGAGGGCGCCCCAGTACCGTTTTTAGTTTGGACTGACCACAAGAACCTGTAGTACATCAGCCAGGCCAAGAGACTGAACCCCCGACAAGCACGCTGGTCTTTATTTTTCTCCCGGTTTAATTTCACCCTGTCCTACCGCCCCGGCCACAAAAACACGAAACCCGATGCCCTATCCCGACAATTCACCACGTGCAAAAACGCTCCAGAACCAGACCCAATCCTCTCGTCTCACCGCATTGTAGGGGCGGCCCGCCTCGACATTGAATCCATCGTAGTTGCGGCCCAAGCTGATGAGGCTGGGCCTAGCCAGTGCCCCACTAACCGTCTTTTTGTTCCCAGCTCTGTTCGCCCGCAGGTCCTGCAATGGGGGCAATCACTCGTCCCAGCTCTCCTGTCACCCCGGATCCAGGAGGACCCAGGCCTTCATTGAAAGACGGTTCTGGTGGCCTTCCCTGAAGACGTCGGCCGCTTTGTCCAGTCCTGCCAGGCCTGCGCCCAAAACAAGACCTCCACCCAGCCTCCTGCTGGTCTGTTGCAACCCCTATCCGTGCCCCGAAAACCCTGGTCCCACATCTCCCTGGATTTCGTAACTGGTTTGCCTCCCTCTGCAGGTAACACCACTATTCTCACTATTGTCGACCGTTTCTCAAAGTCTGTTCATTTCGTTCCCCTGCCTGGCCTCCCATCTGCCAAAGAGACGGCCAGTCTCAAGGTCCAACACGTTTTCAGAATCCACAGACTACCGGTAGAGGTGGTCTCGGATAGGGGCCCCCAATTCACATCAGCATTCTGAAGCCTTTTGTAAATTACTCTGAGCTTCTGTCTGTCTGTCTTCTGGTTTCCACCCACAGAGCAACGGCCAGACGGAGAGGGCGAACCAACTCCTGGAGACTGTGCTGCGCTGCATGGTGTCCCAGAACCCGTCCTCCTGGAGCCAACAGCTTCCGTGGGTAGAGTACGCCATCAACTCTCACGTCTCCTCCGCCACCGGCCGGTCCCCGTTCGAGTGCTCCTTGGGCTATCAGCCACCCCTGTTCCCGGACCAGGAGGAGGAGGTCGGAGTACCATCAGCGGAGGCCTTCATCCGACGATGCCTCCAGACCTGGAGGTGCACCCGTACCACCCTTCTCCGTTCATCTGCCAGAATGAAGGCCCAGGCGGCCTTCTGAGCCCCTCAGTATCGCCAGGGACAACGTGTGTGGCTCTCCACACAGGACCTGCCCCTAAAGACCGAATCCTGCAAGCTCTCCCCACGTTTCATCGGCCCCTTCCCCATTACCAAAGTCAGCAGTCCGGCTCAAACTCCCCTTGCCCTTACGCCGCATCCATCCCACCTTCCACGTCTCCCGTATCAAGCCTTTTGTCTGTAGTCCCATGCACCCTTCCCTTGCTCCCCCACCACCTCCCCGTCTCATTGATGGCTCAGAGGCCTACACGGTAAGGCGGCTCCTGGACGTTCGTTGCCGGGGCCAGGGGCTCCAGTATCTCGTGGACTGGGAGGGCTATGGTCCTGAGGAGAGATGCTGGGTCCCGGCCCGGCACATTTTGGACCCTGCCCTCATTAGAGACTTTCGCCGCCAACGCCTCACTTCAGCCAAAGGGACGCCAGGAGGCGTCCGTTAGAGGGGGGGTACTGTCATGATCCTGTTCCCTGGGACCTTGGCCCCCCACTGGACTAACGCTGCACTGCAGCCTCTGTGTTTGTTTTTGTCACCCATGTGCTTCTGTTCACCTGCCCTGCCCCTTTCTCCTCCCCTGCTCCACACCTGTGTCTCATGATCCTGTTTCCCCGTAATGAGTGTCAGCTGCCTCCTGTTTGTCCTAGTGCCCCTGCTCCCTATATAAACCCCAGTTTGTTCCATGTTCCTTGTCTGATCGTCTGACCATGTACCTTGAGTAGTAAGTCTGTTACCTAGTCTGTTTGCCTGCCTATGATCTCTGTTTTCCCGTGCTTATCCTTGTCCTTGTTTCTCGTGTTGCCTTATCGGAGTCTACTGAGTTTTTTGTATTCTTGTACTCTTTGGATATTCTTGGATTTGAACTGCCTGTTTACGATCTGTTTAGTTTTTTGTGATTCCCTCCTGCCCATTTGATCCCTGATTGACTTTGTACCTTACCGATCCTTTGTGTTTTTTTCCCAGAACCCAGTTTTTGGAAACCTTTGTTGGATTACTTGCGCCTTTTCGTTGATACTGATCTTCTGAGCTTTTTCCCCTTTTTTGTATAATTTTTGACCACTGTAAATAAATCTGCACTGATCTGCATTTGGGTCTCCGTCTGAATCTCACTGAATCTTACAGGTATGCATAATTTGTGGGGACCAAAACACAGACATGCAACATGAATGGGACACAAACACAGTTTACAGTGACATATACATATATAAGGACACAAACACACACACATGTATGCATGCACACAAACACATACACACACACACACACACTTACAAGGGCACATAACCATGTGAGGACACCCTCAAACAGACATAAACCACATGCTTACAGGGCAGAGCCAGTGCTATGAGCGAGGAAAGGCAAGGCTTTGGCATTGCTGAGGATGTCTTGAGGCAGGGAGGAGGCGTCCATGCGCTGGAACATGGGGGCATGTTTCTGCAGGAGGTGAGGGAGGCAAGTGGGACAATGAATTAAGACAGGCCACCATCATCCATCGCATGGCAGCAAAGCATATTACACCATATAAAAGGATCTTTTAAAATGGTCAATCTCAGCTCTCTCTAAAAAAATATACTGTGTGGCTGAGTGACAACATTAGGAAATATACTAATTAACAAGGTAATGGCATTAATTTAATTAACATCAGTGGCACCTGTTCCTCCAGCTGCTGTCTTAACTTCTTTGCTTTACTCTGTTTGTAGTAGTCCATTATCATCATGGCTGCATAGATCTTGCCAATAGTCATGTCACTAGCTGAAATAACACAATGTTACATGTTAATGTCTTTGTTATATGTTGTTAAGATAAACAAGTAACAACAGTACTAGGCAAATCAAATGGTTTTTGTTTTCTAATGGTGTGAACTGTTTACAAAACTCATTACGGAAAACAACTTACAAATCTCGTTTGCAACAACTTATGGTATCTATGGTATCTATCACTTGTGGTATCTATTTATGTACTGGGCATAAGGTTCAGAAGCTTTACATTTCTGTTTTCATAATGAGTTGTCCTGTAACTGAAAATTCAATGTCTACATTGACCATTTTACAATGCATTGAAATTTATCATTTTTTCAACCTTGCGCATGTTGAATAACCTTAAAGGAAGTATGTGTATTTTATGTGGAAGTGTAATACATCCAAAATCAATCAATCGATAGTGTGAAAAAACAACAGCACTGACATCTTGTGACTGAAGTATATGCATAGCATTACAGAGATCTCCTCTAGATTAGCGTGCCAACTGCATAGTGCCGGGTCATCTTGTCTTCTAATACCAGTTTATGTCTGAGGCAGAGATAGTGAGTCACATACTGGCCACACCAGCGCAAAGACACCTAATTACGAAGAAGCCGCACGGGTTCTGGGCTGCTTGAACAATGACAAGAGCCTGCTAGAGAGCTTGTTTATGGATTGTTAACTTTACTGTCTATTGCCATCAAGCATTTTCTGATCTTGTTTTCAAACCTGTGAAGATACTATTCCCCCACTTCACCATTTGAATAGTATTGCTTTGCCGGTAATGCAAGGGATCTCAGACCTACAGTCTACGAGCCAAACTAACAGGCTAACTTGAAAACTGTGAATTTAACATCAGGCAAACGTATATGTTATGATGTCCCCAGTTTGGTCATTTTAGTCGTGTTTTTGCAAAGTCATGTTTCAAATGAACACTGAAAATACACTGGACATATTTACTGGTTCGGTGAAGGGAAATAGCTTGATGTTATCGTAGCACAGACTCTCTTGACAGCAATTTAATATTGCTAATTTTCTTGGGTGAAAAAGACCTATATCTGTGGACGTGTTTGGGAATGTGGTTGTTGAGAGGCTGTGGTGTGAGTGTGAGTGGGTGAGTATGCAGTGACTGGAGAAGGGACTGTGTGTTTTCTTGTTTTGAGCTCAAACTGACTTTTTTCAGAAATACTGCCCCTATTGGCATATGGAGTATGAATGTAATATATGCCTTTTATTACGGAATGCACCTTTAACAAATACAGGAACCTATCCAAGAAATACTCTGGATGCATTATCCACTGTCTGCTGAAGAGCCTCACCTTTATGAATAGGCACCAGCAGGTCCAAGGCCTTCTGGGATAGATGTGGCCAAATGACACTAATCTCCTTCTGCAAATCCATGTCCATCTGGACTCTGTCCTCACCCCCTTTATACCAGACACGACAAGAATTCACTTGTGATTCATAGGCCTCAGTCTAGAATTGCTGAACTGTGAGATAAAGTGCTAAAAAGCTCAAAAAGCTCAAAAGGCTAATTTAAAAACGAAGAGAGTTTATTGGGTTGATGGTTTTGTATGAGTGTCTGACCTCGAGCGATCTTTATCTCCAGGGCAGTGCGTATCAGGGCCATGAGTGTGGAGGTGAAGTGAACAGACATTTCCTCATCCACAGGCATGTTCATCAGCACCAACCTCTGTGGAGCCAGGGAGCCAGCACCACCGGAGGGGGTTCACACAGAAAGGTACATGTCAATACAATACTGGGTAAAATTACTCAGTCATTACTGGTGGATGTAATGTTAATAATTATAACTCTTCAACACTAAAAATAATAATTCCACATATAATACAAAAATCCTAAATGTGTCCAAACAGATTAATCCGATGGCAATACATGGGAGGATATGCACTAATTCAGAATTTAAGACAAGAGATAGCTAAAGTGTCAGATTCAAGTAAGCCTACTAGGGCCACAGGTGAGTGGATAGAAGCAACGCTGTACAAACAAGTCTGGCAAAGTTAGGTGCAGTGTTCCTCAAAACTTCCTCAATTTTACCGTTTGAGGTATTCTTCAGGATTTGTGACACTGAATGATTTGATAGATCACGGTCATTATCTCTTGCCATTCGGTAGTAAGTAACTAACCAATATGTAAAGACTATTCTCATTGAGGCTCTCGATTTGAGGAACCAAGTCTTAGTGCCATGTACCAAAGAAGAAAATGATGAACAGATAAGGAAGGGTAGGGAAGACGAGGCAGGCGCATGCAGAGAAGGGGGTAAAGAAACGCCATCTAAAGGTAGCCCAGATGTGGCCTAAATGTGTTACAACTTGAAATAGTTATGGGGCAGAGGCTTCTGGTGTGTTTTTTTCTATTTTATCTTATTTGACCTATAACAAATGGAGGAATAAAATGCCATGCTTATTCACTAATAAGCTACTACACAACATCCAAGACATTATGAATTCTAAGTGGCAGCACAGAGATCTGACAGAGAATGCACTCAATACTACATACACAGCATACATGTTTACACCTGGACAAAAGTTTGTACAGTGAGGATGGAGTTAACATTTTCCAAGGACCGAAGGGGGGAGAGAAGGGCAGTTTCGAAAGTACAGTTGAGATGACATTATTATTGCCGATTTCCCCATGTAAATGCATAATTGTGCACAACTCATATAGATGTTTTTGAGAAAATCAATACACCTCTGTGCTGAATTTTACTGTTATAGGATTCAAGCAACCAAACAAGCAAAACAAATAAACAAACATTAAAGAAACAAGGAGGGACTAACCACTGAAAAAAGCATACAAATTATGCTTTCTCTCACAAGCATTCTCAGCAATGTTGTGCCAGATGTAGGCTAAACAAATGGTCTAAGAGCACTAAACCAACAAAAACAGGCCAGGTTTGTGATCTCTGCTGGCATTGTTTATTTCACTATGTCTACATAGAATAAGAATGACTGTAAAATAATGCAAAAAGGTGTGAATGTGTAAGTGTGCTCAGACTACCTTATAAGCAACTTTGGAAGGACATTTCTTGCCCAGGCCAAGAGGCGGAGACATGTGCGTCAGCATCTCGTACATGTCAGTGTAATGAATACGGCCACTGGGGGAAGAGGAGCAGGAGGAGGAGGAGTTGGGGAGCAATGATGATGAGGGAGAGTACGAGGAGGAAGAGGAAGGGCGGGGGCAACGGAGAGGGTAAAAAGACAGGGTAAACATTCCAAAACGAACACAGCCAAAAGAAGACAAATGAAAGGAAAAGGAGAGAGGGGGGAAAAAACAGAGGAGAAATATTGAATGCAGTCCCATACAATGGGAGACAAAAAACAAAGGTTGAAGTGGGGAAAGCAAAAACACAGTTGAAATTTGCAAATGAGAAAAAAAGGTTGTTGTCTTTCTATGCGCAGCTGTCATAGAAATCGCTGAGGAGAGAAGCTTGTAAGTATGAACAGAGAAATGGGACTCCTGGGACTGGAAGAACGACAAGGGAGGAGGGGTTGTAGAGGGTGTGGCTCTTGAGACGACAAACCCAAAAGTTGTGGTAGAGGTGCGGTGGGAAGGGGTTGGAAATTGCTGATGTTTGTGGCACCACACCAAAAAAAACAAAAAAAACATAATCAACCATTTCAGGCCACCAGAACACAAAAGTCCCACAGTGCCTTGTCAGTGTCATTTCTAAGGACTAGAGGAGACATGGGAGTAAGGTCATTTCCCAGTTGTGAATGCCTCAGCTGCCTGATTGCCGCCATTTGATTGATGCCACTGCTGCGCTGCCCTGCAGAACTACGCACTGTCATTCCCTGGGTGAGGAGGAGAGTGTTACCTCGCCAGCACAAAAAGGCCAATGATGGTCAAGAGTGAATCAGTCTCAGACAGGGGAAAAGGGAGTAGAGGTGGAGACGGAAAGCTAAGGGGGAAGGAGGAGTAGGTGAGGAATAGGATTCAGGGTGGGGAGTGGGGGAGAAGGGTGTGTGAGGAGGAGGTCAGTGAGGGTATCTTGTAGGGTGGGGAGCCAAACCTTGCACGCCACCCTGTAGGGGCAATTCTTTCCAAAGCCCAAAGGGGGTGAAATTGCACGCACTACTTTGTACATCTCCTTATAGTGGATCCTTCCACTGGAAAGCAAAATACATTCTGTTAGAGAGAGACAGGAGTTGAGGACTAATCTTGTTAGAGCTGGATCACCCATTTGCTTTTGGTTGTATGTACATGTTATCCCTGTGTTCTTTAGGGGAGAACAAGTCCACTGTATACACAGAGTACATTTATCAGTGTTCATGCATACAGTATCTTATTTTAGTAAAATAGGTTTCAAGAGATTGTGCTCTTTACAACATAAACTCAGATTAACAGAAGTCTGATTTTGCGATTTATGTTAACAGTTCAATAAAGTGATACAGACATAACCATGAAATGAAAGTATAGCTATTATACAGTGCCTTAACTATCATTGACATGACACTATATAGTCATAAGTAATAACATTTCTATTATAGTACATGTTTAAAAGACTGACTTAATTGCCAAGTATTCTATACAGTACATGTTTCTCTCTTTAAGATATGTAAAATGTAAACAAATACAACTACACACCATGAAGCAAATAATGCTTCTGGCATGTCATGAGTCTTTTTGTTATAATTTTCAGCTCCAAAAATGGGATTCACTTTCAGATGTTCCTCTTGCATTTGTGCTGAACAGCTTTTTATAGAGGAAGTGAAAGTAGTTGCTCACCATGCAGCTCGGTCGTACTCGCCCCAGATGCGCACAAACTCATCCAGGTGATGAGGGCCCAGGATGGAAGAGTCTCTTGTAAGGTACTCAAAGTTATCCATAATGACCGCCACAAACAGGTTCAGCATCTAAATGGAGGACATGAGGAGGAATTTAATTCAATTCAATTATATTTATACAACAACATTTACAATAGAATCATCTTGTGGCGCTGTAATACGTGGCGAGGCAATGGCTGTTAACATCTCTTATTGTTATGTCAATGCCAAAAACAGATCATGATCAATGAACCAATCAATCATGAATCATCAATCATGAACCATCATGATCAGATATGATCAAGGCATTCTAACCATATATAAAATATACCAGTCCATTTAGATTTAGTTGCACCTAAATGTCTGTCAAAATGTGTAGTATGTGCTTAGATAGTATATGTGTTGTTCTACAGATATTGTCTGTGCATTGGTACATCTCTCCCTCTGTCTCACCAAGAATGAGCTGAAGAAGATGAAGGAGACAAAGTAGAAGTAGGCAAAGTCTGTGCCGCAGCCTCCCTTGCTTACGGGGTCCTGCTCACAATCCTTCCCCCCTAGACAGGACAGCATGATCTCCTGCCATGACTCACCTGTGGCACTCCTGCACACAGAATACAACTTAGAGCAACATCTCTTTTCCAAATCAAAAGACTGGTATTTGGCCACTCTATGCATTGCATTTCTCCTGTAGTAATGGCAATTGTTTCTACATTAAATTCCATCTCCTCTGGTTGTTACTCTCTGGATTGACACCTCATAAATGTTAAATATGTAGTATACATTAGAAAATCAAAGCACAAATAATAGTGCTAATAATTTCAGGTGCACCTAAAAGCAGAATTGGCACCACCAAGACAACTTCCTGGTCTGCTAAGGTGTGAGAAAATAGAACAAATGAACTGTATTGTGAGTAATTGAGCATGGGATAGACAATGAAATTGATGAGATTGGTGCACACCAGCACAACTAGCCTCCAAGTTGGACAGGATTGATGAGGTAGCACTGTATCCCATTCAGAGTCTTTAGTCCTCTCTCATTTTGACTAAAACCATCTATCGATTAACCAAAAGAAAAAAAAATCAAAAAACAAAAGCTGTCTTAAATTTTACCCACATGCTACAGGGTGTTTTGTTTATGCCTCATTGACTGGAATAAGACTTTAACTAAACAGAATAATACAAAAGTCAAAGAAATATGAAATTGAATGTTTTCACTCAAGTTCTTCTGAAGCTGACCAGAAGGGCACCTGCCAAAAGAGAACTAGTTATGACTGACAGATGTCTGTTGGCTCATAGAGGGTCAGATGGAAGTGTTACCCTACCTGAAGAGAAGCATCAGAGCTCCAAAGAAAGTCTTGAAGTTGTTGTGCTGGTTGATGTGAGAAGTTTCATCCAGCTTTATATTTCCAAAAACCTGTTTAAGATTCATATCCAGACATTTGGTTGACACTGGGAGTTGGATTTGATTTGATAGGAGTATTTGATCTGATTAGGCATGAGTAGTGTGATTTCTCTCCAGCAATAGACATAAAAGGACTGCTAGGCTGCCATTTGAAGAGTGATGTATTAAAGGCAACAGTGGGGCTTACCTGCATACCAATGATGGCGTATATGAAGAACAGCATAGCTATGAGTAGACACACATAAGGCAGAGCCTGAAAAGGAAGCCTCATATCAATGACAATGGCCATGATGATGATAATGATGAAAGTAATGACATAAAAATGAAATAATATTCATGATTATAACAATGACTTATACTTGGTATTTGAAACATATAAAACAAACCATCCATCCATTCATCAATCAATCACTAAGCCTGAGACTGAAACTACTGATACTAACCTTAAATGATTGTACAAAAGTCCACAGCAGAATTCGTATGGTGTAGCCCTGTCTGAGCAACTTAATCAGCCGAGCTGCTCTGAAGAGCTTCAAGAAGCTCATGTTTACGGCTCCAGACTGACAGGGAAGAGAGCACAGAGAGGTTTAAGGTGTAAAGGCAGATCTTTCAAAGGTTCACGTTAAATTACAGGCCAACAGAGGAATTGAAAAGCATTTTGTTTTTACCTGCAGGTCCACCATTACAATTTCAGTGATGCTGCCAAGCACGGTAATGAAGTCAAATATATTCCACGTATCCCGAAAGTAGTTCTGCAACAGAACAGTGGGGAGATAAAATTACATAAAATATTTAATGGTCCGCACAAGCTCCACATTGACTTTATTCTGTTGCATCCAGAAACTCACCAGGAAGCCAAAAGCCATGATCTTGAGCACACACTCCACAGAAAAGAGTACAGTGAAGGCAGTGTTCAGATGCTTTAACACTGTATCATATGCTGGTGGAGCTGAGTAATACTGCAGACACACAGATAGAGAGAGACAGGTGATAAGAACAGGGCATATTGTATATGAGGTCTACAAATACATGCAAGTTATACAGGTATTAAGACTATTATCACCACAGTATTAGCCTGAATGAAAACATTATGGTGATACACGTGGAATAAGAAGATGCGCTAAAGTACAAAGAAAGATAAAGGGCTGATATATCAAAGGAATATAAAAAGAGAATGGGCAAAGGTACCAAGAATAGCACATTACTGTGACCTAAAGTGAGATCCATGATCTAAACTACTGATGCCAGCAAACCCCCCACCCCTACCACACATACACACAAAGCCTTTCAACATCCCTTAAGCATATCTAACATAGGGTAGCACTTCCAGTGCATCTGTTGCTGCCAAACTGGGTGCCGACATTTACTTTAGCCTAGGTGTGAACATAACAGTCAGACATGCAGCTAAGCAGACACATCTTGCATACGCCGCAGACATACAGTGCCTAGTCTTTTAAGCAGGCCCACGGGGAAAGTTAATGTCCTGTGAGTCACACATCATCTGGGTGAAATGTTTGGAAGTCTCCAAGTCTGCAGAGGAAAATCTTTCCAGGGCTGTCTGGCCTATACATCTGGACCTACCTGTAGATTTTGCAACTACGTGTCTACAGTGAGCAGTGTGATATATATGATAAACAATATGATGGTCTGCATTGAGACGTAATTGAAACCCGATGTTTTGCTAAGGGGGTTAAACAAGGACAAGGAGGCACTGCAAAGCAAGAATGGAAATGCTCTTGTGTGTGGAGGTAGATCTAGGAGTGACCTTGAATGACCTGAGACCAACTCACCTTCATCATGAGGACTATGGTGTTGAGGGCAATCATGGCCAACACTGTGTACTCAAATGAGGGGGACACCACAAAGTGCCAAAGGCGGTACTGGAAGGTTTGCCTGTTCTGGGGCATGTAGCGGGTCAGGGGTTTGGCACTGATGGCAAAGTCAATGCAGGCCCTCTGGAAGATAAGAGAAGCATAAAGAAGAGGGAGACAAAGTGAGCACTTTGGCATTACGATCAAAATGTGAAACTTTAAAAGAAAAGAAGTCTTGCTGGTTTCCCGTTGTGAAGCCCCCTGGGCAGAAAGCACAATGAGTCTTACTCTCAGGCCCCACCCACTCTTAGGCAAACCCCACACCACCCAAACGCAGCCACTCTGGCTTCTGAGAGGCTTCTCTGGCTCTTGAAAGGGGTTTGCATATGAGTGGAACTTTTGAAATGTGTCTGTGAGGGTCAATATTGACTGAGGGCAATGGCATTTAGGTGGAGGAGACTATGCAATCTTCATGTTAACCGTCCCAGACTTTTTTTTTTTTTACCACAGAAGACAATGGCCCTTTGCATCATCTGCTATCAACGGGGCTGGAAAGTAAGGTTCTTTTCACCTCAGTGGAGCCATTTTAAACGACATGCTACATTCCAGTATTAGCCCACCACCTTCACGCACAAACCATGACAGTGTGTGTGTTTGCGGAGCGCGTGGAATGTGAGGTCAAGTTCTAATAGAGGACTTTTGAGTGAGTTACTACAACTAAAGATGACAGGATCAAAACAGCACAGGTCGGAGAGGCCAGCGCCGTCTACCCGTCTACCCTACATGCCTGATGGAGTGGCCAGAAGTGATGGAGAGCCATGCGTGTGTTCAGGGCGCACTGATTTTTTAGGTTGTACAAAGTTGTGGGTATGAGTGTGGTTCAGGGAATTGTGTGTGAGTGTGTGTCTGTGTGTGTGTGTGTGTGAGAGAGAGAGAGTAGGCCTAATTGTGTGTGTGTGTGTGTGTTCATGGTACTGTGTGCTATGAAGTTTATGTGTATGTAGTTGTGTGTGTGTGTGTGTGTGTATGTGTATGTGTATGTCTTGACATAAATTTGACTGGGAGATGCAACTGGGAGATGCGACCAGAGATGTTTTCATTCCAAAATAATCACACCAGATGTTTCCACTAACTAGTTCCATCTCCCTGATTAAAAAGCTGTAAATTATCAAACATAACATGTATAGTTCTTCCTTTACCGAGACCCGTGTGGATAGTATAATATCTATATTTGGGGCATCCACTCTACTATTCGCTATATAGTGTACCAAATATATACATGTAGTACATATCTAACTACAGTGTACTATCTAGCTGGAATTTTGTAATCTATCCAATCTATCCAATAAGAACACCTCATTCTTCTCCAGGCTGCACTCCTCCATCATCTTGTCTCCCTGCTCCTGGAAGGTGATGATGATGAGGGCCACAAAGATGTTGACAAAGAAGAAGGGGAAGACTACGAAGTAGACCACATAGAAGATGGACATCTCCATACGGTTGCCGCGGCTGGGCCCACGATCCTCCTCCGTTACGTCTACAGAATGTTGCAGGACCCTGAGAACCAAAACGTGATATTACTGCCAGAGAAGACTCTGGGTAACAACTCTATGCCACACAGCTTATGTAACTCATCCACTTACTTACTTCAATGCCAACTTCATTACATTAAATACATACAAGGAAAGCATGACTATGACATATTTTGAAATACAGGGTGACTGACAAATAGAAAAAAAAAAACATGACTCCAAGAGTCCTATTCATGGCCTACTGTACTTTGAGTAAAAATACTTTCCTTTGGTACTGATAAACATCTTTATTCCTAAGTGTACAGTTTTCAATCCTAAAATTACATTACTGTAATGTTCAGTTTCTGTTTTCCTTTTACTAAGCTTTTATTAAAGGTAATATGTGTAATTTATGTATCTTTTTGGAGTGCAAGACATCCAAAAATCAACTATGTATATCGATAGAGTGTGAGCTGCTTGAACAATGACAGGAGCCTGCTAGAGAGGTTGTTTATGGATTGTTAACTTTACTGTCTATTGCCATCAAGCATTTTCTGATGTTGTTGTCAAACTTGTGGAAGATACAAACCCCTCACGTCACCATTAGAATAGAACAGGAATCTGAAATGAATGAACAACAAAGCTAAATCCTAGGATGTCTGAAGCAAGAGATCACCCCACCACCACCACAACCACCCGCCGCGGCCACAGAAGAATTATAAAAACTAATTCCGAAGTGAAGCAAAGAGACAATACAACAGACTAAAAGGAAATGAAGATGAAATAAAGTTTGCTGCTGAACTCGCCACTTATCAGTTAGATTGGTAAATTGATCAAATCGCTGCTAATTTGTCTTAGGGTGTAGTAAGCTGGTAAGCTACCAAACTTTGTTATTTGTCATGAACATGTTTACATTGTTACGGAATTGCTTCGGCGGTAATGCAAGGGATCTCATGGCTTGAAAGCAACAAATGTAACAGAAAATATTCCGGTAATGAATATTGACGAAATGTGTCGTTATGATCAACGAAACTTGAATGCTAGGAGGTATTGCTAGTGGCGAGAGCCTTACTAACAGGCTGACTTGAAAAGTGTGCATTTAACATCAGGCAAACGCCAAATGTATAAGTTGTTCCCAAACGTATACGATATCTCCAGTTTGGTAAGTTTAGTCGTGTTTTTGTGTTCGTGTGTTCAGCGAGCTACCTAACTAAGGTTAGGAGTTTGGACAACGTGACGTTAGGTTAATGGTCAAATTATATCCTATGTCGTGGCGATCGGCTGGCCAGTAGGGTTGATATCACGGAGAATACAAGGTCACGTTTCATATCGCTAACGTTATTTCAAACGAACACTGAAAATATACTGGACATATTTACTGGTTCGGTGTAGGGAAGTAGCTTGATATTACAATAGCAGAGACTCTGTTGACGGCAATTTAATATTGTAATATTGTCCTGGGTGGAAAAGACTTAAATCTGTGGGCGTGTTTGGGAATGTGGTTGCTGGGAGGCTGTGGTGTGGCTACGGGACTGTTTTCTTGTTTCGAACTCGAACTGACTTTTTGCAGAAATACTGCCCCCATTGGCGTATGGAGTTTGATGTCTTTTATGGCTTTTTTTTTTTACTTTTTGACACTGAATATGACCAAGATATGACCCTTCATTCCTGGCCTTCCAATACACAAACCTAACTGCAATGATATATAAGAGATGACAGGCTTACTGACAGAGCATTCATGGTGATGATATTTATATTTCACACTTAATGGCAACCATCAGCTTGTCTTATGAATGTTATTTTTATGTGTGTGGATATACTCACTGTGGCCAGCCCTCTCCAGTGGAGACTGTGAAGAGGGTGAGCAGGGCCCAGACCACATTGTCGTAGTGAAAGTCATGCCTCCTCCATTCCCTCTTCTTCACCTCCTTCTTGTCTTTCTCATAGTCGATGTAATATCCCCTATGAAGGGCGTCGTGACACACCACACATTCACTCATCCACTCCAGACCACTTCACC
The DNA here is from genome assembly GCA_027481765.1 of Tenualosa thibaudeaui. Taxonomy (NCBI): domain Eukaryota; kingdom Metazoa; phylum Chordata; class Actinopteri; order Clupeiformes; family Clupeidae; genus Tenualosa; species Tenualosa thibaudeaui. The sequence goes on along the minus strand of JAIFZK010000173.1, from coordinate 395,573 downwards.
CTTACAGTGTTGTCCATCTTTGATTTGACAATTGCCACAGCTCTTAAGCTAACTGTACACCTAGTGATGACTAATATCAGATTACTCGCATGAAATAAAAGCAGTAACACAGTAAACATGGTTGCTTTTGTACTTTCTGTGCTTTATATCTGAATAAGTAAATCCACTGCATGTAAAAAGGACTTTGGTGGCTAAGACAGATTAATCCTGACTCAGTCAAAGCTATGGACCCTCTTCTCACGCTGAAAAACAATATACCTAAGAAAGGGCACTAGATAGTGATAATTCATTGTATTCAGATCATCACCATTAAATATGGGTGAGGCCAGAGAAATGAACTGTGTAATCTAACAGGCAGCTGGATGGACACCTACTTGCAGTCTGACTCTGTGTCCTTGGAGCTGTCCGTGCAGTAGAAAAACTTTCCTTTGAAAAGCTGCACAGCTATGACAGCGAAGATGAACATGAAGAGCTTGTAGACGATGAGAATGTTGAAAACATTCTTTAGAGAGTTGACGACACAGTCAAAAACTGCCTACAAGGAGGAGAAGGAGGAGAGTGAGAAAGAACACAAATTAGTGCTTACTTACTGGCACTAGCATAAAAGTCCATGGCTCTTTTAACCAAAGGAGTGCTGGAGATGAATGGCAATTGCCTGGGCATTACATCAGTGAAGGAGGCTACTACAGACTCTCAATTTATTTAGGAAATAATTCCTGACACTCCTTAACGAGACTTTCAAAATGGTTGGAAAAAATATTTTTGTCTTCAAACTCTCTCCAGAGAGCTTCATATGGACCCCTATTGGGTACAAAGATTCCAACTGGAGAAAAAACAATAATGGTTCAAGACAACAAGCCTTTCCCACCATTAGTGTAAGTAAATGATGGAAAAGTGTTTTGACAATTTTGTGTGATGAGTTCCCATGTCTAAGTGATGCTTCCCTTCATTTGTTTTGCTCCATGACTCATGTCTCTCTCCAAGGACCCGATGATTTTCCAAATATGTTGAAACATGAGATGCATGTTAAGCCACAAGATGTGACAAATTCTCTGTGAGGATGTTTTCTCAGAATTTCTCAACCACCAATCCCCCATGTGCTTGCCAATTCGTGATTTTGGCGTCATAATAATTGTTCAAGGAAAGATAGGTCATTTCAATAAAGAAAAGACAAAGCAAAGTTGCAGCTGCTGTGGCTAAAGCAAATATCTGTGTTGTAATGCCACGTCCAGGTTTATGTTCCTTATGTTAGACTTTTACTTTGTAATGGTCACATGGTGAATGTACTCTTGTTTTCCTCCTAGAAAACTCGCAGGAAGCTTCTGTGTGATGCTGCGCCCACCCAACACCTGCTTCTGTTCATTTATTTAATCTTTTGCTCTTTGTCACACACTACACTTAAGCTTACACTTACAATTTGCACCTTAAGCTTACTGAGTCATTATATTTTAATATTACTTTATATTTAGCTTGACTATAACCATAAAATGTTTTGCTGGTCACTAGTATTTGACAGTACAGTACGAATGATATTGTCAGAGTTATATGTCAATTTACCTTCAGTTTTGGGAGTCTCTTGATAGTCTTCAAAGGTCTCAGGACTCGAAGAACTCGCAGAGACTTTATGGTCTTAATATCCCTGCCCTTATTATTTCTGTGAAAAGGCAATACAAAAAGATTTTGTATTTCATGACGGCTGGTATATCAGAATGCAATGTGAGGCAACACTGTGCACACAATAGACAACAGCATTTAGTATGCTAGCGAATATTATACTAAATCAAATATAATAATTGATGGAATAATGGATTGGGACATCAATATATTTCAGTTAGCATAAATCCCCCAAATTTAAGTAAGGTTGTTTGATTATTCAAACAATGGAGTCAGATATGTTTGCAGAGATCTTGTACAGATCAGATCCTGAGAATATGACATAAGAAGGTCAACAACAAAACATAATATTTATCATGAGGATGGATGGGTGAAGAAAAAAAAGACTACAGAACAGAGGGTAAAAAGTGTTTTTACCCCATCACATTCCTGGTGGCCCCACCAAAGCACAATCCATGGGTGCATCCACACAGAAATGAGACAGAGATTGGGGAGATACAGAATATGTTTTTGTCCTTCACAATTCTTGCAGATGGACACACTGTATCAGCACATAGTAGGTTCTACATTTTATTCTAGTATCTCCAGGAGGAGGAGGAGGAGAATAAGAAGAAGGAGAAAGTGAAAGAAGAAGAAGAAAAAGAAGCTGCAGTTACAGTATCATCTATGCTGACAAAGTACTCTAACACGTAAGGAGTACATTTAAGACCACTGGACCAATAAAAGTATGGCTATGACTTCATTTTCAAAACTATGTCTAGACACAGTGCTGAGCTCCAAATGTAATAATTTATCCCAGCATTGGTATTTGAAGATCAAAAGCACCACCTCTTGGTTTGGAACTTACGTGAGCGCAAAGGCCACCAGAGCTCCAATCACCACGATGAAGTCTAGAATGTTCCACAAATCCCGAAAGTAGGAGCCATCATGAAGAATCAAACCCTGGTCAATCATCTGTAAAATCAATATTAATACACACAATGTAAGTCTAAATGCTAATGAAATGCTAACCTTGTTGTTGTACCCATTTCAGTGAAGAGAGTCTTTGTGTTTGAAGATTGAGATTAATACTCAGTAGTAGTATTACTGACCCAATGAGGGAATATGAAAAAAAATCACTAAATGCAAAAGCAGCTACAGATACAAATTTCCGCTGATTGGCAATTTAATTTGTTTTGAAAGTCTCATAATTGCTTGCTTTCTGTCGGCTATGAACGCCAATGCTGGAGAGTCTTCACACAGAGCCCAGTCTAGCCAGCACTTTATCTGTGACTACACCTACCTTGATGATCATTTCAAAGGTGAACACCCCTGTGAACACATAATCAAAGTAGCGCAAAACCTGTGCAGGAAAAAAAGAAAAAGATTTTAGCTCCTCAAAATGCTATCTAAATGCATAGGTAAACATGACATTTTGCCCAAAGTATAAACAGACTGCTTAGCAATGATAAAAAGTGAACCTGACTGAAGTGTATGACTATTTACCAACTCTCTACACACCATGAGAGCAGAATTAATTTGATTTTATCTGCAGTAATTTAGACACCGTGGAGTTTCTGACAGAGCTACCTCTGTAAATTGCATTTCCAGGAAACTGGCTGCTGCTAACGATTAACACCCCTTCCGATATTTAATTTGCTTCCCCCTGCTCGGTGAGAGGGGCCTGCTGCTCACCCACCACTGCCACCACCCCACCCCCCAGTCTAATCTGCGTCAGTCATCGCCATCCTCACTGTGCTCATACTGGGTCTCCATGGGAGCTGTTCACCAGCCACTTGACTTTCATTTTTGCAGCTGTTGCTGTGCTGAGTATTTGTCTGTGTGTGTGCCCATGTATTTATCAATGTATCTGTGAGTGTGCGTGTGTGTGTATGAAAGATTATTTGGATTCAGATTGGCCCTGATTAGCCTCTTCACCGTGCCATTGAAGTGGGCTCTTAAAAAAAACATCATCATCAAGAGAGACAGAGAGAGAGAGCGAGTCAGAGACAGCGCAAGCTACTCAGCCTCAGTGGAGAGTCGCCATTCTACTGTTTACAGAAAATCTGTGATATGTTGCTGTATACAGGGCAAGTTGCAGGTGGTTCTGTGAAATTACACATACACACACACACATAAATACATAAATATACACACACACAAACATGCAGAAACACACACACACACACCATTGTCTTTTTCCACTCTCCTCAGTTTCAGAGAGTGGCAACTCTGATTGATTTCTCTATGATATCTACTGTATTCATCAGAGCCAACCCCATTGGTGCTGCCAGGAGAGTTTCAAAAAGTGTGTGTGTGTGTTTGTGTGCGCAATTGTGTATGTGTGTACGTCAGTGTGTCTGTGCCTTTCTCCCTTTGTAGCTGTCTCTATCTGCCTTTTGTCTGTGTCTCTTTGTAAATTTGTGTGCAGCGCTGTGTCGTCGCATGTGTTTCTGTCTCCTTTCAGAAGTGTTCTAATTCGTTTTGAGGCATTCTCAGAACAAAATGGTGTTTTGATGGTGGAAAAAAATATCAATGTGCCCAGTGCAGGTTGGTCTTATGTTGCTTAATTAGTCATTGGAGTGTTTTGGGTGTAACACACGAGAGCCATTTCCCATTGCCTTTAAGAACCAGGAGCTTTATATTTAGTTTATATTTTACGAGCAGGTTTTCTCCACCATTAGAAACGCACCATAGATGCAGACACATTTAACAAAATGATTTTGAAACATCATATATCTACCAATGACCTTGATAAATGGCTATGCTCAATAAGTAGGCCAAGTACATTTCTCCCTTTGTGCCTTCCACAGAATTTTAGTAATGCAACACTGACTTCAAACCAGGTTTGTCCCAGTCAGCCGCAGATCACGGACTGGGAGGGTCAAACTAGCCAAATGTTTAAAAAAGTTCTGCGCTGGACCTCACCCCCTGCTTTAGCTGACACACCTGTAAGGGAACATGTTCATCTCCTATCTAGACAATCTAGAAAAATAAACGATGCGCTCATACAAAGATAGTAATGACAGCTTGCGTCTGTTGCAAAAGCACGGTGCACCTGTGCATGAAGCCCTTGTGTGCGAGCATGTCTGTCCATACGTGTGTGTGTGTGCCCAGTGCCCATGTGAGGTGCATGCGAGAGAGTGCCGATTGCTATTTTGTGGTGGAGCCCCTCACTTTGTTCCAGTCCGAGTCGGTGGCCACGGGGTCCTCAGCAGCCAGGGCAATGCTGCTGGCCGCGATCACCAGCAGGATGGACATCTCAAAGTAACGTAGGTTGACAATGTAATGACAGGCCCTCCGGACACTGAGTGGGAAGAGAGCGAGAGAGAGAAAGAAGAGAGGGAGAGTGAATGTTTTCAAAAGTAGAGAAAGCTTTCAAGAGAATGGGGCTCAAAGAGAATAGAATAGAAGAGAGGGGATGAAGGTAGGCATGGATGGAATGAGGAAGGGAGAGGAAAATAAAAGGAGAGGTGAAAAGGCCAGAACACAGGGGGCATGAGAGGATGGAGAGAAGGACAGAAGGAATTGATTTAAAAGGAGAAGACAGATGTGATGAAAGAAGGAACTCCTCCAGATTGTAGACCACAGCCAGAGGGGAAGAGGAAGGAGAGGAGCACAGAAGAGAGGAGATGAGAGGGGTTTACAGGCAGGGTTGGAGGACAGGCTTACGGGTTGTTGGGTTTGAAGATAAACATGCTGTTGGGTGGGATGGTTTTAGGGGGATTACTGGCCTCCTCCTCCTCCTCCTTCTCAGACTTCACTGCCACCTCCACGTCTTTGGTGTTATCTGGACAATCACACAAGCTATATGATCTCAGCAACACCAACCCAACACTGCCATCTACATCCCAGGGGTGTATGTCATGTAAGATGCCTTGACATTTGAAGCTAGATACAGGAAGCATAGATATTGTGCATGTATTGAATTATTCTGTCAAATTCATTACAGGTCTTTGGTAGCATAGAGACTGCCCCATTGACAATCTCAAGAATTAGCCTCCCTTTGCACAAGGTGATGTTTGATATAGACATGACATACTGATTAAGAAGATCTGGCATTATAAAATAATCATATTGCATGATATCATCAACAATCAAAATCAATCAAACATTTTGACAACGTATATTACAGTAATGCTTTGTAGGTTTCTTTGGAAGACTCAGACACCATAACTATTACAATAACCGTAATTGTAACCATTCCCATGTTCCATCATGTAGTGAGATGCAAAAGGGTTGATTTACCGCCCATGGAGGTGAGCTCCAGTGCAGATGTCTGCACGTCTGTCACCTCGATGACTATGCTGCTGCTGAGGGGTGACTTGTCCTGGCTGAGACTGAAGTGGTCAGTGTTGCCCTCGCCCTCTCCCCAACTCTTGGTGGCTGATAAGGGATCAGCAGTGTGGTCGGAGGAGAGCTGTACAGTGGCGGGTTCATCTTGGGAGAGCTCCCCTCTCCTTCTGGTGTTGGGTGAACTGGATTCAGGCATGGTGGACAAGAGGTCGGGAAAGGCAGAGAATTCTGGGTCATTGTGCCTGATGGTTGGGGCAAAGAGAACAAAGGGCTTTTTTATCTCCATCAAACACAAGGTCTGGAGTCATTATGGTAACAACCTATTGTGTTCTAGGAACTACAGTATATTTACAGGAAATGAAGGCCAGTTTCTGGCCCACATCAGTCATTTCATAGAGGGATAACTCTGCTTTTGTTTTTAGACAAGTTACGTCTCATCTAGACTCAAGTAAACCTGGAGTATGTTTTGTTTTTTTTGTGGAAAAGTGCAAGTATAATATAACAGCTCTCATAACTAAATCAGTTTTTCAACTGACACCATCACTCCTGTTATCATGCGTCACCTCTGCTCATTTCCAGAAGCTTCCCTCTGGCCAGCACCTCCTCCTCCCATGCAGTTCTCCTTCCTCTCCTCAGCAGTGTCAGACGGCCCTCTCTCTCTGCTGACGGAGCGACTCCACTCATCCTGCGAATCCCTCCCACCCCCCTCCCCTTCCCAGGCCTCATGATGCCGCTGTCTCCTGGGCCTCACCCCTATGTCTGGGGTAAGCATGTCCCCTACAGGTGGCCGGATCTTTCGCACTGCCCTCTGCCTTCGCTCACCACCGTTCAGCCGGCGGGCCCCCAGGCCATGGTTGTGCTGGTGGTGGTTGGTGAACTCATGCTTTGACTCGGGCGTGGATGCCCCCTCAGAGCTGGGCACATCAACCACCAGTGGTGGCTCTGGCAGCGGTAGATCCATGGGTAGCGCCAGTTCCGGAAGGCTTAACGGCGGCTCGGGCAGAGTCAACGGATTCTCCCCCAATGTCAGATCCATAGGCAGAGTGGCAGTGGTTGTTCCGGTGCACGCATCCCTGGGCACAGTCCCTGCTGCGGTAGCAGCAGCTGCTGCGACCATAGGGGCGATGACAGGATTGGGCAGCCGGCGCGAGCTGTCGGTCGGGGACAGCGTGGACTTGCGGTGAAGCTCCTGGTGGTGGTTCTCTTCGCCAGGCTTGGTGCTGTACAAGACCTCACGACTGGACATCTGCCGGTGACGGCGCAGCTGGCTAGTGCGCTGCTCCCACACAGACATGGTCATGCGCCGACGACGTTCCCGCCTGGACATGAAAGAGGTAGAGGAGTTGAATGATGGCGCCCTGGAGCTCTCGGCGAACCTCTCTGCCTCCTCCAGGGAGTAGGCAGGCCGGCCCCTATGAATGGCACGTCTCCTATACAGGTAGGGCCTCCTCCGCCTGCTGGAGAGAGACACACAAACACTATCAGGATGGCCAGTTAACACAACACACAATTCTTACATAAATCAAATCTTACTTTAAACCACAGCTATAAATGTACGAGATCTAGATCTAATATGACTGGTAACTCTATAGCATGTTATTATCAGTATTTTCTGTTTTTTATGAAGGAGACTCACTGAAGAATCACAGTTCCATTAAGTTTTCACAAATATCACTCTCTCAAGGCTTTTGAAGGTAAGAAATCCTAAACCTATTTTCAAACAGTTTCAAAACTCATGCTTGTGACTAAATTACACTTTGATATGCCACATTTGTAGTGGCCTGGATGTGTGCACTGACTTAAGATTTTGTTTGAGACCAACTGAAATGAGATTAATTATCTATCTCCAAACAACAGCATGTTCCAAGGTTAGCCAGAATGAGTATGACTGTATTCTCAAGATCAGATTTTTTGGTTTAAGAAAAGCTGTTCAATGTTTTGCTGAGACAGATTGACTAAACAAAGTGAAAAGGCCCCCATATCTACGGCCAGTGCCCAGGTCCATGTGGAATGTGGAGGAAATCAATTTGTCATAAAAATTACGTTGTGAGGCATGATAAATCAGAACTGGAAAAATAGTTTTAATGAATAAAATGGAAAGAAAGCAGAGACATGTCCAACACCCAACTGACACCCAACAAATCTGAAGACAGAGAGAAAGAAACAGAGAGAAAGAGAGAGAGAGAAAGTGATAGAGCAGCGAAGAAAGTTAAGTAATAGGGATGGCTAACGGAAGTGTGTCAACCGCGCCATGAGATTAAGCAGACAGTGTGGAAATTGTAATGAACAGACAGTGTCTACTTACTCGTACTCGCACCCGTACTCTTGTGAGGTCCGTGTTATCAATGAGCGATTGGTTGAAAACAAGACATTAGTGCTTCTGAGAATTCAGACAAAACAGGTCCTGTGACACAATTCAAAAGTGCAGCAGCAAGCTTGCCATTAACAGCAGAATTATCTGCCAATTAGGGTGCTGGATAGACCTGGTCATAAGTTAGGTCTTTGTTTTTCTTGAACTAAATTAACCCAAAAAATTGGGTCTGTGAATATTTTGGTCTGTGTCACAGGATAGGCAAAGCTCACACGACAACAAGATGGTAGGAGTATTAGAAAACAGCAACATCAACATGTGCAACACCAACATTTTCGTATATCAAAAACTTGAGATGTTTAGACACTGGGGAAACATGACACAGAAATAGAACATATATAAATGGTGGTCCATTGGCAAAGCATCCACATAGGTTTTAGTAGAGACAGAGAGCACCAAGGGTTGCATTTCCAGTGTGCATGGCAGCATGTCTTGTCAGTGTGTGTGTGTGTGTGTGTGTGTGTGTGTGTGTGCGTTAGTCAAGGCATTCTTGGTCATGCTAAGTCATTGCAGGAGTCATGCCACTTGGTGTCATGCAGAGGTTTCCCAAAGTATCGTGTACATGCTGCACACCCGTGCTCCGGTGCCCATCTAAGAGGGCATGCCGCCCCCCACAGAGGCTAGCCATGCACCTGGCCCCTACACTCACTCACTCACTCACTCACTCACTCACTCACTCACGGCCGTCCTCACGGCTCCACTGATGTCAGGCAATCAAAGATCTGTCTCTGGCCAGTGTGCTGAGAACCAGAAAGCCCTGTGATATTATATAGCTAATAAATGACTTCTGACAAGGACAGTCTGCACTCCCTGCTCTGTTTACTTGTACTGTGTTATTCTACTGTGTTCACTTTCCTACCACTCTCTCTCTGGCATACTAGATACTACTTCATATCTTAACGTCAATATTCAAAGTCTAATTGATCTTTTTCTCAGTCGTCCTATTACACAAAAGCTTCATCAGATCATTTGTCTTCAGTGGTTCCTAAATTCTATTGAGACTGAAATCTTTGGTTCAACATCTCTCTTCTGCTATCTGCATCCATGCATTGTGGAGTAGATGGCTATAAAATGCATACTGAACCAGCTGGCCCACTGCTGTGTCATGCTTCACTGTAATATCATGTCTGTAAGAGCAACACACTGCAATGGGAGGCCATGCCTGTGGAAGTTCACTAGGTTGACCCCCTGGGATGGGAGTCAACAAGATGGAGTGGAGGAGGAATTTACTGACCCGGGCTCAGTGTTTTTTTTTTCATTCAGGGGCAGCTGAAGCTGTCTCTATGACAACATAACCAACTCATCCCCTTGCATTGGCTCGGAAGCCTGCTGGTAGCCATGGCGACACGGTCGGCTCCATTCGCAGCAAATTGAACTTGTGCAACATAAACCAGGAGGTGGGAAGGGAGGGAGAGAGAGAAAAAAGGAAAGGGGGGCGGGGGTGAACACTGCTGAACACTCCCCTATGACTGCCGCTGGCTTTTACAATTGTCCCCCTGCTCCTCATGCTTAATGCTTTTGAAAAATGCTCTCCACTATTGAGGCATTTCCTCTCTTGTGTGACTAAAGTAACATTTAAACAGCTCTCCAAAAAACTATTTGCAGCTTAATTCCTGTTGTTTAAATCCACAAGCCTGAAAGTATCAGTATACGCCACAAGTTCCATCTGTTCAAACAGTCTCTCTATAACTTCTCCACTCTCTAGCCTAGACAACCATAAGCACAATAGGTACCATGTCTGCAAAACTGTCTTTGTTGGTAGAGTGGTGGTCTTTACACACTGCAGACCTCTAACTCAGTGCTTGGAAGATGGGAGTGATACACCTGGGAGATGTGAGTTTGTGTGTGTGTGTGTGTGTGTGTATTACTGTGTGTGTGTGTGTGTGAGGGGGGGGTATGGGGGGGGTTGGGATGGTGGAGCCAGACAGCAGAGAGCCCACACAGTCTGAGGGGAGTTAGTAGGTGTTAGTCAATGTGATGCTCTAGTGTGATGCCACCTCGGGTGCCAGTGGTCAGGCAGGCAGTCAGGCAGGCAGACAGGCCAGGCAGGGCCACTCTTGCCACTTACTCTGAGGACATGATAGAGGACATGGGTCCCACTTCTTTGGCCTTCTGCAGAGCGTGCTTCTGGTTGAATGCTGCCTCTTCCTCCTCTTCATCCTTTAAGGGTGCAAGTTAGTGAAGACTTGTGTTTTTACCTGTTCACTTATAGCACACAAATAATAACACAAATCCATATTAGTCCTCCTTGACCTTAGCTCTGCCTTTGATACAGTAGAGTAGACCACCATATTTTGATTCATAGGTTACGTAACTAGGTGGGTATATCAGGTGCTGCCCTAGACTGTTTCTCCTCCTACCTCACAGATAGGAGCTTTGCTGCTGTGTCCAATATGTCTCTTCTCCTTCCCCTCTGTCCTGTGGGGTTTCACAGGGTTGTGTGCTGGGCCCTTTAATGTTCTCCCTCTACTGTTACTACTAGGCCAGTGCTGGAGTCACTAACTTCAATAAGAGGACCCTGCCAAACGCTGCATAGCACATTCTCCAAGCAGAAGAACATGTTCAGTAGTAGGCTCCTGTCTCTGTCATGTAAAACAGACAGGCTGAGAAGGTTCTTTGTCCCAGTGGCCATGAAACTCTTCAACGCCACACAGAAGAGGAGGAGTGTGACTGACTAAAGTGTTTAAGTCTGTACTGCACACTGCACTTTAAATCATGCCTTAACATATACATCAAGGCTACCACACATGTCCTGTTTCTGTTAGTTAACACATGTCCATGAAATCCAACATCTCCATAAAGGCTAGGATCAGTATAAGTGCACAGTAGCGCACAGTATGAGTGTGACTGGCTGCACATAATAATAAGACCAGCTTTATTTACAACTCTTGGTCTGAATTCTCTGATCCTCATTCTTGAGGAATACTCCAGTAACATGCATAATGTCTGTAATACTTGGGCAAGGTTTGGTTCACTTTACAGCTGGTTGCAAATGCAAACACAAGTACATCCCTAGCCTCCAGTGAAAATTACTGAAATAAAAAATCCTTCACAACATCATGGTCAAATGTAGACCGTTCTATCTGCCGAGGGAGTTCACCTCCACCATAATAACAGGTGCATACATCCCTCCAGATGCAAATGCCAAACTTGCTATGGACACACTCCACGCAGCCATTGGCAAACAACAATCCGCACACCCGGAGGCAGCATTTATTGTGGCGGGAGAATTTAACCACTCCAACCTGAAGACAGTGCTACTTAAATTTCAACAGCATGTCTCCTGCAGCACCAGAGGAAACAAAACACAGGATCATGTCTACACCAACATTGCTGGTGCCTACACAGCAACTCCCCTCCCCCACCTGGGGCAGTCTGATCACCTTTCTTTGTTTCTCACCCCGAAGTATTCACCGCTCATCAACCGTGTGAAACCAACAAAGAAGATCATCAAGGTGTGGCCAGCAGGGGTAGACTCTATACTCCAGGACAGGTTCAAAGACACGGACTGGAGCAGATTCGCCTAAGTGGCCACTGAAGGCACTCATGTGAACATTGACTCTTACACCTACTCAGTATTGGATTAAATCAACACCACAATCGATCACCACACCCAAATCAGAAACCATGGATGAACAAGGAAGTGCAGCTTCTACTGAAGGCACATGACATTGCCTTCAGATCAGGGGACACACAAGCCTACAGTACATCCAGGGCTGACCTGAAAGGGGGCATCAAGAAAGCCAAGCACAGCTACAAACTGAAAGTGGAGGAACACTTCACAACCTCTGACCGATGCATGTGGCAGGGCATTCAGGCCATATCTGACTACAAGCCCAGCAACTCCACACAGACAGCCATGGATCTGTCCTTCCTCAACAAGCTAAATGACTTTTATGCTCACTTTGACAAGGACAACAAGGATAAGACTGTCATCACCCTCCCCACTGACGACCACCATACTCTCACACTCACTGTCACAGATGTCCACAACACACTGGGCCACATCAACGCCCGTAAGGCCGCTGGACCTGACGGCATTCCTGGACGCGTGCTGAGAGCCTGTGCTGGGCACTTTGCAGGGGTCTTCACAGACATCTTCAACAGGTCCCTGGCCCAGGCAGCAGTACCAGCATGCTTCAAGACCACCTCCATAGTGCCAGTGCCGAAACACTCATCACCTACGTGCTTGAAAGACTACCACCCTGTAGCACTCACGCCTATAGTGATGAAGTGCTTTGAAAGACTGGTTCTGGCACACCTCAAGAAATGCTTGCCGTCCACACTGGACCCTCACCAATTTGCCTACAGAAGCAACAGAAGCACAGAAGATGCAATATCCACAGTGCTTCATTGTGTGTTCTCACACTTGGACAACAAGAATGCATATGCAAGAATGCTGTTTGTTGACTTCAGCTCAGCATTCAACACAGTCATCCCCTCCAAGTTAATTGCCAAACTCGGCGACCTTGGAATCAGCAACCCCATCTGCAACTGGATCATGGACTTCCTGACCAACAGACCCCAGTTTGTTAGGTCAGGCCAGAACCAGTCCACCACCCTGTCACTGAGCACCGGTGCACCACAAGGCTGCGTGCTATCCCCATTCCTCTACTCCCTTTTCACCCATGACTGCAGGCCTGTGTTTGGATCCAACTCCATCATCAAGTTTGCAGATGACACCACGGTGATTGGACTCATCAGTGACAACGATGAGTCTGACTACAGGGAAGAGGTGAAGCACCTGGCTGCATGGTGTGCTGACAACAACCTGCTCTTGAACACCAGCAAGACCAAGGAACTCATCGTGGACTTCAGGAAAGAGAAGGGAAACAGAAATGACCCCATCCACATCAATGTGTTGTGTTGGAACATGTTACCAGCTTCAAATTCCTGGGGACCCACATCTCCGAGGACCTGTCCTGGTCGACCAACACCTCAAGCCTAGTCAAGAAGGCCCACCATCGCCTCTTCTTCCTAAGGACACTAAAGAAAAACCACCTGTCCACTAGCACCCTGAGCAATTTCTACCGCTGTGTGATCAAGAGCATCCTGACTAACTGTGTGACAGTTTGGTATGAAAATTCTGTCGCTGGTCGCAAGGCTCTGCAGCGAGTGGTGAAAACTGTTCAGAGAATCACAGGGACTCCACTTCCTGCCATTGACGATGTCCACAAGAAAAGATGTCTGCGACGGGCATGCAGCATTCTGAAGGACACCTCTCATCCTGCCAACATACTATTCCAACTCCTCCCCTCCAGAAGGCACTACAGGAGCCTCCAGACTAAAACCACCAGGTTCAGGAACAGCTTCTTCCCCACAGCCGTCACACTACTGAACTCTGTCCCCCACTGAACCTCACACTGCACTCTGCTGCTATACCCCTTGGACTGCACACCTGTACATCTGTATATACTTAATACATCTGTACATAACTATCTCTAGCACATCTGTATATTGTACATCTGTATATACTTCTGTATATACTTCTGTACATCTGTATATACTTAACACTTAATACATCTGTACATAACTATCTATATAGCACATCTGTATATTACCCTCATTATCTCTTCACCTTACATGTATATTGCTCTTCTGCCTAATTATTATTCTGCCTATTTATTATTACTACTCTTATCTGAATATAATTTGCTCTTTAACATATGCATGCATATTGCATATACTGTATATACTGCACTTGCTGCTCTTTGCACTTCTGATTAGATGCCAAACCGCATTTCGTTACCTGTATTTATACATGAGTAATGACAATAAAGTTGAATCTAATCTAAGGAGAGATTATGGCAATGATACTGTGGTGGTGGTGGTGGTAGGGCGGTTACCTTGGTGAGTTCCTGAGCATTGGCCAGATTGTCCACAGCAATGGCCAAGAATACATTGAGGAGTGTATCTGATCAGGTTCCGGTTAAGACCAGAACTGTACTCTCTACAATATTACATTCATCACGTCTTGGTCACAGAAACACTGCAAGCCATGACAAGTGTTTTCACAAATACAAAAACAAAAGCGTACTAATTCCACTGTATATCATATTTCAAACAACGACCACTTAAACAACATTTGTTTCAAAGGTATGGTTTAAAATAAATTAAAACTAACATAAAGGAGATGAAGGCAGCACATAAAGGCACACAGGAGTTATTCAGACATAAAGGTCTAAATAAGCCATTCTGTTTCATTAAAATTTTTTATATCCTTCATTTTACATTAGGGATGCACTGATCTAACGTTTTTTGTTCCAGTATAGATAGAACAGAACAAAACAGACAAAAATATAATAAATAGCTTATTTGGAATATAATTAAAAATAAACAAGTGTGTGCCAGTGTCATTACATGGTGTTTAATATTGGTAGGCCTAGGTCTAATTAGGCACCTGTCACTTTAAATTTCTCCACATCAACCTAACCGTGCAGAACCATTGCATCAGTGTAAACAAATATTCATAAACAACTTGAGCAGGATCTTCTTTGGATTATAGGAGAAATATGCATTTTTGCAATATGCATTTTTTGTTATCCTTTTGGTGAGTAACGTTAGGCTGTTTCATTATTGTCAAGCAGACTGAACATGAGCTAAGTCTGTTAACAGGAATCCAGGTTAAATATAAATAGATAAATAAATAGGCTGATTGTTAAAACTTACAGTAAATTACCTTTACCTATGATAATTTTATTAATTAATTAATATCTCTAGAAAAATCTGTTACCTTACCTTACAGCTGCACCTAGCTGACATGCTATACTGTGCCTATACTGTGCCAGCTGAGTGCACAGTAACATAGTAGCACACAGTAACAGCGAGGTTGTTGCAGTCATGAGGTTTAGGAAACGGATCGGCCCATGGATCAAGATTTTCCAAAATTCGATCCAAGTATTTGTCCTATATTGGGACCGATATCTAATCCAAATATTGCATCGGTGCATCCCTTTTGTACATACATCCAAGGGGCATTGGAGGTGCTGGCAGAGGCCTGTAGAAGGATACAGTTCCCAAACAGGGTAAGGACAATGAAGTAGATGGAGGACCACATGCCTGACTTCACCCCACCCTGAGAGCGAATCCCGTCATACATCACCTCATTCCAGTCCTCTCCTGTGAGTATCTGAAGCACATACACATAGATATGCATACACTACAGATAGACGCACACAGACACACACACACTTCAAAATATACTAAATATATTTTTTATGGCTGAAAAGGGTGAAATTAAGAAAATGTCATAGTTAAATTGCACAATACAACATGTACTTATTTAATGTTAATGTGATGTCGACACTAATTTTGTCATTTTGTTGAGTATGCCAATATGAGGGTTATACTATCCTGTGCAACATAATATTTCAAGACAGTATGTATTTGTAAACTAGTTTTATATTAACAGGGCTTAAGTGCTTTATATGGTCTGTTAAAATAAGAAGCAGAATTATAAAATGGTTTAAATAATTACTTTACACAGAAAAGTCATCTTTGGAAGAAAAGTGAAACCTACAGTTCTCATTCCTTAAAAACCTATTTGATCTGATCTAATTGGATACCGGTTTGATTTCTAACCTGAAAGACAGTCATAATAGCGGCTGGGAAAGTATCAAAGTTCGTGGGTGTGTAGTCTTCGAAGGTAAACCTGTACACATGTAAAAAAGAGAGAAGAGCAAGAGGAGGAACAAGAGAAGACAAAGAAAAAGAGTATGACATCTGAGTGGCATCTGCATTTCCTTCATTGATCTTATTCAGGTGGACTGGCTTCCTGCCTGCCTTGCTAAATTAGATTGTTTTGCCTTTCCCCTTGGAGCAATGGACCTTTTCCCCTCATCTTGCCTTTTTATTTTAATTTTATTTTATCCTGTCTAAGGCTTTATATTTCCTTCTGTAATAAAGTGGAATGTTTGGCTTGTGGTCTCCGACCGCTTCAGCCTCTGTTACAGCAAACCTAATAGGAGCCACAAAGATGAAAACTCGATGTGCCAGGCTTAAATTGAATCTTGTCATCGTTTTGATTCAGTAGATCAAGAGTGGGAAGGGAGAGAGTGGAGGGGGAGTGAAACAATCACATTAAATGTTTGGCAGATCCCAAGGAACCGTTAAAACAAAACAAGCTAAGGAAGACAAACAACAACAAATAAGTGAAAACACATTCTGTATCATGGCACAGTTCCCCCCCAAACGCTTGTGCTGATTTTTAGTTAATTTAGTTAATGGTATTTCTTAAAATGCACATGCAAAATGCCAAGGGAGATGTTGTAGTAATAGATTACGTAAACTAGTCTGGAGGGTCCTACCTGCCACCAAAGAGCTGCATGCCCAGCAGGGCAAAGACCACGATGAAGAGGAAGAGGAGGAAGAGCAGGCTGATGATGGACTTCATGGAGTTCATCAGGGACACCACCAGGTTCCGCAGCGATGCCCAGTACCTGGCAGCAAATTTGATAAATATTTCAATACCAGTTAAAATGAGAAGCACGCCTTCTAAATTTCCAGGAATGTTATGAACTGGTCAGAGGATATTATTCATTCACTAAGTCTTGGCTCTATGTCTATCCATCTGAATGGATAGATATTCAATACACATTACACACTCTTTTGTTTTTCAGTTCTCAATGCTGATATTCAGCACTATTTCTCTCATCATTTTCGAATAACAATCATAACAGCAGTTATGACTGACAATGTTTTAAAAATTACTAATTTGAATGGGTGAGCAAGGAGCACAAGAGGGAAAACTTCTTACTGGCACATCGCCACCCTCAATCTCATTCTGAAATCCTCCTAGTGAGGTCCTTGGGTGAAAGCATGTGCGTGTGAGAGTGTCTCTATTGTAGTGGTGGCCAACCTTATGGATCTAAGCAGAGGCTTAACTCTTGGCTTCTCTGGGCACTCACTTAGTTATCTTGAAGATCCTCAGCAGGCGAAGAGCTCTGAGGACGCTGATGCCGAAGGACATGCCGGGCCTGAAGAAGCCCCAGAGCACCTCGAAGATGCTCCCCACAATCACCTGCCAACCCCCATCAGAACACACACACACACACACACACACACACACACACACATACACTGTTAGCCAGTCAGCCAGCCAACACTCGAGCCCCCAGAACTCAGACGCACAGTTCATCACAGCGTCTCCTCTGACACCAATGTCCAATGGCCAATTTAAATTCTGAAAGGACTGTGTAGCTGTTTTTAGCCATCCAGATGTTCATTTACATACCTCTTTTGTACTATGAATATTAAATCCACATTGTAATACCTGAAAGCAGGTGCAATCTAAATAACAGGAAACAGGATTCAATTGACCTGTTGGTGTGCATGTAGAACGTGTTGTATTTTTACAATGACAAACCGGATCCAGGTAAGATCAGCAGTGAGATCACCATGGAAGGACTGTATTCACAAACACTTGAGTGAAATGAAGCAATGCCTGAATTTGTATTCCACAGCATGCGAGCCAATGGGTTAGCGGCGGCCCTTGTCCTCACTTCATCTCTTAAATTAGCATAATATTAATATCCGCTTTCATCAGAACCTTCTTATTCCTATTCTGGTACTGACACCTATTTAATATGTCTTCCCCAGCTTATTGTGGCGCATGCATCTGTGTGAATGCATGTACATGTGTGCGTGTGTATGTGCGTACATGTGTATAGTTTTAGTTTGTATGCTTTTATGTGTGATTGTATGTGTATGTGTGTGTGAATATTTTTAGTTTGAGTGTTTGTGTGTGATCCTGTGTGTGAGTGGCATGGACATAAATAAAAGAGAAAATGACTGCACTCACTCCGCAATCAAAGCAGTTGAAGGAGGAGTGGAAGTAGAGGCGGGGTCCAAGGCCATACATCTTTAAAAACATCTCCGTGAGGAACAGGCCAAGAAACAGGAATTCTGCATAGTCTGCAATGCACATCCATTACAGAGTATTTAAAGAGGAGCCATTTAGTTGCCTTGTCTTTACTGCTGCCTTTACAAATACAGTTGCTGTTTATTTAAAAGGAACTACTGGAAAGCATAAGAGCAGACACAAATAAACTCTACATCCCTCTATGGTGGCACACAGTTTTTTTTTCACTGACCATTGCTGCCACCAGTGTTGGGAAAGTTACTTTGGAAACATAATGTGTTACAATTACAAGTTACCCTATCTAAAATATAATAGTAATGTAACCATTTCAATTACTTTTACAAAGTAATGTAACAAATTACGAATTATTACTTTTGGATTACTCTTCTACATTTTGAATGAATTTTCAGTTTTTGAAACCTGGCAGGGTCAGCCTTACTGTACAAAACTATTATTAATAAACATATAGCCAATGTTTCTGCAGAAGATATTCAGATGTAACTGAAATTGTAATATTGAATATTTCTTTAAGTAACTGTAATTTGATTACACATTTTGGGATGTAATGTAACTGATTACTGTTACCTTAATTAAATTACATAATTTTGTTACATGTAACCCATTATTCCTCAACACTGGCTGCCACATATACCAGCCTTAAAGGCCTAGTCAGTACCACAGAAGAACTGGACAGGACTAGTATGGCCTGGACTCACAAAGGAAGTTGGAGAGCCACTCAGGCTGGTTGTGGTGGACGATGGCCACACAGAGTGTGTTGAGAGCCACCAGGCCCAGCACGGTCCAGTAGAAGGTGTTTGTCTTCACCATTCGCCGCACCGAGATGCGCAGCATGCGCTCCTTGCGGCGGAAGTATGCCATCGGACCGCGCTTGGCACTTCGGATGCTGGCTCGATTCAGAGGCATGCCTGGCACAGGAGAGAGAGAATGAGGAGCAGAATGAGCAGTAATGAGGATTAGAGCCAATCAGAGTGTGACTGAATTGTCGGAGTGTAACTTTCTCTGAATTGTCTAATCAAAGTTGGTAAAAACTTTCTTTACATTATCACACACACGCACACACACACACACACACACACGCAAGCACACAGTAATAATAAAAAACAAAAGTAGCACCAGCTCTTCACACTCTGGGTTAGCTTTGACTAAGGTAGCCCTGCAGAATTAATATTACAGCCCTAACCCATAGAGATGTCTGTGTATGGATCGTCTCCCGGGCGCCGGTGGATACCCTCTCCTCTCTTCTTGATAGTGGCTCTCTTCAGTACTGCAGATAAGCACACCTCATGTTAGCATGAAGCTAACATTTACACTTGCCCTATAATGTATACACACAATGACAACTCCAAAAGATTATCTATGTATCTACAAACACACAAGTGAGGAGAAGGCATGGATAGTGGATTCTAGAAGCAAAGCTGAATAAATAGATAATTAGTCCATTAATATGCACTGACTACTTAGAGCATATGCGCAGTGTATAATGACATCAAACACTAATCTCTCTGCAGGGATTTGATTAATGTGAAAATTATATTTGTAGTAGCTATCTATGGAGATGTCATAAAACATACACTAATTCCAAACATGTGCAAAACATTGAAGAATGTCAAGGATGGCTTTAAAATCCAAATTAAGCTGCTTCTTGAACATCCAAAGAGGCATGTTAAGGAGGTTTGCTATATATAACAGATGCAAAATGATCATAATTAGCTGCAGTGAAGCATAGGAAACAGATACCATGCACAGCTGGCAAAATTTCAACCAAGATATTCACTGACACGGTCACAAGACATCTTTACTGAAATAAAGTCCCTGAGTATAATTAAAAATGTAATTTCCCTAGCTTGTGTAACACCCAACCCAACATTTTCCAAAGGTGTCCTGACATTCCACTTCACAGTTACCATGGCAATAGCGATGTAAACATGAATCAAGGCAATTACATGTCATGTATTAATGCCCTCCCAACTACTGCCACTCATCTGTGGACTGGAGACAAGGGATTATTTGACTTTTGTGTTCTTGAGCTTATCAGTGCCCTTGAAATTGCCACTGTTTGATTTTGGTGGCCCTATTTGAAGTCTTTGTTTAACCACATGAGTGGATAGGCAAAGGTTTTGTTTGCTTTGTGAGGAACATGGAGATTTTGCAAGGAGTAATAAACATAAGTTCCTCACCATGGTTACTGTCTGTTCCCCATTCAGACAGCATGTCGGGAGCTGTCAATCAACGTTTGAATGGGAAAAAAAAACGACTCACTTGAAGCACCGTTTGGAGAGAGAAACATGGATCAATTTTCACAAAGGTCATTAACCTTTTGTGTGTGCATGGGTGTGGCTTGTTCAGATATTTCAAGACAGTGCCTGAGACCACAGGCTTTTGAACAGGAAATCTCTGTGTCTCTACACTGGCTCCTTATTACTGATGCTGGAGCATTCGCTGGCCGAAATGAGTCTTGCTGAACCGCATTAGCACATGGGCACACACATGCATACACTTAAACACCTCAACAGGTTTCCATCCAACAAGAGATTAGGTGTTTTTAATTTTTACTTTCTATTATGACTTTGCTGTGTCGAGACTGAGGATCATGCCAATGTTGGCTTATTTATAGTCGGGGAGTGTATACTCTTGGTGCAGAGAATGGATTTTTAAAAGAAACACCAAATGTCAGAATGGCAATATGGGCAGCAGGGATATTGAACACACTCACAAGCTAAACTTCTGGGCTGGAGAAGAGATGAGCAAATATAAAAGGCACTGGTTTGGGACAAGCTGAAGCAACAAGCAGTAAATTATGTATGAGAGGCACTGCAGACACACAGCTTTAGGGGGGAGAGAAATGGGTTTCACATTCAGTCTTACCATCCAGAGCAGAGGGCCCTGAGTTTTTACTCTCCTCTGCCAGCATCACCTCCTCTGAGAGACAGGAAAAAAATGCAGGAGAGAAAATGAGAGAGAAAGGGTGAGAATGAGATAGAGAACAAAGAGAAAGAACTATGTGAGATGGAGAGAAAGAGAGGTTTTGTTTGAGTCTGGATAAACAGGGATTTAATTTGCTGCACACAATACACACTCCCTCAATGAAAGCCTGCTCCTCAAGTCTTTCAGTTCTTCTCTATAAATTTTTCTATTGAAGTTGATTGTGTGACTGGGGACAAGAGCTTTCACCTGCTCGATCAATCCAGGCGCGGTAGCCATTGAGCTCTCTCTCGATCTGCTGCTGCCGGCGCAACTTCATGAAGGCCCGCCGGTTCTCCACCCGCTCCCTCTCCTTTGCAAACTCTCTGCAGGGGCAGACAAACACAAAGGGCAAAGGTAAAGTCTGGGTTTAGATGCAGACTTTACCATCTGAATTGAAAAATTATGAGAAACCCTGATCTCTCGTTTTCCTGATTGCATAAAAGCCTGTAGGACAGTTTAAAGGACCTATGAAAGACCATTTCAGAGTGCTCTTCACTACAAGCACAGACAAGGCCAAAGGAAATCTAAGAGAAACCCCAGCTCCATTTCTTTGTTCATATTTTAACTGGGCCTGCTTGGCTCTTTCAATTTTAGCTCCTTCATCCCACTGCACTCACCCTGACAGCACTCCCAGTACCAGGTTGAGCACGAAGAACGAGCCGATGATGATGAGGGGGATGAAGTAGAGCCAATTCCAAGTGGGGTTTAAGGCATCATTGGTCTGTGTCAACAACAAGACAGGTAATGAGTGAGGAAAGAGAGAGAGAGAGAGAGAGGTAACGAGTGAAGGAGAGGAGGTATTTGGTATTGGGCAAGGCCAGAGACAAGCTGAAAACTTTTTCTCTCGAGGGAATTTCTCCAATGGCTCCCTGTGATTGGAGGTGACTGAGGAGGTATTTTAAGGAAGAAATAAGGCAAAGGAAGGGCAAATGTGTGTGAGTGCCTGTGTGTGTGTGTGTGAAAGAGTGCATGTATTTGTGTATGTATGTAAGTCTGTGTGTGCCCTTTCTCTATCCTCTTTCTATCTGTGTGTGTAGATTTGTGTAGATTTGTGTGTGTACTTGTGTTTGTGTGCACGTGTGTGTGTGTGTGTGTGTGTGTGTGTGTGTGTGTGTGTGTGTGTGTGTGTGCGTCTCTCTGTGTGTGTGTGTCTTTGTGTGTATGTGTGTGTGTGCATGTGTGTGAAATGGGAATGGTGGATCCATCAGCAGGGCTGTCCAGAGTGGCCACTGCATGTTATGGCAGTTAAGCAGGTGTTTGTGAGCAGCTGTGGAGAGAAGATGTCTCACTTGACC
Source organism: Tenualosa thibaudeaui (assembly GCA_027481765.1). Classification (NCBI taxonomy): domain Eukaryota; kingdom Metazoa; phylum Chordata; class Actinopteri; order Clupeiformes; family Clupeidae; genus Tenualosa; species Tenualosa thibaudeaui. The sequence continues at coordinate 373,174 of JAIFZK010000173.1, read as the reverse complement.
ACCACATTCATGCTGCTGCAGCTACTGCAGGTACACAACACTCCTTTACAGAGAGGAACCACAATATTATCCCTGTGTTTATTTGATACTCTAGAGAGTTACAAAACTAAGCTAAACAAAGTATACATCTAAATCTGAGTCTCAATCCCATGTTATCTGAAGGTCTACAGTTTAATCAAACTCACCCAATAATGTTATAGTAGTAGGGGTCAATTGCTGATTTTCTGATGTTCTAAGATAGGATGCAGTACATTCTCTGTAGTTTGGCTCAGAAACACAATTAGCTGCACAACACAAAGCCCCAGGAACAGACAAAATGCAGAACTGTTCTCAACACAATGAATTCACTCCATGAATGTGACATTTCTATCTGGAATCATACCTCCAGGGATAATTTAGTAGGTCTAGAAACGAACCATAGGGCCTCAGTAGCTGTTCTCCCAATTTTGGTTGGAACAATCACTTGCTCTATCCTTTTAGAGTTGCATAGAAGTACCCTAGCGGTAGCTTATCAGGCTACCTATTGCGTGCAGAGGCAGGTTGAAAGACAACTGCTGATTCCGCCTCTTGGAATGAGCCTGGTCTATCGGTCATAGCTAAACTATACAGTTTTGTCAGGGTAATAATTCAGTTCACTGAACAGAGATCTGTTGTTATTATCTAACAGTTGTTCGATTAGCTGAGCCTTATGGAGGAGAACGCATTGCAAGCCAAGCCAATTGTGGAATAGTGCTGCACAAATATGTTAAATATCCTAAATTCAGGAAAAGGGCTGTCTATATTCCTACCTTGTTCAAATCTTATCTCAACTAACTCAGTCTCGCCTAAATATATATATATATATATATATTCAGACAAGGGAAACCTATGCATCATATTGGATCTTAAATTGCTTCCAGGCAAAGTGCCCATCTGCCACTAATGAAGCAAGGTGGAGTTCGGTAGATTGAAGTGGGAGAGTAAAATGAAGTGAGGCGGAGGCACAGAACCGCCTGCTGATGCCTTAATTCAGGAAGTCTAAAAAGCCTCAACTCCTTAATAGAAAAAGAATCAGTGCTATTGATTGGCCCAGCAGCTGGCCTGGGTAGAAGCGAGCAGTCTGTTCCTCAAGCAAAGAGCAGGAGAGTGGAAGAGTACAAAACACAAATATACACACACAATCACATTACACATACACACATTGTGCGCACACACACAAACAGGGGCACACACACACACACACACACACACACACACACACACACACACACACAGGGACACGTCCAGTGGTGTCAAATGCACAAACATAAAAATATAATTGCATATACACACTAATGCGCACACATACCAAGAAAGACAGGTCTTCACATATATATGAATGCACTAACATAAGGCAGTGGGTAAAGGTAATGTGAAAAGTGTAAAGTGAAAAAAATAAGACCATGACCAATATACATAGGTTATAGCTTTGCACTGTGTACATAGGAAATGTGCTAAAAAAAAATTTGGCTGGTGGCTGGTGAAGCGCCACTGCGTACTGAACAGCACCAAGAGTGTTAACGCACCTTGGGATATATTTATATAGAACAACCAGAGCGGGGAAGGCAACCAGAAAAAGAGGAGAATTCTAATCTTATTTGGCGTTACCTAAGAAACCTTGTTCAACTCCATTTAGAAAATGTAAAAATAAATACAACAGGCTCCAAAAAAACATTTTCATCCAAGCATTCCCTGCAGATGCTGTAATCAGAGTGGATATAAATGACTTAGCCATGCATCCATTTAATTGCTTCAAATGTGTGTATCTCTGTGTGTGTGTGTCACCAATGAATAAATAATGGGTAAGACTGATGATTATAGCAGTTTGTACAAAACCATCCACATAAGTTTACTGCACTGGACCCTGTCAATCAGTGTCCTGCAGAAGAACTAGCATGGTGTGACAGAGGAGTGAGGCGTCCATACATCACCTGGTTTGGAAAGTGTGTGTAAGCGCCAGTGGCAAACCCACACCATCTCTGACTACCCCGGTTCCGCTCACACCTGCTGGCAGTGTGATCAAGCGGGTGATCACTCAGAGGGCACTGCCAGGAGCAGTCGAAAGGATTTAGCCGAGTTATGGTGGTGAAGCGGGGAAACAAGACTGGAGCGATGAATTACCTGCTTGGGCACTAGTGGCAAAACACTGGAGGGTCTAATTAGCTGCTAGGAATGCAGAACTGCTTGGCTGCAGGCTTACACATGGCCCATAATAATAGACTTTTATGCACCATTCCCTTGCTCCTCTGTGTGATCTCACTATAGCAGGCCAATAGCATAAGAGAGAGCACAATGACTGGAATTTATTGACACCTGATGAGATAGGAGAAAGAATAATAAATAACTCCTCTAATTTGTAAAACTGAACATTTAAGAGGCATGACACATTTTTCAAGACCAAAATACTTGACTGAATGGTTTCATGATTTTCATTAATTTAAGGCCTTCATTAGTGCTTCCACTGGGTGAAATGGCTCAATATGGGTCAATTCAGTTGAGGTTAAAGTGGGATATTTTTCTCCTTCGATCTGTAGAGTTCAGTGGGTTTATACCTATAACCACTGCAACCTGGCTTGGGGTATCGCCTCGTCACTCACATTGTAAAGTACCGTGGTCCAGCCTTCCATGGTGATGCACTGGAATACAGTGAGGACGGCAAACAGGATGTTGTCAAACTGAGTGATCCCGTCGTTGGGGCCGATCCAGGCAAACTCGCTGCAGTTGTAACCGCTAGGGCACTGCCGAAAGCCGCAGGGATATTCCACATCAGAAATGTCCAGGGTCTCGTTGTCTGTTGGAGGCAGAAATGCAACAGTGAGTGCAACATTTCCAGTCATCAGAGAGTTCTTTGGCCCCTTCTAACTCCTGAACTGCACAGGTGCATTTAAGACACATTCACATTGATGCTCTGCCACTAACAAAAATATAAGAGGCTTCCAAAGTCCTGAAAGACTCCAAGCTCACCATATATTCATCACAGAACTATAAGCACATTTGACATTATTTCAACTGTTCACTGTAAACCTATACTGCATGTCCAACACTCCATTAAACCAGAGTGCATCTGACAATGCAGTTATGCTGCACCACTCTCTCAACCGCGTGGTCAGCAGTAACAAGGTCCCAGTCTGAGTTTTCACATCATCATACAAGCACCTTCAATAACCTATGAGCACTCAACATCAATCTGAGCCATTGTGCTCCAGACAATTTTCAGCAGCGCAAGTAATTACAAGAGCGCTGCTGGTAGTCTGGCTCATTCAAAGGTTTCTGTCTGCTAGCTTTGTTTAAGCTAACAGGTGTAGCTGTGCACACACACACGCACATAGTTGGGGGTTTTCAGCTGCATATGACATGCAGCTATTGTTGTGCTTGACCATGGCGGAGAGAAACAGCAAACAGTGGGGGATTGTTTGTGGCCTGTCATTATAGGTGCATGGGGCCCCGAGCAAAAACGATTGTTGTGTGGCGGCCTTGTTCCAGATGTCCGTGCCCACGGGAGGCGGAAGGTAATAGATGGTTGTTTGCGGCTGTGAGAGATTTTGTTAACACCAAGAATCTGTTTTTGAAATTACAACTACTAATTTTGATATTCACTCTGGTATTAGCAGATCTGTCTCTATTACTGTAATTGACAATGGACCCCTCAAGAATAAAATGACATTAATTGGTATATTTCTGAAAAGTAAAATTACTGATAAAAGCTTACAGTGAACAGTAAAATAATGATCAATTCCTGCAATGCGTCTATTATGAAAACAGTAGCATACTTTGCATACTGTATTCATTACATTTGCTTTAATGATCATTTCTCCACTAAACTGATTGTACCTCAAGTCATTTTCTGACAAACTCCAAGAAGTAAAATTCAGGATGGTTACTTCCCATCATGAGCCTCACCCAGGATGTCGGGCATGGCCTTGCAGGTGCTGTGTAGTTTGCCGCTGTAGAACTCCAGGCCAATAATGGCAAACATGAGGATGGCAAAGAAGAGGAGAAGGCCAATCTGCAGCAGGGGCACCATGGCCTTCATGATGGACTTCAGCACGATCTGTAGGCCTAATACACACACACACACACACACACACAAAGATGGATGCTAATATACATACATGTTTCGGCTAATATGTACATTTGCACACACGTTAAAAATAAAAGCACTTGTTCTTCTGCTCGTAGATGCAGGTTACTCTGAGGCATAGTTATTCAGCTGTGTGTGATGTTTTCCTAAAATGCACTTCAGAATAATCATTCACACAATTCACAATTCAAAACACAGGAGGGGGGGTTACCAGCAGAGCGATTTCAGCAATTTCATCATGGCAGCCCACAAAAAAAAACAATCTAGCTGCCTGTGTCTGTTAACTAAATGCAAATAATCGTCACTGCTTCCCAACACTACTTGGCCTCCATGAACAAGATGACTCAGTGAAATAAGTGATGCTAAGTGAGCAGAAATGTACTGGATAAGCAGTCACAAATATTTTGTTCATTTTCATCTAGGAAAAAAGATGGATTTCTTTAATATTCTTGGAATTGTTTCTCAGAAGCTTATATAACATTTCCTGAGCCAGTGAAATCCCCTTACAAATTCATGATTCTTCACTATGCTCTCCATATTTCTCTTTATTAATAATTTAATAGTGAAGATCTGTGTGGGAGCTTAACAGTGCATGAAGAGCTGGATGGATAAATAAATGTAAACAGAAAGTTGTAGAAAGATAAAGAAATTAACAGATAGAGGTAATAGGTAATCAGACGAAGTGGCCTCCAGGTAGTCAGACAGGAAGAGAGACAGGTTAACATACAGACACACAGACAGAGCTCACTCACTGGGAATTCCAGAGACCAGCTTGAGAGGCCGGAGCACCCTCACTGCCCTCAGAGTCCGCAGGTCCACAGGGATGTTCATGTGTGCACCAGCTGTGGCCAGGATTCTAAGGACACACACACACAGGTTAAAATGGGTTAATATGACCTCCAGCACAAGGAAAAGCATCGTGTTAAAGGCATGAGTTACCCCTCTTTCAACAGAATACTTTAGGCAGGTCATAACAACCAGGTGAAAAAACTGCTACAGCACAAAACTTCTCCACCACCTGGCAAAAAGGCCTCTGAGTCAACTCCATTTTCAAACCACCATGTTTCACAACTGGCCTGCAACTCTACTGGAAAAGCATGGTGATAATAAGGTGAGCTCTACTGAATACTGCCTCACTGACTCTCGTCAGCATCTGCTAGCCATATAATTAGCCCCATAAGAAAACACCCAGCAGAAGGCGTTAAGTGGTGCGAGCCGAGCCACAAGTGCAGACAGCTGAAAAAGCCGAAACACGCCATTCCTTTCCTGGCTCGCACCCGGCCAACCATCAGCTGTGTTGCTTATTGATGGGTTTGATGAGACTGTGGAGGCACAATGTGTGATAGGTTAATACAGCCATTTCACCAGTCCATTTCAGTTGACCCAGCTAAGTGAATTTCAGCCCACGTGTCTCTCTCTCTCATCATCATCACTCCGACACCATCATCACCTGCTCACGTCAGAGCATTAATACTCTATGAGGAACTCAAGGTTTAATGCCAAGTGAGTCTGCACAAGAGAAGGGTAATGATTACAAAGGTAATGAGGTAATATGGTGGCCAAACGTTCTTACCATCTTACACCTCCAGAGGCGAAATACATTGATTAATCTACAACCCTTATCTCAGGGTCTTGTAATTATGACCATAGGCTGGCAATGACAGCCACATTACCGTACATGATGAGGGAAGCATTTGATGAATTTGTCTCCTGCTGAGAATAGCAAGCTGTGGCTGCAGGTATGCCTGAGCGGTTATTAATGGGCTTGACCTGTGAGTCATCTCTCATATTTAACATGTGCACGCACACACAGACACAGACAAAGACACAGACACAGACACACACATTGCTGCAAAGAGGCTGTGAAGCTGGCAAACTTCAGGTCCAAAGCTTGGCTGACCCTGTGCCACTGGTGAGGTGGGTGCCACACATCAGAAGCCAAACACAGGGCAGGTGGCTGACCCTCTAGATGAACCATCCTGCTTGAGCCACTCAACACTGACGACTTCAGTGACTGTCTGTAGGGCAGTGGTGTGGTGATGTAACATGCACAAAATGGAATAACTAATTCATCAAAACTAAAGCATCAAAAATACAATACATTTTATGTACAATAAATAATACATTTTTGTTTGTCTATTATTTAGTCCTAATGATAATAATAATGTCTTCTTTTCAGCCATGATTAGAGAATGTATTTTGTTCACCAAAATATTTCACATATACTCAATTAAATAACATATAGAGTCAGAAAATGAGTGGAGTGAGAGAAGTGGAGAGGACCAAAGGGCATAGGGCTTTAGATAGAGCTATCTGATTAGTTTTCTGAAGAAAAGGTTGCCCTGGTAGCACTAGAGAAAGGGATGGCAGAGAAGGACAAGCAGTGAGACAGCACAGAGGAACAGGCAGGCAGAGATACATTTGAAAGACAGTGGGATTAAGACAGAGAAGGGAGAGAGTGTGAGAGAAAGAGAACGTATGACAGTGAGTGGGAGTTTGGGTATAGCCCATGAAATAGATCAGGCGGCAGCAGTGGAGACAACACTGAGGACAGCTAAGACCTCGGCAGCCAGAGCCATGTGGGAGGAAAAAAGAGATAGAGAGCAAGACAGAGAGAGAGAGAGAGAGATAAAAGAACAGAAAGTGAAGGAGAAGAAAACATGAGAGGAGAGTGAGGGAAGAGCAGAGGAAAGCAGGTCTAAATGTGATTAAAGGGAAGGAAGAGGCACAGGCGCCTACCACCACCTCACACAGGGCATCTCAGGTCAGCCTCTCTCCCACCAGAGTGGTGCGGGACCTGTGCCTTAGTAAATGAGCACACACATCTCTGCAGCACTGGCTCCTAATCAGGGTTAACTGCACTGCTCCCCATAATCAAAACAATGTCTATTTCTATTGTTTTCTACGAAGTCCTGAGGCTAAGCGTGAATGGATTGCATGCAGTTTCTTGCCATGACAATCTGCTCTCCCCCCACACAAGTTTATAGAGTTCACAAATCCACCCAGCCAAAACCTGGAGAGAGTGTGTGGTGTGTGTACACTGTAGGCAGTGTGACTGTGTGGGGAAATAAAAAAAGCCTTTCTGCCTTCAGGATGTCTGGCAGGGTTTGAAGTTCCACACGCTTAACAAGGACTTGGCCCTGACACTCTGCCCCCCCTCCAGCTCCCTCTCAGGTGTTCAGCCCTAATTATCTGAGAAGTTATCGTGTCTCTGGTAAACAAACACTTAGGTACACAACCCTGACACACACAGAAACACACACACTCTCTCTTTCTCACCCTCTCTCTCTCTCACACACACACAAGTACACAACCCTAACGCAAACACACACGTGTACACAACCAAGACACACAAATATCCAGGCAGTGTTCCTACCTCATATTCATAAGTACAGCTCTTACAGGTGCAGTGTGTGAACTGGGTGGGGAGTCGTAAGAGCAGCCTTAAAGGGTAGATGAAGGAGGACACTGTTACGAGAGGGCCTCATTATAAGATGCTAATGTTGTCCTTTACAAGACATGACTGCCAACAGAAAGTGAAAGAAAATCTCATTTTAGATGCACTTGTATCTCAGAGGCCAGTGGCAAGAGTGTGTGTCATGTGTGTCACCTCACAGGACCCTCATTTGCTTGCATTTTCTTCACTTTTAGAGTAAACTCTTGAAACTTGACTAATTTTGTCTGATAAAAAAACATGAAGGGGTCTGTTTAATTTCAAAAGATGAATGTGTACTCAGAAGAGATACTCACTGACTGTATATTGGCACTAGTATCAATCCCTGGAATGGAGATATGGCTTGGTCTTAAGGCAGCACGAGACAGGGTTGAGATGGTGTCTGTGTACTTGGCATAAACAATATTGCAATGATTTACCTGTCTCACAGTTTAGACTGAGAGCTCTGTCAACTGACAAAACGTACACGACATAGAGATCCCTCTGAGCCAATTACATTGTCAGCCATGTTGCATTGGGGTTATCTAATGAGTCATATGTAGGTGGATGGATCCATAATGGGCAGGGCCATGGAGAGACAGCTGAAAACAACTTCGCCGGGGGGGGGATATGTGATATACCATGTAATATGAGTGAAGAGATCATGAGGTATTTTACTGATATGAATGGGTGTGACATGGACGCTGAGCTGTTTTTATATTATCTGTATTTAAGGCAAACCGTTCCTTACAGCAACTAGCAAGTAACACTGTTGGAAAGGTCAGGTCGTGCAGTTTCACGTAATATGCATTTGGAACATGAGGGAGCAAAGAGACAGGGGCTAGAGCCCCCAAAACATCACTGCACACGCTTGATAACGGGTTAACTAGGCAGGACGATGGACAAACTGGGTAGAAGGCTAGATTATCTGTGACAATCCCAGAAGCAGTTGAAAGGACAAGAGCAGGTCATCTTCCTGTCAGTCCTGCCTCTATCTGTATACAGGACGATCTTTGCTCTCCTTCTTCTTTCTAAGCGCCCTGCCATTACCATAGCATGAACTGTGACTGTAAGAGCTCTGTGAACACATGGAGGAGATGCTCCTGGAACCCCTGTAAATGCAATCTTCAGTGCCACATTTGCAGGTGGAAGTGTGCTAAATTATCTCGTCATTTCATACCCCCATTACCTCTCTTACCATGTCAAAACTGGAAATGGCACAACTGACAATGAAACTCATCCCTATATCCCAAAAACCAACAAGAACAACAAAAACTCATTTCATTATAATTTTAGCTCTCGCAATCAAAGATAACACACAAAATGTTCTTTCCCTCAACTTGGCCATGGCACAGACAGCTGCTCAAAAGCCTCGCAGCCAATTTACAAACATACAAATGTAAAGTTGGTATCTGTTTCAACGTGATTGCACAGGTCATAGACTTTGAGTGTAGCAATAATCCAATTATAGCCGCAGACTACGCAACCACTACAAGCCGTATTGTGACAACGATTAGTCACATCTGGGGTGTCAAGACAACCAAGTGTCAGCCATTTTAATTAAGACCTGGGAAAGAGATTAAAATAGCAGGTCCATGCAGATTGGAAACACACTGGCTCCCACTGTGATGACAGTGGTGCAAAAACAGTCTCTGCTGTGGCAAACTGCAGGCAGAGCCCAATCAATATGACTGTCACCTTTTGAGCTTTAAATTAAGATGGTGTTAACTTCCTCTCTGTGTCTGTGTGTCTTACATAGATCTTAGTGGATTTGCTGAATCACAGTGGTAATCAAATTTAAACACATTTAGTGTTCAATATGACGGAGAATCCTGTCCTGAGTATCTATTTTATGTCAGTATAATCAATTTGGCACTCTTCCTAATATTTAAATGGAGATATCTGTGGAAACTATACGTCAGTAGTCACTGGGTACCTTTGTGCATTATTGTGTTGTACAGGCACGTCCATCCAGAATACCATATCCAGAAAAGAGATATTAAACACTATGCACTTCATAACTATTGAGTTCTAGTGTATAAACACAAGATAAGTTCAGCATCCAGCCTACAGTCAACCTATGGTATCACTGCTCCATACCTAAAAGATGAAAGCAGAGAGTCGTTCGCTCTCTCTGCATGTGCGTGTGCATGTGTGTGTGTGCGTGGGGTGAAAGCTGCTGCACAACATTAAAAGAGCACAAAGGCTCCATCCACACACAGCCCCCTGCCTGCCTGCCTGCCTGACAGAGCTTTGCCTTGGCTGCTCGTCCCATCCTGGAGGACTCACACCTAATGATCCTGCCAGCTCCTGTCAATGGCTCTCCTCGCCCACTACCCGGCCATGCCTGATGGCAGGACGAGCGCTATACATCCACACAATCATGGAACAGCCCTGGCTAAATATATCTATGGGATGGACAGGGTTGCTCATCACTACCATGCACAGACAATGTAACACAGCCAAAAAAGTGATGCACTGTTGAGAACCACATAAACGTGTAAGATTGGATGTTTGGATTGGCGTTAACGCCACATAAACGTGTAAGATTGGATGTTTGGATTGACTTCAGATCACTCTGTATATAAACTGAACACATGGGGCAAAAGACAATGTTATTCAGATTAAAAATAAGATGACCAAACTTCATATATTTATTAAACATATCACAATGTAAATTGAATAGAGAATGAATGCATTTGTCACATAACCTGCAAACAATGGGAACATCTAATGAAGCCTGTCAGAATAAGGGAAAGAAATCACGGTCGCCATTGTCGTGGGTCCATGTTTTTCCACAGTGTCTGTTTGTGCCTGATTAGGCAGGTTAATTGCTGGCCGTCTTCTTCACCTATTGAGCCGCCAGCGAGCTTTGAAGAGGGGCTGTTTTGTGGCAGATGGCATATGAATCATTCAGACACCCTGAATCAATTATTCATCTAGGTTGAAGAGCAAACACTTAGCTAATTGTCACAAATGCTGTGGACCAATAGATGAGTGACAGGCAAACAAAGACAACGGAGAAAGAGACAGAGACAGGGGGAGAGAGAGTATGTGTCATTGCTTAAGCCTCTAACATATATTCAATGAAGACATGTTGTCAACAGTTTCCATGTGATGTGTGCTGTAAGTCTTCTAGTGTTGCCATTGACTGCAAGAAGTGTTTTGTATGTGTCTATCTTCCCTGAAGCATTGGGGAATGATGCACTGCAATGCTTACTAATTCTGTTTAGCTAAGCAGGCTTCACAGCCTTCACCGATAACACTCCTCACCTCAACCCTAACCAATAACATATCCTCTAAAATACAGTACATGTGAAGATATGTGAGAGAGAAATAAAATCTTCAAGAACAATTCACAATTCAAGTACAATTGTACAATTCAAGTACTTTTTGCACACATTTTCACACATTTAAGTATTTGCATGTAAAATCCTTAATATCATCTCTCTCTCTCTCATTCTTCACAGCCTCTCTGTCAGTCAGACTCTGGCAGCGGAACGCCGCCCTGGCAGCCATTGCAGTGTGAGGAAAACAGTCATGATACGCGGCTTACACACTCATTCCTGATGACTGCTCTGTCAGTGGCAATTATTACACACACACACATACACACACACACACACTAAAAGAGAGAGAGAGCAGTAAATGTTAACCTGCTTGTGAAAAATGTGGCAAGAAAACTGTCACGTTGTTTATCCATTAACACTTCTCAAAGGAATTACGAGCAGGTAAAGGGGGAGAGAGTGCATAGAAGCAGAGGATGTAGTGATTTAGCACAGGTTAGCCAAAGGAACATTGGGTCACTTTCTACTGCCCTCTCACCTGTCCCTGTTCATCAAAGCTGCCTCAGCCAAATCTGCTGAACAAACATCAAATGAAATTAACAGAGGCCGCATTAGTCTTCTCATCTTTGGTGTCTCTTGTGGTTTATCAAGCTATTTCACAACTCTTCTTATGACTTCAATACAGAACTGAACTAAAATGGTGACTAAAGTTGTCATGAGCCTGCCCGCTGTCTCACCGGTCTGGGTCTTTTTCCACCACACCTGATCACGATCACCGGCCACACCCACTCGCACTCACTCTGTCAGTCACCGCCTCTGTTTTATCATGCCTATTGTTCTGTCTATTTAAACTCCAGGACGTCTCTCTCCCGCTGTCAGATTGTCTGCAAATGTATGGAGATCCTGTTCTGCAAACGTGTTTTTCTGACTCTCGAACACTGAATCGGACCGTCTCGGCTTCTCCTGCTCTCCTGCCCCGGTAACCTGATCTGCTGTCTGTCCCTGACTTTCTCTTTGCCTAAATCTTTGTTTGTGCCTCTGCTTCCTGAAAGGAATACCCAACTCATCGTGAGTCCAGCTCTGTTGTGGGAGTTCTCCTGGAAGAGTTCACCTACATCCTGCCCTGTCTGCTCTGAGTGAAAGCGTACGTCTGTCTGCCGACCACTTCCTGAATTCCTGCAGTGTTCCACGGTCTCCATTGCCACCGCCATTACTCCCGGTGACTCTCCTGCCTGCTTGTGCTCCGCTCCTGCCCACTGTGCTACGGAGTAGCGCTTTCTCCACTTCACGAGTTGTTCTTGACGCTCCTGAATCCCGGAACCCGGAACGTTTTGACGGTGATCCCTCACAGGTTCCGGCATTCATCACCAGCTGCAGCCTCCAGTTTGCCCTTCAACCCAGGACTTTTTCGTCCGAGGCAGGTCGCTTATGTAATTACGAACTTGACTGGTCGGGCTCGACTGTGGGGAACTGCAGAGTTTGACCGGCAAATGCCTGCCTGCGCCACTTTTAGTGTCTTCTCTGGGGAGTTGCTGAAGGTTTTTGACCTAGGGTCCTCCAGCGGTGAAGCCTCCCGGGACCTAATGCGTTTTCGCATTCGCAGGGGAATCGACTTCTGAACCCTGGCGAGGTGCAGCGTGTGGAATAGCGCGGTGTTGGTGGACGCCTTCTGTCATAGTCTGTCTGACTATACCCAACCATGGAGTTGGGTCGTGCCACTCTGACACTTGACCTCCCGCCTTTGTCTGTACTGTGGCGGTGAGGGCCACCGAGTTGTTTCGTGTCCGTTAAAAGCCGGAGCTCACCGGGCCGAGGCCAACTTTATGGATATCGAGCTTGCTTGTCAGCTGGGTTTGGGGTGCCACCATCTGTCCTCGCCTGTTCCCGCCCGAGCCTTGGACAGACACCTCCTCGACACAGTCACTCATCTCACAACCCCAGTAACTATGTTGTCGTTGGAGAATCACTGTGAAACCCTCCAGTTTCATCTCCTCTGCTCACTGGGCCAACCACTTATGCTGGGCTACCCGTGGCTTCATCAGCACAACCCCCGACTGGACTGTGAGACTGGGACGATACAGGAGTGGGGAAGGGACTGTCACCAGACCTGTCTGAGGGGAGCCGTCATACCTACCTGTCTGGAGATCGTCAGTACCGTCCCCAACCTCTCTAACGTTCCCCTGTGTTACCACGGGCTCAAGGAGGTCTTCAATAAGTCGAAGGCTACATCTCTGCCTCCGCACAGACCTGTCGACTGTACTATTGACCTCCTGCCGGGAACTGCACCACCCAAGGGGCAACTGTACTCTCTGTCTGCACTGGAGAGAAAGGTTATGGAGGACTATATTAATGAGTCTTTGGTGGCTAGAATCATCCGCCCATCATCCTCTCCTGCCGGCACCGGGTTTTTCTTTGTCGGAAAGGACGGTTCTCTCCGCCCGTGTATCGACTATCGGGGCTTGAATGGCATCACGGTTAAGAATAAGTACCCTCTGCCACTGCTTTCCTCCGCTTTTGAATTACTCCAAGGAGCAACTGTTTTTACCAAGCTGGATCTATGGAAAGCTTATCATTTGGTTCGGATTAGGGAGGGCGATGAGTGGAAAATGGCGTTTAACACCCCTACTGGCCATTACGAATATCTGGTCATGCCATTTGGGCTTACCAACACCCCCGGGGTTTTCCAGGCCCTAGTCAATGACATTCTCCGGGACATGCTGAACAAGTTCGTTTTTTGTTACCTGGACGACATTCTGATCTACTCCAGAACCCTGACAGAACACACCCGCCACGTCCAGTTGGTCCTTCAAAGGTTCCTTGGCCAGTTCCAGAGAGCCATAAGAAGTTACAGCAGTTCTTCAGTTTTGCTAACTTCTACAGGAGATTCATCCGGAGCTACAGCACGGTCGCGTCCCCGTTAACCTCTCTGACCAGCACGAAGCAGTCGTTTAAATGGACCCCAGCTGCTGATGTGGCTTTCGAAACCCTCAAGAGGCGATTCACCTTGGCTCCCATCCTCCAGATGCCAGATGCAGACCGGCAGTTCATAGTGGAGGTGGACGTGTCAGACATGGGCGTAGGACCTGTGCTCTTCCAACGAGCAGCGGAGGACGGCAAGTTGCACCCCTGTGCCTTTTACTCTCATAGATTATCACCTGCCGAACGGAATTATGACATCGGTAACCGGGAGCTGCTATCAGTTAAACTCGCCCTGGAGGAGTGACGCCACTGGCTAGAAGGAGAGAAGGTTTCGTTTCTGGTGTGGACAGACCATAAGAACCTGGAGTACATCCGGACTGCCAGGAGGCTAAACTCCTGTCAGTGTCGTTGGTCATTGTTTTTTTACCAGATTTAACTTCTCTCTCTCCTACCGGCGCAGGTCTCGCAACGCGAAGCCGGATGCCCTGTCTCGGATGTTCCAGAGGCTCCAAGTTCCCTCCGAGGAGCCGTCTTCCATCCTCCCAAGCCCCTGTGTCGTCGCCACTCTGACCTGGGACATCGAGGAACGGATGACAAAAGCAAAAAGCATTACCAAGCTTACCGTCGGCAAAGGAGACAGCTCAGGTGTTACTGGAACAAGTGTTTCGGGTTCATGGGTTACCCAGAGACGTTGTGTCAGATCGGGGACCACAGTTCGCGTCCTCTTTCTGGAAAGAGTTTTGCCGCCTCCTAGGGGCCACTGTAAGCCTAACATCTGGTTTCCACCCCTAGTTGAACGGCCAGTCTGAGCGGATCAACCAGGAGTTGGAGAAGGCACTTAGATGTATGGCATCTAACAATCATCAGACCTGGACTTGACATCTGCTGTGGGTGGAGTACGCACATAATTCACTCACCAGGTCTGCTACGGGATTATCTCCCTTTCATTGTGTGTACAGTTATCAACCACTTCTGTTCGCCTGTCAGGAGGGCGAGGTCACCTGTCACTCAGCTCTCGCCTAAGTTCGACGTTGTCGCCGAACCTCGTCACAAGCCCGGGCAACCGTCCTCAGATCCATAAACAGCTACTCCAGGGGGACCAACCGACGGAGGACTCCTGCCCCTGTTTATCGAGTGGGACAGAAGGTGTGGCTCTCCGCCCGGGATCTGCCCCTCTCGGTAGTCACGCAAACTGGTTCCCTGCTTTGTCGGCCCGTACCCCATACAGCCCGTCCACAGTCCGACTTCAGTTGCTCTTGGGTCCTCATTTTGTACAGTCTTACAAAAGTATTATTAACTAATTAAACTTTCATTAAACTATTTACAGTAGAGTGAATAGACAAATGCTTTGTCAGGCAAGTTATACTTCAATTAGGTCGCCATGGAGGAAACACAGTTCAGTCAAAAACTGTAAATAACACAATAGTATGTTTGGTTTTGTGACTGTGTGTGCTCTCAATATGCTCTGTGTGGCATTGGGGAAGCTGCTCCTCCTTTTCCTTGAGACAGGAGACAGAGGAAACTAATTGTGTGGTGATAAACTGCAAGGGGTCTCAATGCAGGTGCATTTTACATATAAGGTGGTTTGATGAGAATGTGACTCATAACAATCAATCAGATCAAGTTTTTGTTCGAGTCAAAAATTTCCTATAGTTGATATTTTCTTTTCTGTTAATGGACAGGCACTGTATCATTCACATTTTCAAAGTTATCTCATCATAGTCACATGTCATGATTACAACATCATCTTATTTCTTTACTTTGCCATTGATATTTTCAGATGAAGAAAAAAGATTGTTCTGTTGAACTGGCACCTGTGCCCCTTTACTCCACTCCTACGTCACATAAGGCAACTTTCAACTGTGTATAACATCTGTTACAGAGCAGCCTGTTGAATATTTCCCTCTAATAAATTCAGAGCCATATTAGCCTGTGGTTAATTTAAATTTTCTTCATGGTAAATTTGTCAGTGCTAAATAGGGACTTCTGCTCATATGCAAAGAGGGGTAAGAGTGCTCACTCACACAAGTGAAATATTTAAATTGATTACTCAAATCTCAGATCACCTCTCACTTCAGCATTCTATGGGGCTTCTATGTTAATTAGCAATAAAGTTGTTTGAAGTGGAGTACAATATGTAGTACACAACAGGTATACGTAAAATATTTTATAGGTCTGATGATATGAAAGGGAAAAAATTTCAGAATTTTTCCAAAAAAAAAAAAATGCATCTGTGTGACAGCCCTGTCATAATGAATGGCACCCTGACAGCTGAGGACCCTGAAACCCTACCCGTGGTTGCATAACCGCCCCACGCTGACTTAAAAGGGCCGCTGGGCTCAACATCCTATGTCTATATATGTCCCAGTCACTGGAACCCCTGCAGGCCACAGAGCAACTTATTCATGCCAAACCCCTTGCTCCACACTCACTTACACACACACTCACACACACGCACACAGCTTTCTCTCTCTCCATCTGACAACAGCAACTAGCTCCATGGGGTGTCCAGAATGACATTTCACATGGGAGAGGGATGGGCTCTTACTACACTCTTTTCTGATTGGTCAATAATCAGTGATCAGTGGTCACTCATGCAAAATGTTATTTTCCCAGCTTTTTTTAATACACATTGGTAAACTGTGCAGGCATATAATATATCATAGTCCTGTCACTAAAAAAGACACATTAATTTTTTTCTTTTTCGTTACTGTAATGTTTGATAACACATGCATAACAAACTGTCCACATTCACAGTGATCATTTGCTTTTTTAGCTGAATGCTCAGTTAAATCTCACTGAATTATGAATATTTCATGATATTAAGTGACATCTGCTCATATATTTAATAAAATCACAGTAACAAATCATAATTACTCATACTGAATAATAACTGAATAATTACTGAATTAATTCTAAAAAACAAACTTTCATTATTGATGTTTCGGTCAGTCTGAGGTGAATGATCTCTACTCACAAAATGATATGCTGATGTGAATTTGAAGCAAAAAAAAAACAGTTTTCCCTTGAACATTCTGGAGAGCCGTATAATAATGTTTTGTAAAGTGAGACTTCACCACAAAACTATGCTCTTATTACCAGTTATTTTTAGCTTGGTTTTGTTGAATTGGATGTGGCCTCCTTATGAGGAAGCCTTAGAAGTAGCCACTAAAAATGGGCAAATTAGGGCAAAGACCAACTACGATGCAACAGTTGGGCAAATTGACTATACAACTGAAAACTAGAAACATGGTATGACTGCCGCAGTGTATTGAAATGTGGGAACCGTTGGTATGATGAGTTTGTGGTAGGTCAGTGTTGTGAGGTGAGAATATGTGTGGGAACGATTTGCTAGAATTGGGAATGGATGTGGGTTTTGAATGAATAACTGTTGTTGAATGAAAATATTCTGTGTGTGTGTAAGAGATGAAAGTATCATCTTTCTACAGTAGTAACAAGTTTGAGGCCAAAAGCTTCTAGTCATTGCTACTATGTAGCATGTAGCCCTATCCTACTAGGGCTACATGCCTACAAAGATTCATGTCCCCAAGCATTTCAGTGTCCTGGCAATTGTTGATGGAAAATCTGTGAAAAAAAAAAGAAAAAAAAGGGGGAAAAAAAATTGACAAAATGACCGTAGGCAGTCATAATAATCCCTCCACCTCTCCAAGTCAAGTAGTGCAAGTCTTGTTACGTTGGCAGTTCCTTGATCTGCATGCCGGAATGAGAGTTTAGCTCCATGCCATGTCGGCTTACAAGACAGTAATGTTTAATTTTCTATTGGTCTTAAGGCACACCAGGCAGAGTTTTTAGGTTAATTTCCCAGCTTCATAATCACTTCCATGATTAAATGGCTCATTACGGGTTGAATGAAGGCTCTCTCCTCTGCCTCTAAGTGTAGATTGTGTGGTTACTACATCTGCAGGAACTGAAACCGCAAGGCAGTGAAAATGAAAATGAAACTGAAGGAAACCGAAGTTGCATTTTTTACCGGCTTGTCAGTCAGCATAACACACGAAAATGATCATCACTGGATCATATTCTTTGGTTTGCAAAAAAAGTCATATGGATTGGTGAGAATGTACAGTGTTGTTGCAATATTGAGCAAGATGCTAACGGGCAAGATGCTCATGTTCTAATCTGATTCAATGATCTGTCAGGGCTCCCACACCTTGGTTAACATCAAATTCAAGGACCACACACAATGGCATTTACCTACAGCTACTGCTAATATTTTATCAATAAACTTTTTTAATACCATACAAATTCAGTAAAAGACTAGTAGTTTTTTGTGGTGTGCATGTCCTGTAGTCTACCCAACCCCTTTGGCAGTTTTAATTTTGCTTTGTCATGTAATTGGTTCTTCATTGGCCACGTTTACATGATGTTTTTTAATTCTGAATTAATTATTCAGAATTAAATATTTTGTAATTAAAATATTCTCCTTCGAGTTTACATGGATATTATAATTCCGAATTAAGGTTTACATGGAACATACGTTAAATCTGCTTTATTTAATTCCGCTCAACATTGGGAGGTCAGAAAGGGTTCTGATTAGGCAGGGGGCACACGTACATATTAACGTCTACCGAGAGAAAACACACACTTCAGCTGGCTACTGGCTTTTTTGTTTTGGTTCAAGACCCACGTTCGCTGCGGGCTGCCATCTTGCTGTGCGTCATCGCGTCAGAAGGGCAACCCAACGAGCATGCACTGAACAACCGGAATTATTTTTAAGATGAATAAACGTTTACATGTTCGACGTTTAAAGTAATTCCTCTTTAAAATAGGAATAAACCCCCCACTTAAATCGGAAATTAAGTTTAATTCCGAATAATCTTCATTAGGAATTAAGTGTTTACATGGTCTTTTAAAGTGGAATTAATGTTTATTCGGGATTAAATTAGTTTTATTTGGAATTAAAGCTCTCATGTACACGCAGGGATTGTTTCACAAAAAATATTTGCATTACAGAGGATCTGGGGGCCCTCCCTCAGAACATTTTGAAGAGAGTAGACATCCATTCCTGCATTCTGGCGCATTTCAGTAGGTTGCAGCTTACCTAAAGGAATAATCTGGAGTAAAACGCTTTCTAGGGCAATTTTTGGATGGTTAGGAGTTCATACATTGAGTCAGAAAGTTTGTTTTTGGCAAATTCAACCGAAAGCGATAAAGCAATGGAGGCAATATAGCAACATCAAGTCACCCCCCCACCCCTGTTAGACTCACATTTAGTCTAATTTATCTAGATCTCTTCATGGAGATTAGGCTATGTGTGGTAGAAAGTATTGCAAGCATCAACCTGTTTTTAACTAATGCCATGGCAAAACATCTGTCAAATATCAACTGATAGAACTTCCGCCCTTTTATTTTATTGATAGGAATACATTTAAAAAAATAAAGGCTACACACAAACTCGTAATCATAACACCCCAAAGGAAAATCAATCGGGAATAATTTTTCAGTGACGCATCAATTGGAGAACAAGACGTTTCATGTAGATAAAGAGGCTTACGACCTGCAGTCAATCTTTGAGCCCATCTGCGGTTAGAGCTTTATTGTTTCTTGTCTTGACATATTATTAGATCTTGCTATTAACTCAAAGCCTCTTGTGAACAGATAAAAACAGTCTGATTTGGCGTGAGATTTTCTGCATGGGGGTGAGAGCATGAGACTGATGCTGAATGCATGACAGTCGCGCAAGATGCGTGAGAGTTGGCAACCCTGTGTACAAGAAAAACAAGAATGCAGTGCCGAATGAACAAAGAACTTTGCCAATAAAACATACAGAAGAAGAAACAAACTTTTACAAACTAAAAGTCATCATAGGCCCTGCGGAATCAATGTAATTTAAAACGGACTCGGCAAAGTAATGACATAATGACAGCGATCGTCATCCATGTGAAGTTGCAAACCCCAAAAGATTTGTAAGGACTTTCAAGGATGGATGTCTTTTTATGCCTATTTTCAAAATCTTCCAGGACCTTGAACTTATTGTTTCAGATTCTCAAATTTTCATGGATTTCAAGGACCTGTAAGAACCCTGTCTATGCTAAGCTAGAGTTACATGTGCAACTGTCAGACCGAGAGAACGGTGGGATAAACTGGGGAAAATTAAAACTCAAGGGCAGGTGGAAAATGAGTATATTTCCTCATAAGGTGGCATGGTCCTTTAATCTAAATCCCAAACCTTGAGTCTGCGATAAATATATAATGTATCAAATATAAAACATAATGAAAGAACAAAAATGACTGAAATGTACTGAGCAAGAGAGGAAAGTGTGCTGAGGACCACATTCCTTCAGGTCAGGTCTTGGCTGAGAGTGATGACAACAGCCTGTGAATGACGCTATTGGTTTCTCCTGATGAGAACCAGCGCCTTGAGCTCATAAAAGATTCATTGAGGATAGGTGCTAGGAATGACGCTCATGTGCTGATGGGGTGTGTGTGTGGGGGTGGTGTATTTGGTGTGAACCAAAAGTAAGAGCTGAAAAAAAGAGTTACCTATATGAGTCCAAAATCACTCTTTCAATCATTCTTAATGCAACTGCACAGAAACAACAATAGTGTATAGAGTAGCACACAGCACTTCCCAGCTAGGGTCTATAAGCGGGGACAGGGGAGGTAAAGAAAACTAGGCTATCCTTTCACTTGATGTAGTATAAGTAGCCATTATTAAACTGAGATAGAGGTCAGCAGCTCCTGAACCCGTCTGGGGCTTGTGGTTGCTTCCCAGACATTTGTTTTGCCATGGTGCTCTGATTTCTGCTTCTCTTACAATGCAGCATACTTAGTCACCTCTGACACTCATCAAATGCAGGACATGGCCATGTTACCTGCATGACCCACAGCAGTCTGCACAGACAGGAAAACTGACACACTGATTTTTTTAACTACTTATAAACAAATAAACATTTACATAAATAAACATAAACAGTCATAAACATTTGAGCCTGGAACCTAGACTAACTCTCTGCAACATGCGAGAAAACAAATGAAGTAGTAAATATGCTGTAGAAAAAAAACAAACATTAAATGCATGCAAGTTATGTGACAGAATTGTTAGTAGGTTGTCATTTTAACACCAAATGAAGAACACAGGGAATTATACCAATTATACCATAGAATAGAATTATGCCATAGAATCCCAGAAACATCTCTAAACCAACAGTGAATATAGAGCATGTGGTATGGTAATATTGATGGCAGCTAGCTAAAAGTGTGTCCTCAAATGAGTAAGCACCCCAGCAGGAAAGAAAAACAGACAAAGAGGAAAAAGAGAGAGATGACGGGTAAGAGTGAACGAGTGTGTGTGTATGTGAGAGGGAGAGTGTGAGAGAGAGAAAAAGAGAGTGAGAGTGAAAGTGATTATTGGGCCTGTCAAGGGTGCCAAGTGCCTGAGAAAACAATTACGGGTCTCGGACAGGTAGTCTTACAGGAGTTTGAAATAGCAAACAGACTAGACTGGAACAAGCTCCTTCCTCTCTTTAGCCACTGGTTAGATCCATGAGGAAGCCTTGCATCTAATAGCCTGAAATAATTGCAGGGAAGAGGACAAGGTATAGTTTCATAAGTACAAACAAAGTATCATAAGTATATAAAAAGTATTATACTTTAACTATCCTATTTCAAGGTGTACTTAGTACAAACTATGCTATTTTTGTCAGATTAAAGTACGCTCAAGTGCACTCAGAGTTCTGAAACACTACTAAAGCATTATTTGAGTAAACTTGCATCATAATGAGCATGCTAAAATGGCACCACTTTTCCCAAACTTCAAGCACACTACTATGCAGAACAGCCAATTATGATCCAAACACACCTCCAACTCATTTAGGTTCTGTGACCACTGTGTTGTAAACACTTTAAAAACTGTAACCGTAAAAACTATTGTGTACATTTTGTGTACAAGTACATTTTGTGAACACTGTTGTCATTTGAATTACTGTTATTCGTCTTTATCTTTAAAGTGCACTCTCTGTCACAATATAGTTATTATGATGTCTACTCTCTAGGCATTAAAAACAGATGGTGTGATGGGTGTGGCACGGAGAGAGGCAGTCTAATGCCCAGTAGTGAATTTTCCCCTGCCACTTCAGGGATAAGTTGAAAAACAGAATGGTCTAGTTAACAAAGGATTTTCTCAGTCTGTCCGTTGAGCATGACAGTGACAGGAGTCTTCCACTGAACATGCTTTTCTGCCTGTTTAGTGTGCTGTGTAGGGGGTAGCCACAGAGCGATAATATATTTATGACTGCTACTTTGAGATGGTACTTTAGACCAGTGTTTCCCAACCTTTTTTGTCTTGTGTACCCCCTGAGCCTTTTTGTCGTACCCCTCACTCATACATGTTGATGATTCTCAAAAAGTAGAACGTAACACAACTGATTATTTGTGTGGAGTGCCAATTATTGTCTCCCCGGAGAAACTAGTTGTAGCGCACACATACCATTTTATTGACGGGCTTGATATGAAATGACTGAGAATATTTATTTATCATCTTGGAAATAAATTATTATGAAATATTTCCACATATCCCCTGCAATGTGCTTGTGTACCCCTGGTTGGAAACCAGTGCTTTAGACCTATGTTTGCCTGGGGTTGGGGTGTCTAACTTTTTCATTTTAAAATTAGTCAGTCTTAAAGGCACACCAGGCAGTGTGCTGTTTTTAGATTAATTTACATAGTCATTGTTGGTTAAATGGCTTATTATGGGGTGAAAGAAGGCTCTTTCGGCACCCTCTATTGCTTAATCGTGCAGTTACAAGCACTTTTAGTTTGAAAACATGAGCCAGTGTTAAAAGAATCCCTGTCTGGTAAGGTATGCTAACCTTATTGACGTTGGCATTGGCTATGTTTAACTTGATTTAAAAACACCTTTTACATGAGGCATGAGACATAAAAAACAATGGCAATTTACGAGTGAAAGGATTTTCCAACACTTTTAATAAAACCGAAAACATTCAGAGTGTTTAATCGCGCTTACAAAGCTGACACCAACATCAGTAATATAAGGCCGACATGTCTAGTTGGGGATCCTTTTGAAGGAAACCGAAACTGAATGAAACTGAAATTGCAATTATTACCTTGTCAACATAACTCCATGAAAATGAACAACACTGGTTCCTATGCTTTGGTTTGCAAACAAATCCACATGGATAGTTGAGGAAGTACAATGTTGTTACTATTTTTTAAATCAGTGCTTGTAAGAAGAGCTCCGGAGGTAAAAAAAAAAAAAAAATGGTACTGCGTAAACTCCTAAACTCAGTCTAACTTGCATGAGACTGGTCTACAAACAAAATGAAGACCTGTCTTACACTGTCCTCCTGTGGAATAATCTCCCCCCCCACATTCGACAAGTGGACACTCTCAATACCTTTAAGTCTACACTTAAAACCTTCCTCTTTACTGTTTCCCATAGTTAGGGATGGTGCATGGCAAATCATCACTTCTCATGGGTCTTTTGGAAGGGACTGCCTCTGCTGTTGCCCCCACTTGCGAGGCATGGCAGCCACTGACCATCCCTGCAGTGGTGCTGGGTTACCATGCATCATACCTTAGTTATGCTGCTATAGCCTAGTGCCGCCACATAACCTTCATGTGTCATGCCGTACAACTCTCTCTCTCTCTTTCAGCTCTCTCTCTATTTATATATGTGTGTGTGTATGTGTATACATATATATTTATGCGCATATAGGTATGCCCAAATTACTGCTTTCTGCTTTTTGCTTCTGATGTGCGAGCCTGGCCTAATTCACTATTTTCCTCTGTCCACATTTATCTTTGCTGAGTGTCATCCCTGCCTCATTCCGGCGGACTCCTCTCACCCTCCCCTCCTGAGTGGACTACAACCAACACTACGGGAGGCACATGTCACGACCGACTCCCCATCACAGAGGACCTTCCTGGACGCCGATGCTGGGCCCCTCCCCTTCCTGAGGCTTTGTGATTGACCCCCCCTCACAATGGCGCTGTCAAATGGACCCTTACTGTTACCCCCATGACCCATCTCATTCCTTTGAGTTTGTCACTATGCCTGGCCGCTGCTACATTGTCCAGCCATAATTCCTGATAACCACCTATAGACTGACTACCATGTATTGTAAAAGTGGGATAATACTCTATTATGAACTATTATGAACCTTAGCTAAAACCATAGGCAACTTATAGTCTGTCATGGTTACTACTGATTGTAATTTTTCTCCATGACCCCTGGCAGTTGGGTTAGCCCCTTGAGTCGTGGATCTGCGCAAAGGTTTCTTCCTAGATTAACTCAACATAAGGGAGTTTTTCCTTGCCCCTGTTGCTCTTGGGTGCTCCTTCTGTGAAGCGCCACGAGACAATACTATTGTAAAAAGCGCTGTATAAATAAAACTGAATTTAATTGAATTGAATTAAAGTGAAACCGTCCCCAGATTTCTCGTTTAAAGCCCAAAACCCCAAAACAACATTAGGTAATACAGTACATACATACATATACATATATAGTATACTAAAGTGCACTCTGAAAGTTCTGAATCACTACTAAAGTATACCTGCTTCATAATGACTTTTTGACCACTTTTTTCAAACTTTAAGTACACTAGAATGCTTAACTTACTATTGACATTTTATTAATGCCAACATTTTGGGAAGATAGCCAGAGGGAGTTAGGCTGATGGGTCAAGACTATACATCAAAATGACCAATAGACAGGGGTCAATCCAAGGGGCGGAATCAATGATTTTCTTTTAAACTCCCTCTGTATTCAATAGAGTTGGCAAGAAACCCAGAAGTCAGTAGTTTTTCGTGTTTTCGTGTTAAATGAGGTGTTTATTTATATAGTCCATTTTATACATAAAGGAATTTCAATGTGCTATACAAAATAAAAGCAAAGTATAGTGGATGAAAGAAAATAAAAGCACAAAGACTTTTTTTGTGAAATTAATAAAGGCATAGCATAAAAACATGAAAGTTAAAGAGAACAGAGAATAAGAAGAAAGATAAGCGAATGATTAGGAGAAAGCATCTGAGAAGTTTGGTCTTAAGTCAGGATTTGAAACTGCCAACAGTAGGGCCATTTATGATGTCTACAGGAAGTCGGTCCCATAGCTGAACTGCATAGCAGCTGAGAGCTGCTTCACCACACCTTGTTTTACCAGTAATTTTTTCTCCTGTGACCTGAGAGACCTAAGTAGTGTGTATTGTTGAAACATGTTAGATAGGTAAGGTCCTGTCCCATTTAGTGATTTAAACACAAGCAGCAATGCTTTAAAGTCAATTCTGTAACTTACAGGGAGCTATGCAGGGACTTTAGAATGGGAGTAATGTGGTCAGTGCATTTAGTTTTTGTAAGAACCCTAGCAGCTGTGTTCTGGACCAGTTGAAGATGTTTGATGGTCTTTTTAGGAAGACATGAAAATACCATTGCAGTAATCAACCCTACTGGAGATAAAGGCATGGATGAGTTTTTCTAAATACTTTTTTGTAGTTAGACCTCTTGCGAAATGTTTTTTAGGTGATAAACTGCTGAGTTGGTGATTGCTTCCATGTGACTGTTGAAGTTTAGATCACTGTCAATGACGACCCCAAGATTTTTAGCAGTCTCTTTTGCTTTTAGCCCCTTTTTGCCTAGAACAGTGGCAATGCTGAGTATTTTCTCCTTTTTTCCAAATTTAATTACTTCAGTTTTTTCTGTGTTAAGCTGAAGAAAATTGTGTGACATCCAGTTGTTAATTTGGTCCATACGCCATCAAAGGGGACATAGTCATTAGGTGACGAAGCAAAGTAGATTTGTCACACATAATGCAATGTCCAAAAAATGTGGACTTATTATTTTTGTCCATAGGCAATTGGAGGAGACCAGCCAGTCTCCCTGTTAGAGGCCATCAGCAAGAGATTACTAAGTAGAGGAATGGCTTGTTTAAAGGCTCTCTGTGCCAGTAAATATTTGATCTGTGTGAGACATAATACCCAGACTTTAAAAGAATCAATAAACCCACAGGAGATAAGCTATTGCAACGAGTGGGAAAATAATCTGTTCAAATGCCCTGGCCAAACATTTGCTGGTATCATCCTGCCATGTCTCTCAAAAGTCTGAGTGAGACACAAAGTAAAACCTGCACAGTCCTCATATACATTCATGTCATGAAATATTAACTGCACATTTCCATACACCATCTTCAGTGTGTGTTCAATATAAGCTGACTCTGAGTATGTATGAGCAGGAGTGGCTCCATGCTCCATCAACATTCTACTTAGGCATTCAGACTGAAATAAACTGAACTGTATGCACTGTATTTATGTTTCTTTTTGTTTATTTGGGATGGTGCTTATTAATCAACAGACAGAAGCACTGTAAATAATGCTGAGCTGAGTGCATGGACTAATTTTCATCATCATTGTTCTTAAATAGGCAACCTAAAATAAAAACAGATTGCTTACCACATGTCTCAACACAGCTAAAACACACACATGCAGACTGGAACCTAGACGAGTGCAGTGTGTACTCAAAACTGACAGTGATGACCATGATTACAACCCATGGAGTAAAAACACATAGAGAGCTCTGTTATGTGTCTCCAGTTTCTCCTGTCTGCTGAACACAGACAGGTGTGTGAGGAGTGCCTGCCGTCGGTGACTGTTGCATTCACAGCATCAACTTGCTGGGTCATGGTTACTTAGCACATATTACTGTAATTGGGTACTGTCCTTGACAGGAAAATTGAGATGAGAAAAAATTCAGATGACAACCTTGTATATGTGAATTGGTGTATCACTGAATATGTCCCAGCTTTTTTGTGTGTATCAATATATGTGTTGTGTCTTTTAGCATTAGCGTTTGTGTGATTGAAAAGAAGACAATAGGCACCGAGACAAAAAAACATGAGCCATTTACATCATTCTGTCAATGTGTTGATGGAGCACTGCAGCGCCCTGAGGGACGGGAGAGGTGTCAAAGGCCAGAAAGGCAATGAGAAGGGCAGAAAGACACCCCCAACCTGTCCACAAACATCACAGCAACAGACAGAAGATGGATAGCTGTTTATCTCTGCCTGTCTGTCAGTGTCTGTGTGTGTGTGAGAGAGAGACAGAGAGAGTGAGCATATGTGTGTGTGTGTGTGTGTGTGTGTGTGTGTGTGTGTGTGAGAGAGAGAGAGAGAGAGAGAGAGTGTGTGTGTGTATGTGTGTGTGTGTGCGCATGTGTGACAGAGAGAGAGAGCAGAATAGTAGAATTACACGTCGTGTCATGTTGGGATACACATGTGCCACTACCTCCTCCATGACCCAATAATTAGCAAGAATGCAAGATGAAAGACAAGAAAAAGTGGGGACATAAGCTAAAAAGGTTGAACAAAGTTGGATCGAACTAAATATTTTTCATCTCCTTCTCTCTCTTCAGTTATAGATTTATGGTTTGAGAGAAAAAAATAATGAGGATCACACTCGACTGAAGTTCATTTAAAGTCAAGTGAATGCCTTTCCCTTTTAAAGCTACTATGAACCTGAAAAGGATCAAGCCAAACCTTTAGGTGACAGCAGTGATTCTGACCACCTTCAAAACCTCACAACCACCTCTGAAACATGAACCTCCATTTCCAACATCAGAAATGAGATGTAGATCATATGAGAGAAAGAGGGAGCAAGGCAGTGATAGATAGGGAGGGAATGAGAGAGTGAAAGAGGGTGGAAGGGGGTGAATAGAGGGTAAAAGAAAGGGCGGCAGATGGTATGTTTAGTGGGAGCAACTGAAAAAGAGAACAGGAAGAACTGGAGAAGAGAAAAGAGGGAAAGGCAGGATTATGAATGTGTGAGAGAAAGAGAGTTTCTCAGGAGTTAGACTGACACCATATGCTTGTTACAGCATGACAGCAATGTTAGCTACATGACTATGCCATGGGGAAAAGGAAGGGTGACAAAGAGAGAGGGAATAAGAGAGAGAGATGAGTGAGAAAAGGATGGGTGGGATAAAGACGGGAGGGGAGACAAGGAAGGAAGAAGAGAGGAAGAGGACACATGACAGTACATATAGATTATCATTATAATTTATGAATCTATATACCTACAAAATATACATATAGTATTGCCTAGACTGTATACATACATACTGTGCATAAACTATACTTAATAGTCTTACTTATACAGTGCTTAACCAGCTTTGAAATGGAAAGAATGACATAGGTGAGAGTAAGTGAGAAAGAGAGAAGAGAGAAAGAGATTATTTGTAACTCTCTACAAGAAATGCTCCCCCCCATGTTGGGTGGCATAGGCTATAATTAAGCTGGCTGGTGCTAACATCTGTGGTGGCCTGTGGTGGCATCCCTGCTCTCACCATCTCCACCGTGTGTTACCGCCACCATACGTTATGGCTTGTCAGTCCTGCCCGTCTCATTACTCTGTGTCAAGCCATATTTCACTGCAGACGGTGTGATAGGAAGGGATGTGATGCACAGATACAGATACACAAACAAACACACACACACACACAAAACATGAACAGATGCCATCTCTGTGCCTGTTTCACATGCCTATTCTCCCTTTTCTTCCTCACATAGATTGCATTTGCTCTACCATGCTTTTACACATACACACACTTTCTCTCTCCTACATTTCTGTCCCCCTCTCTTGATCATAGTCTTCCTGTCCATTTCTATTTTTCCCACCTTGTCCATCTCTCTCTCCCTCCACCCCCCAGTTTCATCCCCATCCCACCCTTCATCTTCCCCAGCCCTCTTCTCCATGCCTGTCCCCCTGAGCCAAATGAGCGTCAGCCCGTTAAAAATAGGCACACAATAAAAACCTCCTGACGGGACAAGGCACCACGTAACGATGACAGCTGTCTGTCCCGTCACCCTGGACACCTCGACAATTGCCACAATGGTGACTGGCAATGCCCTTGCCCTTACGCCCACAGACATACACCATAAATCCAGTGAAGGCTGGCCAGGAGAGGCGAGGCAGCCTACAGAAACTGGTCAGTCACCAACCGACACCCCACCCCACCCCAATCTACGTCAGTCTGCTGTCTTCACCACCATACCCCCAACCATGAGTGAAAGTTCTGATGCCTCTTGCCTCCATCACCTCAAGTAATCTAACCCCACTGCAGCAGAACATGTCAAAGTCCCCAGAGACAACCATCCCAGTACTAGAATCAATCTCTATGGATAATCATAACACAAAAAACATGCAAAAAACATACATAAAGAGGCTTAAAATACTTCTATGCAAAACAACAAGACAAAAACAAATCTGCCTTGCCTAGCAGTTGTCCAGCACACTGTTCATAGTCATATCTCTCTCACTATCTCATTGCACCTATTATTAGTATAACTGTTGCCTTTTTCAGTCTGCTGAAGGTGAGGTTTTCAGATAATTTGACACCCTCAGGCATTTTTGAGTATAAGTTGGCAAATAGACTTTTTTAAAGGTAAAGGTAAAGTAAAGTTTGTGCTGTCCATTTTTGCAGTTTGTCAAGCTGTATCTCTGATGTGCAACTCAGAAGAGGGCAGTAAAAACTGTTCAGCTTCAATGTTGCATAGTTTGAAAAAAGTAAAATAGCAAAAAGTTGCATATATCTGTTGGCTATATAAGTACCAAATTTGGCTGCAATTGGAAGAAAGGAACTCTCAAAAACACACTTTGAAGTAATAAGTATGTGGCCCAAATTAAGATTACATGATAGAATTATGGCAGGTATTGTATAAAAATGATGATGATCCAGGTCACTTTCATCACTCGCCCTCGCCTTTAATGACATTTTTTATACATTTTGAACATTGTCATCTGGTAAAATCATCAGAAACTGTATCCACTTATTTGCTTTCAATATCAAGTATTGGGACATACAACATATAGGGACCATCACTTCATGTAGTACACACAAGATTAAATCCAACCGATATTTGCAACAGAATCCAGTATAAGAACCTGTGAGAATGGCTCAGTCCAACCTTGACACCCTTTGACATGTTCATGTGTTTCCTTTATAGAGAGAAAACAAGATATTCCCAGCTGTATTTTTATGTACAATTTAGTATGCAAAATCCAAGATGACCTCTAAATTGATAGAAACTTCCATATTTTAAAACTATGTGCAACAGGAATGATCAATTGTAGCCTAGGAGGTGGAAATTAAGATACTTATACAGTATGTGATAACTGTATTTTATTTCTAATAGCATTCATGAACTATATTTTTTATCCTTGTATTACAAATGGAACACAGAACATCTAAAATGCCAGAGTAATTTGTTTGGAGCCACATGTGTATTGTCTTTTGATCAGATTTTGCAATTTTGGGCTAATTGTTAATAGTTAATTAGTTAATTGACAGTTGATTTTGGATCCTTGGGTTATAGTATGTAAACGATTCCACATGTTCATGTCCATTTACTTGGGCTCAGCACTGATGGGAAGAGGTTGGTGGCCACGTGGCCGGTGCATTCATAGTGTGTAAACGGGAAAGCAAACAAAACTCCAAACAGACAAGCCTATTATGCAAAGTTTGATGTCTAGCGAAGAATGTATTGATATCCTGCAGCTGTAAAGGCCCTATATTTTAGAGGATTTTTTCTAATTACAGCAGTCGCTATTTGCACCTGGGTGTAGTCTATAGCCATCAATGTTGTTTGCAGCCGGTGGGCATGGAAAAACATGGCTATAGAGACCAGCAACCAGTCGTCTGTAGCAAACAGACCTGAGCCTACTTATGTGTGTGGAAACAGGACCAGATTCTGATCTGCTTTCCGAAGTGGAAAGTGGGGGTGCCAAGCTGAGTCTGCTACTGAGCTGGCGTCACAGCAATATAATGTGGTTGTAGCCCAATGCAGTTGTCATGTCCAAAGAACTGGGGGGTGCTTTAGAATGTGTGTAATACATTCCCACTTGTTTGATTACAACTTCATATCCATTTTTCTAAGCTACTCAGAAAATGTAGTTAACTTAGCTACCAGTTACTCCACACCAGATGAAGCTTCCCTACACCAAAGCTACCTGAAGATAAAATGTAGCAAGCTAAGTTATGAAAATATGGCAGATGTAGTTTACTACAGCAGCTACTTTATAATTTACAAAAAGGCCAATAAATAAATGAAATGATCCAACCTTTTGCTAAGATTATATTAGTGACCAAAGTAACGGTCTCTCCAATAGACATTAGGGATGCAAATTATCGATTAATTCATTAATCATTAGTTGACTCAACTCGTCGATCGATTAACAATTAATGCATTTATGTTGTATAACAAAATATATTCTTTATAGAAATTACAACTACTCTAATATCACAATAAATTGTGGACTGGCTCATTGGTTGTATTTGAAACATTTATTTATTAGAAACATAAGAAGAAAGAACAAATTCTGAATAGAGTCAAACAGAATATTATTTACCTGTAGCCTATATGTTATGAAGAAAGTATGAACCTAATAGGCTGTTAATTCAGAAAACTTAAAACATCATCATTTATCTCCCTTAATCTGAGAAGGGTTACAGTAAAATTATTAGGAATTGAAACTAAATAGGCTCACTGAACATCACTGACAACATAAAATATCCCTGAAGAAAATTACAGGGCCTATCTCAGAACAATCAAATTATGTTACCCGTTCCTGTCTGAATGTGTTTATGCACCTCATAGCATATGTGGACCTAGACCCATATAATTTTGTTCAAGAATATAAGCATATTAACATGGTCAGGAGTAAGGCGTGTACGCAGCCTGTTTACAGTGAGGCCAGCTGCTGAGAATACGTTCAGATGAGACTGATGTGCCTGGTATGCACAAATACCGTTGTGCTAGATTTGCCAGCCTTGGAAACCTTCCTTCATTGACTTTCCACAGTTCTGTGGGATCAGAGTCAAGAAGTGCAGGGGGGTCCTTTATAAACATGTCCACTTTGTTCTCCATGTCACTGTTGCTGGAGGTGGTATAGGTTTCACCCAGGAGTAGAGTCATAGCGGAAGTGTGTCTCCCTGGACTGGCACACTCCCCTCATCTATCGTGGTGGCTTCATCTGTTGATGTGAAGCTCACATGTTCTGCTGTAGCCAGTTCAAGCAGTTTGGAATGAGCCATTTGGTTTGGAAAAACATGGCTATAGAGACCAGCACCCAGTCGTCTGTAGCAAACAGACCTGAGCCTACTTATGTGTGTGGAAACAGGACCAGATTCTGATCTGCTTTCCGAAGTGGAAAGTGGGGGTGCCAAGCTGAGTCTGCTACTGAGCTGGCGTCACAGCAATATAATGTGGTTGTAGTCCAATGCAGTTGTCATGTCCAAAGAACTGGGGGGTGCTTTAGAATGTGTGTAATACATTCCCACTTGTTTGATTACAACTTCATATCCATTTTTCTAAGCTACTCAGAAAATGTAGTTAACTTAGCTACCAGTTACTCCACACCAGATGAAGCTTCCCTACACCAAAGCTACCTGAAGATAAAATGTAGCAAGCTAAGTTATGAAAATATGGCAGATGTAGTTTACTACAGCAGCTACTTTATAATTTACAAAAAGGCCAATAAATAAATGAAATGATCCAACCTTTTGCTAAGATTATATTAGTGACCAAAGTAACGGTCTCTCCAATAGACATTAGGGATGCAAATTATCGATTAATTCATTAATCATTAGTTGACTCAACTCGTCGATCGATTAACAATTAATGCATTTATGTTGTATAACAAAATATATTCTTTATAGAAATTACAACTACTCTAATATCACAATAAATTGTGGACTGGCTCATTGGTTGTATTTGAAACATTTATTTATTAGAAACATAAGAAGAAAGAACAAATTCTGAATAGAGTCAAACAGAATATTATTTACCTGTAGCCTATATGTTATGAAGAAAGTATGAACCTAATAGGCTGTTAATTCAGAAAACTTAAAACATCATCATTTATCTCCCTTAATCTGAGAAGGGTTACAGTAAAATTATTAGGAATTGAAACTAAATAGGCTCACTGAACATCACTGACAACATAAAATATCCCTGAAGAAAATTACAGGGCCTATCTCAGAACAATCAAATTATGTTACCCGTTCCTGTCTGAATGTGTTTATGCACCTCATAGCATATGTGGACCTAGACCCATATAATTTTGTTCAAGAATATAAGCATATTAACATGGTCAGGAGTAAGGCGTGTACGCAGCCTGTTTACAGTGAGGCCAGCTGCTGAGAATACGTTCAGATGAGACTGATGTGCCTGGTATGCACAAATACCGTTGTGCTAGATTTGCCAGCCTTGGAAACCTTCCTTCATTGACTTTCCACAGTTCTGTGGGATCAGAGTCAAGAAGTGCAGGGGGGTCCTTTATAAACATGTCCACTTTGTTCTCCATGTCACTGTTGCTGGAGGTGGTATAGGTTTCACCCAGGAGTAGAGTCATAGCGGAAGTGTGTCTCCCTGGACTGGCACACTCCCCTCATCTATCGTGGTGGCTTCATCTGTTGATGTGAAGCTCACATGTTCTGCTGTAGCCAGTTCAAGCAGTTTGGAATGAGCCATTTGGTTTTGTTTTGCTTCCAGCATTTTGGTTGCTAGAGTACTGTAGTGAAAGTGTTTCACCAATCTTCCCGCAACTACAATTACCCTGTTCACACCAGCAGCAGTAAATTCATCGTAGACGGCCAGATTTAGAGTGTGTGCAAAGCATGGAACAGAATTTCATGTGACTCGTGCAGAGTTGTTTGCCAAGACAATGTTCCTAGCGTTGTTGTGAACACACGCTATTACACGGCCGGCCAGTCCCCATGTATGCACAACATGGTTCAGTTTGTCAGCTGTATGTCTCAGACATGTTTGCTGTGAGAAGGACGGCTGACTTTAGCTGCCAGTCCTTGTCAGTATAGTGGCAAGTGACGATAACGTGGCTTTCTGTTGTCAGTGTAGTCCAACAATCTGTTGTCAGAGCCATAGTCACTGTGGACAACATTGTTTTTAGCTCATCCTTCTTCTTTTGGTAGCGGGCTTCCAGGCAGGTAGTTATAGTCACTAGTCTTGACCGCTTCATTTTGAGCTGGGCCTCTCGCATTAGCATTTCACGTTGCACTCAGCAGCACCCTCTATTAGCGATACCACTAGTGAAAAAGGCAATTAACTGAAAACTAATTTCATTTATTCCACCAACTTCTTATCAACAATAAATTGATAGTCGATTAATTGTTTGCATCCCTAATAGACATACAATAGTAACTAACTAATAGAAAGTAAAAAAAGTTTTTAAAACATCTCTTAAATCATCTTTGGGTGTTGTTTCCAAATTTTTGTGTTATTTCCACAGTTCGCTACTTGTAGTGAAGCTACTGCACAACACTGAGTAGATGTGAATCATCACTGATGAAAGAACTGAAAGTAATGCAAATGACAACAAATGACAAATGCCAAGAGAAATGCAAATGGCAACTTACAATCTAAACTTGTATGTATCAAATATGGTATATGAAATATCTTGCTCCATAGGCTACAGTGGGGGAATATAGACTATGGTGGACAATGTGTGAGGAACACTTTTTTTTTAAACCAGAAAGCATGTGAATGTAAGAGCTTTGGCTTTTAACATTTATATACCCGCAATGTTTTAGTTATATATAACTCAGCCAATGTATTATGAACTTAAAAGTTAATTTTATTTAAGTTTAGCATGTTTATTTCCTTCATCTGTTCAAAGACAACCTTTGTGATGTAATACATTACAGTGATATGTGTTGGAAATGTTTTCATTTAACTTATTTCTTAATATTTACAACCAACCTTACGGGGAAAATGTTTTGTAAACTTAAAGTAAGAATTTGTTTGGTGAAATTTCAGTTCTTAAAGAGATCAGGAGTGAATCAACCCATAGTCATGTTGTTTCACATTCCAAGTGCTGTCGGTAGGTATGAAAACAACAGAATTTCATGCAGTGTAGCCCATGATACGCTAACTCATGAGTGCAAGGAAGTTTCTTTTTCATATGCCTACATCTGTTAGCATAGCTGCCGTTCTAACTGACAGCAATTGGCAGCCTCTAAGAACAGGGATATGGGCTGATTATTCCTTCCATAGAGAAATCAGTGCAGCACACACTGATGACATGATTGGACAATTTTACCCTTTCTCTCTACAAAGAAATTGTGCTATTAAGGGGGGTTAAGCCATTCACACAAGTTGTGATACTGGATTCTGTTGTAATTATTGGTGAAGTGACGGCCCCTATGATGTATGTAATCAAAGATGTGCATACAGTTTCTGATGACTTATTTATACCAGATCACAATGTGGAAAATTTAGAATATAGTTAGACAAATAATCATCAAGGGATGGCAAATGATGAGTCAAGTGACCTGGACCATCAATATCAATATTGCAACATTAAAGATGTTTTATACTCAAAATTAGTTTCAGATATCTGCACTTTTTATGCCTCTGCTGAGTTGCACGAAAGAGATACAGCTTGGCAAACTGCAAAAATGGATTCAACACAAAAACCTTAAGAACTGTTACTTTGCCAAACTTTTACTCAATAATGCCCAAGGATCTTTATTTAAGCAAATTTTGTGATGTTGACCTGATCTAAGTTACTGGAATTCATGTATGGGCATCATATCTGCAAGGGCATGGCTAAGAAACGGTTAAATTGGTTCCAAATGTTCCAGTTGGTTAACTTAACTTCTTTGGATTCAGGGGCTTAGCTGCTCTAAGACAAAAATAATGTATTATTAAGTAAGGATTTCAAGAATAAATAATATGAGATAAAAGGCAAACTGTTATAAGAGTATTAAAAAATGTATTGCGAGTCATTTACAGCCAAGTGTGAAAAGGATACGCTCCATGACAGAGTGCCATTTGTCTGCCAAAGGCAGGTTGTGTTTTTGTAATTATTGAAATAAAAATTTTAATTAATTAGTGCAGGAGTTTATGTATTGAATGATTTGCTCTGTCACTTCGACTGCCTGCATGGCAGAAATGCTTGAATGAATGTGTATGCTAAAAGCCAGGGCTGGATTTAGAACAGCTAAAGGGTGTTGTTTAAATACACCAATGGAAAACCCCCTTAGCTGTTCTAAATCCAGCGTAAACCCACGGAGCCACAATTAAAAAAAATAAAATAGTGCATAAATAAATAACCATTCTTCCTCCAAAACATATTTCCTTAGGGGAAGTGGTTGTGCTATAATGCACTAAACCTGTGTGTCTGTACTGAAATTACAACGGCTTGAAACGCGATTCAGCCAATCACAATCAACAGTATTAACTTCAGCCCAAATGGTCGGAATTAGCAAATATCTATGAATTTGATAGAAAACCAAGCCTTTTCTATGGACTTGGTGCACAGGTTTTAGAACAGTTTTCTAAGGGCCGCTATGGTCGCAAGCTTATTAGCACGAGCAGTGCAGGCAGCCCCAACGACTCTCAATGAAAGTTTTCACTACATTTGCATTCGCATATCTTGTATTAGCTATGAATCGTCCCTAACCCTCCGCGGCAGATGCATTAACAAATGTTTCCAGTGGGCTTTGCTCCATTGAAAACAATGGCATTATAATTTTGTTCTTGTGCAGTGGGCATCAGCCTTTATGAATAGAAGTCATCTTAAGCCTAATTTATAGTTGTGCAACTGTCAGTCATCATTTGGCTTTGTCTTTCTTTCATTTTGTTAATGTTGCTAATTGAGAAATAGGCAAGTTCAGGGTTCTGAAGTCAATTGAAGGGTCTAACATGCTCTCACTACACGTCGACTCACACATACAGTGGTATGCAAAAGTTTGGGCACCCTTTGTGAAAATGTCTGTTACTGTGAATGATTAACCAAGTGGACTGATGAAATGATTGTCAAAACAGATGATACATTCTCCCTTTACATTTTCAAACAAATCATGATTCATTTTCATCTTTTGTATTGGCACCCTGTATAGATAATACCTACCTGTAGCCAAGTCTCACGGTTAGCCAATGGCTGTGAGCCCTTAATTAACCTTGTAGGCTCATAGCTTGTTGACATTCATCGTTAGGAAGCACCAGGTGATGTGAGTTTCAATGCTTTATTAGTGCCCAGACTCCTCTGGCCTTGTCCACACAATCAGCAGCCATAGATTCCTCCAAGGAGATACCTAGAAAGCTGAAAATGAGTGATGCTCACAAGCAAGGAAAGGCTATAAGAAACTCTCAAAGTGTTTTCAGGTACCAGTTTCCTCTGTGCGCAATGTCATCAAAAAAAGGCAACTAATGGGATAGTGGAGGTCCAACAAGGTCTGGAAGATCATCAAAAGTATCTTCAAGAGCTGCTCGAAAAATTGCAAGAAAGGCAAGAAAGAACACCCGCTTGACTGCAAGAGATCTACAAGACGACTGCTGTAACCAACTGTAGCATGGGTGTGGATCAATCTCCTGGCACAGCTCCTGGCACAGGGAACATCTCCTGAATATAGGGAAGAATGGACTCCAAGTTCCAACAAATTTTGGACGCAAATGTGACCCCATCAGTTCAAATTTAAGACAAGGATGGCTTCTAAGAATGGATAATGATCCAAAGCACAATTGAAAATGTGTGGATAGAGATTCTTCTTCAAAGAGCAGTGCGTGCAAGACAGCCCAGGAAAGAACTTGAAGACTTTTGTAAGGAAGAATGGGACAAAATCCCAGCAAGAATTGAAGAATTGAAAGACTCCAGCTACATGCAAGAAGCGTTCACAAGCTATGATACTTGCCAAAGGTGGTGCTACTAAGTATAGAGGGTGACCAAACTTTTGTTGTGAAATCTGAAAAGTATGTCCTCTGTAACTTTGTGTTTTTTGGGAATCATTTAATCTTCCACTTGCCTAAATATTCACAAAGTAATTTAATTCCAAATGTAAATGACTGGAGTTACTAAATGCTATTGGGCTCATCCAGCAGATCATTAAATCAAAACAAAAGTTTATGTGAACAAAAACATGGCACCACAGAGGACCTAGACATGTGGACAATCTGGATAGATTCTGTGAATAGAAGGGCCTCAAATCCATTTATTGTGTTCTCCAACTTTGTACCATGTCAAAGGAGATGGCTAACACTTGCATTGTTGGTGAAGGGTAGTTGTACAATGTACAAAATCCAGTGGTGCCAGTAATTGTGGCACATGCAATTTTTGTACAAAACTATTTTTTTAAAAGGCATTGTTCTTTGACAAAACAAATTTGTTTCTCATTAAGGTTGTATTTTTCCTAAATGCTTTCATTGTGACATTAAGGACAACTCATAATAAATGATTTTCAAACTGGGCTTTACATATGTTTTACCAGAGGTGCCAATAATTATGGAGGGCACTGTATATCAAAATAAACATTAGAATTTACAGAATTGACGCTTGATAAATCACACAAAGCATTTCAGGAAGGTGGCACGGTGGCCAGGAGTAGCTCTGTCGTGTCAGAAGGTGGGCTCAACTTTATTAATTAAAAATCACTGTGTCTTGGAGAAAACAGTTCATTTGATTGAAGAGGTAAATGTTGTATCCAGAATAAATATTTAACACTCTGTATGGTAGTGCCGCAGGTGTACATGATGGGTCTATTTTGGGTTTAACTGGGGAAACAGAAGAGTATGACTATTTCAAGAAGCTACACATTTTAAATGTAGTCTTAACCCCATGTATTGTGAATGGGATGGAGGAAGGCAGAAAAGGTCTATGCATGTGTAATCAAATTTTTTTTTCCTTTAGGAAATGGGTAATTTAGATGGTTTAATTAGCCTCCCTCATTTCTCCTTTGGTGGAGACCAAAATTCATAGGGCTGCTCACTTCATTTGCCCATGCATACAGTATCTAAGTATTGGGCTACTACGGAGGAAGATGGGACAAAAATGACCTAAATGAGACCTGTCCCATCATCAACAGGTCTGCATAGTCCTTTATTCTACATGGATGAATTAAAGTGCTCAGTATGTGTATTTTTGGCTGTACTGTGCATGGAAAAGATAATTGGCGTAAACTATATGTTTAGAAACCCTGTGCCATCTAGATGGAAATTAATATGCTTTGAGACACAGCAGGAACAGTACACAGCCCTGTGTTATATTTACACTGTATTCAAATGCATCCATGTTCAACAAACATCTAATGATGAGGCTGGTATTGCCTAGAGGTGGGACCAGGGACCAGGAATCAAATAGAATTGAGAATTGAATGCTTTACTTCACTGGAATTATATCCCTGTACCCATATCATATCAATGCTGTTGTTTGTGTGTGTTGTTTGTGTGTGTGTTGTGTGTGATGTTTTTCAGACCACGGTCAATAGGTCTTTCTGAATACAAGCTTTAAACAGATAATAATAATCTATACTCTTTTAATCCCATAAGATAAAAGTTCTACATGGTTTTCCACATACTAATAAGCTGTTATGGTGATGCTGGTTGTGATGTGATGTAGTATAGGCTATATTATAAGCCTATGTGCTGATACTGAAAACCTCTGTAAAATACATTCTAAACAGTAAAATAAGAGAACCGATAATGAATTGGACTGATAAGCAGAATCGACAATGACATTGATATTGATAAAATCCTATCAATTCCCACCCCTCGTACCATCAATTTTCCAATAAAACAACCAAATTCATATTCAATAAGGGAGGTGGAAGGTGTATTTAAGTCCTCTGGGCCATGACCTATATTCAGTGTCTGAATGATGATGTCTCTAAACTCAGATGTCAGTAAACTTTTGAAGATGAGATTAAATATCAAGCTCTATCAATTAGAACAAAAACGTTTGACAAGAAAATCCAATTAGAATTCACAAGGCATGTTATGGCCTGATCTTTCAAGAACTGTGTGAAGCAGCACAAGCAAACAACCAAAGCAACATGATCAGTGGAATTCAACTGAACATCGAGTATGATGTGCAGGTTTCTTGACAACTTAGTTGGAGAAAGAGATTAATCAGTTTTGATGCAGATGTTGTGTGTGGCAGGAGTGGGCAAACATTTTGGCTTAAGAGGTTTTAGGAATTGACAGATGGGCCAAGCAGGGTATAAAATATTTTGCTTCACCTGGAAATTGGCAGTTGGATATGAAGCAGTAGCTGCCCTGTCTTTAGATAACAAGTTATTAAGAGTAGTTAGTTACTTTTACATAGAAAGTAAGTTATTGTGGGTTACTCCTTGAATAAGGCAACCCATTCTAAACATATCAGCCTTTAATCATAATTTAAGAGCCCCAAAGGTCACATGTGGTCTCAATGACTTAATGGCACTGATGTATGGTTTGCTAGACTGAGGAGACCAGCATTTTAGCTTTGGAGAGGTTTAGTAGAAGTAATGTTCTTTTATCCATGCAAATGTCAGAGACAATCCGAGGTTCGTGCTTATACTATGGGATCCAGGGGCGGACCCAGAAGAAGGCACGGGACCCCCATGGAATCTGATTAGCTACCCCAGATGCCCAGCCCGAGATTCCTTTGTACATCTTTTCCACCAGGGCCATGCCAGTGCTGGTACTGGAGCTGGACTTTAACTGGTTCTGGTTCTGGTTCTGGTCCAGCACCAGCACTAGCACTGACACGCATTTCCACAGTTTTCAGCAATGAAATTTATATAGCAAATTGTTACCTGTAACTTTTTTGACATGTAGCCTATTATTTACTATCATTTCAAATGATTAACTCTGACACTCCAAGGCAAAAGGTATAAAGTATGTGCAAGATAGTAAAAATTCTCATTTTAGCATCATTTCCCACTTTCACATTATGAATGAACCCTGTCAAAATTATACCATTTAATAAAATACTTTTGTTGAGACAATGTATTCATGTGGTATTATGGTGGTATTGGCCAGTGCAGGTAGAAGTTGTGCCTAGAAAACACAAATAGGCTATGTGTTGCTAACAACACAGCACTGTAATGTGTGTGGTTCTGATTTTGGGACCAGCGATTTCAGGTAGCCAGCTTTCTGGCACCAGCACCGCAACACGCTATTGGTCAACTGAAATATGATCTGGACTTTAATGACATCCTAGACAATTTTGCCACAATGAAAGTTTGGCGCATGGCATTTCTAAACATCTAAACGTGTTACACCAGCCGTAGACTAAAAGGGAATATTAAAATGTTTGTTAATGATAGCAATGTTTGTGAATGTCTTTCATTTACAGGAGGTTGGTGGGGGGACATTCAGAGTATTTTGCACGGGGGGTGTCAGCGATTTGGGATCAACAAGACCAGGCCCTATGAATGGGAAGATATCCAGAACTCCAGATCTGCGGGTTGTACTGACTTTAAAAGTGTATTGTGCAAATCCTTAAAAGTCTGAATTGAACAATGTCGAAATCAACCTGTAGATTGCTCAAATAAAGCTAAAAAGTACATTATTTAAAAAGTAAATTTCTCTTTTCACTACTCCTGTGCCACCATGGTGACGTAGATTGTAAACAAAAAGTTAACTGAAAAATTAGCTACTTGGCCGTATACATGGGAATGGGCGGGGTTATAAAGTGTACTGCAACCAGCCACCAGGGGGCGACTACACTCCCGGGTGCTTCAAGTTTTATTTACATTTACATTTAGGCATTTAGCAGATGCTTTTAACAAAAGCGGCTTACAAAAGAGGATAACATTCAAATTCAATTCAAATTCAATTGTTGATGCACTGTCCATCTATATATACACAGTCATTGGTTTATACAGCAGCAGCAGTTCCTGTCAAAGGCTGTAGTCTGCATCTCTGATGCGCGAGCCTTAATTAGCATACTTGAAAAGGGTAGCTTGTCAGAGTAAACTTGTTCTCTAGATTCTCCTTGATAAGAAGCCAGGATTGCCCAAAATTTATTGTGAATGTGATGACTTCAAGATTGCATATGCCTACTGAATTTGGCTTGTGGTATTTATGGGAGAAGGCAGTTGTGACAGTCAACGTTGTGTCTACATTGGTAACTTTAATGTGATTTATGTTACCCTTTCTTTGTCGAGTCAAGTGCATGATAACGCAAACCGAAACGTTGGGGAATTAACCTAAAAACGTAAAGTTTGATAGGAGGAGGGGTTCTGAGTCAACGCTTCAGAAATCCCCTTCCATGTAGTTTTGTAGCCTATTTTTTTATGCAGACTCATGAGCGTAGTGAGCGTGATATTCGGCGCGACCTGTTGTATCTTGCTGGCTCACGCAAGAAGGTCATTAGTCTCACAGACATAACTCTTGACACTGATGCACAGTATAAAGAAAGCCCAACTTAAACCAGTTGTAAAACATCTGGATGTGCATAAAAACGCAAGGCTTTCGGTGCGTAAACGCTGGTTAGAAGTGGGTAAACTATATTTACAGGTGTGTAAACGCTATTTTCTAAATTTAGGAGGTGCAGAAACAGCGTGTTTACGCACCACTACATCCCTGATTATGACAGAGAGACTCACTATGCTTCGCCACAGCATTGCGTGTTTTACCTGTCACGAACATAGAGGAGCCTGCCATTGCTGATCAATCGGCCCTACACAACATTTGTTTATCTTATTCCAGCCACCCGAAATCGCTCAACTAGTTAGGG
The DNA here is from genome assembly GCA_027481765.1 of Tenualosa thibaudeaui. Taxonomy (NCBI): domain Eukaryota; kingdom Metazoa; phylum Chordata; class Actinopteri; order Clupeiformes; family Clupeidae; genus Tenualosa; species Tenualosa thibaudeaui. The sequence continues at coordinate 330,954 of JAIFZK010000173.1, read as the reverse complement.
TTGAATTTATACACTTCAATCTCATATCAATCTACAACTTACTCAGTCATTCTAGCCTTCTTCATGACACTTTCTTCCTGATTCGTTATTTTGTTTTTTCCATCGTTGGTTTGAAAAAAAAAAAAACACAGTTATACTTTGCATATTGCCTCTATTTCAACGTCTCGTTAGCGGGTTTTTTAAAACTTTCGAACGTAATGGAGCTTCTCGCGCTGTTTTAATGTTTGATACATTTCAGAACGTTGTTTTGGCGGCTTTGATGTTTGATACATTTAGCAACTTGTCACGTTACGTCTTTGCGCCAGTGCTCTCCTTATTTGTGGGTTGCCAGAAGTCACTCGTACACGTGCTTCTGTCTTTTTGCTCGTTCATATGGTAATTGACTGCATTTCTATAGCGCTTTTCTACTCCTACGAGTACTCAAAGTGCTTTACAGAGTATGCCTCACATTCACCCATTCACACACATGCATTCACACACCGGTGGCGGAGGCTGCCATGCAAGGTGCCAACCTGCCACCGGGAGTAATTTGGGGTATGTCGAAATAGTTACTCGCAAATGCGAGTGAAATGGGAGCACAATAGAGACCTGTGGCTGACACATGTTAACTTTTAAAGCCATAACTGCTTAAGGAGGTCCAGTTGCATTTGATCCAACGTAATTAGTCCACTCTGACCAATTACCCCAAAAGTGTCAGTCCCTAGCTGCTGTTCGTGAAATGACATTGCCATTATGGATATTTGTGCAGATACTGTACAGGTATATATATATATATATATATATATATATATATATATATATATATATACACATACACACACATACATTCAGATGACTGAATAGCTTCAGGGACAAAGATATTCAAGAGAAGTAACTCATCTGAGCATTGTCAAAGAAGTTCTGATAGCTCATGATACACGAATGATTGGTCAATGGTATAATACAGTCTATGAGAGGACATTAGCTCCCACTGGCATGGGTTGTTTAAAAGGTCAAATGTTTTGAGTGGAGAGATGAACCAGCCCCCTCCCTACACAATACTGTTGTCCTAAGCTGATTCTACGAAAGTCTAATTTTACTTTTTACAATTCAAATGAAGGAACAGCGACCTTGGAAGCACTTGCATTGTTTTGCCCACCATAACTACTGACTATGGCTGCTTTTCCCTCCCACTAAACCATGTCCGTTCATAATCACTCTCCCTAAACATCTGCAAAACCTTTTCTTTCATCCCATTATTCATTGGACTAAATCTTTCCTTAGCCCTGCCATCTTTTTTTTCCTCATTGCCGTCTTTTCCCTCTTGTTGCCTTCTGTGGATCTGTAGTCTACAAGAGTAGAGGAGAGGCGAAGAGAGGAAGGAACCGTATGGCACGGCTGAATTGTGCCTTACAGTCTAATGATGGGGCAGACACTCTGTGCGCAACACAAGGGAGCCATTACTGCCACTCAGAGTGAGGTGCTCTCCCCTTCACCACCACAGCCACTGCCACCACCACTGATGCCAACGAGTGCTACCACTTTTTGGGCAGCAGCTCTGCTTGCGACCCAGGGGCCCAAGACTGCCGGGGGAGGATGGGATAAGGAACTGGGAAGGATTGAGGATGGGGGTGTTTGTGAGGTGTAGTATCCACATTGAAATCAGCCTGCGTGTGAATGTGTCAGCCAATAACAGGCTTTAAGGCAACACTGGCTGGTACAATCCACTTATCCGCCCACACGCTCTCGGCTATACAATTATGGGCGTTTTGCAAAAGTGCTGTGCCGTGTCGCACCACCATACTGTGCTAATCTGCACTTACAGCTGGGGCTGCTCTCTGTGACTGGAACCGCTCTTGCTGGAGGTGTGAGGAGAACAATGGCAGGGGGTAGATGGCTGTCTCTCGGACGTGGACCCAGTCATATTGGTGGACTGAGGAACTGCTGGGGTGTGGTGAGCATGATGCTGGGGGTGCTACAAAGGTGGGGGATTTGCTGCTGCATCTGATCTTTAGTTGTGCTCACACAAATTTCTTTGGCTGAGACACGGTTCCTTAAATTTCTGCACCATTTGTCAAAACATTAAAAAGCAAACACTCACATTATGGGCTATGGGGATTATGAAACAGGGATGTGTGTATGTGTGCATTCATGCATGTGACACAGAAATAGGTGACATCAGTGCAAAAGTCACAAAGATCCCAGCAACAGTGTGTGAGAGGGGAACACAAAAGACAAATTCAGCACTACTCCTCATGCACTGCCAGACAGAGCTTGGAGCCAATGGAGAGGTCCTTGACATTTCATCTGCCTATGTAATACTCTGAGGCCAAGAAGGGTGAGAGGTATAAAGGCAAGTTTATCTCTCTCATTCTCTGTCTCTCACTCAGTTCCTCTCCTCCCTGACAGACCCATGGCAGTTCATTAAAGACTAATGGCTACTAATTTCAACTCATCTGCAATTACCACCAAAATCTCATCAGCCTTTCTCTCTCTCTCTCTCTCTCTCTCTCTCTCTCGCCTTCTCTGGTTTCAATTTCTTCTACTGTCCGTTTCTCTAATTTATTTAATTCTTCATTTAAGTGTTCTTTCTGATTTCATGCACTGCAGACCTTTTCTGTGTTTTTCTTAGCCTCCTAGCCAAAGCATACCAGAGGCTGAATGGACAGAAGACAGAACTACAGAGCAAGAAAGAAAGAAGGGAACAAGAAAGAGAGAAGAGAGAGAAAAATAGTGAGAGAGAACTGTTAATACAAACTGCTGTAAGACATAATGGGTGTTTAGAATATCCAAACAGACTGCAGCAGGCAGCCACCGGTTGAGTTCTCTGACCCGGCTCCCGGGTCTTTGTTTGGAAAGCTGGGGCAACGCTAGCCTGTTGGCCCCTGCACTTGTTATTGTCCAGACATTAAACATCAACACGGCTTATTGCCATGGTGAAGGGTCAACATCCGGCCCAGGGAGGGCAGCAGTCACACGGTGCGGGTGAGGTGAGTGAAATAACAAATTTAAGCACAAAAAAGCAATTCCATATATTAATAGGTGTGGAGAAGAGGAATATGCAATTCATTCATTTATTACCTACCCTAGCACTGTTTTTATAATATTACGGTCTATTTTTTGATGGACACAAAACTGAAATGTACAAATGAGGTCTTACAAGACTAATTGTGGCCTGCTAGCTCAATTAGTGAGGCAACATCATTACAGTAAAAGGCTGAGGTTTAATCAGTGCGGCCTATGAAAAGGCCTGATTAAACTTTTAATCTTGTGCCTTAAAGGTTAGATACGACATGTAATTTGCTATGGAAATCGACCCAAACAAAGTGGAGTGAGTGTGTGTGTGTGTGTGTGTGTGTGTGTGTGTGAGTGAGTGTGCTAATCGAGTAATCAAGTCAAGTTTCTCTTCCTCAGTTTTTAAAATGCAGGAGGTACTTTCGTTGTGGTGGGATCAGGGATGGCTCGTCCATAAGAACGATTGGGAGATGTGCCACCATGAAAAAATTGTTTTTTTCCCTCCTATCAAATTCTGCCACTGACAGTAGTTGACTTTTCTAGACAGTTTATCCACCTATGGATGTCACTTTCCAATCAGGCTGAAGTACTTTTTCAAGGGTACTGCCTCTTTGGGATGGTCAGTTTTCAGTTACGCTGTAAAATATTTTTTTTTCAAGTTACAGACGCTTCAGTGGAGGGCTTGCACGAACATCCTTTCGTCATACGTGAACCAGGATAGAACGGCCAGTTGTAAACATCCAGCTAGTCGATTCAGTCATTTTTTCTGTCAGGAGTGCTAGCGTTCAAGGCATCTGAGATTAAATCAAGATAAACTGTTAAACACCCAACAAGGATAGAGTGAGCAAAACCGGCATATTTTAAACCACCTCATACAGTGTGTGAAGTCAAAATGAGCCAAACTCACCGCATATACCAGACATGTCTAATGCAGCTGGAAGAGATAAATAAAAATTAAGACCATAATGTCAGGCTACCTATTAATGTAGACTATTGAAAGGGTCACCTGAAACATTATTGGAAAAATTGCCCACCCTGAGAAATATTTCAGGAGTAGCCACTGGGTGGAATCAAGGTATTCAAGTACACTTTGACTATGCATGTCTAAGAACCACTCTAGCCTGGTCAATCCACAGTAGGTTACACACAAGTTGGCTCATTATGAATAACACACGTGTGCACTGGGTGACAAATACTTAAGTACAAATACTCAACAATATACAAACAAACACATGCCTCAACTTGGGCTAAACCTTGACTGACACATTAGGAAGTCGTGTAAGCCATCCCTCATCAATAATGAAGGTGCTAGTATCATGTAATATTCTCTATGAAGCATTGCCTCTTTGTACTACTGCACTACTGGTGAATGAATATTTAATAATATATATGAGGCAATGTGTGATGAAACTGTAGTCCATCTCCCCAGTACATGTGTATGTGTGTGTGTGTGGGAGAGAGAGAGATGCACAATAATGTATAGTTTGGGACCTTGGGACCATATGTGTGTTTGTCTTGTGGTAATATCTGCATCTGGCAAAAAAATCTCATAATAAATTTTAAAAGCTGGTAGCTGCTGCTGCATGCCCCTTCCCCCTCCCCTAAGGGGAGTGATACTAAACACATTCTGACCAAAAGATACAATGCCAGAGCCATAACCTTCTTTGAATGATATCAGTGAGGCTAGGTTTTGTTGATCCCTGTTGTTGCTACAGTGGTAAAAGCATATTAGACAATGGCACACAGTCGTCCCTGGACACTTGTTATTTCTCCATGTCATTATGTTTTGTCTTCACTGCAGTCCCAGCTGTCTCCTTCTTAATGCCGCTGCCAGACTCCCATTTCATTGGTAATCTCAGGCACATGCTTAGGCTCTGCGCAGCACTGGCTTATCGTCAGTAATTTACAGTACACATTAACCCTCCTTTGAGGCTAGGTGAGAAAGTGTCAACTAGGCAACAGCGCCCGCACACAGCGGCAACATTTGGATTTAACAGAGGCAACACAGAACATAGGGAGAAATGAATGAACCCAAACAAGGTGGTAGTGCTCTGGGCCCAGTGACATATCAAATGAATACAGTGAAGTTGGTACCAGACATTTTCTTTTCCAGCTTCTTTAACCCCATTTAAAGAGCAATTTAAGAAGGGCGTGAAGATGCTGAATGCCATCTTCACTGATGTTGGACAATGTATGACAAGGAATGAGTTTTTGCACGTCTGCCATGGCTGTTAGCTGTGTAATAGTATGCAGGTGGGGTTAATGAGTTAATTGAACCACATCCACTTTGTGTGTTCTTTTAAAAAGGCCAGAATTTGGGTGTGATCAGACCTTTTTCCATAATACAATAGTTTGCATTTTTTATGACTAAAAAAAAAAGATTTTGGACTTTTTCACTGTTGGTATCAGAAGTGGGATGTCTAGTCGTGTGGAGGGGACCCACGTGTCCAAACCAAGGACCAGAGTTTTAAGGTTTACTGCGGAGAAAGGTGAGCAGAGTTAAGAGACCTGCTGGTAGATCACTGGTGGAGTGAAACTTCTGTCCTGTTGGGTTGGCTTGTTGCTGACGTGAGCCTTATGGGGAGCTATTGCCAAGCCTTAACAGAACAACAGAGGCTGAGGACTTCCTGAAGAAATTCAGTGGCAGACCAGCTTGTGCCCTAGGGAAATGGCTGGCGCTCGGATGCAAAGGTATCTGCTGGTATTGCAGAAGGCTGAGGGAGTTTTAGCAGGTGTTCTGGAGGCCTGGTTGAAAATGTCTCAGAGGTGGGCTGTCTACTGTGAAGAGTGCAGTGTTAGATCAAGAAGTATCTTCATCTTCATTGAAGACTGGTGATCACCATAGAAACTCTTGAACTTTCAGCTTATAATGAATCTAATGATTTACGCAATCTTTTACATCTCATCACAGGTCAAATGCCCTTAAGAGAGGATGAAGAAAATGTGAAGATGCTGAATGCCAAAGTGAAGAGCTTGAATACAAAATGAAATGCTCTTCTACATCTAATTTGTTATTTACATTTTTGCCTTAGTCTTCTCAGTTTGAGATTTAGGGCTCAGGTTTAAAAAAAATAATTTGATCTGTTGTGGTGACTCTGCATGCTTTGCAACGGAAACTTCTGTTCTCAACAGAAGTTTGGCAGTGAGCAGAATTAAATATTTTGTTCAGTGGTGATAGCAACACACCAGAAAATCAGGGATGGTGATGCTGATTGCCCCCAAGGGAAGAAAATCTCACTATACACACCAATACAGACACACCTCCTGGTCCGCTCACATACTGCACACATCAAATGCCCTCCAGATGCCTTCAGATCATTTCCAAACAACGGAGGCGGAGAAATTTACTCACCCACTGAGGACAACTATGAAGTCCATGACATTCCAGCCATTCCTCAGGTAGGAGCCCTTGTGGAATACAAATCCCAAGGCCACAATTTTAATTCCAGCCTCGAAGCAAAACATCCCAATGAAGTAGGGCTCAGTTTTCTCCTGAGAAAGGGAAAATAAAGTCCATCATTTCTGTGAGAACACAATTACACCTGGTTAAATGTACACAGCCCCTGAAATGGAACTGACGAAAGAAAAAAACAACATGAAATCAAATGAGATGTGTTATTGCCAGAGATAATGTTTAGACATTAAAAAAGATTTTAAAAAGAACTATTTCCAGTCAGATGGTAGGTATATCATAGGTATATAAAGTTTCAGTAATCCCGAAAATTCAGACATGGAAAAAAAAAATCCATTCCATTAGGCCTCTGACTCCTAGTAAAAGACAATTGAAGGTGTTAAGAGGGAGGGTAAGCGACACCAATTTCCCCTCAGCAGGTGAGACACTTTGGCTGAGATCACACATACACTTAGCATGGAGGCGCTACAGGTAGAAATAACACAAATTATTCCTGGCCAGTGCCTGTCTGTATGTATGTTTTTAGTGGGGACACGGATGAGGACGGGGTCAATCGGAAACTGGAGGGAGTGGGGAGGAAAGACACAGCACTAGAGGTGTGTGTGTGTGTGTGGTGGTTGTGTGTGTGTGTGTGTGTGTGTGTGTGTGTGGAGGGGGGGGGTTGGGCTTGCGGTTTGACTGTGGATGGTGTTTAGCTACACTGAGGGAGGCCTTTAGTGAAGATTATCTGCCACAATAGAGATTAGGTAGAAGTGCACAAAATACAAGTACAATGACTTCTTATTCTTCCTAAATGTTTGGAGAAGAAAGACAGAACGAAAGAAAGAAAGACTTCACAATTAACACATCAAAAACTCATTCAGAAAATAATTAGCTGTGCATATTTTGCATTAGGCTGCAATTTGTCTGCATTAAAGGTAACAACAACTCCTGCACCTTCTGTCAACAGAATCTCTTCAGTCCTTCATCTGAGGACAGTTGTTAACTGAGAGTGCTGCATAATAAGATGGCTTGAAAATAGTCAAAGTTGTGCCTGAGCTGGAGTGCAACTCTCATTCCTAGGGCAGCTCCACAGTGAAAGTGGAGCAATCAAAAGTCTCTTGATCCTTCTAGTTGAAAATAAGATGCTATGCAATACCAATAATGTGGCACTAATGTTTGCTACTAAATACTTCTGAAAGTACATGCAGACAGTAACTGTATTGTAGTGTGACAAAAGCTTAACACACAGACAAGTTTATAAAACACTACATCTGGAGCCCAAGGGCACTTTGCATGTGCATTTGTGTGACTCACCAGTCTCTTGGACATGGGTGTCTTGTCATCTCCAGGCAGATGTTGCTCCAGTGCCAGCACTATGCAGTTGGCGATGATGGTAGCCAGGATCATGTACTCAAATGGAGTGGAGAAAGGAAAGTCAAGGAACATACATTTGGATAAAGGAAAACCATACAGAACTACGAGAATCAAAAGTGGTATCAGACATGATGAACCTACGAACATAAATAAGCTCAATAGCACAATAATTATACACCAATTTATGACATTTTAGTAACTGTTAGCGCTGTTAAACAGAAAGGGTTTTCCAAACCAAAATGTAATCTCCCCTCTCTGAGGCACACAGAACATGCACCCACCTATGTGACAAGCCATATACTAGTTTAAGTAAATTCTCTGCACTGTTGAGTCTACACTGGCGTTGTTTCTATATCGTGACCTGATAGTAGCTAACAGTCACCACCAGGACTAATGCAATGTATTAAAAATATGGCTGTGTCGACTGAGGATAGCCAAGGCTGTCTGAATGCAGTGAATAAAAAAAAACACTAGATGAAAATATGAGCCATTCATGGTTTGTCACGTTTTTTTTTCCAATTTGATTCTTCCTCCTACATTTAACAGCAGAGGCTTAATCCAAACCACCTGGCAAAACAATGCCTTTCTCTCCCTTGCTACCAAACACACACACACACACACAGTTCCCACACACTGTTTTTCTCTGTCACTTTTTTCTCTCCTCCTCCACATTTCTGGTAGCAGAAACACTGGCAGCAAACACAGCTCAGCACAGAACACCCCACCCCGCCCTCCTCCCCATGGCTGCTTCACCACCAACGGAGACTCCTGGGAAACGTAGTCATAGCACAGCAGCCAATAGCCTACAAAAAGAGGGAGCCCAGCTACAGGCTCACAAGTTATCACGCATAAACCTTCCTGTGGCTGCTGAATGCATCATTGAGCCTTTGGAGGTCCTGCTTAGTGAGTACACACTGAATGAGAGACGGAAGAGGGAGAGATCTCTGGGAACAGACCAGGCGAATGGTGCCAGGAGCTGTCATACTGAGACGTTCCCTCTCTTGCTGGAGCTGTCCGAGAGACAAAATAAACGAACGCATGAAATCAGCACCCATGTTTACGCACACTCATCCTCTGGTAAGATTAGGCTGAACAGGAAGAAGGAAAAAAGGAAAGGAAAAACAGACAAAGAGAAAGAGGGACAACAGGAAAAAAATCTGTAATATTTAAGATAAAACATGTTGGGTGGGGTGGGGGAGGGGCTTGCAATAGCACTGGTAATCTTAATCCTCCAATGTTTAGATGTACAGCTTTTAGTGTAAACATTTCCCATACCATTGTGTCCAACCTCATCAGCTACCAGCACTATGCTTATCTTCAATAATGTAGCTGGAATGGAAAGGATGGACAACAGACAGTTGTGAGGGTCACAGATATCCACTAGGGAGATTGCATGAAAGTTCAGTACTCAGTGCTGATTGTTGTTCCAATATTTTTCCGTCACCGTAACCAACTCACCACACCCTTCGTCTCCATTGAGACGACCTCCGTCAACACAGGGAACAGGGGAAAGCGATAGATGCATGCGACATGTGGAGGAAGAAAAAAAAGAGGGAGGGACAGGAAAAGCAGACCACTGACATCGTGCTCACGAAAGAGTGGTATCCAAGGCAACAGGCTCCATCTCTCTCTCTTCCTCTGTCTATCTCTCACTTGCCTTCTCTTCCCTCAGCCAAAAGTCAGCGCCCACATTTAATATCGCTACTCCCCATGTGTCTCTGGGCATTCTCACTGATCTATAGGGAGTGCCAACTGATTCCACTCACTTTAAATACATCCTCCAGCCTGCTCACACATATCCTGCAAGACTAGGGGCTAGAATAACACACACACACACAGAGGGAAAGAGAGAGAGATGGTGAGAGACACTCTAAAACACACCAACACACCTTATGCTTGTCTGTGTTAATTTTTCAATGCATCTTGCCTATTAGGATGCAGTGACACCTGTGCAGATCACAGAGGTACAGCATTTGCATACTAAATATTCCCAGCACTTTTACACATTGTTTATATAATCAGCAGCAGTCACATACACTAAGTTGGTTATCTTTCCTCCTGTTGCTGTGCCTGCGTTTTCATGCTTCATCATTCAACTCATCTGCTTCAAAGAAAAACAATGTAATTTACTCACAAAGGGCTTGGTTGTAATGAGGGCTTTTGGGATGGGTGAGTCACACAAACGCAAGCACACACACACACACACACACACACACACACACACACACACACACACACACACAGAGAGAGACAGAGAGAAAGCATGGAAGAGAGAGAGACATTTGTGGCTGGCTGCTCTGTGTCTCAGGTTAAAAATAGCTGAGCGCAGATGGAATGTGATATCACTCACATCTGTGCTTATGTTCCTCCATTACACAGGCTCTAAACTTCATTACACCATGGTGGAAATAATGAATCGCTGAGCAAAGCCTCTGACAACATGTTGTCGAAGAACAAAAAAAGGGTGTGAGAGGAAAGAGGGAGGGAGGAGTAGAGAAAGAAATAAAGAAACATCTGAGTTATAGATTTAGAGAGAGAAAAAAAGTAATGGGGGCTGCACCCAGTGAGAGACAGAGATGATGAAGTTAGAGAGGTGTGCAAAGATAGAAGAAAGCAGAAAATAGAAACTGGATGATGCATGAGGAAGTACAGTGAGGTTTCACTACATTATCACTTCCCAGCAAGCTTCAAGCTAAAGTCAAGCAAATCTAAACATAACTGCATGGTTCACTTGCTCTCTCATAGATCCACCACAATCCCTGAGCCATCATAAGGGACTTCTTGGTTGCATTTCAATATGGGTGTGACTACAGTCAGATGTACTGTACCCATGCAGGAAGCTACCCCCCCACCCCCCGATCCCTCACTGCATGGATTAATTATTCAGTTGCACCGGTCACCACAGGACACTTCCTGTGCAGGTCTCCATGTGGGCGATCAGTGGTGCTGACAGCTGCAGGTCCTCGGCAGGCCTCTGTGTGTGTGCTAGCGAGAGTGTGGCTAACGCTTTTCATTAACGCGCTGACATTACATCCACCCACACAACCCCCAGCCGTCAAACTCCATAATGCAGTAACACAGCAGAGCCCACCACATAAGGATTAAAGTAACACTGTGCAATTCTTTTATTTTAAAACACAAACTCACTCTGATTCTACACCAACTTATAACAATATGGAAAATGTGAAATCTGTCTGTGAAATGACAATATAATATAGGTTGATATTGCACTTTGTAACACCATTGATTAGGTGGGATCATGCCTGTATTTGGGTCTTATTTTCAACTGTCTGGGTATTATTAATAGTCATGTAAATCGCATCGATTACTGATGCAGGGATTTTTGCTTTGTTTGGGAGAACTCCCACCCTACTCAACCAATACTCTAGCATACATCATCTGTTGCTAACCACACAATCAGATACATAATCTGTCCAACCACAGCGCAATTTATCCAGTGGAATGCCACTTATGCCTCCATCCTCCAAACCTCTCTCTACTTACGAGCATAATTCCATCCCCAAACCTCCTGAACTGACAAATCCCTAATGTCACCTAAGGCTTCAGTGACCCTCGAGGGCCCCTGAACCTGTCACAACATGCAGACCTCCCAGTCATGCAGGCCAGAAATAAAGCGCTGGGTATTGATCTAGCTGCTGTTTAGTTGGATGCTAGATGGAGATGGCAAGTCTGTATTAATTTATAACAGGGCGAGGGTAAATCGTATGGCCAGGCACAGAACGTGACCTTTAAATTATGTCATCCATGTGAGGAGTGCCTTCACGTGCGCTATTATAGCAAAATGTTTGGCTCTGACTGTGTAGCCAGCTGCATCAATGGTATGTCCACAGGATACTGTTTTACCTTTTTGAACATGTGCATATACATACAGTACAATGTACGGCCCTATTCAGTGAATCTATGATATTGTAGCACAGAGGCTACTTGCTCCTCAAACTCTGTTGCGTTTGTCCCCTATGTTCTGTGTGTGTGCATGCACTTGTGTGTGTGTGCCCATGTGAGTGTGTGATAGAATGTGTCAATCTTGTTGTGCTGGGTCTTGATTGGGGGGAGGTGTCCCAGCGGTAATAATGAGATTAGATAGGTTAGGTATTGATTAGGAGGATGGCTGTTAATCAGGGTTCTAAGACGTTTAGTAAGTTTAGTCAGAGTAGAGAAGAGTGAATTGAATGTGAGACGTGTTATAGTGTTGATGTGTGTGAGAGTAGAGTTGTAGTGTTATTTATTTTAGTGGTTGAGGTTTGTTGTTTTTTGGGACACCTCCTACAGCCCATTTGCTTACTTTGTGAAGTTGTAGGCAATAAACCTGACCTCTTGGCTTTGAATTCCCCAGTACCTCTCCACTCCATCCATCCAAGCTATCCATTGAATTTACCATAAGATTTACACTATATATATATATATATATATATATATATATATATATATATATAAAATAATAAATATGTTCATAATAAATAAATCATAAATATGTTCACAAATGCATACAACTACAAAACTACTTGAATACTGTGCATCATTGAATGAAATCATCAAGCGAGAGGGAAATGCCTCATTCAAAGATGCTCTCAAATGATCGGTCATCATTTGGCATGATGTTTGTTAATCAAATAGACAAAGTTAATTACACAAAACAGGATACTACACAGCCACTTGAGCTTGAGCTGAAACCCTTATGTCTCCCTTGAAGTGCACCATTGTAACGATTAAACCTGTTTCCTGAAGTTCCGGAGTCTGCCACCAGTCTGCACTTCTTCCTACAAACCGGAAGCTATTAACTCTAAGGTCTACCTTTTTCTTTGAGTACATGTAGGTCTCCCCAGGGTGTAAATCAGCTATACTTAAAATACTACGATTACCCTTGAAGCTGACCTAACCCAACAGCTTTAACAACCTGAATAAGATGAAAGCAATAAGCAAAATGCTACTTTATAAACCCTTTTAAACCTTCAGAATCCTGACTTGTACTGTGTTTTGTCTCTTCTGTTGATAAAAATAACTGCAGTAATGAGACAAAAGTTCCTGTTACATGGCAATCCATCTGTAGAGCAATGCAATACAATAATATTAAGAACCTCTGTCCTTAATAAACAACAATTACTGCCTTGGTATTAAGCCACTAAGCCACTTCAAACACCACTGAACAAATTTGCCTATCCTACAGCATGTCCAGGCAGGAGACATACAAGAAGTGGATTAGCAAACATAATTTTTTAGCAAATAAGTTTTTGCTGGGTTTGGCAACGTTACCATGTTGCTGGTAGGTTAGCATTTACATTTTGGGGGGATTGGTTGGTTTATCCAAGAATGCAAAATACTTAAATTTGGTTGGCTTATAGAATTTTAGATTAAAAAGTTTTAAGATTAAAAGTTTTTGAAAATATTTGATCAAACCAGAGCTGCCAACAAACTTTGTTAGACTTAATATAATTTGTCTATAACATAAGTAAAACACAGAGAATGTGTTTGGCCCATGGTTTAACAGCGGAGACTGATATCACCGATAGGACAGTGCAACTCAGCTGGCAGTCATATTAGGTTCTCAATTCAATTCAATTATAATTATACAGTGCCATACACAATGGAATTATCTTGTGGCGCTTTACACACATTGACAAGGAGCACCCAAGAGCAAAGGCAGCAAGTTATTCAAGCCATTTCAGGAAGAATGTGAAGAGTGATTCAAGGAAGAAGTGAAGCACTTTGTTTAAAAATGTCCATGTCACACTTCTATCAAACCTGAATTCAGAAGTTGTCTTTTTAATTGTTAGAATAAATAAATAACATTAATTTAAGAGTCCTGAGCCCATTTATTATTAGACCTTTATGACCATGTTTGATGACCTTTTTATTTATTATGAGTGAAAGCATGAGGCAAAATAATAGTCTATCAATAATCTATAAGAATTTCTTTTTGTATAGTGGCCAGTCATCAGGCCAGTCACCTGTGTTCCACTGCAATGACAGTGAATTTGGCCAATACTTTCCACAAAATATTTTTGGAAAATATAATGTAATAATTTCTCAATAGTGTAACAACTCCTGATAATGTCATAAAAATCCCCTGTACTAAACGTGAAATAAAACCGGATAATGTAATAACTTCCTGATAATGCAATTCAATGCATTTTCTAATAATGTAATAATTGCCATACCAATGATTTGTTACATTATTAGGAGTTCATTACATTATCAGGTTAGCCTTAAACTTACAGAACCTGATAAAGTAATAACTTACCGATATTGTACTTTAGCCAGTGTTATAGCAGCTGGCCACCAATTTCTCAGGGTCCAAGCAGTAAAGCTAGGAAAGCATCTAGTTCTCTCAATCTCTACCCTGATGCTTTGCTATTAAGGCATCGGGAAGGAGGTTTTACAAACATTCCACATGTACAGCTAGGCTAGCCAACATCCATTAGATAAAGGCATTGCTCAAGTGTTTTCCTGATATTTTTTCCAGCAATTGTTCATTCCTAGCTGGGACACCAAAATGCCACATGAAACTTGTAACATCACAGCTTTTAACATGTAGTACCTTTAGTCCAGTCAGTACCCCCTCTCGCTGTGCCCCTTCGTAAGATGGGTTTAGTTGGACACGGTTTTCACGCAGTAACCTGAGAGATGTGGTGCTTAAGCCAACAACATTTAGTGATACATAGGTGTCAAGGAGTTGTATCAAATAAACCCTCAACCACCCATTTGTGGTGTAGTATCACTTAGAGGATCTTAAATCTGATGTGATTCAACCCATACCTCGGTTGATTGAAGTCACTGAGTGGTGTCTGGAGGAAAGAGATTGAGAAAATTTGAGAAAACATATGAGTGGGGCAAAAGAAAATGAAACTGAAAGTGAGTTTCTGTGCCCCATTTAGTTAGCTGCTGGTTTTCTATTCGGTCTATGTTACATCAAATTTTCTCTTTCTTTTTCCTACCAACAGCACCAGGTGGTCTCAAACAACAGGGCTAAGGATTGATTCATACTGAGGTTCTCCTTTAATGGCAAATCAGACATGTCTGTTTTTCCAGCTACTATTTATACATAAAACTGAATATAGTGCCCCTAAATGATTCCATGTACCAAGTTTGGTGTTGATGCATGAAATACTTGGAGATATATAAATGTTAAACAAATAAATAACTAGCTAGTTGTTGCTGGCCATCTGGAGAGCACCGTCCAGAGCAGTATTGTATAAAAGTACCCGAAAGCCCCACTTAAGTAAAAGTACAGATACCTATGTGGTAATTATTCTTACAAAATACACACGTACACACATACACACACATATTACTACCTTAAATATCAAATACAGTATCAGTACTGGAAAGCAGTAACAATGGAGAAGTATTATAGCACACTGACAAGAGGAAAATAGCAGACAAACATAAAACTCATGTGGGCGTTAGGGGGAAAACCTAGTAAAGGTCAGTCTTACAGTAACAGTCAATTCTGTTAAGGCAACACCACAGTATTAGAATACAGACACACACATAACAGCACAGACTGAGAGAAGGAAAGAGAGACACATTAGGAATCACACAAACACAAGCCCTTATGCTAAATGAGGAAACCTTCCAGACACCACTAAAAGCAATCATTCATAGCAACCAAGAGTGCATTGACATTCAAGAAGGGAACAATATGCAAAGAATATGTACTGTCACAGGGACATAGAGTCATGAGGGAAATAACCAACTGCATGGTGTGAGACCATGTGGGACAGAGAACTACTCTGCAGTGAATGTCATAGACCAAATAAGGACTAGGGATGACCAAATAAGGACCAGGAACAACCAACAGGGGAAGGCCCTTGATGATTGGAAAACAATCGGTCTCCAGGGTGCTTCTATTGGTGTTAGGTGAGTCAAGTGGTCAAAGAAAGAACAAGCAATATTGCCACAACCACAAAAGTGCCAGCAACACAATGTATCACAGAGGAGGTGTACTGCCTGCTTCAAGCAGATATTGACGTATAATCTGATCAACCAACTGTTCAAAAAAGGCCCTCCAAATCTAAAACTTTATTATTTACGAAAAAAAGGAGATTGCCTAGGGTAGAAGTCAGGGAAATAATAGCAACACTTCTCAGACAGGGAAAGGAGATGGACCTGAAAGTGCTAACTGAATTTGCAAAGCTGGTACGAAGAAGAGAGAGGAGGAAGAATAAAGGCAAAAGTTTGAAGGAAGATATAGCTCCAGAGGCCTCAGCCAAAAGCATAGAAGCACAAAGCATGCATGGAAATAGAGAGGCTCCCACCATATGCAGGAGCAGAGAGGTTGTATTCAGACTTGCTGAACCCAGGACTTATGTGCCCAATACTGAATACTGGACCAGGGAATGAACAGGGAAGGCAGCACCTGGCTTCTGAAATCAGAAGAAATGGAAAACCCAGAACATGCAAGAATGAATGATGTGTAGCCCTTAGACAGGGGACTCTATCAGGTGCAGCATTCAAAGCAGAAACGAAAAGGAGAAGAGAGGACAAAGCAGAGAAGGAAGAAAGGATGTGGAGTGGAGAAACAGGAGAGTTGATATAATTCAAGTTTGGGACAACCTGTAGCAACAGGCCCAACACAAGTCTAGAACCAGATTTCAGTCATAGCAGAAGGGGAGGATTGTCCCTGCATGAGACCAGTAGGCTGTGTGAAGTCACCAAGCGATGCGAGACATCACAAAAACTTAGCAACAGAAATGAAGTGATGAGGTGAATGGGGGAAGCCAGAGAGACTCGAAGACCTACACAAGCAAAGCTGGAAATGGACATATGAGGAACGTGAATGAGAACAGGAAAAAAGTCTGGAAGGAGACATGTAAGGGTGGGCAGATGAAGTAATGGAGGCGACCAGAGAACATGCCTCCACTGTTCGGATCATGTAACAGTAAATAAAAAGGGTGAGCTTTCACTTATAAACCTGGAAGAGAGGTATGAAGGAAGCAATAAGGAAAAAAACAGAAAGCGAAAATGAAGATGAAGAGGAAAATTGGCCCTGTGGCAGAGGCCCACTCTTGCACAGAAAAGATGAAGAGGAAGGGGAACAGCTAAACAACCAACAAGATCATGGGAGACTGATGATCCAGTGCAATGGATATGAAATATTATACCATAGGAAGAGAGGCACCAGAACAAGACGGCAGAATGCCAAGGTGCAGGAGGGAAAATAGTGAGATGGCTTGAAAATGGGGACGCGGTCAAGGTCCAAGTAATGATCGCTACAGGCCTATGGAGCATCAACAAGGTAAAAAGGAGTAGAAAAGGGACTAAGTGAAATGTATCGAGGACTGGAAAAAGACTTAAACAAGATAGAAAATTGAGTAAAAAAGAGCCTAAGTGAAACAAAGAAGAAGCTGAAAAAGAAGAAAGGAGTGGAAAGGAGAAGGTATGGCATTATCAAAATTGAATGAGGAAGCACATACAATTCTGTAAAGGTGCAATTCTGAATGGCAGTAATGAACTGCCCAAATGAGTAAAAACCATATTGGAAGTAGATTGGAGAGTGCAGATCAGAAAGATGAATTGAGACATGCAGTATCCCACTTTGTGAACCTACAGGATGCAGCAAGAAGAAAAAGAAGAAATCAGCACAGAAGCAAACTAAAAAATGGTTCAGATGCAGATACAAGAAACAAGAAAAAAAGTTAAAGGAGAGCGGCAATATAAGCTGCTGTCATACAGCCTACAGCAGCCTGCTCAGCAGCAAGCACAGCAACCACTGGCTCAGCAGTTGCCTGTACAGCAGCAAAACATACAGAAACAGCTAATACAACAGCTATCAGCATCCCTTCCAGGACAAGTGCTCACATGCCTGCCTGTAATACAGGTGATACCACAACAACCACAGGTGATCCAACAGGTTCCACAACAAATGCAACCCTAAAATACTCAAGGGCCATACCTGATTTCAACCAAAGACATGAGGCAGATGCAACATCCAACAATGAGCCATGGGACAATGGAATCCACAGAGGCTGCGTGGCAAGCAGAGGTGGCAGGGACCGCCAAGAAATAACCAGCAAATCCCACTGGGCCAATAAAACCAGTAACTGCCTGTCATGCAATGGACATGCAATGGAGTAGGACATCTGTCGGATGTAGGACATTGTGCGAATAAACGACATGCAACAGAGGCTTTTGAAACAATCGTCACAGAGGATATGCCTCAATGACACAAATGGGATATGCCCCACAGCAAGTGGGACAGCAAGAAGGGCTCACACAGGGACAGCAAATCAATCAGGCCACAATACAGCAAAAACAACAACCACAACAGTTGATGATGCAACCTGGAATACAACAGCAGCAGCAGCCATAGCAGATAATGATGCAGTCTAGAAAAAATGGACCAGTCGCCCCCATCTTTGATGAGGCCTGGAGAAGCCAGGGGAGGGTCAGTTCCTCACCATCTGAGAGTGAACCACTGCTGTGGATTCTAATTGAGGGCAAAAATATACAATGTTTAATTGGCATTGGAGCAACATACTTGTCTTCACCTGAAGAGAACACCTCCCTCGGTCAGATCGGTCTACATCAGGCGAAATAGGGATGGCCACACTATGGCAACCAAAATCTTCTTAGACACACTTATTCCTTGGGTTCTGGGCACCAGGCATGCCAGACAGAATAGCACATGTGGTAAGGATAGGTAACTCAAACAATGAGGAAGGAGGGTCAGCAAGAGATTTTGAGATTACGGATGTAAAAAGAGAAAATTTTAGTTAATAGCAATTAATCACGAATAATAACACCTTTAAAGTTCCAGAATTCTCTTTATTTTTTGTTAAAAAAGAATGTCACACTTGCCCAGGCACAGGCTTCAGCAAGAAGGCACTCCTTGGTTTCCTTCACACCCAATGTGAAAGAGCAATTGCCACAGGTTATGTATGAGCAGCTACAAGATTTTTTGATGCACCACCCCCATACTTGCATCCCACCTGCGTATCCCAGGTGCTGCATGGTCCCCCTTCTACAGTGGTTTCACCTTTTCCTTGGGCTCAGGATTTACATTTATGCATTTAGCAGACGCTTTTATCCAAAGCTTACAACTCATCAACTATCAAGTGTTCCTTAGTGCCTTGCTCAAGGTACACAACGGTGGCAGCTGGGATTTGAACCCACAACTTTTCAGGCTACTTGCACGCTAGCCAGGTTCCTTAACCACTACACTACCACCACCCTTATTAAGGATGCCCTTAAGGGCCAAATGGACACTCCACTGATAGTTACTACAAAGAATGATGTAGTATTTATGCTCGTCACTGCAAGAAAAGGTGACAAAGGACTGTATTACTGTATAAAGTACAATGATGAAACCAATGAGTATGGGAAAGGGATGAATATGACCATAAAATAATGTTGTACCATATCAACATGCACAACTAACAGGCCAGGGGAAGTGTATGGTCTGACAGGCGGATCTGTTGAATTGTTTGAATAAAATGGTTGCCTGAGAGAACGAAGATAAGTAATATACTCTGGAAACATGGCAAGGACAATGCTGCTGAGAGGTTTGAGGTAGATGGAAAAAATATGAGCTAGTTTGGACAATTTCAGTTATTCTCATCTGAGATACTTGTTAAGCCTGGAGCTGTTTTGAACAAGAAGACAGGAGGCCTGACTGTCTCAGATCTACAGCCAGTGGTAAACAACAGAGACCCAACCTGGAATTGGCATCTTATTATAATGGATGCTGTTCCAAAGCCCAACGTTACACTACTATGCGTTCCTCAACCACCCAACTGCATCCTAACCTGTGAAGAGGAGGGGAACTGCCACACAACCTAGGCCAGGGGAAAAATGAACCTAAGCTAACCATGAGAGAAGCAGAGACAAAGACAGGACCTTCACCTGCTACTTCAGTAACCCAGTGAGCTGGGATACAGGCAGGCACTGTTGATACAGGCAGGTCTACTGTACTAATGTGACTGAGCAGGTCTACTATTACAGACCCAGAATAAACTGGAGCTAGAGATAGTGTTAGATCAAAATGAGTATCTTGTATTGAAATCAATGTCCACAAGTTCAACTGGATAATTATCTGTTACTGGCCCACTATTTCAATCCCCCTTGACAATAGCTTCTCTCCTGGCTGACATGCCTTAACACTCGCTCCAGGTTGCAGCTCCTCACCAAACAGGAATATAATGGGTAACCCCACTGCTTGCTGTTTAAATCTTAAATAAACTAGTAACTTTCGCATTTCACTGTGATAACTAGTTTTAAACAAACTTTAAAAGAAGACCTACCAGATCACCAGCAAACAAAAAACAACCTCAGGTGCACAGAGTTCAGGTGTCTTCAGTACAGGAAGAGAGGCCCAGTTCCCACCCCTCTTTATAGAACCTGCTACTCCCTTGGGTCCTAGTGCCAGTCAAGCACCCCTCCACACCAATGTTTCCAGTGAGCTTCCACCCCTCCACACCAAGAATGAACGGACAACAGATGACACAAGCAAGCAAAGTCACAGCCACCACTCACAGCTCAGAGTGGCTCTCAACCCCACCAACAATGCGAAGGGAACCACAAACCTAGAGCCATAACACCATAATGAACAGGGGAGGTTGATCAAATCAGGAACACTGAGGCTTTGAATTGTATCCAGACCCAGCATTGGTACTGAGCTGCTCCAAGGATGGCAAGGCAACCCTCAAATATGAGAATGTAAGAACCTCCAACATGTCACTTTCTCATGGATTCAAAATGGCAGGGAGATATCTGAATATAGGAAGAATACATACCAATATACATCTATAAATATAGGCAATCAGGAACTGAACGAGAAGTTAAAATGTAGGATGATGTATGGAACCAACGAGAGAAGCTCCAGTCAAGACATTAATGAGCATCATGCGCATCATGCGCAAATCCTAAATCAACTGACAGCAAGCCCATAAAGTACTTTGAGGGAAACTCATGGCTCCAGTCGGCAACTTGCACTGTAAGATCAATGTATCCTGAGGGGGACTGCTACATGTTGGCAAACCAGAATCCAAAACTTTATGCAGTACCTCTCCCATACACATTGAAGGGAGGGGTAAGGAAATAGGAAGAAGAAGATGCAGCTCATATAACATCATCCCAACCTAGATGCCTGCTTGAGTTAAGGAACAAGATGAAGACCCAACAAGGCATCTATGTACCGACTCAGCAAGACACAAAAGCACGCAAATGTCAAAGAAACTTGCAGATCCCTGTACCCAGATATCGAAGTCATAGAAGAGGACCATCACACAATATAAGATAGACAAGAATGCAGAATTTGAGTGCTTCTACAGGAACCTGAGGCAGAATGAGAAGAAGTGGATACACCAATATGGATGCTGCAAAAAAAACCAATATATATACAGTCCAGGACCCATTGTTCCTATACAAAGGATTGGAATTTTACTAACTGTAATTTATATCTGACGCTAAGAAAAAGGAACAATCTCTCAGGATCAACCGACTGGAGTTTACCAGGCATGTGGGATGGAGCATGGACTGCAGAAAACACTACCCAGGTACTGGATCGGCAAATGTGCATGGGTAAGGGTTGTCCAGGCCACTCACATCCTACCCATGTCTGAAATAAAGAGGGGCAGTGAAACTAAATGACAGGGCAGAGTCCAGAGCAGTGGGAGATGAGGCTCCCAGAATCATGTTCCAAAATGTTCCCAAGGTGCTGGTGGAATTCTTAGCTTCCATCCCAATAATCGGCAATAGATTACAAGCATCAAAGAATCAGTGGATCAGTTATACTTATTACAATCCGCTGTGCCTTCTGAACTACTCCATAGATGAATGGTAGCTCGTCACCATGCATCTGTGTTTTTGTTGCCCGTGTGACCAAGGTGTAACACACTCTGCCAGCCAATCAAAGATCAATATTCCATTTCTTCAGGTGATAACGATTTGCTGTCACTTATATCAGTGTGATACTATGTTTTCCTAGTTCAAATGACCTAACTTCTGCTTTGTATCTCCTTTCTCCTTCTGCTTCCTTTCCCGCCTCTATGTTTGGAAGCATGTAGCTAATGGTATAACTGCTGTAGTGGATAAATGAACCTCACCTATGTCACCTATTATGCGTGATGTGATCCTGGTAATAGGATACACAAGGATAGTGAGATGTCACTGTCTTTGGACCCTCAATTCTGCAAGTCCTCACTAACAATTCCCTCATTTCCCTCTTATTGTCTCCAGAGTTCCCGTTTTTGGTGACCACTGACCACATATAGGCTAGGCTGATCCAACCACATTTCCTTTTGTGGATTTCCTTTGATCAATTGTTTGCTACATTATGAATCCACATTATGAATAGCCGGCCTTGCCTCAGAGACTCACTCTCTTTGCTCAATAATCTCTAGAATCTCGTAGACCTCATCTCTTTTGGCAGCATCTTATGGAAATGGAGTGAGGCCTTACAATAGGTGCTGAGTGGAAGTTTTTTGGTTTGCATAGGTCACTTGCCTGTACCAGCAGCATCACTACCATAACCACCACCAGTGAGCACACAGCTAAATAAAAAAACAAACAGGTAAATACCACTTCAGCAATGATTACCTAAACCATATCATATTAATATCCAGTGTGCTTTTGTTTGACCACATGCAAGATCACTACCAGAGCAGTGCATTGGAATACTAGCCCTCCTTCCCTGCTCTTCCATGGAAATTTCTCCCTCCCCTTCACTTTGAGACTATAAGCAGACAATTCTGGTCTAATGTCTGGTTAGCTGTCAGTCTAATTAACAGAAAATGTCCTCATCTTTCAGGTTGATGACCAATTGCCTTATGTCTGTTCACCCAGTCTCCCAGTCATGGCTGAAAAAGGGACCTTCCTGCCAACGGTGTTTCACCGTTGTTTGACTGGTATGTAGCAGAATAACTACTATGATGACAGTCTGACGGTAATGTTTTTAGCTTCAGGTTAGCATATATCATTGAAACTTTTGGTTGCCACTAGCATCTCACTCATTAGCATATTGCTTAAAAGAGTCCATAGAATTCTGGTATTTTTCCGATGTAAAGTTTGACTCATCTGTAGTTACAAGGTGTACTAAGACTGACAGAAAATGAAATGTGGGAATTTTCTAAAACGATACGTCATGGAACTATACTCTTGTTCTGGCGTAATAATCAAGGAACAGTGGCTTGGACTACTTGATCTATGGCTTAAACTACTTGCACTGCTTGATTATTACAGTAGAAATACTCTATATATCGGTTTAGAAAATTGGCACATTTAATTTTCCATTGGTATTAGTAAACCTTGTAGTTTTAATCAGGAAAAATACGGGGGACATTTGAGCAAGTTGCTACTGGGTGACTTCTCTGTTCTCTGAGTACATGCAAAGGAGGACGAAAGAAAGAGCAGGGCAAGCAAGGAGAGGCTACAGAAACACGCATAGCCCTCCTTAAAATTTTAACTGTTTTCAGCGTCTTTTTGAAGCCGTCGACATGGAAAGACATGATTTCAATAGTAAAAGTTAAAAAAATTTGTATTCACTGTATTTAAGTACGAGAAGTAATCTTTCATTCATGTATTAATTAAATGATTACTTAATGATTGTAAAAGTACAAGTAGGCTAAATAAATAATTTTACTAGCGGAATAATAACGTTGAGAAGAAAGGGTAGAAACATGGTGGGTGCCTAACCAACAAATATCCATCGCCCCCAAAGATAATTGGGCAGATTGATAGTGGATGGTCATCCACACGTTATCACCACCTGGTTCTGATAACTGGTGTCCACCTTTTCAGCTATCAGCTTATCAGTAAATTATTACATTATCAGGTGCTGCAAATCTAAGGTTAACCCGATAATGTAATACCCTCCCATTAAAGGCATACCAAGCAAGAGTGCAATTTTTTATCTCCAGAGCTGCCCCTACAGTCAATGATTTAAAAAAAAACAACAACAACAACATAACAACATTGTACATTCTCACCAATCCATGAAAATTTACCAAAGAATAGAAACCAGAGATAATAATTTTTCTGCACTACGTTGACTGTCAAGCTGGTTATTAAGTTATTAAGTACTGCAAGTATAGTAACCGTGGAACCTACGCTAGAGGTGGGCAAGAAAGCCTTAATTCACCCCGTAATGAGCCATTTAATCATCAAAGTTACTATCCAGCTGATAAATTAACCTATAAATGTTGCCTAGTGAACCTTTAATGTAATAATTTATTACAATAATGGTGTGCTGATTGTTATTACATTATCGGGAAGTTATTACATTATGTGGTTCTACAGGGATTCTTTGGAAAAAATACATTCTTTTCCATCTGTCACCCACTGAGCACATTGCTGTGCTTTGTCTGTCTCAACGTCACATATACAGAGACACACACTATAGGCAAATGATGTATAAATGACAGATAAGACAGCCCCCTCCAGGCTGAGAGCCCTGTGTAGTTTGATTCAGAGTGGGGGAAAAAAGTGATTTAAATAAAAAATCGGATTTATTGTGAACAAATCTGAGATTCATTCCATTTTTTGCTGGGTGAAAAGTTCTGCAATCTGTAAAATCAAATAATAAACAAATGAAAAGACTAGCAAATGCAGTCATCTGAATTAAATGCACATAATGTTTCCTAATGCACATATTTTCCCTAAGGACACCATCTTTATATCTGATTTGGAGAACGTGTCCCTTTAAGCACTGTCTGTCACTGTCTTTAGATTACTCTATTTATCAGTGTAATTCCATTACAACTCTGTGACACCTGGTGGCAAATAGTCCTTATTAAATTCCCTCTACAGTCAATGAGCAATATTTCACAGTGCTCAGGTTCCCATCCCCCAAATTAATTGTGACTGAAAATCATCTCTGCTAATCAGAATGCATCACTGCCAGCAGACACTTGTTGGACACACACTGGCTTTGTGGACTGTTGACTGTTGCATCTATTTAGAGAAACAAAGCTTTGAAATGGCAATGTTTGGTTGTATATTTTGTTGGTAATTAAAGGAGGGCTCTTTCATCTTTTGTTATTTTACTGTGGGATTAACTGTTTTCCAAGTATTGCACTTAAACATCAAAACACTACTGTAAGCAATTTTGTACACACTGCGTGCAACAGAAATATTTTTGGCCGGTGACTTAAAAAAAGAGCACAGTCCTATGACAACAGGTCAATATTTTCAAACTTCCTGGTAAGTGGCACTGTAAAGATCAGGCCGACTGGCCTGCTTTTGTTCCCACTTGTCTCGTGTGATAAATTACAAGCGTTCACATCTCTTCTCACACGCTGCTCGCTCCTGCTGACGGGATGACAGGAGCCACATCTGCTCACTTCCCTTTCTGGCTCTGTTGCCTCATAGTGATGGCCACTTTGTGCACCTGCCTCGACAGAGCAGGGCAGGGCAAGCGTCAGGTGGTGGGGGGCCATTTGCCTTGTTGTGATGCAAAGCCATTACTGGGCCATTAGTGCCCCTTGTTTATGTTCCCCCAGCCCCTTCAGTCCTGTGAAACCCGACTCAACTGAGACTGAGACAACACAATTTGTCTCAAGAGTGAACAAGGGCCTTCCCCTATGACACCCGTGTCTCATGAAGAACAACAGCTGTGGTGTGGGTGTCAGAGCTTGAAAGAAGGGGTATGTGAGAGTGAGAGAGAAAAAGGGAATGAAAGTGAAAAAAAGTGTGACAGAGAAAGGGGAGAGGGAGAGAGAGAAAAGAGTAAGAGAGAGAGAAGAGCAAAATCAAGAGAGAAAGCCATTAGGCTCCAGTAGGAGCATCACATGAGATATCATCTATGTGTGTCTAATCCACTTTACTGTCAAGATGCACGTGATGCTTCCACGGCAACGGAAAAATGTTGCCCAAATCTCTGCCCGCCCAGCATATCAATCAGCCCCACGATGGACAGCCTTTTGACGCCTTCATCTCCTCAACGTTTTTGACCCCCTCCCCCAGCAATTATCGTACGTCTTACAACTGGTAGCAGTTAATTAGCAGGCCGATAGCAATGCATGGAATTTTCAACAAAGCATGTAACAAATCTCCCAGATTGGAAAAGAGAACTATTTTAATGGGTATGTGCTGTGTGTGTATGTATGTTTGTGTGTGGTGAAGGGGGGCACGCAAACTCTACTCAAAATACATAGAAAAACTGAAAGTTTCTGAATATGCTGGGGAGCCAACAGTGAACTTCCACAACAAAACATTTTTGGAGCTCGCAGAAACCTGCTTTTTCACAATCCTAGAAAAAATGACACCCTGACCCTTTACAATCTATTTGTCACACAGAGTGTGTGTGTGTGTGTGCATGTGAGAGTATGTGTGGGTGTTTCTTTTTTATTTGGTGGGGGGCACATGTCTGTAAGCCTGTCACCAATGTTTTCACACAGCTATTTTGAAATAGACTACACTAGTGTCTCACCAGACAAAAATACACCACTATAACACACAAAAGACACTGCAATAAACTGGGTCTTTCGTATTTCTCATTATCTTCCTTTAAAAAATACTGGCCTGACATCACAGCAGGCGTAAGACCAACAGACATGACAGAGCAATGCCCCTCCTGCACTGGTGAGGACAATGATGAAATGTGATTTACAGCAGGCAGCCGCGATTATTACAGTGTTCTACTATGTTTGGTTATAGCAATATGGTTTGTAGTGGGCAAACATGACTGTGAGGAGTGCAATCTGAACTGCTATTTAGTATGAGAGAGAGAGAAAAAATACTGTCCTGACAGCACACCAGATATAAGACCAACAGACATGACAGAGCAATGCGCCTCCTGCACTGGTGAGGACAATGATGAAAGGTGATATAGAATCCTTATGTGTGAACTAAACCACATAAGTGTGAACACAGTGACCACCCCCTTTCCTGAATATTATCCTCCATTTGTCTCCATTCCATTCTGTGGATGGATTCACACACACACTCTCTGCCACTGTAGGATTGAAGAGTAGGAGGTGGCTGCCCAGAACCTCACAGCAGCCAAGATGTGGTGAGCCATGACTGTGATATGACGTGTGAGGGTCTGCTCGGTTCTGAATTTTCTAACTAATGGCCTCCAGTGAGCCCACCAAGCTCACATGCTGGCCATGGGGCTGACTGCTGTAGATTCTGCCTCGGACCACTCCACTATTGAACAAAGAGGACAATGGGGAGATTAACAATAGATAGGTAGACTAAAGGAAGCCAGTTTATGTATGTGTTCATGTGTAGCCTCATCACAATTGTGTGTACGTGTGTAGCCCACCATGCATTTCTTTTGGCATGTGGATTTCATATCAGTCATCAGCTGTGTCCTAGACCAGAGCTGACATGAAAATGGAAAGACATGGCAAATTTGACAGCATTGTACCTGAGACAAAAACTGCCTATGTGAAAAAATAGTTAAATATCAGCTTTGTATTTCATATGCACGTGTATATTTGTGTGTGTGTGTATGTGTATGTGACAAAGAGAGTCTAGTCATCGATAGTTTTCTAACATGTTGCTTCTGTATTTGTTAGGGAAATCCTAAACAATAGTACTTATTAGACAAAACCAACCAACTCAGACATCAAACATTTATGCCCAAAAGGGACGTTTGATAAACGTTCACCTTGCGTGCATCTTTGTCGTCTGTGTTGCTGTCCATAGTGCTGAAATGGATGGACGGTATGCTCATCCCTCAGAGGATTTACAGCAGGCAGCCACGATTATTAGTGTTCTACTATGAAACTGCAGACTTGTAGGTTGGATATCTACATCTTAGTGTGTTGAAGTTTGGTTTTAGCAATATGGTTTGTAGTGGGCAAACATGACTGTGAGGAGTGCAATCTGAACTGCTATTTAGTATGGACGTCCAGCTGGCTGTTTTACCCTAAAGGAAGTTCTCTTTCTCTCTATCGCTCTTTCTCTTTCTCTCTCTATCTGTGTGTGTGTGTGTGTGTGTGTGTGTGTGTGTGTGAGAGAGAGAGAGAGAGAGAGAGAGAGTAATAACTGTAAGTTAACTCTTTGCAGTTTTACCGTTAAATTAAAAGGATATGGCCACTCAATGATCTTCTTGGCGTATTTACGAACAATGTTGTCCTCGCCAAAGATGAAGAGCGACCTGTTTACGGTGAAGCAGTTTTGTCTGACGGGAATTGGGTTGTACAGGGCCATGGTGCGGGCTCGCTGGGCTTTGGTCTGCTTGAAGGCTGGTGAGATTCCACCTGTGGACACCGCTGCTCCATCGCGGCTCCTGTTACGCTCCGATCCCCCGTCCCCCGGTCCCAGTAACCCGGGGACATCGTCACCAAATCGGGCCATTCTGCGAGAATCGAGAAAAAAGAGCAAAGAAAAATGACAGTATGAAAGGTTAGCTCACTGGAGTAAAGGGCGGGGTACACAGATGCGAGTGTGGAGATAGATCCTTTTCTTTGTTTTAATCCATCATAGTTAGTTCAAATCAACAGATGTGAGGGAAATATCCAAGCATTTGACAAAATCCGTGCTTTTCGCGCAACAGTCTGTTCAAGCTGTACCCGCTGTCTCTGGATTAACTCCTCACTTCAATGGTTTTTAATTAGAACTGAAACCGAGAACCAAGTCACATCACGTTGAAAAATTCGATTTCAAACTCGTCTCTGGTACAAATCGCATTACACAAAAAGTTGAAGACGAAACTTTCAAAAACAGACGGTATGCATAACAAAAACAGGATTCCTCAAGTACAACAATAATAATACTAAAGATAATAAACTTTCGTCGATGTCACACGGAACTTTTATTTGTATGATGAAACCAGATCTTCATCACAGTTGTTTAACAAGCTCTTTTCACGTTCGTGTAACCTACATCAAGCTACTCCAAGTGCAGCTCTCGTTTAGTTCTCTCTCCCTCCCGACGCGCCACTCACACAGGTCCTTTACGCCAGAACTTTTCTTGTTTTTGTATCAACCAGGTCTTTTGAAGCCAGTGTCCTCACTTAAATACACTCCTTCGTCTTATCTGGTAGTAGCGTTCAAAATCTCCATCCCCAGCTTGAGCTCTGAGCTGTTCTGCTGCTGAGCTGTTCTCACCGAAGCGCCGTTTTTTTTTTCTCGTGTGACTGAAGCGGGTCAACCAACCACATGTCGCACCACGAGGGACGCTCTCTCTGGTTATTCTATTGTGAATCTAGGGGACATCAATATCTTTCTCTTTCTCAATAGCTCTCTCTCTCTCTTTTCTTTCACCCCTCTCAGTGAGAAAAAGAAAAGGAGACGGAGAGGTGAAAATATAAGTATCCATGGTGAAGTGTTCAAAAGTCATCATATAGGTGATCACCAACCTCATTAATAACCCACAATCACCATAAAAAAGAAGCATGTGTAACACACTACTACAATACTCCATTATACAACAAGACAAAACAATTTAGTGTTATTAGTTAGAGAACAGAAAAATAACCATAATCACACTTAGTTACAATTTGATGTGAATTCAAAATTCAAGTGTAATATATAATGAATGAAAACAAACAGAATCACAGTCAGATGAGGCAGCCATATTGTGTCAGTAAACCTGCCATCCAAGCACAGTATAATGTAAGACACTATCAAACCACAATGTACTTTGTGACTGTGTTTTGTAAGTGTGTGTGCGTGTGTGTGTCTTTGTGGTAGCATAGATTCCCAGGATAATTGCTGGTAAAGTCACTCTTCCAGTGCATGGTTCTTTCTCTGAGTGGGAGGGTTCACGTGATGCCAGGTTCCTCTGGCAGGCATGCATATGCATATGTGAGTGTGAGTGTGTGTTTGTGTGTGTGTGTGCGCATGTAAAAGCCTCTCTAATGAGACAAAGTGAACTAACACGAGGTGATGATATGAAAGAAATCTCAGCACAAAGCCTGCTCCACCCATGCAATGCCAAAGATGGAGAAACTGGCATTTAAAAAAAAAAAAAAAACATGCTTTGTCAGTATCAGAATGTTTAGCCAATTGGTTAATTTTGAACAAAAATATTGTTTCAACATTTCTGGTTTTGGTTCCACCCTAAAATTGATGTTCCCAAACAGGTTAGAACAAAAAAAGCCTTTTATTATCGAGCACCCCTCCTTTGGAATAATCTCCCCCCCCACATTCGACAATCGGACACTCTCAATACCTTTAAGTCTAGACTTAAAACCTTCCTCTTTGCCGTTTCCCATAGTCTTTTGGGAGGGACTGCCTCTGCTGTTGCCCCTAGTTGCGAGGCATGGCGGCCACTGACCATCCCTGCAGTGGTGCTGGGTTGCACGCATCATACCTTAGTTATGCTGCTATAGCCTAGTGCCGCCACAAAAGCTTCATGTGTCATGCCGTACAACTCTCTCTCTCTCAATATTTATATATATGTGTGTGTGTATGTATGTATGTGTATGTGTATTTGTGTGTATGTGTGTATATACATTCATATATATATATATATATATATATATATATATATATATATATATATATATATGTATGCCCAAGTTACACATTTGCTCTCTGATGTGTAAACCTGGCCTAATTCACTTTCTTCCTCTGTCCACAATTATCTCTGCTGAGTGTCATCCCTGCCTCATTCCAGCAGACTCCTCTCACCCTGCCCTCCTGAGTGGACTTGTCAGGTCTGCATCAGATCTGGTCACGGCCACTCCCCCTCACTCAACTCACAATCTCTCTCTCAGATCACAATCACTCCCCCGCGCACGGTCACGTTCCCCTGAGTATTGATTGGTGTGACCTGGTCTCCACTCTACTTAAACCTCCCCCGTGCTTCACCTGGTGTCTGGCCTCGTCACTATTTCCTAGGACTATTCCTGTGTCAGTCTTGTTCCCCGCGATCTCCCTTGTTACCTTGTGCTGTTCATCCTGCGTACCCAGACTTCCCTTTTGGTATTGTTATCTCCTGGTTCTCCTAGTTAATACTTTTGTGTTTGTTTCCTTGTTCTTCTGTGCGTTAGTATTCTGTTTTCCCTCCGCTATAGTAGCGGACGCGACTTTGAGTTTGACACTATGTCTGGCCACAGCTACATTGTCCAGCCATAATTCCTGATAACCTATAGACTGACTACCATATAATGTAAAGTGGGATAACACTCCATTATGAACTATTATGAACCTTAGCTAAACCATAACTTGTAGTCTGTCATGGTTACCACTGATTGTAATTTTTCTGCATAAACCCCGGCAGTTGGGTTAGCCCCTTGAGTCGTGGATCTGCCCAAGGTTTCTTCCTAGATTAACTGAACATAAGGGAGTTTTTCCTTGCCCCTGTTGCTCTTGGGTGCTCCTTCTGTGAAGTGCCATGAGACAATACTATTGTAAAAGGCGCTGTATAAATAAAATTGAATTGAATTGAATTGAAAAAAAGTATCATGTCAACTGAATCACATAAAATAGATATAGATAGAATAGTTTTCAAATTGCCTATTAATACTCACTATATTGTCCTTTACTCTCCACCCTACAGCAAACACTATACAACACTAGGCCTCTGTTCTATTCAAGCTGTGTCACTGTAGTTTTTATAACATATATCCTCTACAATTCGCCTATACATGAATTGAATAATTTCCCGGTCAAACAAGAACATCCAGTCATATATTTTTTAAAGGGTGCTGTAATATAGGATTGCATTGTCTTCCTATCTAAACACAATTGTTGAAATGCCAAAAATGAGAACTAGCACATTTTACCAAAGAATTGAAACCAGTAGTCTTTATGTTAATGCTTGCTGTTTCCAACAATGTTTGTGTAGGTGAGCCTACAATTTTTACCTCTTATATTAATATTTCAGACTTGGAGACTGGTATTGGTAAGCTTGTGTCTATCTGCCCTCTCCATGCATTGAGTGAACAACAGGAGGTGATCCTCACTAATTCATTGCAGACACAAAACTTTCCAGGAACGAAAAAGGAACCGGTATTAACCCGTTAACATTAATTTAAATAAACATTTATGTTCCAGAACATAAAAAACTTTTTTTGGTTTTGTTTTTGTTGTTAGCAAAATGGCAAATGTTTCTGATTTTTGAAAAATAACCAAATGGTCAGAATATCTCTCTACTTTTTTCCATTATTCTCTTAAGATGACACTCTCACACTGTAAGGGCAGAGTATGTTTGAGCCAAAATGCCTCGGCAAGTGAATGTAAATATAAACATCATAGAGATGTGGGGCAAGGACAGGAGTGGAGGATGTACGCAGAAAATGACAAAGCTCTTTGCCTTGTGTAAACAAATACTCTTCACTCCAGTGAAACTGATGAGTACATTTCAGGAGTCCATAATTGCTTGTCTGCTAAAGGAGCCTCAGCTATCAAGATGTGTTGAGGGGTCAGCTGAGAAAGAACATGTGGGCTGCTTAAACAGAGGAAAGAGGAAAGTGAAGAGAGGACAACAATGAGGGTGTTGACAAGGAAGATGGCTGGATGGGAAAAAGATAAAGGTGGAATGCAAGAGTCTGAGAAGTAACTGAATATTCAGAATGAAGCATGTTGGAGGACATGGGATAGGGACAGGCAGATCGAAAGACAAAGGGGAAAAAAAGAGAGAAAGGTTTCAGTACAGTACTCCTCTTCAGTAGAGAGGAGAGAGAAAACACAAGGGAGAAAGAGTGTGAATGAGCATGTCCAAGTGTTTGTGTGTGTGTGTGTGTGTGAGCATATGTATATTTGAGGATAAGAGAAAGGGAAAACAAGGAAAAGAGTTACTGTACTGTATAAATATAATTAAATTGAATTGAATAAGTGCTCACTTATTTGTGTGTGTATACATGCGTGTGCAAGAGAGAGATGTTCTAAAATAAACCCTCTGCGGTTCTCTCAGCAGACTCCTGTTGCCTCGCTTCCAAGAATACAAAAGCCATCCACACAGAACTGTCAGAACTTGCTGAGAATAGCCAATTACCTATCAACACCCAGAATATACTGTGTCTTCCTTTAAAAAGAGAACAAAGGTAAAGACCTCTGCAAAAATACACCATACTTTGGTGTGGGAGCACCTATGGTCAAGTGGGTCTGCATATGAACTTGGTTGTGTATATTTCTATGTGTGAGTGAGCATGTACATGTCTGTGTGTGTGAGTATATGCCATGTGTCACCACATGCTCATAATGTTACTGTGAATGGTGGTGTTGATAGGGCCAGCAGTGACCGGAATAAACTCAGTTTACATGAGCAAGCAGGGTAGGGCAGGGCCCGCCCAGCCTACAGCACTTCTTGGTCTTTAGAATGAATAGAATACCTGCTCCACTTTAGTTGACATTAAAGGCAAGGAAAAGGTAGATGGAAAATAAGTTTTAATTAAGTCATGCTTATCATGGAGAGTAAACAAGTCTTACTATAGAGCACGTATACGACCTAGTAATGTTTGTGTAATGACATATCCCTTTGAATTTGCAATGTATTTGTTTTTTCAGTGCAACTACCACCTAAAGAGCAGCAATCCAACAACCTCTTAAGGAGTATAAGCATACTTGCATGACTACAAATAAAAAATCGACCTGAATGAATGTTTTAATGAATTGTTTAATTCAGCTATGAGACTTCTTGGCTAGTGTATCTTACACTAAAGTAAAATGATTGCCCTTCTCATTGTAAAAGTTATAATTTTTTAATATTATTTTTAGGACTGACTATATGAAGTGTTTCACTTCATACTTAAACCCCTTTATAATTAGAGGGCTGAACCAAGGGCTAACGGCAGGGAAGATTTTTTTTATCCTACTGACTACACAATGCGGCATCCTTGTAATCTTCAACAGGGGTTGCCATGACGACAGTACACCCTTGAATTTCTAATTTGTTTCTCCACTTGACAGTGCAGGGGCCGTCGGCACAAAAGACACATTCCTTTTCCCGTCGCTCTCCTTCTTCTCGCCCAGGCCCTGTCTACCTCCACGGAGGAGGACAGCATCTTCTAACACACCGCACCCACATGTCATCTGATAACCCAACTGCACTCCAGTAGAACAGATTCTACAATAAAACATTTGATACAGTCCTGTACACACAGTAGGTAAATATACATTTTGTACAGTGTGTCTCAAATATGCGGAAGTAAAAGTAAAACAAACGTGCTGCTGGTCTCCATGATGTCCCTGATGTCAAAAAGGGTAAAATGCATATGACAGTACAGTAGGTGAAGTTGACTGCCCTGTATCAGATTAAACACATAAATGAATCTTCAGGCTGATGACATGAATGATCACTGACTCTGGCCGTATCATCACATTAGACACTTTGGTTCAAATGGACCAGCACTGACTCACACACTGACACAATGGTGGGGTGGACATAGAGATGACTGCTTCACTCAGTTCCCACACCTTGTCACATTTACTCAGTGGTCAGCAGTTACTCCTCCAATGTGTTAAAAATGTGGTAAAAGTTGTGAAAATATGACTTTAAATTTAGCTTTATGGCTTTATATCTTACAAGCTTGTACCTTGTATTTGTTGGAAATTCCAACAGTTGAGCACCTGTGGAGCGATACTCCGACCTCAACCCACTCTTAGGTTTGTCTCAAAGCTGCGCCTGGTGTTGCTGCTGGGGGGTCATGAGGGAGCATCACCCCTATAGCTGTTGCAGGATTTCCACCAAGTCATGGCCTCTAAGCAGTTTAGTGTTTTCTTTGCATTGTTACCTAGCAACAGCCTGTCCTCCTGTTGCCTCCTGTGGTGGTGCAGCAGTAACCATGGCCAAAGCACTAGGAATACCACTATGGCCGATTCCAAACAGCATCATGAGCGAGAGTTTTTAGCACAGTGATGCCTAATCCGTTATGATCAGGAGTGTCTACTTCTTTGTCATACCCAGAATAACAGACATATTAATTGCTAGTTATTTCTGTATGAAAATATTATGACAGGCTGAGTGCTCTGTGTTGAATAATGGATCATTGGTCTGTCAGAAAATGGAACTCTGGCAGTGAAAACACAATAGAAATAAAGGAGTTAAACAAAGGAACTAAACAGGGAGGAAAACAAAACAGAAACAGTGCAGAAAAGTACAGAAAAACAAAAATAAAATATATTTCACATCAAGATAATAAATGTGTTCAGACTTCTCCTGTTATAAAAGGCCTCTGTCTTGATTTAATACCCATATTGTGTAACATTAATTTCATAGTGGAATGTTAGTTTGCCAGTATAGTAGTTCCCCTCCCTTTCTGTAATTACTTTTCTCAACCTAATCTGATTGAATGATTTTGCGTTATGAACTATTTTGTACAGAGAACAAACAGAGGACAATCCAGTACACCAACTGGGTACAGCTGCCACTAAACTATTTAAACATACCACAAAAAATCATTATGTAGTTTTCATTTGGGATTTCTAAGAGGAAGTATTTTCTCTTTACACATTTATCTATATGTGGTCTCTCCACTGGACAACATAGAAACACTGTTGTCATTTGGTGCTCTCTAGTGGCCAGACTTTATACACTTGCAACGATAAAGCTTATTGCAGGCTCAGTTGACCTAAAGTGTTAAGATGAAAATAAGCAGTTAACATGAGTGCTTTCCAAGTTATGTGTAGTCAATTGAATTGCCTTTGTTTTTTATTAATCCTGAAGGCAGTGACAGTGGATAGTCTGATTCTATCATTGGTCTTCAAAGGAAGCTCTGCCTTTCTGAAATTAAACAATCCATCACAACCCATGGAAATATCCACCCAGGCAGCATAATAAAAAGGAATTAAAAGCGCTCCAGCATTCTAGCTGGCTGCTGAATGGATCAATATGGTCTGGAGAGGGCAGTAAATTCTTGGCTTCCGGCAAGTGGGGTTTCCCAAGTTCCAACTTGGTCCCCGAGGGGACCTTCTCTCAACCAATGCAACTGAGGGGGACTCCCCGACTATGGGAGTCTACCACTCCTCCTAAGGTTGGCACCAAACTCTGCTGGCAGCATAGGGGGGCACCTCATGGTGGTGGGGACCTGTGGCAGATGGTAGCGCAGCCAGAGGCTGGCACCATGCAGACAGGAAGTGGAGTAATGATGAGGGACAGGGAAAAGAGAAGTGTAAGGGCTGAAGGGAGGATGAAAGAGAAGCTGGGGAGGGAGGGAGGGCATAGAAGGGAAGAGAAGGTGGAGAGGTGGGTCCTCAATAGCTAGAGGGATTCTGCACTTCCTGTAAGGGAAACTGCAGTTTTAATGGCTAACTTGAATGATACAAATCCGTCTTTCCTTCTGCTTTATATAAACCTGGTAATTTTTCCATTAAACATTGTAAGTGTAATGGTCTTGCTGCACAGGTGGATTTCTCACTACTATTAAACATGCAGTTTTCACACCGATTTTTGCCCAGTGGTAGCCTGCATGAGCCCAGCAATTTCTGAATCACCAAAATTTCAAGGAACCTATCACAACTACTGATATGGCATGTGAAGAGTGCATTTAAAAAAAATGATGGTATTTAGAACCAGAACAAGAAAAATTTGTTGCACATCAAAAAAGATCAGTTGAAAGATCAGTTGAAAGGAAAGAGCCTCAGCACATAGCCGTGTTGATCAAGGTCACTGAGTGCTGTTAATATTATAGGAGGAGAAATGTCTGCCACCGTTGTGCCCCTGAGCAAGGCACTTAACCTTAAGTTGCTCTAGGGGAGACTGGCCCTGAACAATTGATAGTTGACAAAATGTAAGTCACTTTGGATAAAAGCTTCTGCTAAATGCATAAATGTAAATGTAAACTAAAAAATGTGGATATACAAAATATACCTTTACAAATTGAATGATCTAATACTGATAGTTCAACTGGACTTTATATATTTTGACATCGAGACTATCTTAAGAACTATTTATAATTGCAGTAGTTTACATCTGGAGAGTATTAAGAACAGAAATGTATTAATTAAACCTGAAGTGGCAGTATTAATTAATGCAATCTTAAGTGGAGGGATTAAATAATACGATTGTGATGTAAAAGTTTGCAGTGGGCTATGTTGCTATCTTGAATATGAACTAGTTAGTTACACAAGGTTAGACATCCAACACTGACCAAGGGTTCATCCCACAATACAAGATCAACAAGTTGGAAGAGCTTGGACAGGACATATGATTCTAGTTGCATTCATAAGTCACTGTCAGCATTATTATTTGCATTGAGACCCTATTGCTGTTGCTGGACCATCACAGCCCTGATGAGAATTCCTATACAGAATGCAGTTTTTTAGAAATCCACAGGAGGAGGCTGTAGTGCAGGAATGGCAACATGTGAAGAGACAAGCTTGGCACTTCTTGAAGCTGTTTGTAAATACAGCTCCCCTGAGTTGAGTTACTCACTGGGTTCAAGCACTTACTGCAGTGTCCAATCCAGTGTCTCTTTTATCGATTCATGGAGGATCTTTGACTGAATATCTAATCTGAATAATCACACGCACACACTCAAACACACACAAACACACACACACACACACACACACACACACACACACACACACACACACTTACAGAGGCTCAGCACATATCTCTATGCTAGAAAGCAATCTTGAAAATGGTCTTGGCTTATGAAATTTAATGAGAGACTACTCTATCTCATCCACTGAAGACACGAGACAGGGAAAGATGTCTGGATTAGACCAACAACAGTTGGGATCTCTTATCGGCCCATTCAAGCCTTCTCACACACACACACACACATACACACACACACACACAAATCAAACAAGAACAAACACACACATTCAGAAGTACACATGGATACACACACACACCACTCCCAAATTAACATATAACAATTGGCATATCCCAGCATGCCAGCAGCACAAAACCACAATGACAACAAAAAACATTTTTAGCTTTGATATTGAAATCCTCCTTAAATAGACAGGCGAGTGATTCCACAGCAAAAGGGAGCTAAGCATTCATCTGCCCAGTGTTTTATCACTTTTATGTTTGGAAAAACAGGACATGAAGCACTACTCTTCCCCTATCTCTCTCTATCTTTCTCTCTCCAACCCCACCCCCAACCCCCAAACACACACACACACACACGCACTAACATGAGTGCAAAGATGGTCTTCCAACAGGGGGAACAGAGAACAGGAGAAAGTGAAACTCTTGGAATCATATCACACAAACCATTACTGTGATGTCTAATTGGCAGAAAATAGTGTTGTCTGTAAAAATAGTGGCAGCACTGTTTCCTGATCAGTGACTGAACATGGCCAAGGATACCTTTACTGGAACAAGAGAGCGAGAAAGCGACCAGGCAAACATCTCTTCTCCCCCACCCTGTGTTTTCATTTATCTGAGGGGTTTAATTAGTGGTGGGGAATGGCAGCACTTTATGGCGGGGAACAGGAGTGTCCGATGGGGCATGAAAGATGGAGTGCTCCAGCCTGCCTGCCTGCCTGCCTGTTGCTGACAGAGCAAGAGGCTCTCTTATCAGCCTCTCATGTGTGTGACACATGAGAAACCTGGAGGAGAAACACTCTCTCTCATCCAAGAAAAGGAAGGCTGAAAGGTGTACATACAACCTTTAATGGCCTGTTTTTTTCAAGCTCCAGCCATTCAACACTGACCAATAAATGGCAACAGAATGGGAAGAAAAAAAAGAAACACTTTGATGTGATGCCAATAAGGCCTATGCTATGTTTCTAGAAATGAACTAAAGTAGTTTACACCACACCACACCACAAATGGCAACTGGTTAATACAACTTCTACTGCTAATGTGAATCTTACCAATTTCTACACATAGAGCACACTTACATGCACATTAAAAAAACATTATCGGGTTATTGTAGCTACCTGATTATTTAAATGGTCATGTGAACGGAATAAACCAATAGTGCCATTACTGCCGTTATTGCTTTATGAGACATCTAATAATACACCTAGGTGTCATGGTCTCACCCTGTGCTGATAACTTTCCACCACACTGCACCCACTCAATCACCTGCCATGCCCACTCTGCTCTCTCTCAGTCACTACTGGTCCTCCCTCTAATTATTCAATCATTGCCTTCACCTGCTCCTTGTTACCAGCCACAGTATTTAACCCACGGTTTCCAGTCAGCCCTTGTCAGATCGAGTTCATGGTGTCTCTCTGCTGATACACTACTACTCTGACTTCCCGTTTTTGACCCAGACCGACCTGGCTATCCTTGCTCTACTGCCTCGGTAATCCTGGTCTGCTGCCTGTCTCTCTGCCTGAGTTTTGTCCGTGTGTTCCTTGTCCTGCCACCTCCACGAGGGTGAACCAATCGTTCCTGTTGACGCCTGGCTACCAGCGCGCGGATAATCCAGCTCCCAGTGTGATCTATGGAGTCACAGTTCGCCACACACTGCCTCCCTGGTTTCGAGAGCGAGACATTGGAGCTGCCCTTGACCCACCGTTCAACCCTCCAGTCAGTCGATCTCTCACTCTGTTCTGTGCCTTTAATCTTGTTCAGCAAACTTTTCTGTGCTGTTCATTAACTACCGCTCCCCGCAGGTTTCGTTGCTCCCTGTTCCAGTAGCTCTCTCCTCTGCACTGCCTCCCTCCTTGTCTGGGTTTCCCCATTGGACCTTCCGGCATCCACTGTGTCTTGGAGCCCCGCATCACATCTCTGACTCGGCCGCCACCTGCCTGTCTCACCTATTTCCATACCCCTGGCTCTGAACTCAATAAACTGTATTTGTCTGCAAAGTTGCTCTTGGGTTGTCTGTGCTGCACCAGACTAGGCTTTGATCAATATTCTGATTCAAGACATGTATACACCTTAACCGGGTTTATCTGTGCCTGTGTGGGGAAACGCTAGTAAACACAGAAACTTGAAGAATTGACCGAATATAAACCTGTTTGATTTTGGTTCAGATTTCTAAAATTCATATAAACATGTCATAATGGATTATTACAGTTACAGTTATTGCCCATTATGGGTTTATTGTGATCATGTAAACATGGTCATTATCTCTTTAAAGGTATTGTTCTCAATGCTAAATGCTTACTGGATTTTTTTCTCATCTGAATATTTTGGACAAGCAAGGAAATGGCCCCTTTCACCTCTTGTTTGTTTTCCAGTTTCACTCCACAAGAAAATGACCAGAATATACATTTCATGTATATTGACTGGGTAATAACACACTTTTTGTTTTTGAGTACAGACAGAATAGGGCTGCAAGAAGAAATTGATTTTGGCAAAATCAAAAGAAAATTGTTGACAAAACAGTTTATATTAAAATCAAGAACTACAGTATTTGGTGTGCCTTTGACATTAAAATGTACAGAAAAATCTTTCAAAACTAAAATTTTCAAAAGGACAGATAAACCTTTGGGAATAAGCTACGGCAAGCATTATTTCTTGTTTATGAAATGAGGAAAACATCACTGACAATCAATTGGAAACGTGTGCTCTAATAAAAGGTAGAACAACTGATTCTAACGCAGTGGCAGGAGGGGGATGTCTCAAACAAGGCCCTCTGCCTCTTAGGGCCTGCAATATTGACAAGGCCCCTGGAACTCCAATGAAACCCTTTAATCAAAACAAATTGGCTGTCATGCAATCCGGTGATCTGGCTGTGAATTATAAGTCGGCACTGGTAAATATTTAAACATCCAAGCCACACCCAGCAATCACAAAGACAGGAAAAAGGCTGAGAGAGAAAGAGAAGGGTGGTGTGAGAAGTAAATGGCCATGGCTAGTAAGAAGAAGACAGAGACATAGATGACATATAGCAGCTGAACAGGAGGATCAAAGATCAGTATCCCTGAGTGTGTGTGTGAGAGAGAGAGAGACAAAGAGGAAGGGTATAAGGACAAGTATTGACATGAGAGAGAGAATATGAATCTGACAGTGAGAGATTGAATGTAAGTGTGGGGGAGGGTCAGAAAACACTGGCAAGCAGGCACTGGTATTATAATATTATTATTATTATTATTATTATTAGGACAACAAAGTGAAAAGGTGAATATCGAGGGAGGGAGGCAAAGAACAGTGACAGGGAGAAGGGAGGAAGGGAAGGGTGAAGAGGAGGGAGAGTGAGGAGCCATAATTCACATACTACTCCCGTGAGGCTCACCAGCTGGAGTCACAAAGCACTAAGATGCATTGGAGTAATATTCCCAGGATCCCTGGCAAGGGAGAGGGAGTACGTATGTATGTTGGAGGGAGGGGGGAGGTCATTTTCCACAAGAAAATGACCAGAAATCACATTTGTATGTTTGAACATGACACAGACGTGATGGAACAACAATTTGCAGCAAACCCTAAATTGAGAGGTACACCTGTGATTTTTTTCTTTGCTCTGGTTATTTATGATGAAAACAAAACAATCATGATTCATATATAGCACTGGGGGAAAATATTACATAAATATATGAAACTGCAGTGGTACATTCACCCTGGGATTTATATCTACAGTCCAACACAAATCCACTAGAAAAATGTTGGTGCAGCATAACCTGATAATATATTGGGTCACCAAGAAGGCAGCAGTAACACAAATTTTGAATTATTCGTTCATAGCCTAGCAGGATGTAATTATGTGCACCAGCTGTAAATATCCAATGCTCCATAAATACTTGCCCACTGAAGTGCTCAATACTTTAAAATACACTCTGGCTAAAATGCAGTGACTTTGCCATGCACCGTGCATCATAACAATAATAACAAATGGAAGAAAATGAGCTTAAGTGGAAGGAAATTACCATCCTGGGTGTGAATTCTGCCTAAAAGTTCCATCTCAGTGCTTTCAGTGTAGGAAATACTTGGGCATTATTGCCTGCTTCTATGCTGATGGATCCAAAGATCCATTCTGTCATTAAAGGTCTGGATGATGAAATGCTATGTAATATCTTCCTTGCAAGGTGGGGTTGCACATACAAATATGAGCTTGGAGCATTTCTTTCCGTGTTTGGAATGTAAAATGGCAAAGCTTTTAGTTTATACTTTAGAATCTACTAACATCATGCAAGAGGAAACATCACTTGTCAACAAATTAATGTGATGATCAAATCTAATTTAAACCCCGCAGTGTTTAACATATATTGTATCAATTTATTGTACAAATACAATACTGTATCCATGTACTGAACAAAATTAATTGCTGCTTTAGATTTGATTTTATCAAAACTAGTAGTCATTCATCCTTTCACGTGCATGGAATTAAAATAACACCTTGGCCAATCCCTTTATAGATGGGATGCAACAACACAACCAACAAACACAGCACCTGCTAAGGGTAATCATGCCAAGCTAAAGGGGGCAAGGGCAGACATGACAAATGATTGACTGGAGAGCAAACATTACCCAAGCCCAAACACAC
Source organism: Tenualosa thibaudeaui (assembly GCA_027481765.1). Classification (NCBI taxonomy): domain Eukaryota; kingdom Metazoa; phylum Chordata; class Actinopteri; order Clupeiformes; family Clupeidae; genus Tenualosa; species Tenualosa thibaudeaui. The sequence goes on along the minus strand of JAIFZK010000173.1, from coordinate 289,000 downwards.
ATACACACAAACACAGCGGATAGGTGCTGAAATGAATGAGAGTGACTTGGAGTTCTCGCAACACTCAGCTGCAGGGGACACACACTCCTGACCACAATTTTGAAGAGGATGACAAAAGACCCTATCAAGTGCGAGAGACTAAACAAGGACACAGAAAAACTTGTGTGAGTAGCTCACAGCTGGAAACACAAACGGAAAAGCAATCCACAACGCTGTGTGCACTCTCTTTCTCTCACTCTTTCTCTCTGTAGGGAAAATAGGACACAGTGAGATTCAATTCAAACATCCCACAAATGATAGAGAAAAAGTGTTTACTATGAAGGTACATAGCCAGTGTCATCTATGCCTCGCTCTAGTTATGTTCAAAAAAAGAAGAAAAAAATTCCACAACACTGTCTCTTCTGACTCACATGAAAGGAACATGAAGAAACACTTTCCACAAAATGGCTATAAGCTGAACGAGACTGCTACTCAATTAATTGACAAAAGGCCATGCTCAGTCCAGGAAGAGAGTTCTTACTGCTACCTGTAAGTAGTGCTTCCTAAGCCCTTCCTCTGTAGCAAAGTGATAGGAAGACTGTCTCTAAGACAGGCAAAGAACTGATTAAATTCTGTTCTGATTGATAAAACTGATGAGTAATTGTGGTGTCTTAACTGCACAATGCCAAGCCTACAAACAGCCCCTCTTGTGAGAATCACTGAGTCACTGCCAACAGGAATAGAAGCGATTTGCTGAGACTCAAACTCGAGCTCTCCAAGAACCCAAACTAAATAGAGGCTAAGCTGTGGGACAGCTTCAAGGCCTGTGTCTTTGTGTCTGTGTCATTCTTTCTCTCTCTCTGTTGCTCTCTCTCTCTCATTATCTGTCCTTCACACTCTCTCCTGCCTATCTCTTTGTCTATTTTCTTCCCATGCAGCTCATCTTCCTCCATTCCTCCCATCACCACTTTTCTCTTTCCTTTCTTTTTCTTTCTCCTTTTTCTACTTCTCCCCATCCAATCTCAGACACATCATCATCATTACCATTTTCTCCTGACTTCATTCAAGGGGAGCGAACATCTCTCTCTCTCTCTTTATTCTTTCACAATCTGACAACCTGTGCTCCAATATTAACTGGAGATAGAGATACAAGAGAAAGAAAGCAAGACTGAGGCGAGCCTGTCGCAGACGATAACTGTTGACAGCTTCTCAGACGCCGTGCATGAATGAAGGCCCTCTAATATGACATTCATTCGTCATGACGCATAGCTTGCCTTAACCCAGCATGGAGCAGACAACCACAGAAACCAATCTGCCTTATGAGGCCCCATGCATCATGCTGACATACCCATAAACCCCCTTTCTATCAGTCAACCATATCTGTGTTGTAACACACTCATCCCCCATGCACACACACTGTCCCCCTGTTTCATAATAATCAATTGCTGAAATGAAAAAAGTGCAGCCATTAGTACAAAACAGTATCTGAGCTAGTGTGTTTCTGCTTTGTCCTTTGTCTCTCTACTTCTCTTTACCCACCTTATTCCCACCTCTTTTGTTCACTCTTTCTCCATCATGCTCTGTCTTCTCTCTCAATCTCTTTCCCTCTTACCTTCTCCGCCTCCTTTCTCGATCCAACTTTCACTGTCAGTCTCTCTCTCTTCCTGTCATTCTCTCTCTGACAGACCCATCACACAGATGAATAGGCCTTTTCAGGCTGTCAACAAAAATAATTCATCTTTGACAAACATGCTTGGCATTTACACTGTATGCAGCGTCTTCAACGGCTGTGTATTTACAGACTGATGAGAGTGGGGGTGGTGGTGGGGTGTTCTCTTTGCCCTGTGGTCTAGAAGAAGTCACTCTAGAGCTTGAATTTTCCCAGCTATGCTACTGTCACTGACACACCTGGAGCGCTTTAGGATGATTTATACACAAGCTACCTGCCTTGTCAATCATTTACAGGGAACCATGTCAAAATCAGATGGCGGATGTTACATGTGCATATTTCACCAGGGTTGGAGAACTGATTGATTTCCAAGTTTCTGACACTGCAGAAAAAGATACACAAGTACACACAAGTACACACACACACACATACACAAACATAAGGATACATGACGCCTTTGAAATTGGGGATTAAATTTAATCCACCATCCAGTAAAGACAAGGTGCTCTCATGTATTAATTCCATGTTGTGATTCTGTGCAGACTGTGGTGGGGTTTTTAGACTAGCGGAGAAGGGGGATGCCTGCTGCAGTGGGTCTCCATGTTGTATGTTATTCTGGTAGTAATTACGGTCAGTGCACAGGGTTGCACTGAGGAGTCACGACAGCTGACAACCTCAGGGGCTCCTGGGTCCCCCACTGCTCCCACGCTCCTGCATAGACCTCTGTGTGTGTGTGCGTGCAGATGTGTCTGTCCACTCAGAGTGTGCATGCTTTTGTGAATGTTGTGCAAGCACCCAATGTGTGTTGTGTGTTGTTTGCATAGTTGTGTGTGTATGTGTGTGTTTGTGGGTGCGTGTGTGAGTAGAGGCTGAAGAACTGTGTGGTTGAAATCAGAATTGCGTTTTTTAAGAAGTGATGCTCCGGTGATTTAGGTTACACATAGGGAATGGGAGATAAATATAGAACTGGATAAAGAGCAGGACACACAAATAATACTGGGAGCCAAGCTAGCACCTCCCACTCAAACACTTGTCAACACGGTGGACTCCTCTCACCCTCCCCTCCTGAGTGGACTACAACCAACACTACGGGAGGCCCATGTCAGGACCGACTCCCCATCACAAAGGACCTTCCTGGACACCGATGCTGGGCCCGACTCCCCTTCCTGAGGCTTTGTGATTGACCCCCCCTCACAATGGCACTGTCAAATGGATCCTTACTGTTACCCCCATGACCCATCTCATTCCTTTGAGTTTGTCACTATGCCTGGCTGCTGCTACATTGTCCAGCCATAATTCCTGATGACCACCTATAGACTGACTACCATGTAATGTAAAAGTGGGATAATACTCTATTATGAACTATTATGAACCTTAGCTAAAACCATAGGCAACTTATAGTCTGTCATGGTTACTACTGATTGTAATTTTTCTCCATGACCCCTGGCAGTTGGGTTAGCCCCTTGAGTCGTGGATCTGCCCAAGGTTTCTTCCTAGATTAACTGAACATAAGGGAGTTTTTCCTTGCCCCTGTTGCTCTTGGGTGCTCCTTCTGTGAAGCGCCACGAGACAATACTATTGTAAAAGGCACTGTATAAATAAAACTGAATTGAATTGAATTGAATTGAATTGTCTCACACACAGCCTCGAATGGGCTGGGTGGTCCAGTGGGAGCTGAAGGATGGCTGTATATTGGATGACTACATTCGAAAATATTGAGTATTTTAGTTTTTTCAATATATTTATAAGGTTACACAAGATGGCAAATAGAGGTACAAAGCACTTGCCTTCAGTTTTTCAAAAAATATTAGCCAAAACAGGAACAAACAAGACAACAACACTAGTGTGTTGTTCACATTTGTTGCATAAAGTAGAGACATTATGGTATATGCCATGTACTCTGGCCTTGGAATAATCTCTGGGCACTGCCATATGGGATAGTAGGATATGATATAAAGCAGAAACTACACCTCTAGTTCCAGGTGTAAGACGTCGAAATATGTCCAATGTGTTGTGTTTGGGCATTCTCTCGGTCCTAAAGTAATTCCTAATCTGGAGATACCTAAAGAAGTGTAGAGGTGATACTGTAAGTCTGTTGTGGTTCTTGGAATGGCATTAGGTTTCCGTCAGTGTAAATGTCCTAAATTAAAACAATGTTTATAGTCCTCCACACAGAAAGTGTTAGATAGTAGTGTTAGTGTAGATTAAAACACAGGGGAAAGCATGATTGTGGCAAAGTGGCTCACTACAGGTGAAAACTGTGTTCAATCTGAATTCGGCCTAAGACAGCACCTTTTGCCGCAAACATAAGAACTTAAGGTTGGCAGACTAGTTTACTTACCCTAAAAAGAGGCATGGTGTTGAGGAATTAGAATCTTCAATAAATTCAAAAGACCTGCTCAAAAGACTTTGATGACTCAAAATTGTCGGGCAAAACTATCTCCCTCACAATATGGCTTTGAAGCAAGGTGACACGTTTTTGTGAAAGTTCCCCCTCCACAGTCACGAGGACAGTCAGTCACCCATACACTCTGAAGAACCCATTCACTTATTTAGGTGTAAGTTCACACACAAGTGCAGTACATTGTTCTTATTGCAACTCAAGTCCATTGCTGTTCAGACCCCACCCTCTCATTAGCGGACAGTAGGAACATCTGTCTATCCCACTCACTCTTGGCCTCACTCATGAGAAGACACAAATTGAGTATTTCGAAGGCTAGCCTCTCCATGCAGACCCCCCACACTCGAGTGCCTATCTGCTTTAGGAAGGAAGACCATGGGTGTTTCCATGGAGACGATGGCATTGGGCCACCTTGAGTATTGCAGAGTCATGGCCCATAGGAGGACTGTTATTTAACTGCCTTTCTGCTCATGCTCCTTCCCGACCCCGCCGCCCCAGTGCCAAGCAATCGTCATCGGAAAACGATTGGCTACAACTTGCCTGTGCCCAGTTATTCCCGGTGACACGATAAGCATTCTGTGGGAGATAAACATGAGCTTGTTTATTTCTCGAGTCATGAGTGAAAGGAGAGACGGCTGCAAATGTTTTTGGGCCACTGCCAGTGAGAGATGTGTCCAGGTGGCGGTGATGAGGCTTGGCCCCGACCATATTCTCAAAGTCAAAGTCAAAGTCAAAGTCAAAGCTTTATTGTCAAATTCTCCACATGTACCACACATACAGAAGAATCGAAAGTATGTTTCTCACTATCCCACAGTGGAGTAAAAAGTGCACAACAGATAAGGACATTTCTTAACAGTAAACAGATAAAAGACACTTCCTAACAAGCAACAATTTCACAAGACAAGATCAAAGACAAGACAAGACAAACAGACTTGGCCTATAGCCTATACTTTCCAATATAATGTTATTTCATATTTCTAATAACTACATTTTTGCTTAACTGTAATGGCTTTAAGCTACATTTGCATGAAGAGCAAAGAGTTAGTATGACTCCTGAGAGTTCAGTCAAGTGAAGCAGTAGACTATTTTGAAATCGCTAGGCTACCTAGAGTAGAGTAGAGAACATTCTCACGCACTCACAAACAGCACACGAAACATTGTTCCATTAACATGGTTCGTTTATTGATGGTTACACTGGTAACAGGACTATCCTGTCTATAAATTGTTCACAGAATGACTACTTTCAGTAACTGTTTGTTTAGTGTTTAAGATGTAGCAAAAGTCTTACCGTAGCGCAGTGCTTCCGCGTTCATCCAAAAGAGCGGGCCCAGATTCCGAGGGAATTATATCTTGTAGCGCGTGTATGAGCATGATGGGTTGAACCCTTGTAAAATTAATTGACGTTTCCAATGTCCGAAATGCTCTTTTTCTTGCATGTACATGTTGGTGAATGTTTTGTAAAAGGCCTGATATTGTTGTTGCTTTTCTGGTACCATTTTAAATGTTGATATTTCCAGGTATGCCTGTCTTTACTAAAACACCCCTCTGTTGTATATTGTTAATGGGATGTTCCATTTTTGTCGGGGTGATCAGGTATCCCTTAAAAGAGGGTTACTTTCAGTTGTTAGGGGGGCGGTGTGAGAGAAGGTTGTACGCCGTATGCTCCAGTGTTAATTCCCTCAGCAAAGTGAGGTTTGTCTGACGGCCTTGAACTTTTGAGCCATTGGCTATCTATATTTGTTTTGGATTTCCATAGCCTATTTTGTTTCTAAATATTGTAAATAGTATATTTTATATTTTTCTACTTTTTCTTTGTTTTTTTTGTCACTGGCTCACGCAATCACGGTGGTGGACTGAAATAAATTCCAGAAAAGTATTTTGGGCTTCTCCGCTGCATTATGTGTGTCTCCATTTAAGACCCTCGACACTCTACACATTAACAGCATTCACAATCGTAGCCCATCAACCACGGGACTCTGCATTTCACCTGGAAAAGTGAAAGCAAACTCGCACCGCATTGCATATGTAGGCTGCATAACATAACTTCCCATGTTGAGTTCATTTGAGAAGTTGTTGAACTACATTTTACCTCACAGTCAATGTTATAACTAGCTTTATTTTGCATGCTAGTCACAGTTGAATATCAGTTTTTTTCCACTTTGTTTAAATACCCTGCATTAACAGTGACATTTTATTTAATTGTGATAAAATGAGACTGTGTTAACACACTATTAACATGTTTACTTCAATAGCCCTATTTGTAATAATGCCAAAAAATGCTATATACAAAAATAGCAGCAACTTCAGGGTCCAGAGTTGTTTCGGGGACAAAGAGGAGAGGGTTGGAGAGAGGGGAAAGAGTTTAGTTTCTTGACAGCCTGGTGGATAAAACTGCTTGCTGGTTTGGTGGAGTGGGCATGGAGGCTCCTATATCTTTTCCCAGAGGGCAGTAAGCTGAAGAGACTGTGTAGGGTGGCTGGTGTTGCTCACAATCATGGTTGTTTTTCGGGTGAGGCGGGTGACTAAGTTGTCAGGCGGATGCATCATTAAATGAGGAAACAACCACACAGTCACACACAGACCACACACACAATTAAGACACACTGAGACATCTGTTACACAGACACAAATACAAACAGATGTGCATCACACACATATACATACATGCGCATCGAATAGCATATACCACATACCCAGAAACAAACATACTGCATATATAAACAGACTGAGTCTCTCTCTTTCTCACACACACACACACAGACGCAGACGTGTGCACACACACACACTACAACCACTATCAAATTTTGGTCAGTTTGAGAAGATGAGCTTTTAGCAGGCAACGGGAAAAAAGAAGTAAATCCCAATGAAAACCATTTCATCTTTCAGTGAACAGAATCTTTCATCTCATTCTCCCCCTCCCTCTCCCCCTCATTCTGCATTTTATTTGCATTAGTCATCTGTGGTTTGAACAAAGAAGCAGAGTGGTATTTGTGAAGATGGAAAACATAATGTTTGTACAACAAAGACTACAGTGACCCACATTGTACAGTCGTGCCTGTGAAAAGCATCATGTAGCTTTGTGAACCTAATGTTTTTTTTGTTTTTTTTTTCAGGACAAAGTGAGAATATCTTGAGGCACTTGAATGAGGTCTTAACTAATAGCTAATTTGATTTCTAGGTATGGGAATTGATGCACTGTCAATCAATCTGATCCATCAATCAATTTCTTACTTCCTTACAGTAGAATATGTAATCCTCCATAGATTTTCAGTGATAATTAACATAACATAATAACATAATTGTTTTCTCAAGTCTGAATACAGATTTTTTGCAATGCATAACTGTTTAGTATTCCAGGCTACTGTAAGTTTCAGCAAATAGCCTTTTAAGTTTGGGCACAAAATTGTAATTACAGCTTTAGAAGACATACTTATTATACTTATTATACTGCCTATAATGTAGTCTTCCTTGTAGTCTTGCCAAGTTATCTTCCTACAGAGGCTATCAAAGCTTAAAGGTATTGGAATAAGCTGAACCATGCAGAGCTGTGTTGTCTATTTCAATTTGGCAAACACTGATAAGGAGCACCCAATTCCAAAAAAAATCCAAAAAAACATACCATTCCAGTGAATCTAAGTTCTACTTTATTCTCAGTTCTCAATTATCTTCCCTAAAGAGGTCTGGATTATACCACTCTTTCTTTGGGTCCTAGCTTGACAGAGTTTGATTTGACTAAATCTTGTTGAATTGGCTCTAGCTTTTTATACTCTGATGGCATAAAGGTTTTAAAGGGCTTGTTTCTGCACTGAAGGCGGTGGACTGGAGTGGACACAGGTGAGGTGAGGGTCTCCTGAGCAAGAGGCAGGGAGGGATGATTTCAGTGACCCTGGGAAATGCCTGTTCACCTGATAGGAATAGCAGGCATGATCAAGAGTCAAAAGCAGAGGAATATGCACACACAGCATACATTCAGTACATACACAGACAAACACTGAGACCTTATATAAAATGGATAAAACTCACACACATGGACACACCAATGCACACACTCTTCCAACAACACATTTGTACACCCTTATACTAGGAACAAACCTCCTGATTTGTAACCCCAATATTGATACGTGGACTGCCTCTTTCTACTGTTGAGGCAATTATGACTGAGCCAGACTGAATCAAACATGTTTGATATTATCTTATCTAACCGGTTCATTCTATGGCCACTAGGTTTGGCCTGCTCAATCTCATTCTAATCGGTCCACATAAACACAAGTCATCTGTTTTTCTGCTCCAGCCCCTGTCTCTGCCACCACTACCCCTGCTGTCACAACCACAAGCAGACCACAGACACTCACCCAACCCCCCCACCCCGGCGCCCCCTAAAACCCCACCACCACTACCACCATTTTACATGCGAATGTGTGCACTTTTTCCAGGGCAGAATCTAATGCTGTGCACAGCACTGCGTGGCTTGCCCCTCATCATTTATTAACTGCCACACATATTCAGCCCCAGACCCCATTGTGATTTACAGGTTCAGGCAGTACTCACACATCACCACCACCACCCACCCTTCTACCCATTCCCTCCTTCCCCAGAGCAAACGCAGTGCTGCAGTGTATTAATTATCCAGTGCTGTGGAGATAGATGGAGGCACTGTTGGAGCTACTGACGGAAGTCTCCTCTTGGAGCTGGCGATGACAGAAGCTCGTGAGCATGCCCACCCAGCGCATTCCACAACAGGGGAATGGGGAGGTGGAGAGGTACAGAGATGACCACATCCACACCGTCAGTTCCTATATCTTGATTTTCCTAAGCAAGTAGATCTCATTTATATTTTCACATTTTCACATCTCATCACATTTACAACCAAAGTGTTTCACAATAAAAAGAAGAATTTGAATGAACATACTCCACTCTAAAGGCTACAATACATGTGTGAATTTACGCAGGCGCACACATATACACACAAACGCACACACACACAAGGTGTCTCTAAGGTTAATTGAACTGTGGATGTGGATGTGTTGCAGGTGGCCCTCACTGTCTGGTCCCCTCACTCCGTGCACACGTGTTCAGATACATACATGATGCTCACCTTTCCTATTGAAATGTCAAGTCAGTCTGACAAAATTATGCTCATTATCTGTTGCCGCGGAGTGCAGGGTGCACCACGTTTTGTGTGTGTGTGCGCACACACACGCATTGTACATGTTTTCATGACTATGTTTGCATCACTGTGCATGTGTGTGTGTGAGTGTGTGTCTGTTCCTCTTCTGAGAGCTGACAAAAAATCATCCTAAATTACAATGAAAGGTGTGCGGGACAAGTCAATAACACAACCTGAGCCAACTTTCACACTACCCTGGAAGTGCTCCAGTTATCCAGATGTGCTGAAGAGAGCTACAGTAACACGCAGGGAGAACCACAGCACTTTTCCTGTACTGGTTGCCTCCTCTATCAATGTCTACCTGTGCTTTCAGACTGGAGCCTAGGACTGGAGCAAAGATAACAGAATCATTTCCACATGTAAAATGCATTTGAGTAAGTATTAGTACTAGTAGTGGTAATAGAGAGGCAGAAGGATTGGGTCTGTGGATCTCTTTTACCACACTCAGGGCATCTGTGTTAGCTGCACATACTCGCGCGTACACGTATGTGCACACACACACACACACACACACACACACACACACACACACACACACACACACACACACACCCACAACCACAAGTGCATGGTATGGTATGTTCAGTGACAAGGATGAATAAAGTGCATCCTCATCATACACATTCACATTCCACACAACACTTACTTTGTGTGTGTGTGTGCGCGCGCATGTGTGTGTGTGCACATACGTGTACACGCGAGTATGTGTAGCTAACACAGAGATGCCCTGAGTGGGGCAGACCACAGACACTCACCCAACCCCCCCAACCCCGGCGCCCCCTAAAACCCCCCCACCACTACCACCACCATTTTACATGCGAATGTGTGCACTTTTTCCAGGGCAGAATCTAATGCTGTGCACAGCACTGCGTGGCTTGCCCCTCATCATTTATTAACTGCCACACATATTCAGCCCCAGACCCCATTGTGTTTACAGGTTCAGGCAGTACTCACACATCACCACCACCACCCACCCTTCTACCCATTCCCTCCCTCCCCAGAGCAAACGCAGTGTTGCAGTGTATTAATTATCCAGTGCTGTGGAGATTGATGGAGGCACTGTGTGTGCGCGTGCATGTGTGTGTGTGCACATACGTGTACACGCGAGTATGTGCAGCTAACACAGAGAGTCTGAGTGGGGCGGTGGTAGCGTAGCAGTTAAGGAACCTCGCTAGCGTAGCAAGTAACCTGAAAAGTTGTGGGTTCGAATCCCAGCTGCTACCGTTGTGCCCTTGAGCAAGGCACTTAACCCTAAGTTGCTCTAGGGAAGACTGGCCCTGAACACTTGATAGTTGATGAGTTGTAAGTCGCTTTGGATAAAAGCGTCTGCTAAATGCATAAATGTAAATGTAAGCAGACACACACAAATCCCCTACAGCTCAGTAACAGGAGTACTAACTGAGGTTACCTTTTTTGATAACAAGGGACTTTAAGATAAACTTCTAAGACTTCTAAGGACCCACATTAATTTGATCACACACTGAGTATATCTCTGCAATGAAAACCAAACTGAGGCACTAAGGCACTAAGGTGCCTTAGCCTAGAAGCAGTTTGAATGGTTTCCTCAAAGAACCTTTGAGAAAGGTTCCTAGAAGAACTCCAAAGACTAAATGGAAAATGAGACATTTCTCGCAACTTCCTCATTAAAACTTGATCTGCATAGCCTCAGAAAGCCTATTCAAGGCCTATAGCTTGATTCAATGTAGATTTTATATAATTTGCTTATTTTCTGTTGGCCTTGGCTGGGATGCAGGGATGTAGTGTTTCAGAGGATCAGTACAGTAACAAAAAAAAAAAAAAAAAACAGCCTAGCATACTGTGAATATTAAGGCTCTTTGTCTCTCACATTTTGTTTCTCTCTCACAGTCTCAAGAATAACCTACTTATGGTTTGGCAGCACCACTGATCTATTTCTACAATATACCTATCAGCAGCACGTTTTGGCGATGGGGTAGACTTTACCTGTAACATGAACTGTTTTGCTTCATATGTGCATCACCATTTTCATCTTACCAAACAACATGCTGGTCAACCTCTACCTCTTTTTCACAGTAGCCTAGGCCTACACTGACTTAGAGCAAGTGAGTCTTGCTATTCTTGTCTTTGTGTGTCCCTCTCTACCACATTGAGAGCATTTCAGTAAATCTGCACAATTTTTATTTATTTATTTATTCCTACAAACTACACTATGAGCAGCAGCAGCCATCATCATCCCTACAATCAGGGCCAAGCCAGGCATTATCTCTGCTAGGTATTTACATTATCATAGATTAATTAATATGGAATTCTTTGCTTGCACTGCTTGAACACAATGGTTTATTATTGCAAAATCATTGTCTTTATTCACTCTGGTCATTTTTAGGACAAACAATTTCCATGACCTGATGTGTGTCTGCTACAAAGAAAGAGATCTGTAATCCATGGCTTGATCAGCAAAAATTGTGAGTATTGTGACTGGTTAGGCTATACCTGCAGTAGTTGCACCTAAAATTATATTGATTACAAGGGCCTTTCCACTCTGGTGCTGACATGAATGCTGTGCTCTCTGAATTGAATTGAATTACGCAACAGGCCATGTGACAGTGGGCGAATGGTGTGAGCCACCAGCAGAAGTACAGTTATTGCTCCAACTGCTATATAAACAACAACAACAACAATAAAGTTTTGTGCATTTTCATAGGACAACCTATGCGTACAGCGTAAAATAAAGCTGCGTGTTGCCACTAATAAATTTGGTAGTGTCTCTGTACTTTTACTCAAGGGCAACTTTCGGGTACTTTATACAACACTGCACATGATGCATTCTTCTTCTGCTTTAAGTTTGGTTTTAGCAATCTTAAGGTGCTTAATGTGTCACTATGGAAAGTGTAGACTCTGCTGTAATCAGAGATAGTGCAACCTGCAGTGATGCTTCTGATGTAATGTCAGAACACCAGAGTACATTAAAAACAGTTGGGAATTTAATTGGTACTGAAATGAGGCATCGAAATTCACCTTGTCATTCGGTCTGGTTACTACCATTTATGTTTGCACTGGTTCCATAGTAGTACCACATTTCGGTACCCAAACCTAGGTTGAGGTTAAGGCTTCCTCTCCTCATCCTCTTTGCTCCTACATCACTTCCATATTACTGTGTTACATCTGTCTAGTTAGATCTGTCAAAGCTCAGCCCACGTGGCTTCTTTATTGACTAGATGAGATTACGTGAGAGGGAGAGAGAGGAAGTGAGAGTGAACATTCTCTCATCTGAACAAGCTGAGAGGATTACAGGTTCTTGAATATAGGGGAGAGGCTGGTTTAAGAACAGGGGCTTAGGCACAGGAGAGGAGGCCGAGGATAAGTTTGAAGATCACTTGGCTTTTCTGCTAGCAAATACCAATATCAATCAATATCAATATGTTAGTGATAGAAAGGACTGTCAGCCATTGTATTAACATGAACGGGGCCAGTTACGCATTTTCATGGATTTTTATTTCCATGTTCCAAGTGCCTTGTAACTATTAGATTAAACTAACAAAACCTGTATTTCTCCAACTAGTCTGAAGAGTGCAGAGTGCATCATAACCATCTACATTTGAACATGTGAGAAAGATGGATGAGGAACCTGTCCTCTGAACTACACCTTTGGCTGCTGGGCTCAGAACAGGAGGGAGGTGAAGGTTAACAATGAGATGGTGCTGCCCTTGTGACCAGATATATTTGTGCGTGTGTGTGTCTCCATGCGGTACTCACTCCCACTCCTTGCGGCGGGCCTGCGGGGTGCTCTGCATCTTGTGCGCTTGGTGCGCCTTAATGATGTCCCGCTGCTCGATCAGGCCCCCCCGCCGCCGCTTAATGACGCTGGGGCTAATGGCCATGGTGGGGTCCAGGCCGATCTGTGCAGGGTGCCCCTCCATCATGCCCTCCAGGGAAGCGGGCGCCGCAAGGTCCAGTGAGGAGGGCAACATGGCACTGCAGGGCACATAGAGTGTGTCATGGCTGCTGCTGTGTGACAGTAGGCTCTCTGCCAGGCTGGGTGGCTCCAGCAGTGAACCCGAGCACGATGACGACATCCCCATCCTGAGTCCCCCCACTGCGGCCCCAGCCAGCCCAAAGCTGCTGCGGTGCTTGTGCCAGGTCTCCGTGTCCTCAGGTGGCAGGACGTAGCAGCAGGGTGCTGGGACCCTGCCCACGCCCGGGCACATGCTGCCCCCACGGCTGCTGGCGGTGGCCAGAGGTGGAGGGGGGATGTGGGCATGGCAGTCAGATGTGGCAGTCTGCGCGCTGACTGAACACGCGCTCAGTTCCAGCATCCTGCAGGAGGCTGCCTCTCAGCATAATTCTGCAAAGGCAAAAGAAGGTGTCTATTATCTCACAGCCACTGTAGGCTATTTATAACATTTTCTATAAACATTGCATAAACAATTTAGTTTTTTAAACATTGTCATAAATATATAGAATGTGGCACATACACTTTTTTCAGTGTCACTATTAGCACTGACATTATTATGAAAGAATGCTGATGTATAAGTTACATACTCTAACATTTTAACAACCTTACATTCATGAAACAAGATACATGAGCAAGATATTACTATAAACTGCGAACTCAATCAAATAAGAACAGCAAAGTGAAAAGGGATATCATACATATATAAGTGTGATTTTGTTTTTGGTTGATCATCCAGATAATCATCCAGATAATTACACCACCTCAAAAAATTAGAAGAATTGATTTTAAAGAGAGGTAAATGGAGGTCTGTGTTCCCTGGTCATGTTCACATGGACCTCCAACAGTGACAGTTAGCATTCAAGACTTGCATTTAGCCCTGATCAAGGCCACCGAGTCCATTAGGAAAGCTCTTAAAAGTCAAATGGTAGAACCTAGTGGGGATATATTCTACTATGTCTTTGTAACACTCCTGATGCATTCTGGGCAAGATGTTAATGACTCAGACACATTTAAAAAAGATGGTGATAGAAAATAGATGATTGCAGTCATGACAGCTTTGGAGTTTATTTAAAAGAGCTAAACTTTGGATCTACTTGTCCATCTAAAAGAAAATGCATTCAGTAACCCCAAGGAAGCACCAGACATGTGCTGCATCATCCAGACTCTGCACTGTAGACAGGCTGAGAAACTGTACATGTGAAGGGCATTACACGTTCATAACTTGGCCGGTCTTCTCAGACCACATGGAACTAAAGCCAGCAGTGTACCTTTGGTCTCAGGGGAAAAACCTTTTTATTGAACATCCTTCTGGAGGGTCAACACTCACTGATACCACAGATTGCTGCTTGTCACAGTGACTGCTAGGTCTACTCTCAGTTCTTCCTCTACAGCAACAGTCCTCACATCTCTGCGCTCCAAACTGCTACGCCTATGTGTGAATTAAACCATTTCTGATGGAAAACACAAAGGGTCTTCATAACATTTGAAGAACAAAATAATGTCCCCTTAGCCTTTAAGGAACTCCACATTCTGACTGTCTGGGAACATCCTGAGAACATTACATGGCAATGTTCCCACCACCATAGAGGATGTTCTTAGAATGTTCTGGGAAACTAACATTTCTAGCTGGGATGTTCCATGTATCAGCAATGTGACAGCTAGTGATGGAGATGTTTACCTTTCGTGACAAATGCCACCACTAGAATGTTCAATAGAATGAGTACTGGCTAAAATGAGCACTCAAACCGTGTTTTTTTCAGTCTCATAAACCATATGAAATTCTACGTACAATAACAATGTTATGTTTAAATTGACTGACAAATTTACCTCGCAACACACCCTTTAAGGAAATGCAACAGTTGTGCAATAATGGAGCAAGTGACAGGAGGCTAGTCAGCATCAGACGCATAATGCACCAATACACATTTTGAAAAGTGGTAGTAGCGTACAGACTGCGCATGTTGTGATGTAGGTCCAAACTTGTATATACTTGTACACAGATGTGCAATATGCTATTTATCTGTATGTGTAGGTGGTCTGAGGATAGAGACTGCTCAGTCTTTGACTTTATTTGCACTCTTATGATGAGTATTTCCTGCAAGCCAGAGAATTAGAGCAGTCTAATTCACCACTGTGTTTTGTAGTACCCCACTGTGCAGTTATCAAAATGTATCCCTATTAGGCAGAGCCCTCTTTTTTTATACTATCATGTCTGAATAAATGTAACTACAGATGGCAGTGCTATCTTGCCTTATTCGGGGATCACATTGGGACATTTATAACAATGTGCCTACGGAAGTTGTCCACATCTAGCCTGGTTAAGAAAAATGTAGACCAACTGTATTTTACACATAACCTAATCCCAAAGGGCATTGCTCCTCTTTTGCCAGGCTACTATGTCCAGGGTTCTGTAGATTGTCATGACTATCAATGTCAAAGGACCTCAGCCAGTACAACTTTAACCATACAATCAAACAATTTAGGCTGAGGACATTAAATGCATTAGAACCTTTCACTGTATAAGTTCTACTTATTTAAATCCTGTTACACAGAACTCTCATAGAGAATAAAACTGATGCATTGAACATTCACTCTCTCATTGCTTTTTGTCCCATCTCTTATGGTGTAGATTTAGATCTTTATTCCAAGGGTTCTCAAACTTTATTGGGCTGGGGACCCCTCATGGAGCAGGATTTTTTTTAAGGACCCCTCATAATCGCAACAGAAATTTTGCTATGTAAGACCATGTAGCCTAACCTAGCATTCTCAACAAGTAAGCCAACTAGCTAACACACTTTTTACGTTTTCTGTTCACATTAATTGGCCAGTGCAATTTGGTGGAATTTATTAGAACAATGATCTGAAACATCATATCAAATATAATTCACAAAAGCGATTCCAAGATACCATTCCATCACCTGTAACGTTACTATCATAGTAGATCTATACCATTTGGTTACTGAAGCTAAGGGAAATCTGCACCACAAGTACTCCACATTATCAAAGACATACTTTGCATATCCTGTGGCTGACCTGTTGTACTTTTGTCTAAATAAAAGCATAAAGAACAACTGTTTTAAGAGAAGATGGCAACAATTAGTCCAAAAAGTCGCAGGTTAATTACTTCTTGGTTTTCAGGTAAATGTGACGTTTTCTACTTTACATGTAGTGGTCCTGTGAATTTGCCAATTCAGAAAGGTGAGAATTAAATTTTGGCAAACTAGATTTGGAATTAAATTTTGGTAAACTGTGCTAAAACAAAGTGGGAAACAATGTCTTTAGTACTTTTGTCTTGTCTTTAGTGCTTTAGTGAATGTCTTTAGTGATTTTTTTGAATGTCATCAGTAAAAAAAAAAACTTAAACAACAGATCTGAATTTACGAAATTCACAAATTCACCATCAATTTGAGAGACACTTTTTGTTTTCAGTGAGGCACCTCATTTGCAGGGCTGAGGCGCCAATTCCCTATGTGCATGGAGGCTGGAAAGGATGGTCGAATGTTTCCGGTAATTTGCTTTTACGTTGGTGAACAATTGTAATGAGGCTATAGCTACAAGCTGACCACAAAAAGAACCCTGAACCCTTATTACTTAGGCTTACTTTGGATAGTAAACTACTATAACGACACAATACTACTAACACTTATGCTTAACATCAAGCCTACTGTTCTTCATAAAAATAGATGTTCTACTGGATCGTTCCTTAGCCAAAGTCCTTCTGGGGCACAGAGTCCATTAATTTCATTCCTAATGGGTGGAAAAGAGAGCCGCAGCTGATGCGGCGTAAATATATGAGGCTGAGCAAATAAAAACAGAATGAGAAAAAAAGAGGGAAAAAACATATGAACAAGAAACACATTAGTCCCCTTTGCGATGGAAGCACTGCCATCCATCATGTGAATCCAGGATGGCGCCAGCGTTGTATCTAATTACAATACAGAGCCAGAATTAGAGCAGTTGGCTTCAACAGTTTGTTTATGTCTCCTGTATTTATCATGGTCAGATCCCTCGGTGTCAAGCTAGACTACATTAGAGGCAGAGTGAGGGCCCCAGAACAGCACAATTGGGGACAGATGCTAATGGATATTGAAAAAGGCATTCTAGTTGTAAATAGCTAGATGGAAGCGACCACTGGGAAACAACCTGAGTCGACACGTGATTCAGTGTGAGGATTTTGTTTTCTTACTCAGCTCTTGCCTAAAATATCACACAGCAGAATATCTTTGCTCAGCCCCTGTAAAATAAGTGACAGTGAATATTAACATGAAAGACAAATGTCTGAGTAGGACTTTTCGTCTGTTCTATCTCTCAAGGCTTGTTGTTTTTCCACCATAGAGCAATTACAGCTGTTGCGTCCAGGCTTCAAACCATGTCAGTGTAAAACAAACACTGGGCTTTAAACAATTTACAAAAGCACTAGGTTCATTTCTCTGTCAGACCACACAGCTAAATCATTAAAACAACAAGCAAGACAAGGGGGGACAAAAAACTTTTGTTAAACACACTCTGACAAATGTCCAGCCATTGAATTTCCAGACACTGTCATCCAATGGGCTACGCAAGCTTGACGCCCTGCCCTCTCTCCTTACATAAGACTACACATTTAGCTCCCAGCCCATGGGAAAAAGCATCTCATTCTCATCATGCTATAAAGGCTGGGCAAGTGGGCATCATACTCCCTTTCCCCTCCACTCAGTGTAAAGTAATGACAGACATCCGACATCCGTGCGCTGGATTGTATCAGGAGGAGGATTCATTGTTGCTGCTTAGAAATGAGTGCCGAGCTTCCAGCAAAAATGGTAGACATACACCTGCCATGGCTGACTCCTCTTCAAGAGGCCTAATTAGAATGCTTTAGCTACGCTGCTCTCTGGGATATAAAAATCTGGTGGATTGAATGGAGTTGGAGAGGGAGTGCTAGTGCAAGGAAAATGAAAAAAAAAATAGAAAAGACTGGAACACTATAAATACGTATTTCTTAAAAACAATAGCCTATTGAGGACTCTCGGGAAAAGTGGCTGGCGCTAAAGGGCAGTAAGTCCATTGATCAGGGGACAGGCTTTAATCCATTTGCAAAATTGCATTTTACAATGGCCAGGGGAGAGACTATGGAAATGGCTGAGAGTGAAATTACTGTAAAAGGCCACATAGAAGTCGGACATGCGGTGATGTATAGTGGAGTTTTGTCAGATATATCATGTCCACATGGATGTTGCAAATGATAGCCTAGCAACTGCGTTCCAATCTTTATCTGATCACCGGCTTCTGCCAAAATGTAAACACACCTACATATCAAGAAAACCACACCATTGCTCTTGTACTTGTAACATATGAAGAACAAATAGAACATCTTACCTCAACATCCTACACTAACTGATCACTTAATAACTTTCACATTCACCTCCACTGCACCACCACCACTGCAAGAAAACAAGAAAAAATTGGCCCATGGTATACTTGGTCACTAAAACAAGCTGCGTGTGACTTGAAAAGAAATGGTATGCCACTAAACTTGAAGTGTTCCGTCTAGCTTGGAAAGATAACTTAAATGAGAAATAAGAAACCACTTAACAATGCCAAATCAGCATACTATTCCTCACTTTTCACAACAATATCCCACTTAAAAGAAAAGTAGGATTGAGATGCCAGTCCATTCCAATAACTCTAAGCAGCAATGAATTTATGATTTTTAATGACAAAATTGAATCTGTAAAACTTAAAATGAACAACTCCCTTGTACCCCATTCACTTACACCCACCAATTTATCAGAAATTACATCTTTGATCTCCTCAACTAAAGCATCAACATGCTCACTGGATCCGATCCCAACAGATCTCCTTGGACCAGTTGTTCAAAAAATGTAAACTACATCAAAATGATCCAGATTTGGAATTGCATCACCCTCATCGAGATACACAGTTTTCAAGATTACCAAATTCGGATTACCAGTGCTCTAAATGAGACAGCATATCATAGTGTGGGCCACCATCTATGTACAGGTAGAACAACAGGTAGAAGAGCCAACATGGGGTCACTTTAGATGTTTTTTTTTTTTATTTTGAGACAAAACACAAAAATAACATCAACATCTACTTTCATTTACAATTGCTGACCTCTCATCTGAGCAACAACAACAAAAAAAAACAAATATACATCAACAACAATACATTGTGGATATTTTGAAAATTTCAATATTTCTGAAATAAAAAGGCTAAATGTCCTATCATTCACAAACTAAAGAATGTTCAGGGTTCTTCTTCAGCTGAGGAGGAGAGGAGGAGCATTTTCAAGCCATGCTTTCAGGACATGAATCTGAATTTTGCGCTTTGGTCTGCTGCAGTTTGGTCGGCTTGACTTCTCTGCCAGGAGTGTCTGTGCTTCTGCTCTTTCAGTTTCTCTTTTAAGAAGTGATTTATAGGCTTATATCTAGGAAGAACGAAGATGATCTAACTGATCATGGCAAGTGCTCATCTTCTTGGTTCTGCCAATGCTACTAATCACAAGATGGCTTGACAGCAAGTCATTATGTCATACAAACATACTAGGTATTGTGAAAGCCACACAGTGACATCTTCACTGATGTCTTCACCACTGGTAGTGTACCAAAATCAATTGAAGTGAAATAATTTTTATCAATTTGGTTTTGCCAATGAAACTCTTTGCTCTTGTCATATGCTTAAATAAACGGTACTGTTATTCTGTACTCACAACATATCATCAGAAGTACACATTGGACTTTCACACGACTGCTTCAATTCTATAATTTTCACACTCAGAACTCTCATGTTGTCAATGGAGGATCAAAAGATAGAACGCAGACTTTCTGTAATGGTTGGATTGCAGCTTCTTGACTCTGTAACTGTGCCTAATCGCAGTGACAGGGATGGCAGGGGATGATGTCAGGAGGGGCCATTATTCCAGTCAGTGGGCCAAATGGCTCACACCTGCGTAAAACCTGAGAGAGTGGTAAGGCTCCTTATCTGCCTCGTGTTTACGTTTCACCTGCACATCTATTACAGTCAACTATGCTGTTTACCCAAGTGTGGTGTGAGACAGAGAGCGCTAGAGAGAGGAGAAGATAATACACATACACCTATGTGACTCATAATCCATTAAGCCCCTGAACCTTAACTTGTCTTCACTGATGAGTGAAGCAAAATTCTGATGAGTGAAGCAAAAATCTGTTGATTCTCAGATGTTTAACAGAGCATTTACCCTCACTTTTTACATATGTGTAATCACTAGAAGGACTAGTAAGTTGGGCTGACCTGAACTTGCCAGATGTCTTTTCTAGGCCAAAGAAAGAGTGCCTGTCAGCATGCATTGGGAACAAAAGGGGAGAAAAACAAAACACCAGGGGAGAAAAAAAAGAACTCTGTCTACTTCACTGACCTCAATTATAAACAAGAACTGCAAATAGCCACAGCCTGCGCTGCACAAAAGAGACAGAGGTCTGGGAAGGGTTGCTTCCACGAGATTGTTCCAGAAAACCATCAGCCCCGAGGTACCAGGCACCTGAGCATGTTCCAGTATACCAGAGCCAGCTAACCAGACACGCTGGGCCAGCTGTGCATCTGAGCACCTTTATACACCTGCCATTACGTGTTTCTCAGCAAAAGTGCACACAGGTGGGCAAGAAGGAGGCAATGGAACTGGTAGTCACCAAGAAAGCAGCTTATAGTTAGTTTACAGAGAAACAATAAGCAACAGCCATGAAGACGCAATGGGCAGTGGCCATGAGAGGGAAGGTATTTATCCACATGTAATGACCCTCACGTCCTCTACCACCACAGTGCTTTCTGCATGCTGCCTCATTATTCCTGTTGTTTATGAAAACCTGCCCACCAGCCTGTCATCCCAGTCCTAACTGGCTCTCAGCTCCATTATAAAAAAAAAACACTGAATGCTTGAAGATGGGGAATTGAATAAATGGAGGTGGAGCCCAGTAATCATGTGCTTCACGCTTCTCAAAGGAATTTCACTCAGATGTCTGCATGGCTGCTTAGTGAAGAGGGTGATGAGGAACAAACATGTATAACCACACACTACACACACACCTGCACAGCGCACACCAGAGCAAACCATCTTTTCTCTTTACTTACTCTCATTTTTCTCCCTCTCTCCCTCCTTTCTTTCTCCATACATGCTCAGTTTTTCTTCAAGGGTTACGGCAATGGTATTTGGCAAATGACCTATGATTTCTTCAGTGAAAGTATCTGTTCTTGACTGTTGAAGCTTTTCCTCATTGTTGTCTTTCCCTTCACAAACTCGCATCTTTTTCACAGGGGTGGGGGAGTTGTGGGGGTTCCTGACATAGCCTGCCTATAGTGTGTGTGTGTGAGTGAGTGAGAGAGAGAGAGAGAGAGTATGTGAGTGGGTGTGAGCGTGCATGCATTATATGTGATTTAGAGACAGACAAGGCACAGTATTACACACAGGAAGAAGACTTTTTTTTTTTTTTAAATAATGACCTCAGGTGAATTTTGTGAAAAGTAAGAGCCAAATGGACTGGCATTGCAGTAAATACATGGCAGATGGCTGGTTGTGCAAGGCTTAGAGACACAGGAAGATTCAGGATTTTGCATTTCAGAAGTGTTGAATCAGGGCTATCCTGTGATTCTGTTTCATTATTTATAATGACTTAAAAGTGATGAAGCATCACTCTTAATTATCATGCATCATTATACATTCATAAAATATATTTTTTTCTTTATATTTTTATTTAGACCTATGTTTATCTCAGTAAAAAAAAAACATAAAATGAAATGGTAATGAATGGAATGAAATCATGATGGTTGGGTAGGTTATGCTAAGGCCTAAGCAATTTCTCAAAATGTACTATCTGTATTTTATTCATTATAGCTTTATTAACTGAAATATTCTCACTGAGCCATTTGAAGAAAAATGTACCTACTCCTCGTTTGTTACCTAGTGCTTGTACATGTAGATGCCATGTAGCAAGGCACATTCTGTGCATGCCAGGCAGGTTTTCTGAAGGTGTGACCAATCCAACCAATCTTTTCTGTATTTGTACATCTATGGGTTCTTCATTTGTTCTTTTCCAGGTCCACATTGCTTACTTTGTCTTTCCACCAGATGTTTAGTATCCTTCTGAGGCAGGAATTGATGAATTTTTGGAGCCTGTGTGTTATATGTTTTGTTGTTCTCCATGTTTCAGACCCATATAGCATCACCTGTTTCACATTGGAGTTGAGGATGCGTATCTTAGTGGTGGTGGAGATGTTCTTCTCCGGATCTTTCTGAGCATGTTGAATACCACTCTTGCCTTGTTAATTCTGCTTCTAATATCCGCATCCGTCCCCCCCAGTGGTGTCCACCAAACTGCCTAGGTAGGTAAAGGATTCTACCTCCTCTAGGGGAGTGTTATTCAAGGAAACTGGGTTGTTGGTCTTGGAGTGGATCTTGATCACTTGTGTTTTTGTTGTATTGGGAGTAAGTCCAAGTCTGTTTGTCTTCTCTTGCATTTCTGTGTGTGTGAGAGAGAGCAGAACTATATCATCTGCAAAATCCACATCATCCAGTTGCTCCCACAATGTCCACTGGATTCCGTTTCTCTTTCTTTCTGTTGTCGATGGCAAGGAGGAAGAGGAATGGTGAGAGAAGACATCCCTACTTGACGCCCGTCCTGACTTCAAAGGTCTCTACAGGAGGTGCCGTCATATGAATTCTTGATTATGTTTATGATCTTGGTGGAGATTCCATAATGTTCTATTAGCTGCCAAAGTATTGTCCGGTCTAAGCTGTTGAAAGCTTTCTCAAAATCAATGAAATTCATGTACAGGGACGTGTTCCATTCAATAGTTCAATGATGATTCAAAGTGTTGCTATATGGTCTGTGCATGAGCGATCTTTCCTGAATCCTGCTTGTTGGTCCCGCAGCCAGTTGGTCCTGCAGCCCGGAGACGGTTAAGGATGACTCGATTGAAGATTTTACTGGGTACAGAGAGTAGGGTGATCCCTCGGTAGTTGTTGCATTTTCTTAGGTCACCTTTCTTTGGGAGTTTCACTTTGTGTCCCTCTGCCCATTCTGTGAGTGTTTTTTCAACCTGCTAAATTCTAGGCCATACAGCATGTCTGTAGATGTGTTTGTGTCAACTTTGAGCGCTTTAGATGGGATATTGTCAGGGCCAGCAGCCTTGCCTGTTTTCAGTTGTTTGATGGCAGATTTTATTTCAGTTTTTGTTGGCATGTCACACTTGATCTTTAGCTGTGTCTGGGCCATAGGGATCTGTGGCTTCTCTGCTGGTGGTGGCCTATTCAGAACCTCTTTGAAGTGTTCTACCCATCTATTGAGCTGGTCTTCTGGGGTTGAGAGGAGTTAGGGTTAGGGTTAGGGTTGAGCTTCAAGCAGCTTTTAGGTTTTCCCACTCTTTGTTTATTGTCCATTCTTTTGTGTTGTCAAGCTGTATCTCTGTATGTTTCTTTGAGAGAACATCACTGAACTCTTTCCTTACTTGAGTATTGCTGAGGTAGTTTATGTTGTATTTTGCTGTCTGGCCCTTTGCATGATGATATCTCTTCAGCCTAAGTTTGAATTTCCCCACCAGGAGATGGTGGTCTGAGGCTGCGTCTGCTCCCCGTCTTGTCCTGACATCTTCCATGGTTCTTCTTCTGGTTCTTTTTGTTTATACAGATGTGGTCAATTTGTTTTTTTGTTACATGGTCTGGTGTCACCCAGGTTGTTCTGTGAATTGTCGTGTGGGGAAATACACTCCCCCCATCACTAGATTGTTGTTCATGCAGGTTTCAGCAAACATTTCGACGTTTTCATGGTCCCCACTCCATGTTTACTCATCACAGCCTTACATCCCTCATTTTGGGCTATTGCATTAAAGTCACCCATTAGAATAATGAGGTCCCTGGATCCAATGTCATTGAGAAGGTGGTTTAAGCTGTCATAAATCCTCTCCTTGGACTCGTCATCTGCGTCCCCATCTTGTTCCCATCTTTGGTGGGTGCATAGCATGTTATCCTCTTTTATAAGTCGCTTTGGATCTACTAAATGCATAAATGCAAAAAATTCTCAGTGAACGTTACTTCATGTCCAGACTGAGCGCTGCGCTGAAGCGCCAACGGTGGTTATGTGTAACCATAGACAGTAAAAGAAGTAGACAGAGGAGTCACGTCAATCTCAGTGGGGGGTGTTGCTAAATTTTAAAATTTCAGTTAGGTCCAGTGTCTACTGCGCATACTCCTAGCCGACATAGTCCCGTTGACCATTTTAAAAAAATTGTTTTTTGTAAAAAAAAAACACACTGCTGGGCACACTGCTCAAGGCCCAGGGGCCTCACCGGCATGCCACCTTGACTTGGCTTAGTCACCATATCCCATACAATATATTCTTCATCATAAATAAAATTACAGCAAGCCATAATGAGAGTGGAAACCGCATCACAACAACAAAGCCAACCACCTGTCAGGTCTGCATCGGACCTGGTCACGGCCACGCCCCCTCATTCAACTCCACAGACTCACAGCTCGTCTCCCCGTTTGCACTCACTTCCTGATGCACGATCACCCTCACCTGTGTATCAATTGGTGTCACCTGGTCCTCCCTATTTAAGCCTCCCCTCTGCTTCACCTGGGGTCTGGTCTCGTCAATGTTACCTTGGATTTCCTGCGTGTCTGTTGTGCTTTCTCCAAATCCCGCGATCTCCCGTGTCGTTCACCCCGCGAGCCTAGACTCCCTAGTCGGTATAGTTATTCTCTGTGTCTCCCGGTTACCTAAGTCTGTGCTTTGGTGTTTGCTTCCTTGATCTCCTGTGTGTTAGTTTACCTGTTACTTCTGAGCGTTATAGTTTTCAGTTCCCTCCGTTATAGTGGCGGACGTGACTTTCGTTGAGTTCGGTTTTGTTTGTTCAAATAAATACTCCTTTGTTTAAATCTGCCTCTGCCTAGTCTGTGTCTGACAGAAGACCAGACCGAACAGTAAGCATGGAGGCTGAACATTCCGACTCCATTCGAGCATTGGTCAAAGAACTTCGACAAAGTTTACTGTCGCACGCGGAA
This sequence comes from Tenualosa thibaudeaui, assembly GCA_027481765.1. Classification (NCBI taxonomy): domain Eukaryota; kingdom Metazoa; phylum Chordata; class Actinopteri; order Clupeiformes; family Clupeidae; genus Tenualosa; species Tenualosa thibaudeaui. The sequence continues at coordinate 263,822 of JAIFZK010000173.1, read as the reverse complement.
CCTCCGGTCACCGTCCCTGCGACCACCTCTGATCCCCCTACCTACTCCGGAGACCCTGAGGCTTGTGGTGGGTTCCTGCTGCAGTGCACTCTCGCCCTTGAGTTGGACCCGCGCCGCTTCCCCACTGAGCGTGGCAAAGTGGCGTATATCATCTCGCGCTTGAGCGGCCGGGCCCTCCAATGGGCAGAGAGTGTCTGGCAGCAGGCAGGGCCCACCATTCAGTCGGTGGACGCGTTTGTTAAGCACTTCCGAGAGGTCTTCCAGGCTCCGGTAGGCGACTCCTCGGTTCAGGAGCAGCTGCACCACCTGAGACAGGGAAAGAGCCGTATCACTGAATACACCCTACGGTTCCGAACCCTCGCCACCGCCAGTGGGTGGAACGAGCCGGCGCTGATTACCACCTTCCGCCTTGGCCTGGAACTTCATATCCGGGTCGGTCTGCCGACGGTTGAAGCTCCAGCGCCGGGACTGCCCACGCCCTTACATTGTGCACTACATCATGGGCCGCCCCCCTCACCCGCCAGGTTATCCAGCAAGCAGTGGGCCCACTTACTCTCCGAGTGGGTTGCGACCACAAGGAGAGTATCGACCTTTTGGTCCTCGAGGAGGCCACCGTAGACCTGATCCTGGGCCGTCCGTGGTTGGTCCAACATGCCCCGGTGGTGGACTGGGCCACCGGGGAAATTCTGAAGTGGGGCGATGAGTGTTTCACCCGGTGTCTGTCCTGTCCTCCGGTTCCTAGGTCCCCGCCCGAACACTCCGCACTGGTGTTGGGAACCACCTTGGTTGAGGGCCCACTTCCCGCACACAGTACCGCTATCCCCATTCAGCCACAGCAGCAGCACTTTCCCCCGGCTCCTACCCCTGTGTCTGTTCCCGCCCTGCAGCCAGTGCCTCGGTCATTGCCAAGGCCCCAGGTGTCACTGCAGGCTCATGGTCTGTGCCAGCAGCATTACGCCCCCCAGCAACGGCAGCCTGGTCCTCCAAACTTCCCCCAGGCTTCTCTCCCCAGGCAGGTCCCACCTAGGGGACCAGCTTCTGTTTCCCCCATGTCCATTCACCCCATTGTCCATGTCTCCTCACGTAAACCCTATCGTGTGTCCCCTGCTCCTCCAGAGTCTGATGCACGACCGGACCCGCCTTTGCCGCTCCTGGTGGACGACGGCCTGGCCTATTCGGTTGATGCCATCCTTGATTCCAGGCGCCGGAGGCGAGGTAGAGGTCGTGCCAAGCAGCGCATCCGGCGGCCACGCCGTCGTACTCCTGGAGCGGCCCCTGAAGGGGGGGGGGTAATGTCATGTCTGCATCGGACCTGGTCACGGCCACGCCCCCTCATTCAACTCCACAGACTCACAGCTCGTCTCCCCGTTTGCACTCACTTCCTGATGCACGATCACCCTCACCTGTGTATCAATTGGTGTCACCTGGTCCTCCCTATTTAAGCCTCCCCTCTGCTTCACCTGGGGTCTGGTCTCGTCAATGTTACCTTGGATTTCCTGCGTGTCTGTTGTGCTTTCTCCAACTCCCGCGATCTCCCGTGTCATTCACCCTGCGAGCCTAGACTCCCTAGTCAGTATAGTTATTCTCTGTGTCTCCCGGTTACCTAAGTCTGTGCTTTGGTGTTTGCTTCCTTGATCTCCTGTGTGTTAGTTTACCTGTTACTTCTGAGCGTTATAGTTTTCAGTTCCCTCCGTTATAGTGGCGGACGTGACTTTCGTTGAGTTCGGTTTGGTTTGTTCAAATAAATACTCCTTTGTTAAAATCTGCCTCTGCCTAGTCTGTGTCTGACACCACCACTGTATATGCAGTTGCAGTTGGGCCCTAATGTGCTAATGCATATCCAATAGCACCAGGGCTGTATCAGTAGACTTGATCTCAATCTGTGCTTCGAAACATTTCATGTTGAATCCTTGAATTTACAGCAAAATTCAATGTTACATTTGATACTGAAGAAAGAGTGGGAAACCTGTATTATACCACTGCTTGCTAGAATTCCCATTGTGGAGTGCTGTGAAAGAAATGTTAAAGTTTTTGCCATGTGACCGTAATAAAGATAACACTCACTCAGTGAAGTTGTGCGGGGGAAGGGGGGGAAACAAGTCTATTGTGTAATTATATCCTGGTTTATTCGTTTATTGCACTAATTCATTGATTTTGATAGCACTCCATGTGTTCTGTTATTCGACTTGAACTGGCTATTTAATAGGCATGATCATAGAGTTAAACCATGCATAGCCTATCCCATCACAACTGGCCTGTCTGTGCTCAGAGAAAATCTGAATGTTTTATTCATCTGCTTCTTGTGCTCTTTTGTTCTTTTTATATGCTCATGAAAACATAGCCTTATGACAGCCTGTGTCTGTTCCAACAACAGAACCTCCACTGTATTATCTAGGCTAGGTTTTCCTCTCCATCACTGATTGCCGATATTATAATGTTTTTTAGTTTTGAAGTGTCTAGTTTTGAAGGTCTAGTTTCCTGTGCCAAAGGCGGTCACAAGTTAAACATTTCTAGGACAGACATGATTGGAGTGACATCTGACTGAGTATAGTATATAGGTTAGTACACCTTGTGTAAACAATTTTTTTTTGTTGTAGGCATGTTTCCAAACGTCGTTGCTGTTGAGTGGTTAAATCATGATAGCCCTGCCCCCTGTGTTGATCTGTCATTGGATAATCGCCCCACATTGGAAGCATTTATTTGCATAAAGTTGGCCATAGCTGAACTTTATGCAAATTAATGAGACGCACCACTTACCCAGAATGGTTTGTGGAAGGGGAATTTGCATGGACATGCAAAGCATCTTGGAAAGGTGGCTTGGAGTAGTGTCGTTGCGTCAGAAGTCAGGCTCTGCTCATCTTTATGCAAATAAATCCGTCAAATGTGACATTATTAACCAATAATAGCACCGTGCTTGTGCAGCAGAAGTCAACCAGTCAGGATCAGCTAAGAGCAGCTTACTGAAGTTTGAAATGACGCACCTTGCGTCGAAAACGCAGGAGGATTTGCGATTGCTAGAAAATCTGACGGAACCAGTGGATCACTACTGTTAGATGAGCTTATGCATTTGCTGTGTTTTTTCCAGTGGCGTTTTCTCCTGGAGGCCCATAAGAAATATTCAGGAGTTTAGATTAATAACGCACGTTTTAGATTCCAAATTTGCCGTGTTAAACTTACTGTTGTCCTGTTTTTGTTTGATTGGAGTAGCGAACAAAACAGCACCCCCGAACACTACATTATGGGCTATAGCCTACGTTACGTTTCAGTGCTCAGCTCTATCCTCGTTTATTCGCATTAACAGAGTATAACTGGTGAAATACTGCCATCTAGGGAGGCCAGTTTTACTTGCATTGTAATAAAAATGGGGGATATTTTTTTTTGAATTTTTGTTACAGCATTTCTTAACATTTCTTCCAAAGAAATACATCTTGTGATGGTATAGCACAGATACCACTTTGCCAATCCCTGCACGGACAGTGTGTAATTGTGGGGAGCACTTAAAAGGATTTCTTTGATAGACCACATGTTGCAACATTAATCTTCAGTTAAATTAAGTACCTTCCTTTGTAGATTTTAAGAGTAATCCATATTTTTAGCAAGCTGACAAGGCTTTACAGCCACATTAGCTGTAAAGCAAGAATCAAGAAGTCCACTTGCACCCTTGGCAAATAAAATATTGTGAAAAGTAGATATTTAAGTAATTACATGAAGATTTAAGTAGTTTAAGTATATCTTCACATCTTCATGACTGGAAAAAGACTCAAATAAATGGCAGATGCTGGTGTGAAGCTTGGCTCGCTCTCCCACCTTGTTTTGTCTGTCACTCCGTGGAGTCATCAGGCGGAAAGGACAGATAGAGCTGGGTATCATCAGCATAGCAGTGGTAAGAGAAGCCATGGGAGTGGATGATTGAGCCCAGTGAGGTGATGTAGAGGGTGAAGAGAAGGGGCCCCAGCACAGATCCTTGGGGTACTCCTGTGGTGAGTTGGTAAAGTGCCAGTGTCTGTCCTAGCCATGATACGTTGAACGACCGTCCAGTAAGATAGGACTTGAACCAGGAGTGCGCTGCGCCATCAATACCCATGTTGGTCAGCTTGTCCAGTAGGATGCGGTGGTTGACTGTGTCAAATGCTGCTGATAGGTCCAGCAGGATGAGCACTGAGGATTGACCTGCCGCTCTGGCCTCTTTCAGTGGTTCCGTCACAGACATCTGCTGCAACACATTTGCTGGATTATTGCAAAAAAACTAATCCTATATAGAAGATTGGCTGCTGTGAGCTGAGGTTTTGGAAGTGTAGCTTATAGGAAAGCTACCACATGACATGGCCAGAAAAATAACTAAGCTAATGAAATCTAATAGATTCAGAAAATAGCTGAGCAACAGCAGGGTTTGTACACATTTTTAACAATACCAAGTGCTGTTGGCAGGAAAAAGTACTAGAAAATTTGATACGTAGACCAAATAGTGAATTGGTAGCTACACTAACCAGATGTGGCACAGAAAATCACTTTCAGTTTCATTTCCCTTTTCCCCATTCAGTTAATGTTAACTCCCTTCCAGTTCACTATTCGGTCTATGTTGCATCAAACTGACAGCACTTGACCTTGAACAGGGCTATGGATTGATTCACACCAGACTTCTCTTTTAAATATAAGGAGGAACAGTTTAGGAACTACTGCACCATGCAAGTAATTTCCAATGTAACACTAAATTATGTCTTAATTTACACCACTGCAGCAGTAGGTATCAGAAGCATCGTAAGTAATTTTTGTTAACATATTTTTAATTAATAAATGTTTGTAGTATGTAATAGTTAATTAATAAACATGTTTGTTTGTTAACATGTTTATCAAATTTAAATGGCATGTACATTTAATTTGACACAGTATGAAGGCATTGCCCTCAGAAATGAGTAAAGCTCCATCTAATCAAAATAGTTTTTGGTATTTACTGTTAGCAAGGCACCTGATTGACTTAATATGATGAACCTCTTAATAATGAACCTCTTTTCCTCCATGGTACCCACAAGGAGCTTTTTTTAGTGGGCGCAATGGGGCATTAACCAGACCAGTTGTCGTCTGTATCTATGAAATATCCCCGTCTACCAGATAGAATTGATAGAGCTGCCTTATCCACCATTTTTTCTTGCGCTAGCATAGGAATCGCTATGAAGAAATCTTCAGTTCCAATACAGAGGGTTGTATTGTCGGTTGCACAGACCAACACATGTCTACTTCGGCTCATACCCGAAGAGGAAAGAGTTGCATGGTTGGATTTCATTTACCATTTCAAGGATGATTGCTTTGTCAACATTCATTGGACATTATAAACTTCGATTAGCCACCAAATGAGAATGTGGGGTTGCTTCCAACTATCCATGGGAAACCTGAGGAAAATACGTACCTACTGGTATTTTGCCATTTAGCACATGCAAACATAACAGCTAACATATAGGCTAGGATTCCACCACTATAATACACTGCAAAACAAGCCAACCAAGACATCCCCACACTTTATATGGGACCTGGGAGTACATCATTGACTCTTATCTGGTATTTTTGGAGTAGGACCTACATTTTGTTCACAAGCATTTAGATGTACATCACAACTAAAGCAATACTCAAGGAATAGTATTTATTTACAGGATTTATTAGGCTGCAATTTTATACTGTATTTAGCAATAGCCATTCCTGTATTGATGAAGTGTATTAGTACTGACCAGTGTATTAGTAAATTCACCTGCATTTTAACAAAACTGCTGGTACAAGCCACCACATCTGCAGGGAAACTTTTCTTCAAGCTGCACTTTCTGAAGGCCAGGAATGTTCCATAGCAATGTTCCATAAGCTTACTTTGTTTTTTACAGAGAAACCTTTGTTGCACTTTGCATCATATGACAACACTCAACAACAACAAAATAAGTAATCCAAGTAAAACATATAAAAAATAATTAAAATCTGCATAAAATAAATACTAATTATTTCACGTCCGTAATGATGGTATAAGAATATTTGAAAAGGACATCTTAAGAATATGATGCTATGAAAAGCATCATGAAGAAATGACATCTGACAACTTTTTTGTATCCAGGATACGTTGACAAATTAAAGTGCTACATCATGGTGGAGGTCTGCTTCAATTCTACATCATACAGCAATGTGGTATTGAAGATCCCCTTCCCACCAGACCTTAGCATTCTGAATCATGAAATTTGCACTAAGTTCAGCATTTGTTGCCATGAGGCTCTCTCTCGTGCACACAGCACCAGTACTTGCTGTCTTCTAGACATAATTTGCTCTGCCTGCCAACACTGTCACTTACTCTATAGACTCATTGGGTAATAGGCTAAATAAAATAAAAGATAAAATAAATAAAATAAAAGCTTCATGTTTTATTCCCTCCCAACATAAGTAATTAATAATAATTATTAGGCCTACTGTTGCACGCCCCCAGTTCCAGAATAGGGAGTGGCAGTAGCAACTCATTTGCATGTAGGAATTTTAATGAGAACCAGAAGGGTAGAGGCAGGCAGAATTGCCTAACCTGAAGGGTATTTTCAACAAACAACTTTGGAGACATGTTCAGTGGAACTCAGGAAGCTGAGAATTTGTTGTAAAAAGGGTATAATAAGCCAAATTCAATTAACTAATTAATAATGAAAAAAAATATAAATGACTCACTCATAGCAGGGCATGTCCCAAAACCTTTCAAGACATCTGTTATTACACCATCTATTAAAACAACCTAACCTTGATCCTGATGTACCCGCTAATTACAACCCATATCTAACCTCCTATTTGTATCAAAAATAAGTGAAAAAATGGTCTAATCTGTATCTTATGCAAAAGACACCCAGCTATACCTTTCCATGAAGCCTAATGACTGTACAAAAACTGAATCTTGATGCCTGCCTCGTTAAAACCTGGATGACTAATAATAACTTTAAACTCCAATAAAAGGCTCTCTCTCTCTCTCTCTCAATATTTATATATATATGTGTGTATCTATGTATGTGTATAAATGTATGTGTATATGTGTGTGTGTATGTGTGTATATACATTCATATATATGTATGTATATATGTATGTATGCCCAAATTACACATTTGCTCTCTGATGTGTGAACCTGGCCTAATTCACTTTCTTCCTCTGTCCACAATTATCTCTGCTGAGTGTCATCCCTGCCTCATTCCGGCGGACTCCTCTCACCCTCCCCTCCTGATTGGACTACAACCAACACTAAGGGAGGCCCATGTCAGGACCGACTCTCCATCATAGAGGCCCTTCCTGGATGCCCATGCTAGGCCCGTCTCCCCTTCCTTGAGGCTTTGTGATTGCCGCCCCCCCTTCACAATGGCACTGTCAAATGGACCCTTACTGTTACCCCCATGACCCATCTCACTCCTTTGAGTTGACACTATGTCTGGCCACTGCTACATTGTCCAGCCATAATTCCTGATAACCACTGACTGACTACCATATAATGTAAAGTCGGATAACACTCCATTATGAACTATTATGAATCTTAGCTAAAACCATAGGCAACTTGTAGTCTGTCATGTCACCACTGATTGTAATTTTTCTGCATGACCCCTGGCAGTTGGGTTAGCCCCTTGAGTCGTGGATCTGCCCAAGGTTTCTTCCTAGATTAACTGAACATAAGGGAGTTTTTCCTTGCCCCTGTTGCTCTTGGGTGCTCCTTCTGTGAAGCGCCACAAGACAATACTATTGTATAGTATTGAATAATTCTGGCATCTAATGTTGCAATATTTCTATTTCTGACTATGTGTGTTTTCTTAAATGCTTCTATTTTCATTGTCCTGTTTTAATTTTCAAAACTTTATACAGTATATTTTGCTGTTTATCTGCTTGTTTATGAACTGTATTGATACAGAAACTCCATTGGCAATATCCTTTCTGTAACATCTCTGGCAGTAAGGCTTCTCATGACACGACATCCACTTTCTCAATCCTACACTACTCTCACAATGACTGCTGCAGCATACTATAGTTTCAAATGTGATGTGTGTATGCCCTGTGTTGTTTGTAATGTAATGGATGCTACATGATGCCTTAATTTCCTTTGGGATTAAAAGTACTATTTATCGATCCATCCATCAATCCATCCATCTAACCAGTGTCTGGCGCTGTGACACGACAGAGAACTACAAAAGGTAAACAACTGTGCTAACACAACTGTGTGGCTATGTAGTTATGGAGCAGAACTATGATGCCACCTTTAGTGTATAGTATACAAACCAGTCAACAATGTTGTAGGCTACCATTCATAAAAATGTTTCTTTTAGCTTATCTTGAGACTAGAGGAGATGACTTTAAATTAGCGTCACGTTTAAATGGGTATAACTTACCATTAAGACAGCCCGGCCTATGTAAAGCTGTATTGATAAACTAATGTACATATCCTAAGCGGAATTCATGAACAACCACTGCAGCTTTATTTTAACTGAATAGCAGAGGTTAACTTACAGCAGAGATGGCTCATCATCCAGCATTCAGGGTTGCCAACTGTCACGCATCTGGCGTGACTGTCATGCATTCAGCATCAGTCTCACGCTCATGCAGGAAGTCTCATATTAAATTGGACTGTTTTTAATCTGTTCACACTATGAATCAATGGCCAGATCTAATAATACTTCATTGGGACAAGAAACCATGAAGTTCTAACTGTAGATGGGCTCAAAGATTGACTGCTGGTCATATGCCTCCTTATGCTAAATGAAACGCGTTGTTCTCCAATTGGTGCATCACTGAAAAGTGCATGTTCCCCGATTGATGATTGAAAAACTCTGTACTAATATCACACTGTGTACTATCCTTAACACACAAAAATGCCATGCATTCACAGATTAAATAAAAAAGAAATGAAATTTAAATTGTGCATAACTAATCTAGACACCATGCTCCCTGCATTGCACCGAATAAACTTACTGCTCTGCACGTAGCGCATAGGATATGCTTGTGGAATGAATCCGTCCATGAAAGCCAGTGCAAAACTTTGAGTCATAGAGCAGCCTTGGCCCACTGATTAGGCCTTCTGGCCTCTTGGTTACCGGTTCAATCTCTGACCAGTAGATGTTCTTGTCCCTGTAGCAGGCAGCCCACTGCTCCGGGTTAGTGTGTGCTTCACCTCACTTGAGTGTTCACTGTGTACAGTGTGTATTTCACTAATTCACAATTGGGTTAAATGAGAGTATATATACTTATACTATGGGATGTAAGCTCTGAGAAAATCAAAAGTGTCTGACTTTCTTTCCCTTAATGGTAAAGTCCAAAATATCAACTGTACATTTGATACATTTATGCATAGGCCTATGGCTGTAAGCCTGCTGTAGATGAAGGAAGATATTTTCCAAAAAGTGTGACACTGCCACATGAGTGTTAGGTCATGTTTCTTTGTCTAATTCTATGAGACCATGTCCCTATACTAAAATCCTTGCAAAGTTGTGGAGTACCTCATTTATTTGTTATAGCCTTTTCTGGATAAGGGAGTGGAGTTTCAGAAAGGCACCATGGAAGTAAAAAATGGAAGAGAGAAAAATGTTTGTCAATAGAAAAAAGGCGTGTTTGAGAAATGTTTGTGTGCTGTTTCTCAAAGCCCCATTATAATCAGAATAAGTTTATGTTGATGTGTTTTTTTTGTTTACCATGTTGGTAGCAGATCTTTCATAACTCAAGGAAATTTGTTACAATAGACAATTTTTGTTTTCACAAATACAATTACAAATAATTTTTTTTTCAATTACGTTTTTTTAAACTTGCTGTTTAAAGTTGTTAAATTAGGGGAAAATCACACAGATTTACTCAGCCACTACATTTTTTAATACTATTCGGTATAAGTTCTGAACAGATTTAAAAGCAATATCTCATTTTGTATATGCCTACATGTACTTAATGGATAACAGAAAAAGTCAAAAAGTGCATAGTAACAGAGTTTTGTACATTAAAATACATCATCAAATATGCATCTCTCTGTTTATAACATTTTTAAAAGCCACATAATTGTGTTTCTATATGTGTTTTCTATAGTACTGCCAAATATTTTGTGACTGTGAAAATGGTATCCATGGTTACAAGACATTAAAGTTTGTAACGTCATGGTAACGGGGTTACAAATGTTCCTATTATTAAAACAGGATAAAATGTTAGACTTTTTTTACCCCATCATATATTCATTGGTAATATTAGTATTTATTAACATAATGAAACACAAAAATAACACAAATGTCAAATGTTAGGTTCCAGACATACCAAATAGCCTGTAACTCTATTTGACTAACTCTAGGCCAGCAATTGGCTAACATAAGTTAGCATAAATTAGCAATATTCAATTTACTTCCAGGCAAGTGAATAATGCAAAGCTGGTACTTGTTTTTTTATGAATTAAAGAAATAAAAGTTAGGCTGGTTTGCTTTTATTCAGACAGGTTAGTGACAGAATAAGTGACAGACATGGGGTGGGAATGGGAATGGAACCTGACCCCATCATAATATAGGCACCATAGCCATTAAGTAAATCTAACACAGTTTTAGCATTTTTTATCATCTTCTGGAAGTGGGTTAGCCCCTCCACTTTTTGCATATTGTCCCAAAATATTGGCACCAAATGTTGATCATTTCTTCAAGACTTGACTTTGATGCTTACTTGCAAATGACTCAGCCATTGCAACACGTTTAACCTAGCAAGTAGAAGCTATATATCTTTACTTTATATCTAGTACATGCACGAGCAATGCAAAGTTCCCATTACTAAGTAGTTTCCTGCTGGACTCAGTTCTGAAACATCACAACATGGATTCTATTCAGCATTCTAACCTTTTGACAATTCTCTGCAGCCATGTGGTGTTTAGTTTTATTTGAAAAGGGGACTCCCAGTCGGTGGTGCTGCTAGTTGCAGGTTCGAGCCTGGGCTGGACCATACAGGACAACGCAGGTTACACTTGGGTTTGGATATTTGAGGAGAAGCTGGAACTATTTGCTGGGCTTGCACTCACCAGTGCATTAGTCACCACTGACATTTGTGGACATTTGTTTCTTCAAAGGAACACCCTTCAGTGATGTCCTGAAGAAGTGGCCCTTCTGTGTAGTGCCATGTATCTGTGAGGTAGTTGCTTTATTTCCCCAATGTACTGATTTAAGCACTCCTTACTGCACTGTATAAATAAAATTGTTAAACTTGTGTCTTGTACTTTTGTCCTTGGAATAGACCAGTCTCTCTCAGACTGCTGCCAGGCTTGAAGTGTACTGTATGTGTTTCAGAAAATCCTACCAGCCAGTCTACATAAGGGATAACCATGTGGCTTCTCCTGTTGCTTTGCTTGACGCTGGTTGGTGTTTTGGTTACTTTCTCCTGTTTCTTTCCTGGCTTGATGAAGGCCCAGTTGGGCTAGCCACAGGTTCTAGGTGTCTGTTTGAAGTGAATGTTCTTTTTCATGCCCCTGTCTTGGAGTGGATGCTCTTAGCCCGATGCTGTAAGGTCCTGATTTTTGTGTTCTGGCAGGGTCAATTGAGGCTGTATGTAGGTTGGTCTGTTTGGCTTTGCAGCCTCTGCAGCCTGCTTTATTTGGTAGTTGTTGGTGTATAGCTCTTCTGGTGTTCTTGCCAATTCCTTTCTATGCTCTGCTTATGTGTTGTCTTATGGATAGCTCTTATGGATAGCTCTTATATGATCTGCTATCCATCTGAGATTCTGTGTTGTAAACAGGGAGGTTATTGGTGTGATTTTGGTCCCATCCCTGACCAACTGGTTCACTTGCATGGCCAACATGTCAGACCCTGGTGCTGTGCAGTTCTTCATGCATGTGTGCATTTCTGCTACTGTGATGGTCACCTGATCTTGTTCAGGAAGGTATATGTTCTTAGTTCTTAGTATGGTACTCTTCTGCAATGCATGCCGTGGTTGTCCCACATACACTTTGTACCCTCTCCCATATAGTCTTCTGGTACTATTCATTCTCAGGTCTTGGGAGGTACTGGTTGGTGTTGGTACTACCCTGTTCTTGAGTTCAGATAGCAGAGAGTATCCAATTTATTCTCATTTTATTTCCTTGGTGTATCTTTCCAGGCAGCAAAAACAGTCACCAAAGCCTTGTGTGTTGGCAGCTCTGTATGACTTCCTTCAGTGTTACTTTGATATTGGATTCTAGTCATCTCAAGGTTCACTGTTACTGTGGAGTATATTATGATAACAACTAGTAGGGTGGCAGTAACTCCCAGATGCTTTTGATGTATCGTACAATTACCATTTTCCGCCCTTTTGGTAATAAGGATAACAATTAAATGACAATTAAAAGCAAACTATTACTAGCTAAAACCTCTCCAGTCAGTTAGCATTACAACGTCCTTTAGGTATAGGTGTCTAGATTACGATAAGCATCATCGTTGATCCTGTCCTGAAACAGGTTTTCCGTTTTTCTCTGTTGTGTGTAAATTTGATCAATGTTAATAAGTGTTCCTTGTCATTTAATTTGTGATAGTTTTGGTGAAAGATAAGTCAAAAAATAGCTAAAACATTACCAATTTGGTCAAGTGTAGTCTGTCAGGACCCCGTACATCTGGTGATCATTTCCTACTCTTATCGGGTACAATGCTGGATGGGAAACTCAAGTTAAATGGCTTCTTATAATGGCTTGTACAAATGGACAATAAACCGCTATTTTGTGTTCTTAACTGCTCTGTACAGCTGTAATTTTTTCTTGTATGTAGTTGAAAAACTGCCCTATAGCATGGGCCTACGCTATTGAAATTTAGCCCCCTGACATCACAAAAATAAGCATGAAGGTATAGAAGTACAGAACATAGAAGGTTAAATATGCCATCTTAATGATTTTTCTGTACTCTGCCATTTTGGATTTTGCCACTGAACATAAGGAAAAAAAGGAAAGAGACAAAAAAAGAAAAAGGCATCATTGCAAAAATCTATATAAATCGTTCCTAAAATGCCACATCTGCTAACACTAATAGTGAAAATGCAGACTGGCAGTGACGATGGTAGTTGGAATTGTTGTACCCGATGCTGTCTTTCCCAGATGTTTTCCTGTTTTGCAGCAGATGTTTTACAGCTGGAATTGGTGTAGTTCAGATTTTTGGGTGAGAACCGGTTGCATAAAAACAACATTATTTTCCAATATATTGTGGACACCACGATTCATTTTGACCATAGATTAAATAAATGTCAAAACAGTCTATTTCTCACATGATTGAGTAATTACGGGTATACGTAACATAAAGATTACAAGATTACAAGATTACTCTATGGAACCTCTAATTTTAACAGTACAGGTACAGTGAACAGGATTGATGTTACAGTTGTGCAAATATATATAGTTATTTCACAGTTCTGTTCTTTGAATCATTACCCAACACACTTCCAGTTAGTCATAATATTCAATAAGTAGCTTATGGAATGTACTTGTTATTTATTATGTTTGTTCATAGAAAGAGCATTGACTAGAGGAACTTCCTTGTTTTTATTTTTTTGCGGAAATGTACCGGAAGTTAACTTAGGGCCATAAAATGTTCAGGCATTGTTTTTGCTGTTAACGGTAAAACCATCTATTGCACTCTGTATCTACCAGTATATATGAATACGCCACAACCTACTTTATATTATCCAAATGATTGCCCTCAACATCTAGGAGTGAGCCCAGTATCTGACAAATACTTGTTGAGCAGAACCATAGTACACAGCTTTTTGACAGCCAATCAACAGCTGGGGGCCTAGCACCAACTCGGTGAAGCTCAATGGCTGTTTCTATTGTGTTAGTGCATGGCTGCTCTCAAACAACCCTGAACAAATCTCATTACAGGCTCCAGGAAGCCCCTCACACCAGCCCCTGATACAATTTAACACCAACTAAAGCAAGCACATCTGCTGGCCATATTTGTCAGGTATTGCTCTGAGCAGAACCTCTAAATAAGGTCTGTGCTCTGGTATGTGCAACCAACCAGGTTACGTGGATTAAGTGTTTGTTTTATTCCTCTGGATGCATGTTTTGGTCACATGGGGGAATGTATACACATACATTATGTCTCTTTGAGTAGGTCCAAATCACCTCTCTCTGCCTGATTTGCCTGATGTGCCTGATGTTTCCACATCCAACGCTCATCCAATAATATTTCACCTCCACCAGAAAATGGAATTATGCTCATACTAGGGCTGCAACTATTAAATATTTTTGGAATTGAGTAGTAGATTTTTTTTCATAGAGTAATCAAGTAATAGGATAAAACATACTTCTGTGTTTGTCAGCAATATCAATAGCATGTGAAAGGTCTGTTAAAGGTCATGAAAGGTCTGTTAAATTCACACCAACCAATTGGCTATTGTTCCTAACCAAATCCCCCCCCCCCCAACACTTTTGTTGGATCAGGCTTACTGGCTTCTAAACTTAGTCATTTATTGCATGCGTCATCTGACCTTACATACAACAAATAGCCTACATGTAAACTTACTGTGAAATATTAATTACATAAAGCACTAGGCTATGAAATTCAACTTCATAGAAAGACTATTTGTCCTTAGTTTTAGTTTTTAAAAAAGGAAAGGGTTGTATCTCCTACTATTAAATTCATGTGCAGATGGGGAGAGAGATGGTGTGCGTGTGTGTGTGCGCATCTATCATGCATGCTGGAGGGAGAGAGATGAGGAGTGGATGACAAGATGGTGTGTTTGCTTACTTAACACTGTGTTATTACTAAAGACTCATAGCATGCAAAAAATAAATACACATATACTTTCTATAATTAACGCTAGTGTTGATATTATTAGTTAGCAATCGTAAATCAGCTAGTGTCAACTTTTACGCAGCTGAGGCTCCGCTTGGTGGACTGCAATTAATGTGTGGATGTTTTTAGTACAAGTGTTGGAGCATTGACGTTATGGTAGGCCAGGTCCATTTTACATTGAAGGCCTACATGTTGTCCTCCTTACAAACCATGAAATGTTCCCACAATAGACATGTTCTGCCTTTAACGTCATAGATAGTAAGAAAGCACGTTGCTTTATATCTTTGACAGCGCTTCAATAATAACTCTGTGTGAAACAATAATACCGAAGCTGGTAGTAGGCTAGTAGTAGACCTTTTTACTTATTGGTGGCCAAGCAGCAAAGCTGCAAAGGCCACCATTGTGTTTCTAACTTTTCTTATTATTATTATCCATCTTCTCAAATAGAAGTCTATGGCAGCTCATTGAACCGACTGGTGAAAAATGCTGAAATTTGACATACTGATTAATTTCACCAGGTTTCATGTCAGCTCCTTGCACCCACTAGTGTCACCAACTGCTCAAAGTTGGAAGTGCATTCACATACACAACTTTTGACTCATGCGGCCGATTTGCGAACAACTGGCACCGTTGGACTCCCTGGACACAGACGATTCCAACTCCAATTCTCACCCTATGATGTCAATTTCCGCTATAGTGGATTTAGTCAAAAAACAATTTTTCAGCACTCACATAGTTTGTCGAGTTGAAATAAAATTTGGTGGGTATGATGATCAGATTAGGCTGAATAAATTTGCTCTACAACATTTTCTGAGACTGAATCGTTTGCCCGCCACGGCAATCAAATTTGATGGCTTAACAATGCCAAATCAGCATATTATTCCTCACTTATACACAATAATAAAAATAATCCAAAATTCCTTTTTAACACTATATACCGTCTAACAAAACCCACTCCATTCCAATAACTCTAAGCAGCAATGACTTCATGGACTTTTTTAATGACAAAATTTAATCTATTAGACTTAAAATAAACAACTCCCTTGTAACCAACAAATCCTCTTAAGGCTGCACTCCCTCTATTGACTGAGACAATTCTTAAAATTATAAATGACTCACTCATAGCTGGGCATGTCCCAAAATCTTTCAGGACATCTGTTATTAAACCATCTGTTAAAAAACCTAACCTTGATCCTGATGTCCTGGCTAACTACCGACACATATCTAACCTTACATTTGTATCAGGAATACTTGAAAAAAGTGTCTAAGCAAATCTGTAGCTTCTTAAATGAGAATGTTAATCAGCCCTTATCTCATCTGACAATGGATATACATATTAATCCTATTGGATCTTAGTGCTGCTTTTGACACTACTGACCTATTCTACTACACAGGCTTGAACACATGATAAGCATCAAAGACTCCGCATTAGCCTGGTTCAAATCGTACCTCTCTGGTCGCTACCAGTTTGTACATGCTCATAATGAGTCATCATCCCACACCACAAGAAAGTTTGGAGTACCCCAAGGCTCAGTGCTAGGGCCCCTGTTATTCTCCCTGTACATGTTACCTTTAGGATCTGTTATAAGGAAACATGTCATTACTTTCCACTCCTATGCTGACAACACCCAGCTTTACCTTTCCATGAAGCCTAATGACTATATGCCAATAAATTAACTTGATGCCTGCCTCCAAGACATTAAAACCCGGATGACTAATCATTTCCTATGTTTAAACTCTGATAAAACTGAAGTTATGATAATAGACCCTAAACAGCTGAACAACATTCTATCTCTTCACTAAAGCTTAATGGCCTTTCATGGTCATGTAACACAAAAGTTAAAGACCTCGGTGTAATTATTGACCAGGACCTCTCTCTAAATAGTCATGTAAAACACATTTCCAAAATTTTTTTTTTCCACCTAAGAAATATCGCCAATGTTAGAAAGTTCCTATCCTTTGAGGATGTTGAAAAATTAAGACATGCAATACAAAATATGAACATATCTCTCCTATCCTTGCTTCCTTACATTGGCTCCCTAAAGTCGAATCGATTTTAAAATACTCCTCCTAAACTACAAAGCCCTCAATGGCCATACCCCAACATATATTAAAGACTTACTTGTCCTTTACCACCCTCATAGAACCCATTTTGGGAGGGACTGCCTCTGCTGTTGCCCCAGGTGAGGCATGGCAGCCACTGACCATCCCTGCAGTGGTGCTGGTTTGCCATGCACCATACCTTAGTTATGCTGCTATATAGCCTAGTGCCGCCACAAAACCTTCATGTGTCATGCTGTACAACTCTCTCTCTATACTTATACATATATGTATGCACAAATGACACATTTGCTCTCTGATGTGTGAGCCTGCCCTAATTCATTTGCTTCCTCTCTCCACAATCATCTCTGCTGAGTGCCATCCCTGCCTCCATGTCTAGCCATGCTGTTGGTTATCCCATTGACAGCCATTAGAGTTTCAAAAGCTTTTACAGCCTATCGTATTTGATGGCAAAGTCGCCAAACAAGATGTAGCTCATATCTCAGCAATGCTTTGTTGGATCTTAAACAAACTTGGTCCCTGACCCCATCCCAAGGGGGTACAACAAATTTGGTGCAATTCGGCCACTAGGGAGCGCTATAATTAGCAAAAATGTGTTGGCTTATATCTCATGATGTGTTCGGGTTAGAATCCCAATGGCTGGTCATACTGTTGGTAGTGCTATTGACGGTCCTTGCCAGCTTTCCATGTCAGCATAATAATTCTGCTGCCATATGGCATTTTATTGAAATTGAAACAAATTTTTCACAGGCCACATATTTCATACGTTTGTCACGGAACAGGACAGATGATCTTGCCTGACAAGTTACCAAATTAATTTTTTGTCTGCCAAAGCATACAGCCATCACAGCCAATCAAATTTGCTATGAGTGTTTATGACCAGCTGTTTGACTTAACTACATTCTGTTAACATGGCAACTTCGGCTTGCTTTGCTTCTTGGCCACCTCATTGCTGCTTGCAGCTATATTTGTAATTCAAGTTACTTGAATAATCATTTCAGCTCTAGTTCATACGAGATGGCAAAAAGGAGTCATCAATGTAAAAAGATTAAGACATTTCCTTAATGGCCATGTGGTAGGCCTATGCATTTCAGGCGTACTTTAGAAATTACCGCTGATGATGAAATTTGCAATTCTAAAGCTTGAACGGCTTTCAGCTTGAGATTGAAAAGCTTTCAAGCTAACCACTCCAGTTGTCGAAGGTTTATTGCTTTTGGCAAGTTACAAAAGAAACAGAAGAGAAAGATCTTAGCTCTTCATGGCTGAAGTTTCCCTTCTCAAGATCAAATAGAGAAGCACAACAATGTGTACATCCTTCCAATATTCCAGGATGTACACATTGTACACATATCAAAAAGCTTACATAAACAAACTAGTTCAGAGAACATTGTGTAACTTTTTCTTGATTTGATTTGCAGATTTTAAGGCAGCAAGCAGAGCAAACACTTGCATGAGCCAATGCTTTGTTAGAGCCTTTATTTGTGGCTGGATAACTACCATCAAATACTGCTGCCAGAACAAACTCTCAGCATAAGTTGTCTGACTGATCTCACTAAAATCAAACCACTTAATTGTCATTCTACAGAGTCTAGTTTGCCTTCAGGAGAAAATTTGGAAAACCTTCAGCTGACAGACCCTCCTATCTCTTGGCTAGTATGTGTGAGCTTGTCGGAGAGGAGTGACTGACCCACCATGCTCACGCTAAGGAAACTCTAAATGGGAAAATCACCAAGTTGATGCCACCAGCTTGACCACTAATGCACCTGCTGTGTGGTTTGAAAAGAGGAATTCTGTAGCCGTGCAACACTCAAACTAGTTTTCCCTAGTGTGGAGAGGGCGCACAGGCTTTCAGCCTTCCACCCACCCCGCTATCAAGTCATTATGAGCTTCCCTATGGAGGGGTCTTGCTAATCAATGTGTTCTTTGGATTAGTCGACTAAGAGCTAAGTTGTGGAGAATATGACTGCCTCTGTTTTGATTAATAGTGTCACACTTGAAATGGGAATGTCTAGAACGACAATCCAAAGTGTGATGCCATGGTGAAATAGTGTCTGGTAACGATATTAACAGTGACATGGGTATACTGTACAAAAGAGAACACTGATGGCAACGCACATACAAACCGATGGCAACAAACACATACACACAAACATCTGTGACTCAGCAAGGAGATAATAAAAACTTTTGAAAAATGAAAAGCATTGTCAGCTTAAGGAACACAATCATTCAAGCCAGATGTCCTTGAGCAATAATGATGCTAGCCATTATTACTTTCTATGGACACCGCACTAATTTGCACTTTCTAGGATTTCTCATTAACACCCCCAGATATAGAACCCTGCCTCTGGACTTGAGTAATAAACCTCAGCATGAACTCTGTTGTTAACTTGCTGAAGACTCCACAGGTCTGAGCAAGTACTGACAAATGAATAAAAAAATTAAATAGTGAAAATAACAACCTCAAACAGTTCTCAGTTCTCATTTTAAAGCAATTTCTCCTAGATAATAGAGTGAATGCAGCACTACAATAAATGAAGGCCAAAAAACCTTAAAGCAATATGCCGGTGGACATCAATTGTAGGCTGTATGTCTGCACTGGCACAAAAAGAGAAAATTACGTTGGTAGCTGACTTACAGAGTGAGTGTTCTTTGCGCTTCCAGCCCCATGGCTTTCAATGGGTGAACCCAGAGCAGTTTGGCAGGCGCATTCAAAACGCAATTTTTAAAACACTTAGAAGGTTTGACATCACATGACACTTTATACAAAGTAGCCTACTGTAAGGGCCTCTACACATGAACTCAAGCATAGAGAACATTGTTGGCACGCACAGAGTTTAGTCAAACGTATGTTTCTGAAGACAGCACAATACCTGTTCTGCAACTTCCATGGCATCTTGAAGTAAAAGTCCATCTCCAAAACTGAATGAAATTATTTTATGTATCATTAACAAAAAAAAAACTTCCTTCATGGCGGAGAGAGGAAGTTGCAAAACAGGTAATGTGTTGTCTTCAGAAACATGTTTTACTAAGCTCTGTGTGCGGCAACAATATTTTCTATACTCAAGTTCATGTGTAGAGACCCTGATAATACTTTGTACGAAGTGTCATACGATGTCGAACCTGTGTTCATGTGTTTCAAAATCAGCGTTTTGAACGTGTCTGCCGAACTGCCCTGGGCTCACTCATTAAAAGCCATGGGGCTGAAAACACAAAGACTGCTCTGCTCTGTAAGGCAGCTACCGGCGTAATTTTCTCACGAATGCTTGACTCGTGTCCATGAAGACATACAGCCTACAATCGATGACGGCTGGCATATTGCTTTAAAATAAATCATTATATAAAACATTGTGCCAGACACAGTGAGGAAGCAAGTCTCTCTCTCTGTCTCTCTTCTCTCTCCATCTCATCCTATTTCTCTCCCTCCATCTCACCTTTCTCCCATCATCTCCTGTGTAATAAAGCCTTGTGTATTCTTGTCCTTATAAATGCACTTCAAGTAAACTGCGGAATGTCTTTATACTGACAACAAGAGGATACATATTTGACATGACATTGTTTGACTGAAACATGTTTGTTGCACTATCTTGTTGTATGCTCAACAAGTGGCCATTTTGAGTCTAATAACTTTATTGAAATAACACCCACATACTACAGTGGCACCACCATCCTACAAAAGACATATTTTACCATTCATTTATATTGCAGTGCACATCCACTGCTAGGATCATATAAGTAGAAAATCTGACTTGAAATTCAGACAGACAGAGAGAAAATGTAATGGTAGTTACACTGTTATCACTGACTTTTCAGACAGGCTGCTTACTTATGTCCAAGTAGCTTCTAAAAATTTTGCTTCCACTTTAACACAATATTTTATTTTTACCAGGGAAAAGTAGTGTTTTTATTTATTTTTTGCCATGGAAAATATAATGTCTCAAAGAGGTGTACTTTCATATATGAGTACTTCATTATCTGGTGTGCCCAATACATAATTATGAATTCTATGAGCGAGGCTCCTGGAGAGAGGGACAAAAACAGTCTACACACAGTTCCAAAAGAGAACATTTTTGAATGAACTTTGTGCTGTTCACAATTGCTGGAACCATGTTTGAAGAATGCACATTCTCTAGAAAAAAACACATGGTCTCACCTCAAGAAAAGTAACTGATCCATTGAGACGGCTTGTTTTTCAGAGGAAATGGCAACAATATCAGTTCACTACAACTGACTCTATAATTCCAGAAAATATGCACTTACACTTACAAGGTATCACTCATTGAACAGTGTATGTGAAGTGATGCTCCATTGCTGCTGTAAACTGAAACTTTTGAACTTTTGAATGTTTATACATTAAATATACAGTCCTTGTAAAAGGTTGTTGACAAAGCAAATGTCTATTGATATATTGAGCTGAAAGCCCATCATTAATCACATTATACCAATATAGAATACTGTATACAATACAATCAATACTGTATTACAGAGGATGGATTTATTTATTTTATTCCTATACTCTTGGTCCTGTGAGGGAAATTTGGTCTTCCTGTCGGCAGTGGGCTTCCTGCTACAGAGGCACACAGGGAGTTTAGGTGCCTTGCTCAAGGGCACTTCAGCCTATCTGATACCAAATCTTGATGGTGCATCAAATCAGTAAGCTAACTAAATCAAGTTGGCAAGTCTTCTCAATGAGGTTGGTGGGGGATCAACATTGGATCTGAGTGATCTGGTGAATGGAAGACTTAAGTAGTTTTGAGAACAAGGGACAGCAACACAGATACAGACAGATAAATCTCAGCCAAATATTTCAAATAGGTCTACTACAATCACAACTCTTCCTATGCAACAAATGTATAATTAAGTTTACATTGAGGAAACTGTGTATTTTGAAATTCAGATCTGTTAAGGATGCCATCATGATTGCTATCCACGTTAATTTACATACTGCGTGTCCATGGCAGAATCTTCATTCTGTCACATTAACTAACAGTTAATGTCCGTACTGCTCTTTGTCCATAAGCTACTTCTTTTACGCATCCTGAATCTCATGCCATTACGTAGTCACAACTGACTGATGCACAGAAGAACGGGCTACAGAGCAAACAGGTTTCAGCAGTGACTGCCAGTTGTTCCCATCTAAAGCAATCACTTCTCGAACTTAATTCTTTTAACGAAATAGTAATCCTTCTGTTGGCGGCAAAATGCTAATGACCTGTCAAACGCAGAACACACCCAGCCAAAATAGGCAAGTTAGGCTACACCTCCAGACTGAATGACCATGTCAAAACAAAATGCAAAATTCAATAATAACCCAAACGTGATGCTAAAATGCACTTTGCAAAAGCTTCAGCACGAGACCAACGCGTCTAACTTCAAAACGGATAATGTTTGATGGGTTACCTAAAAGTGGCAAGTATCCTCCCATGTTGGTGATTTTCCCCGCTGCGACAGTCTTATTTGGTGTGTAGTTCCAATTTTCCTCGATGGTTTTCATCAAGCGCTTCCAGCTGACTGCGAGGAGAGGCAGAGGCAGAGACGCAGGGACATAGAAAACTGGCTTTAGCACCAAGCTGGAGAATCAGACAGGTGACCACTTACAGTCGAGGGGAGTCGCCAATCACCGTCTCGGCAATTAAAACATAAATTATTCACTCTTCTCACGGCCCTTTTCCTATTTCCTATTCCTATACATTTCAACCAAATTACTTAGTTGTGCTTTAACAAAGCTGTGCACGCGAGAGAGATCGCAATGATCCTTACACCTCCTTTTTAAGGTTAGAATTCGCAATATGCCCACACCAGATGCCCTGTGGATAATCCAATCAAAACTACAGCAAAAATGTGGGGGTGTAACAGTATTAGGCTACCATGATGGTGTGGTAGCACTCCCACTCCATTACATGTTTAAAGTTCATCAAAAGAAAATGGCAATTTCAAAACGTTATATAGGCTATATTTTCACTATCTATCTATCCATCTATCTATCTATCTATCTATCTATCTATCTATCTATCTATCTATCTATCTATCTATCTATCAGTAAGCTCAATGGAGGGCTAGTCTAATGTGTTGTAAGCAGAGTGATAACGTAAATGGAGTTAGGCTGTGTGTAAGGTAGGGGCTTCAATCGACCCATGTCGCAGTAGCCAATTTTATAGCAAGGTAACCACAGGTGTTAGTAATAATGACAGCCAATAAGATTCAGATTCAGTGTAGCAGAATCAAACCCTTAATGGATGTCAGGATGTCATTAGCAACACCTTGCAACATAGGTTCATCATATCTAGAACTATGGGGGTCTTTTGCAGCTGTGGTGGAACACCTCATTTTTTAATGTCATTGACATTGCTATAAAGCATGGAGCTATTATAAGAATTGGAGAAAGTGTGGAAGTCCCGCCTCCATTCATTTCAATGGGAAATGCTAGGCTAGTGAATTCAGCCAAAATTGAAGGATGGAGTGTCATTGGGCTCATTTCCATCACCTTTTTCTTAAGCCAATTAGGTTCCATGTCACTAATGGAGGTGAGGGCGGCACAAAGCTATGTCAGCTATGTCCATCCTACGTCAGCTATGTCCATCCTCTGTAATACAGTATGGCCTATTCGGCCCTCCACACAAGTGCGTGTTAATTTCAAAAACAGTAGAAAAAGTGATTGTGTCTAGTAATTCAACATTAATCACATTACATTTATTACTTTTTCAGGTATCCTACCTTGGTGATTTTTTCTTGTTCCATGTTGCAAAGAATAAAACATGCAAACAAAAACGAGTCTACTTGAACATGTTGGCTGTACATGTTAGCAAAACACATTGGCCGATTAATCAAGAGTGTGAAGCAAAGTTTATCTAGTCTACTGATAACTTTGGCTGAATCGGCCCGTTTGGGAGACCTGCGTGTTTTATAGGCATAGCGCCTTTGTGAAGATGCAAGATGCATTTCGCTGCCTACATTTGGCCACTGAGGATTTCAAAAAAGCAGCATAGGCTTTGAAATATGCAATAAGGCGTGTCAAAGCTTGAATTTCATATATGTGGATAAACAGATCACAAGGCAAGTCAGGGAGAGCCAAAGTAAGAGACAACATGAAATACAAGGTAAGATTATGTATTCATCAGTAGCAGGAAACGTTTCATGTGACAAACTTGTTGTAGAATTCGGAGTAGGCTATGGCGAAATGCTGGACTCTTCGTGGGCAGTAGACAGTAGGCGTTTCCTATGAATATATTACCTACATGCAAGGGAGCGAGGGAGCCCGTGCACAATGCTAAACTCGTGCATGAGCTGAAAGGGGGGCACCCACCAATGACCATGGGGGAAACGGTGCCGGAAATTATACTGATGATGATGATTTTTGGAAAATGGCGACGAGGAAGTGCCTTGCTAGCTACCTCGCCAAATCCTGTTCCCGTGCTATAAAGAGATTGTAATTTACCAGTTGAAGTTCGTAGCTCTGAGGAGATGACAGGTGAATTTCACCAGTTAAATTACTGCTGTAGAGACCAAATGTCAGGAAACAGAGCGAGTCGGACCCAAATGCGTCACATTTAACACAATTTATTAAGGGAAAGGGAGTGTGTGGATGCTCTTCGGGTGGCAAGTCGGTTAACCAGGACTGGGGAGCAGAGCATAGGTCGTGGGCAGGGAGCCGGGGCTGGAGAGCAGAGCGTAGGTTGTGGGTAGGCAACGAGTCGGGAGCCGGGGTAGAAGAATGGACCGTGAGTCGGGGACAGGCGGAGGTCAAAAGCCGGAGCAGAAGAACGTCTACCAGGGACAGGAGAGCAGCGCGGTGGTCAATCGGTCCGAGGTTGTTGGCGAGAAGCAATCAGGCAGGTTACAGAAAACAGAGGACAGGACAGGCAGGGAGACAGGACAGGAACACGGGAACAGACAGATGACTGAGACACAGGAACTTCAGGAACGAAAACAGGAATCAGGGTCTTTAAATGCTTGCCTTGCGTGAGTAGCAATAGGTTCGCGGACGGTCTGACAGGGAAACACTGAAAGACAGGGGTTTAAATACACAACAGACAATGGTTAACAAGGAACAGGTGAGAGTGATGATTGAACTAGATTGCACTGGTGTCTTTGTAGGTCTTTGTAGAGGGTAAGACACCCAGCAGCAATCCAAAGGTTAACATCTGAGGGGCCTTCGGTTATGACGCCCCTGTGTAGATGGGGAACACAGCACTGCGTTAGGGTGACTCTATACCAGATGTGCCCCTGTTTCATGAGGTGCAGACTGAAACATTACCAAGATAGCCAAAGACTCACCTCAATCTGTTCTGTACTTTTACATGAACTGAAATAGCTTTCAGCTTGGTTTGTCATTGTGATCTAATTTAACATAATTTAGGGTTTCAACGCTCACCAAATGTTGTAACTGTTGTACACATAAACTCAATCTATGCTAGCAGTCCTCATTTCTGGTTGGATGTTTTATCCTATGCCATATTTGACTTATGATAGCCCTATGACTGATTCAGGTTGATGTGTTATAGACCCCAACAGAATGACCTTATCTAGTATATTTTATTATTATAAGGAATGACTTATATTGGCCTCTTTATGTCCCATTCGATGACTACAGCTCTGTGGCCTTGACTTTAGTTGCCATGAAGTCCTTTGAACACCTAGTGTTGACCCACCTAAAGAAAATCACAGGACCTCATCTGGAACCCCTGCAGTTGGCGTACAGCAAATAGGTCAGTGGATGATGCAGTGAACATGGGGCTGCACTTCATTCTGCAACACCTAGACCAACCTGGGGCCTTCAGCTCAGTGTTCAACACCATAATTCCGGATATCCTCACTGCCAGACTCTCTCAGCTCACTGTACTTCAGTGGATCCTCAGCTTCCTGACTGACAGGAGCCAGCATGTGCTGCTGGGAGATGTCACATCTGGAACACAGACAATCAGCACTGGTGCTCCACAGGGCTATGTCCTCTCCCCTCTGCTCTTCTCCCTCTATACAAACGACTGCACCTCTAAATTTGCTGACGACACCACTGTCATTGGTCTTATCCAGGATGGTGATGTGTCCGCATATTGGCAGGAGGTTGAAAAGCTGGTGCTCTGGTCCAGTCAACACAACCTAGAGCTGAACACTCTAAAGACTGTGGAGATTGTTGTAGACCCTGCCACTCAAGACTTAGTACAATGGAAGGACCAGGAAGCAGACAGAAAAAAATCATCAAAGACCCCACTCACCCTGCACACACTCTCTCCCCCTCCCCTCTGGCAGGCGCTACAGATCCCTGCACACAGAAACTACCAGACACAGGAACAGCTTCTTCCCCACTGCCATCACCCTGCTGAATACCTAACAAATTTGGCCATCCTCCCACCTTGGTCAATTATTAATTACACAGACTGCTCAGATTACCCTTCAACCTCATTTCTGAAATGTTTGTTTACTGTCATGCCCTTACGTATATTGTCCTTTTGCACATGGCACAAGAGGAGTGTCGTAGTTTGACGTGTCCCAGCCTGGGCAACCTCTCAGGCTCATCCTCCTTATGTGTTCCCTCCTACTTGCCCCTCTCCCTATTTTATTCCAACTGGTCACTACATGCCTATATGTATATTATTGCCTATATTAGGTGCCTATGGTATATGGTTGTCCCTTGTACAATATGTGTCCACATGTTTTTGATTTGTCTATTGTATTTATTGTGTTGTATATTGTATTATATGTATATTACTACATGTTTATATGTTAGGTGTACACAGAGCTAACATCTACCGGAGTCAAATTTTGTGTATATGTAAATATACTTGGCCAATAAAGCTGATTCTGATTCCCCACTAGCCTGACAAGCCAGACTACAACAATCGCTAATTCAAATTGAATCGCTAATTCAAATTAGCATTTAGATATCAAGCCTAACCTATCCAACTACCAAATTAAGTACCCTTTCATTACTAGTGATGGACCCCAATATCCTCAAGCCTATTCATGAAAAACAAAGCATCTTGGAATCACAGCTGTTGGTTTTCTGTTGCCTGTAGAGCGCTCTCTAAAGCTTTTTCTGTAAATCACACAATGGCTTCAACCTGACCACTCCTCTAGTGAATGTTAATTCATATATGCTGTAATAGCCATCTAATCGTCTCTGTTATCACAAGATTTCTACAAAATGAAAGCCTAATTGTGACCTTTCTGCCACCATTACTTTTTAGTACATTATAGTTATTCACTTCCATTTAAATGTACTGATAATTCATTGAAAAAGCCCTTTGATGCTCTTGTCATGGCAGAGGCCATGGCTCTTGCCCCTATACTGTAGTACTGAGTACTGAGTTGGATGTCTCTTTCACCACTTTTACATGGTCTTGGTCTTGTCACAGTCTCAACGGTCTTTGGTCTTGGCCTTGTCTTGGTCTCGGATCCCTCAGTTTTGTCTTGGTCTCGCTGTCTTGGTCTTTGGAGATTTGGAGCCAACAATATCCTTGGCACACGTCAAATCAAATACGCAATCAAAACACGCAAGTGTAGCGCCAGCGTTAGATGGAGCATCACAGTGAGCAGTAAGCCGAGTCTGTCAGTTACAGTAATGGCAGCAGTATCATCCTAGTCAGTAAGTTACAGAAATGTAAGCAAATTCTTCGGTCATAAAGTTTCTATTGGTATGTAGTAGTTGTAGATTGCATTTGATTCCTGTGTCGTCTGCACATGTCTTTATGTTGTTTGATTACACTATTTTACTTATGATGGTGTTGTTTGACTAATTAAATGTGGCCACTGACTTTTAAATAACAAATGTATTGTGACTTAACAGGCCTAATCCATTTCAGGAAAGTTGATATCATACAGTGTAATTTGGCTAGTACTACTACAATGGGACATGATGAAATTTCAAGTTTATAATTGTGTATCTTCAATTTGATATTATTACAATTTCATCTACAAACTAAGTATAATTGATCAATTACATATTTCCCACTCTTTAGACAGGTGTTGGAGGTATTAGCTGTTTTGTCAGATGACTTTGGGACCAGTCAATAGTTGTCTGTAGTTGAAACAATACATTTTAATATATATTGAATGTAAATTGCGACCTCAATATGCTGCTCTTCTTTAATTCATGCAAATTATTCTGTAACTTCAACACGAGTCTGTTTTTTTTTCAGTATCTGTTTCGGTCTCGTCTCGACTTTGTCTTGGTCTTGACTATCTTTCTTGGTCTTAGTCTTGGTCTTGTCTTGGTCTGTCTACATCTTAGTCTTGGTCTTGTCTTGGTCTCCATACCCTCTGGTCTTGGTCTTGGTTTAGGTCTTTACTACAAGTCTACAAATCTGGCATCCTATTGAGTTGGATTCATCTCAACATTTGAGTTGGATTCATCTTGCATTTTTGGGAGAATTACAGATTGTCTGCCTTTACCTGTTATTAGACCAAAAAAAAACTATGGGGATGATCACCTATAATTAATCAATGGCTTTCATATGCCAACACACCTTGTTATACCCACATTGGCACTTTTTGCACATATATGCATCTGAAGCTTTGCTTCATCTGCTTTTCTTTTCAGTTCTTTCATAAGCCAGCCTCCAGCAGAGGAGTCCTGGGCATGCTGTAGCTTGGCCTACTACTGTCTATTGGCTATAAAGTCTGTAAAGCCTCTCTGTGAAGGTGTCATTAACAGTATGACAGACATTTAAAGAGAACTGCAAATGTGTGTGAGAATAAACAGATTACACTCAATTGTGTTAATTTATATAATCAAATAATCATTTATGCCAAAAAGCAACATGATGAGGAAACTGGAAATTCTGGATTCAGTCCCCCTGTTCCAAGAGCTCTATCTAGTGGTAGCTTCGGTCAGTGCCTGTTGCTTGTCATCTCAGACATACAAATGTTTAAGAAAAGAATGTTAAATCATGTTAATTTCAGATAATGAAATGCATAGCATAGTACAATATATTATTGTACATTAACATTTTTGGAGAACCACATTAGAAGTAGAGTTGAAACCACATTTCAGACAAAACACACATTCTTTTTTTCTGTACATTTTTTTGTCTTTAATGTCTAACATTCAATCTGACTAAACTTTTTAAGTCAGTAAATATTACCATATTTTTTGTATTTGTTGAACTGGCATGTCAGTATCCCCCTTTTTCCTTCAAATATACCATTCATCATTATGGCCAAACAATTTCATCAGACCACAGGACATGTCCCCAGAAATTAGAATCTTTGCCACCTTGTATAGTTGGAAACTGCAGTCTGGCTATTTAATCGTGGTTTTGAAGCAATGCCCTTCATGATACACAGTGTATTATGCTAAGCTTACAAGCTTCAGAACACCATCCCAAACGTAAATTATGGGCATGGCAGCATGTTTTGGAGTTGCTTTGCTGCAGGAGGGATAGGTGAACCTCACAAAATATATGGCATCATGAGAAAAGACTTTTATGTAAATATATTGAAGCAACATCTCAAGACATCAGCCAGGAAAGTTAAAGCTTGGGTATAAATGGGTCTTCCAAATGGACAGTGACCCCAAGCATACCTTCAGATGAGTTACAAAGTGGCTTAATGACAACAAAAATAAGGTATTGGAGTGGCCACCACAAAGCCCTGATCTTAATCATATAGCACAGGAGTTCTCAACCTTTTGCAAGCTGGGCCCCCCAAAAACTGGTTCATTGCAGTTGGGGCCCCGTCTCCTCCGCGCCAACCCCCCCAGCACACACAGACACACATACCCACCCCCACCGGCGCCACCAGCTACACCACCTTGCATAGATAGATAGATAGCCCTAGGCTAGACTATTATTATTATTATTATTATTATCATCATTATCAGGTAGGCAGGCCTATTATCATTACTAGGCTATTGTTGACCTATAATTTGCATTACCAGACTTCTAATGTGAGCTTGAAGATATTATTATTATTAGTAGTAGTAGTAGTAGTAGTAGTAGTAGTAGTATTAATATTCATAGCAATAGGCCTATTATCATTACTAGGCTATTGCTGTAATTGGCAGTATCACTAGACTTCTAATGTGCTTTCAGACATTGGAATTGGCACCAGTCCTCTGACATGAATTTATGTTTCATCATTGTTATTATTACTAGGCCTAACATTAGGCACGTCATCTGCATTTTACAGAAGCATGCAAATAGACAATGTTAAAGTGAGACCTGAGCCTGCTTTGCCGGGCAAAGATCCTGGTAGATAAACATAGCCTCAAGTCGTCATCGATTTGTTTTGAGTGTAGTCATTTTTGAAAGTCCTGCCTCACACAAATATGTGAGACACGCGAAAGGGATGAGAATCTTCAAGGCAATGTCACACAGTTGAGAGTATTCCTGCATCAATGCTGCCCAGAATGACGAAAGAGAGCATGAGGTAAACTTTCAACACGCAGAAGGCAGAGGGGTAGTGCACGCTAGCAGTTGAAACAAAACAAAACAAAACAAAGTACTAGCTAGGGCTGAGATGGGGACAGTAAAAATACAGGTTGTGGTGTTTAATGTATACACTGTATATCGGGATTGATATCGACAGCTTCCACAAGCGAACTCGGCATGGGACTAGAGTGAATGTGGAGCTATGGTGCGGATGCGGACAGTAATATGTGACGTTGCGTCGCAGGCTCAAATTACTATGTATGGTATGCTAGATTTTACGAAACTATTGATTTGTTTGTGCGTTATCATAGTCCAGACACTTCCATTTTGACATGGGCGAATGTGTTGCATCTCCTTGCATCTACTAATACTAGCAAATGAGCCTCGGATTTCTTTTCCTTGTAGCCTACTCGCGCCCCCCCAGGAGAGTCTCCCCACCTGTTGATAACCACTGATATAGAACATTTGTGTGCAGCACTGAAAAGGCATGTGCATACAAGAAGCCCTAAAATCCTAGCCCAGTTACATCCGTTTTGTTAAGAGGAATGGGCCAAACTATTGTGAGAAGCTTGTGGAAGGATACTCAAAACTTTTGGCCCAAGCGAAACAGTTTCAAGGCCATTCAACCAAATACTAAGGGAGTGTATGTACTGGACATTTTTGACAGATGAATGTAATACAAAAAAACTCTATAAGATTATTTATCTCATTATTCTGACAAAAATATCATGATATTTACTGATCTAAGACAAAATTATTTACTCAGATTTTTTAAATGACTTCTAAACTGACTTCTAACCATCTATAGACTGACTACCATATAATGTAAAGTGGGATAATACTCTATTATAACCTATTATGAACCATAGCTAAAACCATAGGCAACTTGTAGTCTGTCATGGTTACTACTGATTGTAATTTTTCTGCACTAAGACTTGGGAAACTTTATAATGATTTTGAATATGGCTATTCGACATGAAAGTCACTTGGGAAACTTTATAATGATTTTGAATATGGCTATTCGACATGAAAGTCACTCCTTTAATATGTAAAGAAGCATCCCAATGTGCAAAATTCCAATACAATCCTGAATTTAGTTTGGTAATATAGAAAGAGTGCTTCTTGACAGTAGCCAAATCCTGAGCCAAATCTCAGTAGCCAAAACTGAAGCAAATAATACAAAAGAAATGACAAACCTAAAAGTTGGGACGGTTGCTAAAAGGTGAAGGAATTCAGATTTGATTTGAAGGTCTGACGAGATGAGAATCTGGCTAGACTGTAAGTTTCAATCACTTCCCAAGTCTGACCTGCGACAAAGAGACCCTAACCCAACAGTGTTTGTGTATTCAAGATCAACTCCAAATGAGATTAGCTCTGTGTCTGAACCTGGAGAGGGGAAGGCGGATAACAGCCATTAATGTTAGAATGGGGGTAACAAAGGTGACTCAACTCGGACCATCAAGTTGTTTCAGGCCCGACGAACAGTGGTATTATTTTGCCCAAATAATCAACCACGTTGGCTATTGTGTGTGTTCAATACGACCCGGAGAAGTGAGGTCAGCCCGACGAAGTGTGGCAGAATTGACTAAGCAGATCTTCTGTTGAAAACGTGCATAAACATAAATTGTAACAAGAATAGCTGTTGTTTTAGTCTTATAGACTATCATCAGACTGTGTTATAATTTGATATAGGATTAGAGCAGAATAGAGAGAAGGAAATCAGTTGTATAGTTTGTTTTAGAAAACAATGTTGTTTCAGAGATTGTTACGCATGTAAGTTTGGTTAGTGTAAGATGGAGGAGCCAAACACGGCTCACCCGGCATGTTTGATGGGATAGAAAATGAAAAGAGCAAGTTTTACAAGTGGGCACAAACCTAGTTTGAAACTTTCCCTAAAATGCCTAAACACAAGAAAGGGAAGATTGCTAATGCAATGACTTTTTGCTGCATGCAATGTTATGAGAAAAAGAATACAAGAACTTGAGACTGAGAACAAAATACTCCTATCCCGTGTTGATGTAGAAGCAGAGAACGTGAAAGTCTACCAAGCCAATGATGCCATGCTGAAATTTGATCCTTTTAATCCTTCGATTATTGAAGGAAGCAACTGCTGTTAAAGCTGACAACGAGATGCTTAAGAAAACAGTAGCAGAATTTTCAGTTTTTTCAGGGTAGTCATGTGGCCTCAGAAAGCGATAACTGTGATGATAATGATGATGGTTGGGGGTCTCAGCATAGTCAGGACGCTCAGATACTACGGTGTACCCGATGGAACCCATTCACTCCACTACTGTGCATAATGACCTACTTATCACACACGATTAAATGCCTTAGTCCTGCGGAAGTGGAGGCAGTAATAGCCGATGTAGGAAAGCTTGACCCTGACAGAAGTGATCCTTTAGAATTCCTTTCACGACTGGAAGAGAGTGTGCTCACGTACAGACTAACAGATTTTGATGTGTGTGGTACTTAGCCGCTGCATTCTTTTCAGATAGGCAATGAAAGGTTCAAGGACAGTGCTTGGTATAGTCAAACTGGTGATGGTCGCAATATTTTGGGATCAGATATCATGAAAAGGCGCGGCTACATTATTGACTATGGTAATAACTGTATCTGGCGCAATCAGCTAGATGGTGATGTGGTGGAGATTTCAGATGTACATGCAGTACATGCGATTAAAAAAGCAGAAGAATATGATTTAAATACACTTTTGTCAGTGGAAGATACACAGTTGTCAGAGTTGTTGCAGTTACATAGGGGGGTGTTCCTGAGGTCATGGAAGTTAATGTGCAAGGGCGTGAGCCACCCTCACTAGGACATAGTGTATAACTACCCTGATGAGGCTGATCCATACATCCAGTGCACCATAGACTCCCTCCTAGAACAAGGCGTCATTAGGCCATGTCTCTTTTCCTCACTTGCACCAATATGGCCAGTCCGAAAGCCAGACGGCTCTTAGAGCGTTGACTATAGGGAGTTAAATAAGTGTACACCAGCTTGCGCCCCTGGCGTAGCTTCTACCCCTGATGTGTTAGCATCTCTGTTACCAGAGGCCAAATACTCTTTACTCTGCTTTGGATGTGTCTAATGGATTGTGGTCCATACCACTCCATCCAGACTGCCAGTACAAATTTGCCTTTAAATTCAAGAACACCCAATATACCTGGAACATGTAACCTCAAGGCTTTGCAAATTCCCCGACTCTGTTTCACCAGTGCCTGGCAAAGATTGATGAATCTTTTTCAAGACCAGAGTGCCTTACTGTTTATGTTGATGATCTTCTTCTACAAACATCTTCCAGAGAGGAATATTTGACCTGTTACAGTTACTGGAAAGAGCAGGATTAAAGTTGAATCCAAAGAAAGTTCAGTTACTCAAATCAGAAGTTACGTACCTCTGCAGTAAAGTGAGTGAAGGGGGGTGCACACCCAATCCACATAAGGTGGAGATCATTCAGAGACTTCCAGTTTCTGTGTCTGTGACAGCCTTAAGATCTTTCTTAGGAATTGTTGGATTTTGTCGTGAGTTCATTGAAGGGTTTGCAGACACTGCGAAACTTTGAATTCCTTACTGACAGGTAAAAAGAAGAAGAATGACAAGCTAGACTGGGTTCTTGAGCATCAGACAGCATTTGAGAAGTTGAAAGCAGCCTTGCTGGAGGCACCAGCATTACGTAACCCAGACAAATCACAGCCATTCATTTTACAAACAGCAGTGACAGAAGAAGCACTGTCAGCAGTCTTACTCCAAGAGGTACAGGGGACTTTGCGCTCTAGCCTATGCATCTCGGGTCCTCTCCCCTGTGGATTCCTGTACTAGGCACCTTTTGGCAGTCCATTGGGCAATGTCACATCTTGAATACACTTATGGGTTCATCAATGAGGTGACACTTTACACTCCACACACACCCTTACAACTGCTGTTGAATGGCAGGGTAAAAGGTGTATCTAATGCAAGGCTGGCCAGATGAACACTAGACTTAGGTGCCAAAAACATGAGAACAGAATACAAACCTAATTCTATGTTACCGCGAACACTGCTCTATGAAGGCACACCACACACATGTGACAATGAACCTGCCCCACCTCTCGACAGTGTCTTTGACGTTTATGTGGATGGATCTCGGTATTGGCATGAGGGTCAGTACCATACTGGTTTTGCTATTGATTCAGAAACAGGTG
This sequence comes from Tenualosa thibaudeaui, assembly GCA_027481765.1. Lineage (NCBI taxonomy): Eukaryota > Metazoa > Chordata > Actinopteri > Clupeiformes > Clupeidae > Tenualosa > Tenualosa thibaudeaui. Next base: position 229,472 of record JAIFZK010000173.1, on the reverse strand, counting down.
ACTTTCTGTACAAATGCCCATCCCATTTCTCAGCACAAAAATCAGAGATCACGGCAGTACTGCGAACACTTCCCAGATAGGGACTTAAATATCTATTCTGATTCAGCATTTGTTGTGAATTCTTTGAGTGAATACCTACCGATTTGGCAGAAAGGAGGCTTTACAAGTGCAGATGGCCAACCCTTGATTCATTGTGGTCCCATACAGACACTATGGTCAGCAGCAGCATCAAGTAAAAACAAACTAGCTCTGCTAAAAGGAAAGGCACATCAAAAGAAGGGAACATGTATACATGGTGACAACAACTTGATAGTTGATGAACTAGCAAAGAAAGCAGCACTCGAAGGCTGATACCGCTTCTGCCACTGCACAGGTACTTTGGCAACACATTTACTGCAGATGGGGTCTACCTCTAAGCTTAGAAAGCGACAGAGGAACAAAAGTTCACACCGAACTAACAAAGTTGCTTGGCATAAAACATAGATTACATATTGCACACCACCCACAGTCCTCAGGAGGAGTAGAGCATACTAACAGGACATTCAAAATGGCTAACCAAAAGTGCAACAAGATGTACTATGACCAAAATGTGAAGGAGCAAAATTTTGAATAAGGCACAGAAGTAATGGTTAAGAACTACCACCCGAAGGACCTTGGTCAGCGAATTGGAATGGACCATACACTATAATTGACAAATGTGGAAATTCTGTTTATAAAGTTGTGTACAACCACAAAAACAAGAAAAAGGTCAAAAAATGCCAGACAAACAAACAGTCGTTACAAAGACGCTTTCAATACCGTCCACAAGGAATTATATTGTGCACAATTTCCTTCTGTCAAATATCAAGCCATGATGCAGATTATAGAGGAAGTTTTAGCTGGAAGAGCTCCAGCAACCCTTTTTACAGAGGAAATCATGATGAAATGGTTTGGATGGTTTCAGACTTCATCTGAGAACCCGGAGAAATACATGAACACCCTAGGAAAATGTAAATTACCAATTGTCAGGTCGGCATCGGATCTGGTCACGGCCACGCCCCCTCCATTCTCTCCCGCGTACCTCCTCGTTCCCTAAGTTTGTATTTCTGCTCCTTTGTGTTTTTCTTAGTGTATTCCCAGCTTGTGTAGCAGATGTTAATTTATTAGTTTGTTTCTGAGCTTTATTATTTACCACGTTACTTTATTCGTTAACTTCTGAGCTTTATTATTTATCCTTATCCTTCGTTGTATATTCGAATCTGTTAGTTATCCCCGACTGTCGTCGATATATTCTCAGACTGCTTACTTGTCTTTGGTGTTCCGCGTATTCCCGTATCCATCGTTCCGTAAGTTTAGATTCCCTGTTTAGTTTGTTTATCCTAGTCCCTTCTGATCTTCCTTGTTTGCTTCGAGTATTTTCTAGTTTTCTGTTAATCTTAATAGTTGATAATTTTCAGTTCCCTCCACTTGAGAAGTGGATGTGGCTTTTGTTTGTTCTTTGATTTGTTCCAATAAATATCTCTTTGTTCATTTATCCCTGCCTCCATCCATCTGTGTCTGACACCAATTCCGTATAGCTATATCTTGCGCATGGCCCGGATTACTTCTCATCCCATTCCGGCTGGATTTTACAGGCCATTGTATTATGGACCTTTGATGGAGGGAATACATTTACCCTTCACCCATGATGGAGGAAGACCATCAAAACCCACAGACAAATTATCAGATTTTGAGATGGTGGAATGAAACACCTGGGATCAACAACCCAGAGGACAAATCATGGGCATGCTCCACAGGAAATAGCTTCAGTAGATTTGGATGTTTTATGAGGCAAATGTATGCTATGCTTCTAACGGTGTCTGTTCCCATCTTCCAGCCAGATCAAGTGTTTGATAGACTCATAAAAGTAGTCAGCTTAGGCATGTTACAGGACAATGTTTTGAAAGAGAGAGGAGACCTCCCAAACCTCATTACCCGATTGAAATCTGGTGAATGGCGGGGTTTAAACACTGAATGTTGTGAGCATACTTCATTTGGATTTGTTTGTGAATGTGATGCTTTAGTGAAACAGCCCCTGTGTGGAACCCCCCAGTCTAACTATGCTACTTGTAATATTTAGCTAACCCACATCCACAATAATTACACCAAGGTAGTACTACTAGAAGACAAGGCATGTATTACTACAACCCACAGTCATTTCTCAGTATCCTCAGATGGTAACCAGATAACCTGTCCAGCTAATTTTACCTCATTTTGCATAATGCCTAACTCAGCCTAGTCTGTAGGGGATCATTACTTCCCTTATATCAACACTAGTCAACAGAATTTGTATGTCACGGCTGAAGAACAACTGGAATATGTTTTTCCAGAATTCCTGAATTTGGTTTTGAATTGCCACAATTAGATGATATGGTAATGGCCCTGATGCAGAGAAAGGATACCCATCTGGTGAAAATGCAAAAAGGACTAGAACAGAAAGACAAGGCTCTACTCAAATGCATGATGGGGACTTCTGGATGGCTCTGGGAAATTTCGTTCAAGGTGGCTGTGTGTATTTGTATTGTCCTTATTGTGTGCCAGAGTCTGTTACTTTGCTGTCTATGTTACATTCTAAAACGCCAGATCACCACTACTACAAGGCTGACTCTGGTCAGGTCTCTCTGGCAGTGATGGTCCCGGTGGGATTACTTTCTAACCCCCAAATCATGAGTTTCATGACATTACAAATCTGGAATGATCTTGAAAGCACAAAGTTATGGGTAAAGGGTGCAAAGTCCAGTGTTAAAGAGGGGTAAGTCAAAAGGGTGGGTAAGACCTTCTAATGGCCACAAGAGAGGGCAACCTGAGACTTCGCTGCCACTGGCCACCTTAGGGTGAAATGCGATGTGATGCTATGGTGTGGCTTCCTAGCATCAAAGAGGGGACTGAAGGAATTGATTTGATTTGAACAGTTTTAACAGTTGATATGTTTCCTTTGCGCTATTCTCTATTAAATGTATGGCTTGCATGATTTGAAAATAATAGTATTCTGTTTTTATTGCCTTTGTAAGGAAACAGGACGTCTTCTCAAGTCAGTAATTCCGTCTTTATTCTGAGAAAAGGTAGTAACACAGAGATACTATGGAAACACCGGCGTTGGAGTGAATAATGATCAACTGAGGTCCCCTACCCTATATACCATGGAGTCATCAATAGTTAACAATGAGGTGGCTAATTACAAATATCCTTTGGTGATCTCGTCTGGCTTCAGGTGTGACAGGGTTTGAAATTTGATTTGAAATTATTGTTATGGGGGAATATACAGTCATTTGAAATTTGATACTTGCAACATGTCTGAAAAAAGTTGGGACACAGCCAGTTGAATACTGTAAAAGTTGAATGGGGCAAAATGACGAGTTGAGCAGACGTGTGAAAGGGGGCTCCAGTTAAACTTTTCATACTCCTAAGCTAAATGACCTAATTACTCATCTTTTCTTTCTTTTATGCTTGGTTAACCTAACACTTCTAGCCTACCTTAGTTGAATAGGAATTTAATAGGCTAAATAAACAGAAACGGCATGCAAGGAACTCGAGCTAATATTTCAGCAGCTAAGTCAGCTAATATGGCCAAAGAAACTAAATGGACCGGCAAAAATGACGGCAGTGCCATTACCAAAAGAGACCTTGAAGATCTACTTAATGATCAGCAAGAAAGTTTCAAGGCCGACGTGGCTGCTTTGATCAACGAGTCAACAGAATCTCTCAAATCATCGGTTGATTTATTGGGACAACAAGTGGCATCATTTAATAGCTGTCTCACTCAAACAGAAGTTTTGGCTGGGGAGAACTCAGACCATCTTCTTCTCCTCCTCTTTTTAAATAGTTAGCAGTAGTGGCCGAATTATACCTAATACCCCAATGCTCCGCCCCTGCATACATTGTTTGACAAATTAAAACAGTGTTGCATTTGAGTAAAGAGGCACTTGGAATACATGAAGACTGAACAAACCCATGTTCCCTGGACAGAGTAAATATGTTTGTAATGCCAGTGCTGTAGGCCTACTATGCGAGGGATAATGAACGACACGGCATGTGTAGATCAATTAATATTGCACGTTCAAGGTGGTGATAAGGACAGCTCAATAAGTGCAATATTCACGACATACGCACATTGAGTTCATTATCCCGCTTATACCACTGTTGCCATGTCTGTGCAAGGTTTTGCTAACAATTAACATGTTTTGATAGCTAACAAAAGCTCATTTGCATAACTACTTCTTTCCGCTTCACACCAACTAATTCAAAACATACTGGAATAAACTGCCATTACTTGTTCTAAATGGAAGCTTGCTATCAAAGATTCTAGAGCGGAGCAAGATAAATCAGTGAGACAATGGGCATGAAGTATGCCCTGAGCCAGAATGGGTGCCATTCTGCTAAACTGGGTTCTATTAGCCTACATTAACACGTTAAAAAAAAAATCATGCTTGACACCATTATTACAGCCTACTTTCCATGTGGCCATAACTTTTCAGACTGTCTTCCTTCGTCCAGCAACATAAGGCTTACAGCATATGCTGCCCCCTTGAACATCCTAAATATGAAATATCCTAAACCTAATACATGTAATAAGAAATCTGTTGGTTCCCTTGACATTGCCCTGAAATACAAAATAAGTTTCATCCCAATTACACTTGTCCAACCAACTTTTGTTGATAGACGTCTTCCCAGAGCTCCACTTTTGGCAGCGATTTCAACCTAATGTTAACTCAATGGAATATTTCACCTGAAAACATAGGCAACTGGACGGTTGGACTGGACTGCTTTCCTTGCCTTCTAACTTTAATGTACATCACTTTCCGTTGTTAACTGACATGAGTGAAAATAGTTGTCAAAATTTGGTTGTCACCTTCACCACTGACTAACATCTTCAGCTGGCAAGGACACAATTGAGTGAGCTAGCCTTTTCTGTCCACTCCGGTGTGCAAAATCGTGGGTGTGCCTACGTTTTGTTATCCCAATATGCACAAAGCATGAGCACATAATTTCAGCTACAGTACAGACATTAGTTATTTATATTAATGCTCAACAACAATCATTGATCTGGATCGTCACACATTTACATGAAGAATGGTAGCCATTCAATATTAGTTGTCGAGAAAATACAGCTGCTATGTTGTGGTGCAGCCTTACATTATGAAACAGTTGACATTTTATTTGCTTTGCAGAGTAACAATAACGATTTCAGCATATAAAAGTGGAGATCCTTTATTAGTTAGGCACCTCTCACTCTGCTTCAGGTATCTAAATGTTCACAATAGACTGACTGGCTTTTAGTAACTTGAAAATATACTTATAAAATTAAGGATAGACGGCATAGGATTTCTAGTAGAAAGCCTGTGTGATGATATTTATCTTATCAAAATGGCACCCATAATGCCGTAGTTCCATACTTCCTCATAATTAATATATTGTCCGGCCAGCAATCTGTCTTTTGCGTAGTGCTCTAGAATCTTTGGTAGCTATGATGAAAAGTAGATAGAGTAGAGTAGAGTAGAGTAACTTTATTGATCCCGAAGGAAATTAAGGTGTCCAGCAGCATACACATAATGCACATAATACACAATGCAAAAACAGATCAAACATATTGCACACATCTGCATTCAGACAACATTTACTGAACAGGAAGGAAAAAAAAAGGTAATGATAATAAGAAAAACCACGAGGTAGATAAGTGTCGTGATAAGGTGCATTGCGGTAATCCTAGTAGATACATTACAATGACCCAGTAAGATAGTCCAATGTTGTAAAAGAGTCATTTAGTGCAGTAGTTATCAAGGTAGTGCAGTATATTGTTGTCCATAGTAGTATAGTCACCACCAGGGACAGCATAAGAGTGTGAGTGTGTGTGTGGGCTCAAGCTGTCCAGTCCATTATGCTCAGCACCTTCTGTGTACAGCTGTATGGCCCTAGGGACGAAGGACCTCCGCAGCCCGTCTGTCCTGCAGGAGAGGGACCAGAGTCTGTTGCTGATCAAACTCCTCTGATTGATGAAGATGGTGTGTAGGGGGTGGCGGTCATTGTCCAATATAGAGTGTAGCCTGCTTAGGGTCCTCCTCTGTGCCCACCACAGACCCTGCTTTCCTCACCAGTCTGTCAAGACGTCCAATGTCTCTCTTCCTAGTGCCACCACCCCAACATACCACAGCATAGAAGAGCACACTGGCCATAACAGACTGGTAGAACATCAGCAGGAGTCTGTTGCAGACCCGGAAAGACCTCAGCCTCCTAAGAAAGTAGAGCCTGCTCTGACCTTTCTTGTAGAGTGCGTCTGAGTTAGTGGACCAGTCCAGTTTATTGTCAAGGTGGACCCCTAAGTACCTGTAAGTGCAGACTGTCTCGACAAAGTCCACCACCATTTCCTTGGTTTTGGTGGTGTTCAGCTGCAGCTGATTAGCCCGGCACCACCCAACGAAGTCCTCCACAAGGCACCTGTACTCCCCCTCCTGTCCACCCCCGATACACCCCACGATTGCAGTATCGTCAGAGAACTTCTGCATGTGACAAGTCTCTGAGTTGTAGCTGAAATCGGTGGTGTACAGGGTAAACAGTACAGGGGAGAGCACAGTACCCTGTGGCGCACCTGTGCTGCTGACCACAACCTCTGATGTAAGGTCCCCAAGTCTGACAAACTGGGGCCGTTCCGTGAGGTAGGTTGTAAGTTTGGGCCAACGACTGTATATAATTACTGGGGTAATTACTGACCAGGACCTCTCTCTAAATAGTCACGTGTAGTAATAGTGTAGTGGGTGTAGTAATACCTGTATCAGAAACCTACAACTAATACAAAATGCTGCAGCCCGAACACTCACCAGGACTAAAAATCATGAACATATCTCTCCTATCCTTGCTTCCTTACATTGGCTCCCTAAAAAGTCGAATTGATTTTAAAATACTCCTCCTAACCTACAAAGCTCTCAAGGGCGTTGCACCAACATATATTAAAGACTTACTTGTCCCTTACCACCCTCCTAGAACCCTAAGATCCCAAAATGTTGGTCTCCTTGTAATCACAAGAATATCAAAATCTATGACAGGAGAAAGAACCTTTTGTTACCGTGCACCCCTCCTGTGGAATAATCCCCCCCCACATTCGACAAGCGGACACTCTCAATACCTTTAAGTCTAGACTTAAAACCTTCCTCTTTGCTGTTTCCCATAGTTAGGGAAGGTGTGTGGCAAATCATCACTTCTCATGGGTCTTTTGGGAGGGACTGCCTCTGCTGTTGCCCCCAGTTGCGAGGCATGGCGGCCACTGACCATCCCTGCAGTGGTGCTGGGTTGCCATGCATCATACCTTAGTTATGCTGCTATAGCCTAGTGCCACCACAAAAGCTTCATGCGTCATGCCGTACAACTCTCTCTCTCTCTTAATATTTATAAATATATGTGTGTATGTATGTATGTATGTATGTGTATATGTGTATATACATTCATATATATATATTTATATATATATATATAAGTATGCCCAAATTACACATTTGCTCTCTGATGTGTGAACCTGGCCTAATTCACTGTCTTCCTCTGTCCACAATCATCTCTGCTGAGTGTCATCCCTGCCTCATTCCGGCGGACTCCTCTCACCCTCCCCTCCTGAGTGGACTACAACCAACACTAAGGGAAGCCCATGTCAGGACCGACTCTCCATCATAGAGGCCCTTCCTGGATGCCCATGCTAGGCCCGTCTCCCCTTCCTTGAGGCTTTGTGATTGCCGCCCCCCCTTCACAATGGCACTATCAAATGGACCTTTACTGTTACCCCCATGACCCATCTCACTCCTTTGAGTTTGACACTATGTCTGGCCACTGCTACATTGTCCAGCCATAATTCCTGATAACCACCTATAGACTGACTTCCATATAATGTAAAGTGGGAAAACACTCCATTATGAACTATTATGAACCGTAGCTAAAACCATAGGCAACTTGTAGTCTGTCATGTCACCACTGATTGTAATTTTTCTGCATGACCCCTGGCAGTTGGGTTAGCCCCTTGAGTCGTGGATCTGCCCAAGGTTTCTTCCTAGATTAACTGAACATAAGGGAGTTTTTCCTTGCCCCTGTTGCTCTTGGGTGCTCCTTCTGTGAAGAGCCACGAGACAAAACTATTGTAAAAGGCGCTGTATAAATAAAATTGAATTGAATTCAATTGAATATATAGATGGACAGCATATCAACCATAAAACTTGAAGCACCCGGAAGTCTAGTCACCCCCTAGTAGCTGGTTGCAGTACAATTTATAACCCCGCCCATTCCCATGTATCTCTACGGCCAAGTAGCTCAATTTCCATGTCACTTCTCACCTTTAAAATAACTGTTTCATCTAAGGCATTTTATTTGAAAACATAACTCTTTTTGTCCTTCAAACAAAACCAGAAGTTTCCCAACCGAGGACTTTATTGTTATTTTAATATATAAAAAATGGGTGTGGTTGACCAATGATTGACAGCTGTTGCTGCAGATAGCACTTCCCAGTCCCACATCGTTGTTCATTATGAAGCCGTTGGGTTTATTGTGGACTGCGAAGTTCATCATATAACGCTATCGAACTTAAAATCATGCTATTGCACATTATAGTCTAACTAAAACATCTGAACAGTAATGCCTTGTTCTGATTATTGATTGTTTGTTGGCTTCAACTTAACTTTAACAGGCTATCAGTTGGGAAGTTCTTAGCAGTTATTTCAGTAAGCCTAATACTAGCTTGCTAACATTCTATTATTACCCCTGTATTTAGCACCTTTGCTAGCTAGCTATATGTTAATCGTAGATATTGAACGGTAAAAGTAACGTCATTTACCTTACCTGGTCGTCCTCATTGCTCCATCATTACATGTTCACAATGTTTGGTAATTCCTGGATGAATATGATTCCATATTTGGGTCATATTGCTGTTTCAACTACTGTTTGTGAGCAATTAAGTTTTGCACGAGTGGCAGCAAAACGTTAGATTTAGCCCATGCCTGGGTTAGGAACAGCACCTTGTTAAAGCGCACATTTAAGGGAGCTTCGTTTTTCAAGTCTGCCAACTACTTGTTCATCAGTAAATATGACACCATCAGGACATTTGGAGAGGTGTTAATAGCATAAAATACAACTAGCTAGTCACCCTAACCTGTACTTAGCCTTACCTTAGCATTACTTTTGGTTTCACTGGAGTATTTTCATTGGAGTCTTTGACACATGACATGACACATGACACATCCTATTCTGTTGAAGCACATTTCTAGATTTTCTAGACACTGTCACACAGACTGGTCCACATGTCAACAAATCCTCAATATTAAAGAAGTGCTGATGACAAGTGACTGCAACATTTAAGTTGACTTTTTATTGTGAATTAAGAATCCATTCATACTCAAAAGGTGTGTCTAAAACATAAAACAGTCGGCCATATGGGTCCCTGGACAGAGTAAGGTTGGTGGTCTAAACAAGGAAACAGGGAAAATTAAAACATTTCAACTGAATTCAGGGACATCCACATGGAGTGGCTTCAAAGCTACATGTTATGAGAGGCTACATAATCTTGAAACAGTGACATGTACAGATTCAATTGTGTTCATTTGGTAACATTAGCAATGCAAGTATACATACATTGTCAGTCCCAGGTGACATACAACCCAAAGTGCAAGTTTAATAATATTAACCAATGGCCAGTGAAACAACGGTGGCATATGCACTGCCCATAGCAGGTTCAAATAGCGATGTTCTCTGTTGAAGCATGGGTTTAGTCACACTGGTTTATTGTTGACAACACAAACATTTTGACAATATGGACACTCCTTACTCATCCAAAGTCGTTTGCACCACAGTGGATGAGTTGGACATTCAAACAAATCAGTTGAAGACAAGCACAAAGGCATCTCACTTAAGTCGATCCCAGCCTAACCGTTTTATCTGGGCAGTCAGTGCCATGTGTCTGCTTTTTTGGGTAACAGTTCAATGAAATTCATCTCGTCATGCCATACTGCTAATTGTGATTGATAAAGCCAGACTAAACAGACTAAAATTTGTGTTGGAGTAAGCTTACTAGCCATACAATAGTGTGGCACACGGCTTAGTGTGGTGGAGATGCCAGGAAAGGGGGCGCCAGAGTTCCGCCACGACAACCATGCAGAAAGGCCTCTCTGTCAGCGCTTTACCGCCAGCCGGCCAGCCTGATCCGCCCGAGCCCATGGAGGTTTGCGGCACTGCGCTCACCCTGGCAGAGTGTCAGCGTGATGGGTGATGGACATTGTGCAGCCAACTGTCCAGCAAAAGGCAGAGCTCACCAGAAGTAGGGGGGGTCCGGTTGAGCTCAATGTCATCCCAGCCCCCCACCTGCCCACCGAGCGCAGGCCACTGCTCCAGGTCCACCTCCATCTCCAGGGTGCCACCCATTCCCTGGCAGCCCCGGTGGATTCGGGGGCGGAAGCCAATATCATGGACATTCAGTTTGCTCACCAGCTGAGCCTGGATGCCCATCAACTGCCATCTCCCATCCCTGCCCGAGCACTGGACGGGCATCGCCTCGGTTCAGTGACCCACGTCACCAGCCCTGTGCAGATGAGGACATCGGCCAATCATCTGGAGAGCACCGAATTCCGCCTGCTCTACTCCCCTGGCCAGCCCCTCATCCTGGGTTACCCTTGGCTCCGTCGTCACAACCCCCATCTCGACTGGAAGACCAGGACTGTCCGGGAGTGGGGACCGGACTGTCACCAAACCTGGTCTGAACCCTCGAGCCCAGCTTCGGACCTCTCCAATGTCCCCAGTTGCTATCACGACCTACGGGAGGTCTTCAACAAGACAAGAGCTACATCCCTGCCCCCTCACCAGCCGTACGACTGTGCGATCGACCTGCTCCCTGACTTTACTCCCTCTCGACTCCAGAAAGACGGTCCAAGGAGGACTACATCTCCCAGTCATTGGCTGCTGGCATCATTCGCCCATCCTCTTCTCCCGCCGGAGCCGGGTTCTTCTTCGTGGGGAAAAAGGGAGGCTCTCTGTGCCCCTGCATTGATTACCGGGGGCTGAACGACATAACGGTGAAGAATCGTTACCCCCTTCCTCTGCTTGTGCCTCTGCCTTCGAGCTGCTTCAGGGGGCCACGGTATACACGTTTCCACCTACGAAATATTGCTAAGGTTAGAAAGTTCCTATCCTTTGAGGATGCTGAAAAATTAATACACGCATTTATTACTTCCAGGCTCGATTATTGCAATGCTCTGTTCTCTGGGTGTAGCAATACTTGCATCAAAAACCTACAACTAATACAAAATGCTGCGGCCCGAACACTGACCAGGACTAAAAAATATGAACATATCTCTCCTATACTTGCTTCCCTACATTGGCTCCCTATTAAAAGTCGAATTGATTTTAAAATACTCCTCCTAACCTACAAAGCCCTCAAGGGTGATGCACCAACATATATTAAAGACTTACTTGTCCCTTACCACCCTCCTAGAACCCTAAGATCCCAAAATGCTGGTCTCCTTGTAATCCCAAGAATATCAAAATCTACGATAGGAGGAAGAGCCTTCTGTTACCGTGCACCCCTCCTGTGGAATAGTCTCCCCCCCCACATTCGACAAGCGGACACTCTCAATACCTTTAAGTCTAGACTTAAAACCTTCCTCTTTACTGTTTCCCATAGTTAGGGATGGTGCATGGCAAATCATCACTTCTCATGGGTCTTTTGGAAGGGACTGCTTCTGCTGTTGCCCCCACTTGCGGGGCATGGCAGCCACTGACCATCCCTGCAGTGGTGCTGGGTTGCCATGCATCATACCTTAGTTATGCTGCTATAGCCTAGTGCCGCCACACAACCTTCATGTGTCATGCCGTACAACTCTCTCTCTCTCTCTTTCAGCTCTCTCTCTATTTATATATGTGTGTGTGTGTGTATGTGTGTGTATTTATGTGTATGTGTATGTGTATGTATGTATATGTATGTATATATATATGTATGTGTGTGTGTATATGTATATATATATATGTGTGTGTGTGTATGTGTATGTATGTGTCTGTATATATGTATATATATGTATATGTATATGTATGTATGTATGTATATATGTATATGTGTGTGTGTGTATTTGTATATATGTATATTTATGCGCATATAGGTATGCCCAAATTACTGCTTTCTGCTTTTTGCTTCTGATGTGCGAGCCTGGCCTAATTCACTATTTTCCTCTGTCCACAATTATCTTTGCTGAGTGGACTACAACCAACACTACGGGAGGCACATCTCACGACCGACTCCCCATCACAGAGGACCTTCCTGGACGCCGACGCTGGGCCCGACTCCCCTTCCTGAGGCTTTGTGATTGACCCCCCCTCTTTGGCGCTGTCAAATGGACCCTTACTGTTACCCCCATGACCCATCTCATTCCTTTGAGTTTGTCACTATGCCTGGCCGCTGCTACATTGTCCAGCCATAATTCCTGATAACCACCTATAGACTGACTACCATGTATTGTAAGAGTGGGATAATACTCTATTATGAACTATTATGAACCTTAGCTAAAACCATAGGCAGCTTATAGTCTGTCATGATTACTACTGATTGTAATTTTTCTGCATGACCCCTGGCAGTTGGGTTAGCCCCTTGAGTCGTGGATCTGCCCAAGGTTTCTTCCTAGATTAACTGAACATAAGGGAGTTTTTCCTTGCCCCTGTTGCTCTTGGGTGCTCCTTTTGTGAAGCGCCACGAGACGATACTATTGTAAAAGGCGTTGTATAAATAAAACTGAATTGAATTGAATTGAATTGAATATTCACCAAGTTGGATCTCTGCAACGCCTACCATCTGGTGCGCATCCGGGAGGGCGACGAGTGGAAGACGGGATTCAACACCCCGACCGGCTACTATGAGTACCTGGTGATGCCGTTTGGGCTCACCAACACCCCAGTGGTATTCCAGGCTCTCGTCAACGACGTGCTGTGTGACATGCTAAACCGGTTCGTCTTTGTCTATTTGGATGACATCTTGATTTTCTCCAAAGACCTGTCTAAATACACACAGCACGTCCGCCAAGTCCTCTGTCGCCTCGTGGAGAACTTGCTATTCGTGAAGGCTGAGAAGTGCGAGTTTCACGTGAAGACCGTGGCCTTCCTGGGATACATCGTAGCAGAGGGGAGCATACAGATGGATCCGGTTAAGGAGTCAGCGGTTGCCTCCTGGCCAGTCCCAGACTCCCGGAAGAGGCTGCAGCAGTTCTTGGGCTTCGCCAACTACTGGCGCTTCATTCGGAACTACAGCTCCATCGCCACTCCGCTTACGGCCCTGACCAGTATTAAGCAGCGCTTTGAGTGGACCCCAGCAGCCAACAAGGCGTTTGACGCACTCAAGACTCGCTTCATCTCAGCACGTCCTTCAGATGCCAGACCCCGATCAGCAGTTTGTGGTGGAAGTGGATGCCTCGGATGTGGGGGTCGGCACTGTGCACTCCCAGCGAAGCTCTATCCGTGCGCATTCTTCTCTCGCCAACTGTCCTCTGCGGAGCACAACTATGACAAGAGGGGACCGGGAGCTGCTGGCGGTGAAGCTCGCCCTGGAGGAGTGGCATCACTGGCTGGAGGGGCTACAGTTCCATTTCTGGTTTGGTCAGATCACAAGAACTTAGAATATATCCGCTCCGCCAAACGTCTGAACCCCCGACAATCCCGCTGGGCCTTGTTGTTTACCAGATTCAACTTCACACTGTCCTACCGTCCCGGATCCCGTAACAAGAAGGGATGTACAGGAGTTCGTTCAGGCATGCCCCATATGCAATCAGCACAAGTCCTCCAACCGGCCACCAGCCGGTCTACTCCAGCCTCTGCCGGTATCCATATGCCCCTGCTCCCACATTTCAATGGACTTTGTTGGACCGGTTTGCCAGCCTCAGAGGGGAAAACGGCGATCCTCACTGTCGTGGATCGCTTCACCAAAATGGCCCACTTCATTCCGCTGTCCAAGCTCCCGTCAGCCCGTGAGAATGGTGCTGCACCACGTTTTCTGCCTCCACGGTATCCCCACAGACATTGTATCTGACCGTGGCCCCCAGTTCACCTCCACTTTTTGGAAAGAGTTCTGCCACCTATTGGGCACCACGATCAGTTTGTCCTCCGGCTTCCACCCCCAGTCCAATGGTCAGTCCGAGCGTGTGAACCAAGAGCTGGAGAAGGCGCTCCGTTGCATGGCTTCTCGTAGGCCTCTCTCCTGGGTCCAGCAACTAGTTTGGGTCAAATATGCGCACACCTCCCTCTCCTGTTCGGCCACTGGCATGTCACCCTTCCAGTGTGTCTACGGCTACCAGCCACCCCTGTTTCCCAGCCAGGAGGGGGAGGCTTCCTGTCCACCAGGCTTCGCCAACGCCCGCCGCTGACGCTGCACCTGGGAGCAGGCTTGTGCCACGCTCCTGCGCACTGTCTCCATCTACTCTGCCGGAGCCAATCGCCGATGGACCCCCGCTCCCTCATACCGGGTGGGCCAGAGGGTGTGGCTCTCGGCGAAAGACCTGCCGCTACAAGTGGACTCACACAAGCTGGCCCCCCGGTTCCTCTGTCCATTCCCCATTGAGCGGGTTATCAGTCCGACGGTGGTTCGGCTCCGCCTCCCCGGCAGTATGAGAGTGCATCCCTCCTTCCACGTCTCCAGGATCAAACCAGTTCACGACAGCCCACCGCCTCTTGGACGACAACCCGCTCTCCCGACTCTGCGTCTGCTCCGACCCTGCCCCCCGATGGGGGTGAGCCCCAGGCAGGAGATAAGGCCGTGGCATCGGACCGGTCGGAGGAGTTCTAGTCCCTGCGCCAGGTTTCCCCCTCTGCCCGCCCAGTTTGGTGGTTCCCTTGGGGACTTCTGGGGCCATCCCTTGGGGGGGGCTGTCACTACTCTGCTCTGTCTGTCTCTGTTTTCTCCCATTTCCTCCTGTCTCTGCTGCTAACTTGGTAACGAGCTTAACTAATTTCAATTACGTTCATCCACTTCCTTGTTTACCACTAGTCTACTTCATTAGGTTCACCTGCTTCTCTCTGGCTGTTCCCTCATTGTCTCCCCAGCTATTTCTCGCTAGTATTTATTCCCCTCTGTTTCAATCGCCCCTTGACAGAATATCCGTGAACCAGAAAGCTTCACAGCCGCCGGCAAGCACCAAGATCCTGACTCCCGTACCTGTTCTCTGTCTCTGTTCTAGCTTGTTTTCTGTTTCCCCAGCCCTGTCTTCCCACTCTGTCTGTTTTTGTCTCCTGTTCCCTGCATAATCGCCTACCCGTGATGAACCCGGACCGCACCGACCTACACTCTGATCTCCAGTCCCGCCACCTGACTCGCAGTCTGTCCACGACCTACGCTCTGATCTCCAGTACCGGCACCCAACTCACAGCCTGCCCACAACTTACACTCTGCTCAACAGCCCCGGCTACCTGACTCGACGTCTGCACGACCGTGAGTGCTCCTGCCAGCGTTACGTTTATAGGTCTAGCAATAATACTGATGTAAACAGTAGTTGCATAGCTTGACCGTGTTGATTTTGTCAAAGTAGCTCTCAAAAGTTGGAGACCCCTGGTTTAACTGCACTGAGTGTATCTATCAAACCAGACGCTAAGTAATATAAAGCCTCCACCACGGAATGTTGCTTAAAACATCGTCGCTGCCCCATAAATTAACAATAATAAAGACAATTCATTTAAAATAGTTACCTCTCATTAAGTCCTCCACCTACCATTAAAATTAACTACAAAGCTACCGGTAATACACAATGACAGCCCAAGAGAAATTAAAATTCGCTGTCAACAAGAAGAGTTACGAAATATCTGTTGTTACTTATACATCAGCAATCTATCTTGTGTAGCTAGCTCTCTAACCAGTCAGTACAATGTTAATGTTAATGGACATTGAAAGTATTCATGAAGAGGCAGCACTGAACACAGGGTTAGGATGAGAAAAGGATGAGAAAACTGAATGAAGGATCCTAAGAAAACCAAGCTTGCCACCAACAGATTTTGTCACGTTAATGTGTACTTGCCATCATGCACCAAGCTAGCACTTCGAGTTACAACAGCTGCTTGCTAACTTTAGCCAGACGTTCTTGTAGTTCATTTCTAAGCTAGTATTTGCTTTTATTATCCTGACATGACATTATCACTATTCAAAGTTATTACCTGTCTAATGTGTATGTTATATACAAACATACAAGAGCTTCGCAATTAATACATCAGACTTACCTGACAAAGTCCGCTCTTGGTCCGAACCAAAGTTGACCCGATGTAATCAAAAAGGAGATGCAGGGAAGGGGGCGGGTCTGCACACTAAGTGGGCGTACTGAAAGCGCAACGTAGCAGGAAGTAAGTTGTTCCGGTTGCAGATTTTATGGTTGCGGTGGCTTCAACTCCATAGAATGGCGATAATAAAGTAAAGTTTAGTGAACTGCACAAGTGGGTACATAAGTTTGAAGTTAGTAACACAGTTACATGTTTTCTTATGCAGTGCGAGCCCCAAAGTAGGGTGTCCTTAAGTTAACTTTTACTATTAGCTTTAGGAAGTGACATGGCAGTGCACAGATAGGCTACATGGGTAAGGACGTATGTAAGAGTGTTAATGTGTTAGTCTAGTGCAATTGTTTATCATCTAGGTTGCTTGAAGTAGTAGAAAAGTTACATTTTGTTGTAGTTTCATTTTGTCAAGCAAATGCCATCTAATTCTGGAGAGTGCCATTATGGAATCCTGCCACCCGGCTGTACTGCAATGAGAGGCGCCGCCATTTCAAGTTGATGTCCCCTTCTCCTGCCAGTAGAGAAGCCTACATTTGTTTCGTGAGCCTGCGGCTAGGTCTACGGGAAGGTTTACCCCTGCCATCCACCAGGCCTCCATGACGTGATCTCCGCTGTCTGTGGGCAATATCAGTATATTGCCCTTCACCATTTATACTAACTAACTCATGCATATTTGCGCAGCCTGAACTGACCTGGACTGGACCTACGCTCATGAACAAACACACGCATCCATGTTTGGAAAGACATTGGACTTCTGTGTAGCGAATGTTGTCTCATGCACACACACGCAGACTGAAACAAACTGAAGCTGCACTCGTTCACACACATGCGCACACATGTTGTGCTTGGAGAGCCAGGACTGCTTTTATGTGCATTCTCCATGCATGCTCTGGGGGTAGGGGTGCCTCTCACATACTACACACTTCAGACAGCCACCGGGCATTCTATTTATCCTGAAGCCCTTTATCATATAAAGTCAGTGTTAAGGCCAGGCTGCAGAACAGGAGACAAATATTCTTGAACACTGAGGCAATAGGCATTGGACGAGGGGACCTAGATCCTGTTCAATCCTCCCCAGAATTAAGTATTCTGTAACCCCTAGCTGGCGGCAATTCCCCCGACCGACACATTTTGATCACCTGATCCAGTTACCTGTAACTAACCTGCAAAGTCAGTATGCCACTGCCTACATTAGCAGCCTAGGAAAAGGAACTAGGAAAAGGAGCAAAATGCCTTGCCATTGTAGGTATCAATAAATTTTAGGCTTATTTAAGTTCAGCAATATTACTCATTCAGTTAACTGGAAATTAAGCCTGCGCTGAGCTGACAACAAATTTAATGTGCATTACCGTAATTCACCCTAATCAATAATTTTTTAAATACTCTGAGCTGGAAATCTTAGTGGCACACACATGAAGTAACCTAAAGGTTTACCATAATGTTTTGGGTTTGCCCTTTGGTCCCCGGACTATTTGTGCCGATTTTTAAAACTGGCGACCCCTGGCCTGTCGCGTGAACTGAGCATACATTGCCTAAGTCTTCGTGTCATGAACGGTCTAACTTTGTAGCATATGCTGTCGATTTTCGTGAGTGGACTCAATCGTGGACCTTGGTAGGTTTTATCTTTAGAATCATCATACAGATTGGAAATGGAATGTTTTTGAAAGACATGTCATTAACATTAACAAACCTGACCGGTGCTTGTTGACTAACATACCATAGCTATTCTTCTGTTCACATTTTTCAGTTTAGTGATCATGCCGGACCAGATGACGATAGCTTTTCAATCGCTTGAAATCATACTGTGTATGATTCAAATCATACTGCGTAAAGTGACATCGATCGCCGTAACGTTAGAACAAGTTGTTGTCTGTATCAAAACTTATTTGCCAAGTCACGGATCATCAGACCATTTCAGAGATCACATGCAGACAGTAGTCACGAACGTACAATTCAAATGTGCAATTCTTACGCAAGCCTTTGCATTCTTATTAGGTTTCACATTTACCAACATTAGTGCCTGCGCACGCAGCAAGGAGGTAGAAAATGCTAAGCTAGGTTAGAAAGTTACCTTGTTGTCGGCTTTCGTAGTCTAAATTTGTCATGACTTGTGTACTGTTGGTGATACTAGTATGATAATATATCAGTTCGGAGCTCAATATGTTTGTTTGACTTTCTTTTGCTTTGTTAATAAAACCGTATGCGGCCAATAAGTCTGTTAGCATGTAAGATATGTTAGCAATATAGGCTAGTCAGTTTAGTCTATAGGTATAGAGGAAAGTAGAGGTATAGTCTATACCTCTACTTTCACCATTTTTTCTCGTTGAGCCTTGTGCTTTGTTGTCTTTGAATATACGACGGTCAAAGTTATACACCAGTAACAAACATCTTGCCCCCGTTGTAATATAGAGAACATAGTAACACGTTGCCTTGACAAGGGATGAAGAATTGTGGGACATGGAGTTTAGGAACCGCAAACGGTCATGCTTTTCAAACATAGACCGTAAAAGAAGTGGACGGTCGTGAGATCAAGGAATACACGCGAAAGTTGAAACACCCATGGAGGTTTTTCCGGCTGGTTCCACCCAGAAAGGGCGGGTATTTGTCATATATTTATCAATATCCCAGAGAATAATCAAGTATTTGCCTTATCTACATGTAGGCTACTTTTTCACAATTAAGTTTAATTAAGAAAGTTAGACAACAGACAGATTTGTGATGATAGGGAACAGGCCAGGCTATAGCTCATAGCCCAAATTTCAACCGATTTATTTAACCTTTTTGTGAAAACCCCAAGAAAATGCAAATGCATATTGTAACATCAGCATTTTATGCATTATAAAAAGAACTTTTTCAAAAGATGAATATGCCTTGTAACAGGAACGAACGTATTTGAAATCGTTGTCACCTATAACCTTTACCCAAAATGCCTCAGTTTAACCTTTGAGTGCTTGGACAACGTGATGTAGTTAACCGAGTTTGCTGGCCGCAGCTGCTATGCCCGCGCCGATGCAGGCTGCTGGTGTCTCACTCACTCTTATGGGCCTGTTAAGGGTGTGTGTTTTATTGTGTGTGTCTAACTCCTTCTTCGATCAGTTGCAAACAAAATTACAGTGGATTCTGAGCTGACAAACTAGCATCAAAGTAATTCAGACAATCTTTGATAGCTTACATTGCAGAAACAAAAACAAAACAACAACAACAGAAATGTTTCAGAAACACAGCTCAAACTGTCAACCCATCCATCTACATTATGTGAACGTCCTAACTTTTTCGGAACTGGGGTTGTAGTTGTAGTAGACAGCTGAAAAACTACATTGGATTACTTTAAAGCGGAACAGATAGAAATAGTTACATTACATTACATTAGTGCTCCTTTTCTACATATCTCCAATATTGTCTATAGTATTGTCCATTTGCAATCCACAGGTGTGAATACTTGAACTGCAATGTTCTCAGTCAGTGCTCTGAAATACAGAGGCATCACTCTTCTTTGGAAGAAAGCAGACACTAAAAACCTCTGTAGGAAATTCAGCATAAGAGGCATCTATCCACCAATTGCTACCCCATTTACAGAGAAAGAAGAAGTGGACTACGAAAAACTGGATGAAAACCTTCAAAAATACTCAAAACTTCCATTCAGAGGTGAGGTGATGTACAGTATGTAACATTGGAGTGTGTATGTTGACCAGGTCAGTTTGTGTGTGACGACCTGTTTTGTGGGTTTGTGTATTTATCGAAAGGTGACATGAATTCTATGGTTTCTGAAGTTACAAGGCATTTTGGTAACACTTTACTTGATGGGTCAGTTCATAGCACATTCATAGCAGCTGTCATAAATTGCACATAAGGCATGCATGACTGTTTCATGAGACATGATTCAACATTTATACCAAACCTTTCATGAATGTGGAAGACAGAATGATGAGAACTTGTCAAAATAAAAGTCCAAGAATCCTCTTACCTGATCACAACACATCGGAGTCAATGAGCTAGTCCAGTGCCAAAAAGACAGAACATGGTCATGGTCAACAATTTTTGTTCTGTAAAAATGTATTTGTTTTATACCTTTGCTGATTTCTCATCTTTTGCTAATGGGAATATCAAGTTCCAGGTTACACAAATACAGGTCAGCTGAATGTAGGCTAGTTTACCTCCCAGTGTTAAACTCAACTTAAGTCTGGGGAGTACTTCACAGCTTGTATATTAAAGTGACATTTGATGTAGACTTCATAAGACATTCATGAAATATTTACAAAGGCTGGAGATTAAATTAAATGTATTCTTTGTGAAATACTGGAGGCAAATTTAAAACCTTTTCCATATTTTCCAAATGTGAATAATTCTTCAACTCATTATTTAATAAAAGTGTTTTATTTTTTAATGGTAAACACTTTTCTTTCTTTTTTTTCAAACTGCAAAAACACTTCACCCTACTTCAGAAAAAAGAAAAACAAACCTAGTTACAGCAGTAAAACAACATTAAAGTCTCAGAACCCCACCATTATTTTTTTCTTCCCTCACCTCCTATGACACCTCTCAGCAAGCGTGTCATAATTGTCAGGTCTGCATCAGACCTGGTCACGGCCACGCCCCCTCACTCAACGCCACAGACTCACAGCTCGTCTCCCCGTTTGCATTCACTCCCTCGTGCACGATCTCCTTCACCTGAGTTTTAATTGGTGTCACCTGGTCTCCACCTTATTTCTATGTTCCCTCAGACTTCCTACGTGTCAGTTGTGTTTCCTCCGTCTCCCGCGTACTCCTGTGTTTTTCGCCCCATGAGCCTCAGACTCCCCTGTCCGTATTGTGTTTATTTGGTCACTCTGAGCATTCTAACCAGTACTTTGTATTTTCCGTTCCCTTCGTTAGAGTATTGGACGTGACTTTCGTTCTCCTTGTTTGTTTGTTAACCTAGTAATCTTCTGTTCCCCCTCCGCTTTAGAAGCGGACGTGACTTTTGTTTACTCTCTGATTTTGTTCATTAAACCCTCCTCGTTTGAATCCATCTCTGCCTCCGTCTGTCTGTGTCTGACAATAATAGTGCCTAAACTGTGAATATCTTGTGTAAACAACTGTCAATACTTTGAGTGGGTAGGACAGAGAGGATCTACACTGCTATACAAGCTGCACACTGGCTACTTTTAAGTTGTATCAAAGATTCATTTCTACTGTATAGAGTTGTGAGAATGACATTGTTTGTACCTAGACTAAAATGGAACTCTTGTGATCAGTTTTACAATTCAATAAATAGGAAGCTGTGGTCAAGACAACAACGAGTAAAGGACATTGAATTTTATTCCTGACTGTTTAGCTATCTGTCAACTCGTGCAGAGTAGCAAGTGTATAAAACTTACCTCTTGTTCTTCGTGAGGTGTAGCTTGTTGGTGTGGGACTGCTGGAGGAGTCAGAAAACTGGAATGAGCCAACTGAGTCAAAGTCAGAGGTTGACATCATGTGGACACTTTCACTTTTCACATATACTTTTGGAGGCCAACGTTGTCATGATGGCCGACTTTCAAGGTGGCCATGGAGGCATCAGAAACGTTCCACACGTTTTCATTATTTCAAACCCTGGCTATGACTAGCTGTCCTGTCCATCTGTTATGTTCTTACACAAAATAATTAAGCGTGTATTTCCACTGAAACATACACCACATGCATTAAAGTTTCCAACTTACATGCTGGCATGTCTCCTTTGGTTAATTCCACTTCACCTGCTCTGCCCTGCATCTGGCTGTCTAAGGGTTTATGTTTTTTCTTTCTGACCTCCCATTGTCAGAGGTCCTGGCTTTCTTTACATGGCAGGAAAAGAGGACTATGATTAATGATTTAGGATGATGTTACATGGGATACGAAAACCACAAATTACATCTCTGACTCTGAAGGCATCAGAATCGACGCTTTAGCGTCGAGTTCCACCCGTTTTCATTTCGGATATGATTCGGCTAGTTAACATCCATAAGAAAACTACGGTATAAATAAAACAGCATCCAACTTTAATGTTAACTAACCATGGTGGCTTGCTTCAATACTGTTGTCTCTGTCTTTACTGAGTTGAAACTCTATTAATCATCCCGAGTAGAAAGTCTGGTAGTTGGCTAAGATGACCGTAGCTAAAAGTAGTTGCTAGCTAAAGTGTCTGTTGTCGCTCTGCTATGTTCCACCAATAGTTGTGCGCATGTGTTTGTACAGCGCTTCTGACGTGGTTTCAGCTAAGCAAGCAGCAGATTAATTTGTTCTTTTGACTGGCATCTGACAGAGGCGGACCATGTTTCTGTGGTAAGTGAAATTATTTCAAGTTTCCAGTGCATTTCTAGAAATATATTTTAAATACAAAACTATCACAGCCCACTGAATGACCCCGGATGAAGTTGTAATTAAAATATAGTTATAGGGTATATATGTTTTTACATTAGTGTGAATTCATGCTAATTCCGAACGGCACCACTAAAGGCAAAGCTATCTCAGCTAACGGCATGGCTTAGTTTGTGAAGACAACAGCCAAGTCTGATTCAGCATGAATTTGACAAAAGTCAAACAAATTAAGTGTACTGGGAGTATTTGAGGCAGTCTTTAAGTCAGTTTAACTAAACTTGTCAACATGTTAGCAAGAGCACCATAGCAACAAGGTCTAGTAAAAAGCTGAGAGCTCAGAGCAAATATTTTATAATTTCTGTGAAAACCTACTGTGAAGCTAAACCACAGATCAAAACACACACATCTTTATCTTAAATCTTGCTCAGTAGTCCCCTAGCTTTGAAAAGGGGGGTGCCCAAATACTATACCTGGCCCAAAACCGCTTGACAACGGATAGTTGCAAGTTTTGTTAGGTGCATACATACCTGGCAGAGACAAAATTTCTCCGAGAGGAGATATGGCCATCCAACAGCTTGGAAGTCAAATGCTGTGAACTAGCAAAGTAGATTGATCAGTTGTACTGTACCTGGAATTGTATTTTTGGTTACATGCAACTGACATTGTTTGCTGTTGTTTTGGCTTCAGAAAATGAAAAGAAGAAATAGAAAGCAGCCCACACAGGAGAAGGATGCTGCCCCACTAGTGGAAGAGCCGCCAGGTTCACCACTTCCTAAAGATGAATGCAACTACATCACTACTATTTTGTTCCACATATTTTGCAGTGAATATACTTTAATCATATATTTATTATAAGCAGAATAAAAACTATTTTAC
This sequence comes from Tenualosa thibaudeaui, assembly GCA_027481765.1. NCBI lineage: Eukaryota > Metazoa > Chordata > Actinopteri > Clupeiformes > Clupeidae > Tenualosa > Tenualosa thibaudeaui. Next base: position 206,015 of record JAIFZK010000173.1, on the reverse strand, counting down.
AGTGTTGTAAGAACACACATAGACAAAGACAAAGAACACATCAGTTGCACATTAGCAATGCCTTTGTACTCCATTCAATGTCTGAACATCTTAAAGTATGTTGTCTCATCTTCTTTAGCAGGCACTTTGCTGAAGCTCCAGTTGGAGGTGGAAAAAGACAAAGTCTGGATGCTGCAGGAGTCAATTTCAGAGCTGAAGAGGGACAAAGACTTTCTGCAGAGCCAACTGTGTGCTCGGGTCCCTGGATGTATATTCTATAAAACTTTTTTCCAGTCTACTACAGGCTCTGTGCACAGCAGATCTAAAGTCTCAAAAGGTCTTAAGTTCAGGATGGTTGAAAGTTTCCGGTAATTAGCTTTTACATTGGTAAACTAGAAAAGCACTCGGAGAGACCTCCACCAAGGCAATAATAACTGACCCAATACAAATTCTAGAGGGTGGGATGGATCCCCACCAAAATGTAATCATGTGTTTCTTGTCCTAATACCCAAGTTGTTCAGAAATGTTATCCAAATCTGTGCAGTAATTTTCAAGGTGTGTTGCTCACAGACAGACAAAACAAATGATGGCGAAAACATAACCTCCTTGGTGGAGGCAACAATTGTAATGAGACTAATAGCTACGAGCTAGCTACAAAATGAACCCTAAACTGGCAAGGAACATGAGAGCGTATTAGTTAGGAGTACTTTGCATAGTAAACTACTTTAACTACACTATACAACTAGTACATATGCCTCATATCAATATAGCCTGCCATACTTCACAAAAAGACATTCACTGGAAAAGAGTAACTATCCTGAACACAAGCAGAGCCCATTCAGAAAATACTCAAACTTCTCCTATTCATTCCCATTATACAAAGACCCTTCATGTCGTTACTGATTAGAGAAAAAGTCCAGTTTATATGGAATTGCTTCTATTGTGATGAGTAATGCTATTAGTGTATTTGCAAACCGACTTTTTTCACTTTTTCATTTATTATATATATATTTTCTAGTTTATTTTAAGTTAATTTATTGTTAGTTTAGTTAGTTTTGCAGTTAAAAAAAAAACATGGATGTTTAACATTAAAAAATAAAACACTTTCAGTCAGTTATGACTTGATGAATTATTCACATTTGGAAAATATGTAAAAGGTTTTAAATTTGCCTCCAACACAAAGAATAGCATTATTTAATCTCCAGCCTTTGTAAATATTTCATGAATGTCTTACATCGAATGTCACTTTACTATACAAGTTGTCAAACCCTCGTAATCACTGAGTTTAACACTGGGTGGTAAACTAGCCACGGTTCAGCTGAACCGTATTTCTGTAACCTGGATACCATTAATTTAATCTTTCCAGCCTTTCCAGCCAAGTTGTGAAGTATTCGTAATCACTGAGGTTAACACTGGAAGGTAAACTAGCCTACATTCAGATGACCCACATTTGTGTAACCTGGAACGGTTGGACATTCCTATCAGCAAAAGATGAGAAATCAGCAAAGGCATAAAACAAATACATTTTTACAGAACAAAAATTGTTTGCTTGACCATGATCTGTCTTTTTGGCACTGGACTAGCCCATTGACTTAGATGTGTCATGATCAGGTAAGAGGTTTGGAATAAAAATGGCAATGCTGGTTTGCGATTCTTGGACTTTTATTTTGTTCTCATAATTCTACCTTCCACGTTCATGAAAGGTTTGGTATGAATGTTGAGTCATGTCTCATGAAACAGTCATGCATGCCTTATGTGCAGTTTAGGACAGCTGCTGTGAATGTGCTATGAACCCGTCAAGTAAAGTGTAAACCGTCATTTTGTTATAATAATGCAAATATCATTCTATGTATATACCATAAAACTTCCCAAATAGATACAGGTCCCTTTTACTGGCCTGATGCCTACAGGTAATTAAATTAGAGGGCTAGTCTGTTTATAAATAAAGTTTTGGTTGCAAAAATAGTTATAGTGTAGAGTAGAGAATAGTGATGTTTTGGACAAAAAAGCAAGTGATCACCCTACAACTCAAGATTAAGGTAGTTCTGCACTGCCTAGATTGTACACGCAAAAGTTGACGTTGCTAATGCTGCATATTTCATGTAAACAGTGGATGGTGAATGAGAGTTAACCATAGCAGTTACTGCAGATTAGTCAACAATTACACTCATATTGATCAAGATGAACTAGATTCATCTCCCCACAGCATCAATTTACCACAAGTGAATGGCTACCAAATTAATCAGAATAACTCAAGATGAACTCCTCCCTGCTCTAAAACATGCTAAATAATAAAGCCCTGTATGTCTTACCTTCTACAAACACTTCTGGTTTGTTTTAGCTCCATTTTTCATCAGCCAAAATCTCCCAAAAGACTCCCAATTGACCCCAGCCCCTTCAAAGATTGGCAACTGACCCACCCTATATTTTTTAGATTAGATTCAACTTTATTGTCATTACACATGTATAAATACAGGTAACAAAATGCAGTATACAGGTAAGGAAATACAGTTATAGCAATTGTTTCAGCAATGACAGTACCCTACATATAGCAATCATATCACAGAGGGCCTGTCAAGCTTTGGACAGCTTGCAGTGTTATACCTATGCCATTGGCAAGTAGGGTAGCAGACATTGTTAAAAATTGATGTTACTCTTTTTGCCCTTTCCAAACCCCAAACCGCAATAAAAGCTATACTAGAGATGGAGCAGATGGAAAGCACCATGGACAAAAATCTTTTTAAAGGTTGCTGCAAGGCCTATTCAATGTGTGTTCTGCTAATCCTTTTTCCAGCACTAATTACAAACGGGTTACATTACTGCAATGACACCCACACATGATTTTGACTATTATCGATCAGCCAAGATATTAGCAGCTAAAACAGATACCATCAGAGCAGTTCTAGATAACTTACTAGTAATGAAGAATATATCCCTCCTCCAACAACTGGAAATTTAAAAGATGGCGGAGCTCACCCTTCTTTTTCAAAGATGCTTGAATTTTAATGTTGTTTTCAAGGTCTTCAAGGTTGTTCCATGGCAATGTCCATTTTACAACCAGGGACATTCTTAGAGTGTCCTGGGAACCTAAAATTGTAGCTGGGTTAGACTGTAACCCATACAATGCTAACTTGACATTACTAAAGCCAAATTACACTTAATGACAGTCATAAACATAGTGTTTTGTCCATAAAGTGTAAACATTAATGTTCATGAAGTGTCATGCCATTTTGATAACAGGCTCATGTCACCCTTATGTACACATCTTCTTCAAATAAAGTATTGCCAAATTTCATATCTTGTGTGAATGTAAATGTTGTAAAAATAATGAGGTTGATGCAGGAATAAAAGCCAAATTGGTGGTAAATTCACCATCGCCAACATTTGAATCCACACACAACCTGTTTGTGTGTCAAAGTATATATAAGGCACAGCAAATATTTTCAAAATAAAGAGGCAGATCCATGACTCAAGGGGCCAACCCAGCTGCCAGGGATCATGCAGAAAAAGTACATAAAAGTAAACAGTGGCTATTACATGGACTACAGTTTGTCCATGATTTTAGTTGCACATCACAATAATTCAATAATAATAATAATTCATCAAAATAATAATCCTAATGCACCATAGACAATACAATCTCTATGTATAACACACACACAACCATACATGCAGCTCTGACAACGAGCAAGGGAGAGCATTAGAGAGAGAGAATCTCGTAGTAGCCTTTTTAGTAGCCTATTTTTGTTGACGTTGCTGTTTCTTCTTTTGGTCTTGGGTTGCTTGTTTTGGGCTTGTATTCAGGGTCCAGTTAGCTTACTTTTCTAGCGAAATTTGGCATCACAGTGAGAGAGAGAGTGAGAGTTGTAGGGCATGACATGACACATGATAGGTTTGTGATGGCACTAGGCTATAGCAGCATAACTAAGATATGGTGCATGGCAACCCAACACTACTGCAGGGTGGTCAGTGGCCACCATGCCTCACAGCTGGGGGCAACAGCAGAGGCAGTCCTTCCCAAAAGACCTATGAGGAGTGGACAATCCCTAACTATAGGGAGCGGTAAAGAGGAGGGTTTTAAGTCTAGACTTCAAAGTCTAGATTATTGTCAATAGTATATATCTGTGACTTTTAAATCCCGCCCCTTGGCGGGCATCAGAACATCATGTCCCAGCCCCCTTTCTGTATCCAACACTTTTTGGATCCCACCCCCCTGGTGTTGTCATGTCCCCGCTGGTCAAGTCCCATGTGTTGACTGATGCTGAGTTACCACCCTCCTTACCCCTTCTCATTCCAAGACATACTTATTTCTTTAATGTAACCTAATTGTTCTTGTGGACACTATTTCTGTGTTTAACCAAAATCTGTGTTAAGAACTTTGGTCCCACAATCCCACCAGCCCTAGGTCAACACCGGTCAAGACCTTTCCAATACATCGATTGTACTTGTCACTCCCATGTATTTATTAAGGCTGTTGTCCTGGGATGTCTGCCTGTGTCTATTAAATAATTTGTTGAAAATATCTGATCACTAAGAACGTCGGTCCGGGGTGGTAAAAACTGTTGTCCAGGGGTATGTCTGTAAGCTACCCATCAAATGCTCCCAGGATGCGGCCCCTGATAAAACTCTGTACAGAATGTTTATGTTTGGGGTACAATGCTTTACAGGAATTTCTATGATCTTAGATAACATAACATAGTTTCTTTTTATTACTTTGTTTTTTTGTTATGGTATTCTCACTAGATATTTATCTGTCAGTCCATTGTATCAGGGTGTTTAGCCCCCGACACGCAGGCTATCTGGGGTGCTGTTTCCCATTCACAAATTGCTAATTGTACCATCATGCCCAGACATGCCACAGGTTAAATTTGGGTACGATTTCATCAAAATGTAACAGATTTAGAAAAATAAGAGTGGGTTCTATCGGATGGTCATATAGATGGATATGTTTTTCACAAAGAAGAGCCATGCGTGATGTTGTATACATTGGACTTTGATGGTGTGGAGTTTACAGGTGAACTGCCTCACATTTCATTTCATGTTGAGGACTGGCTATTCAGAAATAAGTTTTGGAGAGACTTTTGGGGTTGTGTGCCTTCTACTCGGCTGTTTTTGATAGTATGCTACAACCAAAGAGTTACTATATTTTTGCAAAGCAATTGGATAAAGAGCCTAGTGACTACATATACATGTGTAGCCCTGGGTACAGAAAGACAAAGAGACTTAAAGTCATACAAGATCTGAAACTGGTGTATCTTTGGGCCGACATGGCCGTTTTAAGTTCAATAATTTGTTGAAATGGTCTGAACACAAGAATAGTTACAGGGGTCTTCAAGAATGTCTTTCAGTCATGGTTTGGCAACATGTATAGTTGTTTACTAAAGTTTGATAGCCATATTGTCTACAAACACAAGTGTTAGAAGCTGATGAAGAAAAAGCCACTGATGTTAGAGATAGCCTGTGTGAGATGTTGACTTTGGGTGACTATATTAGAGGATAACAGAGAAAACGATGTTGTGGGTGACTGACCATGGGGTGTGTCGCCAACATCTTTATCTTGTGGACAACCCCCAAGATAAAGATGAATACGTAAAGGATAGGTTGGAGATGGTTATGCTAAGTTACCTAGGGTCTCAGGTGAGTAGCTCGTCCTTAAGCTCCTCCGATAACCCGTCGAGAAAGGCGTCGTAAAGGACATCGGAGTTCCAACCACTAGAGGTGGCCAGGGTGCGGAACTGGATGGCATAATCGGAGACTGACCTGTGGCCTTGACGGAGGTGTAAGAACTCTCTGGCCGATTCTCTGTCGTGTTTCGACCGGTCGAAGACCTTTCTCATCTCCTCCACAAATGCCCGGTACTCCTTGCAGAAGGGTTAATCAGTCTCCCAGATGGACGTTCCCCACTGCTTGGCCTTGCCAGACAGCTGAGTAATAATGTAGGCCACCTTGGCGGGGTCTGTGGGGAAGGTTCCGGGCTGGAGCTGGAAGATTAGGTTGCACTGGGTAAGAAAAGCCTGGCACGAACCGGGCTCACTTGAGTAGTGCTCGAGGGGCGGGGGGTGGGCAGACGCGGCTCGGGTGAATGGAAAGCTGGTGGCGATGACGGAGAGAAAGTGACTGGAGCGGGATGATCTGGGCAGGTGTTGCTGGATCTGTCCGGTCAGGTCAGACAGGCTCACAGCCATGGACTCCATGGTCTTGGTCATGGTGTCGAGTTGGCTCTGATATCTGCCGAGCGCAGCCCCCTGTTGCGTCAGGGCAGAGCGGAAGAGATCCGAGTCTGCTGGGTTCATGTTGCTCTGATCATACTGGCAGGGTTTAGTAAGTCGGACCCAAACGCAGAATCAGAGACCGGAATGATTTATTCAGTCTTTTGCAAATCCAGGGATTCAGAAAAACGCAGAGAACATCAAAAGGCTCAAAAACATAAATCCAGGGAAAACGCAGAGAGCATCAAAAGGTTTAAAAACATAAATCCGAGAAACACAGGAAGCAAGGGCAAAAAACAAGTCTTCTTAACAGGAGATCCAAAATTCAACAAGGACAGGGAACAGGCGAGACAGACAGGTCAAAAAACAGGACTAATTTCAGAACTCACAGATCGGGTAACAACAGGAATTTCAGACAACGCTCAGAGACAGAACACAGGAACCATGGGGGATAAATACTGTGGGAAGGGGAGCAGAAACCAAGAAATAATGAAATAATGATTGTATTTCAAATAATATTTTTTTCCTTGAAACTTTGCCTTTGTCAAAGAATCCTCCATTTGCAGCAATTACAGCATTGGCATTCTAGCTGTTATTTTGACGTAATCTGGAGAAATTTCACTCCACGCTTCTAGAAGCCCCTCCCACAAGTTGGATTGGCTGGATGGGCACTTCTTGCGTACCATACGGTCAAGCTGCTCCCACAACAGCTCAATGGGGTCTAGATCTGGTGACTGTACTGGCCACTCTATTAGAGATAGAATACCAGCTGCCTGCTTCTTCCCTAAATAGTTCTTGCACAATTTGGAGGTGTGCTTTGGGTCATTGTCCTGTTGTAGGATGAAATTGGTAAGCATGGCGGATATAGCATGGGGTTACAAAATGGAGTGATAGCCTTCCTTATCCCCTTTACCCTGAACAAATCTCCCACCTTACCAGCACCAAAACAACCCCAGACCATCACGTTACCCCCACCATGCTTGACAGATGGCGTCAGGCACTCTTCCAACATCTTTTCAGTTGTTCTGCATCTCACAAATGTTCTTCTGTGTGATCAAATTTAGATTTGTCCGTCCATAACACTTTTTTCCAATCTTCCTCTGTCCAATGTCAGTGTTCTTTTGCCCATATTAATCTTTTTCTTTTATTGGCTTGTCTCAGATATGACTTTTTCTTTGCCACTATGCCCTGAAGGCCAGCATCCCGGAGTCGCCTCTTCACTGTAGATGTTGACACTGGCGTTTTGTGGGTACTATTTAATGAAGCTGCCAGTTGAGGACCTGTGAGGCATCTATTTCTCAAACTAGACTCTAATGTACTTATCTTCTTGCTCAGTTGTGCAGAGGGGCCTCCCATTCCTCTTTCAACTCTGGTTAGAGCCTGTTTGTGCTGTTCTCTGAAGGGAGTACAACACACCGTTCAGTGTCTTGGCAATTTCTCACTTGGAATAGCCTTCATTTCTAAGAACAAGAATATACTGTCGAGTTTCACATGAAAGTTCTCTTTCTCTTCGCTTAATCGACCCCACAAATGTGATGCTCCAGATACTCAACCTGCTCAAAGGAAGGTCAGTTTTATAGCTTCTCTAACTAGCTAAACTGTTTTCAGCTGTGCTAACATGATTGCACAAGGGTTTTCTAATCATAGTTGCTGGAAATGTAAATATTGCACCAAAAACTAGACATTTGCAGCTAGAATAGTCATTTACCACATTAGCAATGTATAGAGTGTATTTCTGATTAGTTAAAAGTTATCTTCATTGAAAAACAGTGCTTTTCTTTCAAAAGTAAGGAAATTTCTATAGGGTTACCCCAAACTTTTGAATGGTACTGTGCGCATTTTCTCTGCGTGCAGCTGATCATCTACCCTAATCACCTGTTCATCATTTACCCGCTTCAGTGATATTGAACACCCTTCACTCTAACATACCTGGTGAGCATAAGACAATAAGACAATAAAATAAGACCATTTTTTCAAATTTTTATATCAAACGGCATACAATCAAAATACAGACCATATAAAATAAGGCAATAAATAAATAAATAAACTGAATCTCCACTGGCATCATCATTAACACAATCATTTACACAAGAAACCACCAGCTTTTTCTAGAGGTTAAACCATGCAGATGCATCTAACTGAGGTGTTAAAAAACACGTTGTCTAATGCTTCATCTTGTCACTAACTGTCATCACCTTTGTTTACATGGCTGCTGACCCCTGCTGGACTGCTGATGTAATACCTGTTTTTGTGCCGTGTGTTTGTTTTGTGTCTTCCCCCGCCCTGTGAAGCCTGATTTAGTTTGACCCAATTTTATGTGCCTCTTCCCCTACTTAAGTTCAGCCTCCTGTGTGTTCATTGTCAGATTGTCCTGTCTGTCTTCCCCTTGTAATTCAGACCCTGTCTACCTGCCTCGCCTGCCATTCTGCCTCTGTAGTTTCATGTTTTTGGTTTCCTCGGAACACCCCGCCTTTGATGAGTTTTCCGTTTTGGGATTTGGCGTTTTTTGTTGCTGGACTTTGCTAACCAGCCCCTTACCTTCTGAGCGTTATCTCTTTGTTGGATTTTTGCTGTGCCTGAAATAAACATTCAGAACATTCTACGGTCTGCTCTTGGGTATCCTGATTGTATGCCTAACACACATCTAGTCTTTCAGAAGACCTGACAGGGGTATAATTAGGTGTACTGCGTCTTTTTTATCGATTCTTTAACACGTCTTAGGTATTGTTGAAAGGGGTATGTTTAGTGACTGTGACAGCTCTCAGAAATTCATTCCGCCCCTGAGGCCTTCTACTCTCATGGATATTTTGCTGACTAGTGACACTTTTTACCAAATGAAATTTGGCATTAAAAATAAATGTGCCTGTATCATCCCAGGATGCAGCGCCTTGAGAATTATACATTTTTTTTAATATATATCCCCCATTCTTTTTACTTCTTGATACATTTTTTTAAAGCCTCAGAGGCAATAAGATCATTCTCAAGAGTAGGCTGTGTAGTACGACCCTTCTCTTCGCCCTGTACATCACCTCGCTGGGCTCAGTTATCCATTCCCATGGCTTCTCGTACCACTGCTATGCTGATGATACCCAGCTCTATCTGTCCTTTCCGCCTGATGACTCCACAGTGTCAACACGGATCTCGGACTGTCTCTCTGATATATCTGCATGGATGAAAGGACACCACCTCCAACTAAATCTCTCAAAAACTGAACTGCTGGTCCTCCCAGCCAAACAAGCCATACATCACGATATCAGCATCAAGACCGACTCCCTGTCTTTCTCCCACCAAAGTGGCAAGAAACCTAGGTGTCATGATTGATGACCAACTGACCTTTGCAGATTACGTTGCCTCTGTGGCTCGGTCGTGCCACTTTTCCCTATTCAACATAAGGAAGATCAGGCCGTACCTAACCCAACATGCAACCCAACTCCTGGTACAGACCCTGGTTATCTCTCGGCTTGACTACTGCAATGTCCTCCTATCAGGCCTACCAGCCTGTGCAGTGAGACCGCTACAGATGATCAGATGGTCTTTAACCAGCCAAAAAGAGCACACGTCACACCTCTGTTCATTGAACTTCACTGGTTACCCTTGGCTGCTTGCATTAAATTCAAGGCACTTATGATGGCCTTCAGGGTGAATGATGGCTCTGCTCCCATCTACCTGAATTCTCTCCTGAAGCCCTATGTCACCCGACGACCGCTTCGCTCCTCTAAGGAACATTTTCTAGCACGGCCAACACCTCGTGCAGGTCAATCCAGACTCTTCTCATATCTGGTTCCGCGCTGGTGGAATGAACTCCCAAATGCTACCAGATCAACTGATACCCTGTCCACCTTCAAGAAACTCGTGAAGACCCAGCTCTTCCAAGAATATCTCCTGGCGTAAACTTTGAGAATGCACTTAACAATTTAGTTTCTCTGCACTATTGCACTTTCAACTTAAAATGGTGCAGTTTCTATGTTAGCAATATGCACCCCTTGTTTGTTTCTTTCGTTGTGTCGTAGCTTTTTTGTAAGTCGCTTTGGATAAAAGCGTCTGCTAAATGCCTAAATGTAAATGTAAACAACGGGGTGGATCCTGTACTGTAGACCCTCATCAATAGTTTCGTCTGTGGCAAACTCAGCGTCAAAGTATTTGTATCAAGTTCCCCCTGTTTAACCAATGCCAAAAATATTTGCAGCAATGCCATATGATGTTTAACATTTTCATGAGGTGTCAAATCCGTTTTACTCAAAACATTTTTTCATAACCTCATCTAACTAATTTTCAGCAGACTGTTGCAATGGTAGGGGTCTAGCATTTTTCATTTTGCATCAGCAACGTTTTTGAGGGTCCAGATATTTTCTCAGCATACTCTATCCCACTACTTTATCTTAATGTAATCAGACTGGTTATAAACGGCAGAGCCACACTCGAGAGGTAATAGGAAGCCACCTTTCTGGTTGATGGTTAACCATGTTCTTGTCTTCTTTTTACATAGTGTTTTTTATATTTTACGGCTGTTAACGGAATAGTACCAAGTACCCCTAAGAATGTTTAGAGCAATTTGGCAGAGCATCAGGATTAACTCATCTGGTGCGGATTGCAAAATGAGGTGTCTGTGCCGGTCTGGCTTTAAGTGAAAGTTTCAAAAGAGGCAAATTTCTATAAAGTCTCTCGGACATGTCTGTATTATGGCTTATTTTTCTGCACATAGACAACTTGACTGCGAATCTGATCTGAGGCGGTACACTGCTGGACTTGCCCTGCAAAAACTAATTCTGAACCAGATATATGGCGCTAAGATTATGATGGAGCATTTATTGTGTAACACTTTTTCTATTTGAGCATTGCAGCTAGCATCCTTCATCACATAATTAACTAGACACAAGCAATAACTCATCGTCATCTAGAGAGTTAGGTATTCCTTGAACAAATTTCAGATTTCTCTCATCTCTCTTTAGCAATTCGTCATAAAGAGGCTGCCAGCAATCATAAATATACACAATGTTTTCAATGGGGCTACTAACAAGGCTGTCAATATTGGCTATCAACTCTTTTAAAAAATAAATTTTCCTAGAATTTGAAGGGCCACTTATCATACACGAGAGATAAATCAAAATCAGATGCTTCTTTTAACACAGCATTAACTTTATCTATTGTAGACACAGACTATTCAATAACCGCATGGTAATTTGGTGTAATCAGGTAGCGGCACATGTTTGTTGTAAACATCCCTGAATCTCTTCACAAGGGATTTATTTTTAAGACAGATATTTCTTATCATGCACTATATTATCAGTACAAGCTGAAACATTGAGCGCTGTCTCTATTTGCCACGTAATCATCAAACAAGCTCCATGAGTGTGTCTAATTTTACTACTTTTGAGTTCTCAGCATTGAGCATGATGCCTTTTGTCAATATGAACGTGTTCCTTATGGGGGTTCCCAATCCCCGTCCTTTGAAACATAGATCACACTGTCTGTATCGCTGTAAAGGAAATTGCTGGGAAATAGCCTTTCTCACTGGTGTTCAAATTCAAGGCAGCTGTTGTCTTAGCCAAACGCATGGGGACGAATGAATACCTGCCGATGAAACGCTGTTTGAAGAGTCATACCTAAAGATCAGTCTGCACCCCATCATGGTTAGCATGGGTGTGAGAACCATTTTGGAGAAATGCTCCAGCAGGATAATGTTATCAAAAAATGCAGCATTGTGGGCCATCCATGTGTAACCTTTACATTTAGAATGTCTAAATTTGTTGAGCATTCTAGAGACGCAGTCAGTACCCTCCACTGTGAACGTCTCGCCAGAGTCATAGCACGTGCAAAGTTTGCATGCTGTTTCCCATTTTCAAATCTTCTAGTTCCAGACTTTTATCTGTAAGGACAGCAGTATTACTTTTTAACACCTTATCAATGGCGTCCATTAGATGGTCAAATGAATAACCATCTGCACTTGTCAGCATAGTTCTCATGGCGGTAGTGAGAGCTTCACAAAAACAAAGTAATAATATGACACTATGTTATGTTATCTAACATTGTAGAAATGCATGTATAGCATTGTACCCCAAACGTAAGCATTCTGTACAGAGTTCTATCATGGGGCAGTGTCCTGGGAGCATGTGATGGGTAGCCTACAGACATACGGATTTCAAACAATTTATTTAATGGTTAAACACAGACGGACATGCCAGGACGACAGCAGCATTAACAAATAGGCTACATGGGAGTGATGAATACAATTGTTGTATTGGAAAGGTCTTGACCAGCATGGACCTAGGCCAGGTGGGATTGTGGGACTGATGTAAGGTCTTAGCAATCAGATAGTTTCAACAATGTGTTTTATTTTGGGTAAACACAAAAAGAGTGGCATACCACAAGAACAATTAGGTTGCATAAAAAAATACGTATGTATTGGATTGAGAGGGGGTAAGGAGGGCAGTAACTCGGTATTTCACAGCCAACACATGGGATTTGACTGTTGGGGACATGACATCACTAGGGGGTGGGATCCAAAAAGTGACAGATACAGAAGGGGGGGGGGCCGAGTTCAAAAGTATCAGATATAGAAAGGGGGGTGGGGTCCAAAAAGGCATGGATACAGAAAGGGGGCAGGGACAGGACATTGTGAAGGCGTTGAAATGGGGCAGAGTTTAAAAAGTCACGGATATAGACTACTATTGTCCTAGAAAAGTCCTTGGAGTAAAGATTAGAGTAATACTGTAGATAAAACTGGGAATCATGATTTATGAGTATGTCAATACTGAAATTGAGTTAAATTAAATCTGCTGTATAATCCTTTGCTTCACTGTAGGCTTGGTGGTACAGGGTTCTAATGGGGAATACCCATACCTAACGGTCAGCGAACGTCTGGAAGTGGTCCGGAGGGTCAAACACATTCTTCCTAACAAAATGCTGCTGATGGCTGGATCTGGCTGCGAGTGTAAGATAGCTCTGTCTTACTTGTTCTTTCTACACACTTTTTTTTCATTCCAATATGTAATAGCACTGTCATATATCCACTATGGGGTAAAACCGTGGTGTTTGGGGAAAATTCTTCATCAAGGCTAGATGAAGGCCTCAGGCCAGTCCTGGAGTAGGACAGGGCTGGACTAGGACTTCTTGACTAGATTACAACAAAACAATAAAACTGGAGAAGTTGAAAAGCTACAAATAACAAGCATCATAGATGGAGGAATACTCATCTTTATCTCTGTGCAGCATTGCAGTGTAGTGGATATGCTACTGGATCCGACGAGGTTGCAAAGTTTTACTGATGTTGCTCTCCATGTGCGTGGTAACATTCCTGATAAATTGCAACTTATGGACACCCCATATCGCACACTGACATGTTATTATAGAAAGCAGTATAGTTTAAAAAAGCAGAGTTACCCTTAATCAGGTATTACTTGCGTCCTTTTACATTCCATGTGCTGTCCGAGAAGAATAGCAATTGAAACCACCTATGTATGTGGGTTGAATCAATTCAATTCAGTTTTATTTATACAGCGCCTTTTACAATAGTATTGTCTCGTGGCGCTTCACAGAAGGAGCACCCAAGAGCAACAGGGGCAAGGAAAAACTCCCTTATGTTCAGTTAATCTTGGAAGAAACCTTGGGCAGATCCACGACTCAAGGGGCTAACCCAACTGCCAGGGGTCATGGAGAAAAATTACAATCAGTAGTAACCATGACAGACTATAAGTTGCCTATGGTTTTAGCTAAGGTTCATAATAGTTCATAATAGAGTATTATCCCACTCTTACAATACATGGTAGTCAGTCTATAGGTGGTTATCAGGAATTATGGCTGGACAATGTAGCAGCGGCCAGGCATAGTGACAAACTCAAAGGAATGAGATGGGTCATGGGGGTAACAGTAAGGGGTAACATTGTGAGGGGGGGGTCAATCACAAAGCCTCAGGAAGGGGAGTCGGGCGTCCAGGAAGGTCCTCTGTGATGGGGAGTCGGTCGTGACATGTGCCTCCCGTAGTGTTGGTTGTAGTCCACTCAGGAGAGGAGTCCGCCGGGATGAGGCAGGGATGACACTCAGCAAAGATAATTGTGGACAGAGGAAAATAGTGAATTAGGCCAGGCTCGCACATCAGAAGCAAAAAGCAGAAAGCAGTAATTTGGACATACCTATATGCGCATAAATATACATATATACAAATACACACACACACATATATATATATATATATATATATATACACATACACACACACATATACACACACACACATATATAAATAGAGATAGAGCTGAAAGAGAGAGAGAGAGAGTTGTACGGCATGACACATGAAGGTTGTGTGGCGGCACTAGCAGCATAACTAAGGTATGATGCATGGTAACCCAGCACCACTGCAGGGATGGTCAGTGGCTGCCATGCCTCGCAAGTGGGGGCAACAGCAAGTGGCAGTCCCTTCCAAAAGACCCATGAGAAGTGTTGATTTGCCATGCACCATCCCTAACTATGGGAAACAGTAAAGAGGAAGGTTTTAAGTCTAGACTTAAAGGTATTGAGAGTGTCCGCTTGTCGAATGTGGGGGGGGAGACTATTCCACAGGAGGGGTGCACGGTAACAGAAGGCTCTTCCTCCTATCGTAGATTTTGATATTCTTGGGATTACAAGGAGACCAGCATTTTGGGATCTTAGGGTTCTAGGAGGGTGGTAAGGGACAAGTAAGTCTTTAATATATGTTGGTGCATCACCCTTGAGGGCTTTGTAGGTTAGGAGGAGTATTTTAAAATCAATTCGACTTTTAATAGGGAGCCAATGTAGGGAAGCAAGTATAGGAGAGATATGTTCATATTTTTTAGTCCTGGTCAGTGTTTGGGCCGCAGCATTTTGTATTAGTTGTAGGTTTTTGATGCAAGTATTGCTACACCCAGAGAACAGAGCATTGCAATAATCAAGCCTGGAAGTAATATATGCGTGTCTTAATTTTTCAGCATCCTCAAAGGATAGGAACTTTCTAACCTTAGCAATATTTCATAGGTGGAAAAAAGATGTTTTTGAAATGTGTTTTACATGACTATTTAGAGAGAGGTCCTGGTCAATAATTACCCCGAGGTCTTTAACTTTTGCATTACATGACAGTGACAGGCCACTGAGTAAGTTTTGGTGATGGGGTAGAGTTTTGGTCAGCTGTTTAGGGCCAATCATCATAACTTCAGTTTTATCAGAATTTAAACAAAGGAAATTATTAGTCATCCAGGTTTTGATGTCTAGGAGACATGCATCAAGTTTAGTCATTGGCATATAGTCATTAGGCTTCATAGAAAGGTAAAGCTGGGTATCATCAGCATAGGAGTGGAAAGTAATGCCATGTTTCCTTTTAACAGATCCTTAAGGTAACATGTACAGGGAGAACAGCAGGGGACCTAGCACTGAGCCTTGGGGTACACCAAACTTTACTTTAGTATGGGTTGATGACTCATTATGAGCGTGTACAAACTGGTAGCGACCAGAGAGGTATGATTTGAACCAGGCTAATGCAGTGTCTTTGATGCCTATCATGTGTTCAAGTCTGTGTAGTAGGATACCATGGTCAATAGTGTCAAAGGCAGCACTAAGATCCAGTAGGATTAATATTGATATATATCCATTATCAGATGCGATAAGGAGGTCATTGAAGACTTTAACTAGGGCTGATTCTGTGCTATGATTAGTTCTAAAGCCTGACTGGAAGGTTTCCTGGATATTATTGTCATTTAAGAAGCTACAGATTTGCTTAGACACTATTTTCTCAAGTGTTTTTGAAACAAATGGGAGGTTAGATATGGGTCTGTAATTAGCAAGAACATCAGGATCAAGGTTTGTTTTTTTAATTGATGGTTTAATAACAGATGTCTTGAAAGATTTTGGGACATGCCCAGCTGAGTGAGTCATTTATAATTTTAAGAATCGTCTCAGCCAATATAGGGAGAGCTGCCTTAAGAAGATCAGTTGGGATAGGGTCCAATAAGCATGTTGAGGCTTTAGCTGAAGAGATCAAAGATGTAATTTCTGATATATTGGTGGGTGTGAATGAATCAAAGTATGCTACAGGTTGACTAGAGCTAGCTGTAACCATTACATGTGGTCCAACTGGATTTGAGGTTACAAGAGAGTTGTTTATTTTAAGTCTAATCGATTCAATTTTGTCATTAAAATAGTCCATGAAGTCCTTGCTGCTTAGACTTATTGGAATGGAATGGGACACCTCAATCCTGCTTTTTGTTAAACGGGATATAGTGTTAAAAAGGAATTTTGGATTATGTTTATTATTGTGTATAAGTGAGGAATAATATGCTGATTTGGCATTGTTAAGTGCTGTCTTGTACTCTTTTAATCTTTCCAAGCAAGGCGGAACACTTCAAGTTTAGTGGCATACCATTTCCTTTCAAGTCTACAAGCAGCTTGTTTCAGTAAGCGAGTCTGTGTGGTATACCATGGGGCAATTTTTTCTTGTTTCCTAGTTTTCTTTTTGAGTGGTGCAATTGTGTTGAATGTGGAGTATAGTACATTTACAACACTGTCAGTTAATTGATCAACTTGGGTTGGGCTTGGCATAGAGCCTTCTAATACAGGGCTATATTGGCTCAACAGAGACTCAAGGAGAGATGGAATTTTTGCTATGAAGTCATCTGTAGTTTTGGGTGTTATGTTTCTAGTGTAGTAGTAGACTGAGTTAGGTGCTACATAGTCTAATGTGATTTTTAAAGTTAATAAGTAGTGGTCAGTTAGTGTAGAGTGTTGAGGTAGGGTTGTAAGTTGTTCTATTTGTACTCCATGTGTCAGAACAAGATCAAGGGTGTGGTTACCTTGATGTGTAGGTGTGTTTACAGAAGCCAATGTGATCAAGCAGAGATTGGAAACTAATTGCCAGGCTATCGTTTGCAACATCGATGTGGATATTAAAATCACCTAATATGATTATGTTTTCTGTTTTAATGACTAGAGAGGACAGGAATTCTGATAAGAATTCAGTGTAGGGGCCTGGAGGTCTATATAATGTTACAATTGTTAAGGGTTTAGCACCATTCCCATCAGGATGAATCAAGTTAAGGACAAGAACTTCAAAAGATTTAAAAATATAATCAAGCTTAGGGGCCATAGTGAGATTTGAATTGTGAATTGTGGCTACTCCACCACCACGGCCATAACGACGTGGTATGTGATAATTTAGATGACATGGGGGGGTAGCTTCATTTAGTGGGAGGTATTCATCAGGTTTTAGCCAGGTTTCTATAAGACAGAGTATGTCAATTTGATTATCAGAAATAAGTTCATTTATTAAAGTCGTCTTTGAGGAGAGCGAACGAATATTTAATAAGCCAAATTTCAGTTGTGATTTCTGGCTATATTTTTTTTTTTTTGTTTCTGGTTTTATTTTTGTGAGGTTGGTATAATTTATACCTCTACCGGGTCGTTTTGAAAACGTTTTCGTCGCAGACACTCTCACTGTCTGTCTGCTGCTAGGGTGACGGCGGGGCGGCAGAGAACTGTGTAGGACAGTAATTCTGCTACCTGGACCAAACTCTGGTTTGTCAGGAACAAGCCGAGTTTAAGTGACGGTCACTGTTCCTAGAAAGGATCTCAGCACCCATCCGAGACGGATGGATACCATCTCGATTTAGAAGTCCAGGCTTTCCCCAGAAGGAGCTGAAGTTATCGATGAAGCCCACATTGTTATCGGCACACCATCCTAACAACCATCGGTTCAGTGAAAAAACTCTGCTGAGCATTTCTTCACCGCGTTTAATAGGTATGGGACCAGAGAAAGTTACAGAGTCTGACATCGTTTGTGCCAACCTGCACAAAGAAATAAAACTCGTTTTGGTGATCTCCGACTGCCTTAATCGGACGTCGTTAGTGCCAGTATGGATAACTATTCGGGGGTACTTCATTACTTGTTTAGCCGCCAGCACTTTTAAATAGGCTTCGATGTCGCTTGCTCTAGCCCCAGAGATTGAAGTGACTACAGCCGACGGAGTCGCTAGATTCACATTTCGTACAGTAGAAGCGCCAATTATGTCTTGGTTGGAGGAGTTACTTAAGGGGGAGAATCGATTAGAAACATGAAGTGGTTGGTGGTGTGCAGGGGGTTTCGTTCTGCGACTAGTGCCCCTCACCGTAACCCACTTTCCCTGCTGCGAGAGAGATGCCGCCGGTTCACTGGCTAGCTTGCTAGGGGATGATCTCTCTGGTGCATCCACACTTGCTAAAGGGGCAGCAGTGCTATCTGGCGCTGAGTAAGTCTTCTCTAATGTGTGGAAGCGGCTTTCTAACTCAGTGATCCTCGCCTCCAGACTAGCCAGCTGTCTACAAGTTTTACACGTATCATAACCGCTAAAGGAGGCTGGAGAGTAGCTAAACATCCACAAGCCAGGCAACGGATAGAGAGAGAGCGAGGAGGAGAAGTCATACTGTAGTGTGTGAAGGAATGTTAACAGTTGTGTTAAGGTATAGTTTAAGAAACAAAATGGATAAGTGGGTAAAGAGTATGCTAATTTGCGAATAATATCTGCAATTTGGACTAGCGTTGCACACAGCTACAAACACAGTGTTAAGAGGAAATGACGTAGCACGTTTACCGCAATGACGCAATCTGAGTGAGGGGAATTCAACACACACATCAGACTTTGAAAAATCACATTTCATGTGGTTTTCTGCTGTCCAGACCATCCGAAAAGCTAAATACAATCCGGATCTAGATACAATCTGTATATTCAAAAAATCTGATTTGGGCTGGCAGTCTGAACATGGCTTTTGAAATGGTCAGGTTTTCATCAGGCAGTAATTTGGTCCAATTGCGTCTATGCTTTAGCAACGGTGCCAAAGGTGGTATGTGACAAATAAAAAAAAAAGGGAGAACTAAAAACCAAATAAAAAAAAGGTCAGAAAAGTCGGAAAAGTAATTAGATGTGCAAGGCAAACAGACAAGTTTGGGATGTTATGGACAATTAAAAATTTAACATGCATGTTGCACTGTTGTGCAGTGGACTTTTAGCGAATTTTGGAAAGAGCAGGCTAGGTCAGTGTATCGAGGCTCTATCCGATTGTTAGGCCTGCTGGTACAAAATTAATTGCACTGTTTGCCTGAAAAAGATGCGGTCTCTTCCCATGCAGTCAAAATTAACAGGAGTCTTCAGAATAGGCTTGTCCTAATCGTCATCACCCTGACATAACATTGTCTACTATGTGAATGATTTATTTTATTCAGTGCTATTCGATATAAGACATTAGTAGCTAACTGAGTGTCATTAATAAGAGAGGCCTCCAGTCCATCAATCACAGTGGAGGTTTGTGAATTTATCAGAGAATCCCTTGTCTTGAGGTTTGACAGTAGAGAGCCATAGGAGGTGTGAGAACTGGATCAAAGGACCTTCAGTCCTGCTGAAGCCAAGCAACAAGTGGCCTGTCAGGGCAGACCAATCAAGTTCAGAAGAAGATCCAGAGATTAAAGTAAATGCTGTGTCTTGTGTCATCAGAGCTGAAAAGAAAGAAGATGTTTTGGGCAAGCTCATTGCATATTGTTCGGATTGGCACCGCTTAAAGAAGGCAGTAGTATGGTTCATCCATCTCAAAAGGATCCTGTTGAACTTGAGAAACAAAAAAGCAGAGCTGCATAAGACCATCAGTACTTCAGACTACTTTTTGTATGGCATCCCCTCTTTGCCTCTGACCAATTGAATGTCTTAATCTGTGACCAGATCCAGCGAAATGGGGCACAGTGATCCAAATTTCAATTAATTAATTCAAATTTCTATTAAACCAGACTGAGGCCCAATTAAAAAAAACATATTATTTAAATAGATATTTTCCCCCTAAAATTGGAAAACGTTTAACAGAGCAGTTACATTTCTAACACATTTCTGCTTGATAGAGAGGGTATGTCTATGTCAGTGCATGGTGTGTATCTATGTCAGGGTATGGTGTGTGTGTGTGTGTCTGCATCTTTGTGTGTACATATGCGCTCTTGCCTTCAGGTGGAACATGAGAGAGAGAGTGAATGAGCAAGTGAGTTTTTGTCTGTGTGAAGACCATGAGAAAGAGTGGGTGACTGAGTGAGTGATTTGAGGGCATGTAATGTCCTGTGTTTTTTCAGAGCAAAACTCATGGATATGTTCGTACAGATAAGTCTGTCTTTTGAGATCCAGGCCAGGAGGCTTGACAACAGGGGGTCTCTGGATTGGAGGTGCATCCTTTTGGAGCAGGCATATTCCTTGTTCCTCAGTATCGGCAAAGGCCTTGTAGAATATCCAGCCAGGATGCTCACTGCTCATTCTGAAAGACAGAATTTTTAGGAAAACTAGTTATAAAAGATCCATCCATCAGTATGCAGATACCAATGTAACACACAGCACTTGAAAGTAAGGAATACGTAATTAGCATTGTTTATAATAATACAATTAATGACATACCGATAATGCTGGAATCGGGTTATGCCTGGGAGGAGATGGAAGAATGGCTCACCTTCTAGGATAGGCTCTAGGCTCACTTTTATGAGGTGGTCTTCCTGGCTTCTGCATCGCTCAGATTTCTCTGCCTCGGTCAGATTGGCAGACTTGTAGATGGCAGTGTTGTTTTTTTGGCATTGCCAACATAAGTCTGTCATTGGCTTCGTCCGGACTATGTAGGGCACAAGGGTCTTCTACAGGTGCCGAAAGGTCACAATGTTCACAACACGATGCTCTGTTAAAACAAAAGTTGGGAAGAACATGCTCAATTTTAGCATTAATGCAATATTGATGCACTTTAACTTTAAAACAGCTCAAACTTTCATTACAGTCAATGACAATTGTGACAGGCTTTCAACTTAAGCGCACTCAGCATAGACTACATGTGTAAAAACTGCAATGAAAAAGCATAATAGGCTTATCAGTATCAATTCTGCACAAAAATGGTCATTAAGAATACCTACCTTCTGACTTAGGTGCATGTTCATAGGCACGGAAAACTGTGCTCTTGGTGTAATGAGAGGGCAGCAACTTGATATCAAAACATTTGTAACCAGGGATACCATGCGACAGATGTCATCATGTGTGAGCAGCCGCTTGTCTGATTTCTGACGGCCACCGGACTTCTTATAATGGGGGGTCATTTACATTTACATTTATGCATTTAGCAGACGCTTTTATCCAAAGCGAACTCTGAACAAAGAGTTGCTAACATTGTTTTCAAAGATACTTACCAATGAAGAAACTTGGATGTCTCTTGACAGACTCGTCTGCCATTCACGTAGTGTTCTGTTCTTTGGTGCTGATGCTCTCGCTACTCTCTGGTCATCTTCTCGTTGTTGAAGTGACGGCTAATTTTTCCCAAAAGGAGGAGATCTTTTTCGCATTCAGTTAAAGATGGCATGGACATACGGAGATCATATACACTATCTTCATCAAAGGAGAGAAAACAAGAGTCTCCACTGAGTTTACAACGATGGCAACAAAACACACTCTTCTTCTCGATCACTGCTAACAGTCCCCACACACACTGCTTCACGGCTCGACATAGCCCTGTTCACTTCATCCACGTCAGTGACAGGCTGGTGCTCCATGTTTTCACCTTCATCTTCTTCCACATGAGTGGGGAATTCGTCCATTTCCACATCCGAAGAATCTTCGACATCACTGTTGTTGTCTTCTTCTTCAGACGATGGCACTTCATCTCCAAAAAATGTCACTAATGCTAGCAGTTCTTGTTGTCCAGCAGAGTTCAAGTTGGACAATCAAAGTGAATTTAAAGCTTTTGAAACTTCACTTTCTTTTGATGATATTCTCACACAAACACACACTACACTTACCTACACTACTACCACAGTACTACACACACAATATCTATGACCGGCGAACTTTCTGAGGAGATTGTTTAGGCTTTGCACCAACACTGCTACTAGTCTGACAGGAGAATGGCTCGACCAATCTTGTGCGCCGGTCAGGCGAAACATGGCTTCCTGCCAATTGTGAGCATTTGTCTCACTGTTTGTGTACACTTTTAATCACTTCATTGGTTTTGTAAAGCGAGCAGAGATAGTGACATTTTAGAGGTAAATCCTCAGAGGTGACGGACACTAGACGTTTACGGGAGAGAAGTCGACAGAAAAATCTCTTAATGTCGAGTGCATTTAAGTCAACTTTAATCGTCATTTATGTGTCTTGCCTTAATTATCTGGGCTATGAAACTTAGGGAGAATATTTTTGAATGTCATTTCTTTGAAATCAGCAAAAAAAATGTTTCCATTGGTTTTCCTAGTTATCGGACTGTAACTACGGACTTGTGACTCATTTCGCCAGATCAGGTCAGATCTTATCAGCTAACCAGAATATGACAAATGAAAAAGTTATACTTATCTCAACCAAATACCTGTGCTCATGAATAATTAATGGAATGATGACCCAGCTAGCAAAAGTCCTTACAACATTCAGCCACGTGATGGAGCTGTTCAACCACAATTAAAATTAGATTCTCTCATTGGCCTTGGCTCTTCCCTGAACCCCTTTGGTTAGTGATTTCTGACACATAGATCATGTGTTCTATTATCCAGAGTTTCCTGATTAGCCCAGAAACTCCATTCCTTTTCCCTTATATCAGAGTATACATATATTTTCAAAGACAAAAAACATCATATATAATGTACTGGACATGTTGTGGCATGGAACCCAGTGATACCAAATATAATTACAAGTAATTCATGTGTCCAGTCTTTCAGAATATAATTGGAACATAGGAACATATCAGAAATGTGTACTGACATTGTGGTATCATGTGGTACCATGAACTCCATTATGTTAAACCTTTAAATGTTTAAACTGGGTTAAAAGATCCACCAGAATCAAGCTGAACACTTTCTTTGTGTGACTATGAGGCCTTGGCCTTGTCTCCTGCAGGTGGCTTGCCTTACTTGTCTCTTGCTACAATGGTGGACTATACTCTTCTTGCTCTTCCAGACTTATATTTATTTATATAATAGTGGTCTGTACTACTTTGCTGACTTGGTAAGAACTTGTTTGTATTCTCAGGATTTCTAATGGGCCCCTCTTTTCTATTTGACCTTTTGAAAAACAGGCCTGTGTCCTGCTGTTTTTGTGAAAGACAGGCTTTCTCATACATCTGTGCACATAGTTTCAGGACTAAAAAAGCAAACATGCAAACGATATAGGTTTGAGGCACTATCAATAAACTGTCGCAAATCAAGCACATTTGCCTAAGTGTCATAAAATGGCAAACAACTGTGATTAATATAAAAATAATATACTATAACCATGGTACAGAAAAGTGCTTGGTGAGTTGGGCTCAGTGATTACAATGTGTAAATATGATGATAATAATTTCAAACTGTCACGGAACAGAGCGAGTCAGACTCAAATGTGTCACGTCAAATACAGTTTATTTAGGGAAATGGGGAAAGGGAGTGTGTGGATGCTCTTAGAGTGGCGAGTCGGTTCACCAGGGCTGGGGAGCAGAGCCAAGAGTCAAGGGCAGGCAACGGGTCAGGAGCCGAGGCTGGAGAGCAGAGTGTAGGTCGTAGCAGGCAGTGGGTCAGAAGCTGGGGCTGGAGAGCAGAGCATAGGTCGTTGGCAGGCAGCGGGTCAGGAGCCGGGGCTGGAGAGCAGAGCGTAGGTTGTGGGCAGGCAGCAGGTCAGGAGCCGGGGCTGGTGAGCAGAGCGTGAGTCGTGGACAGGCGGAGGTCGAAAGCCGGGGCAGAAGAACGTTAACCAGGGACAGGCAGAGGTCGGTACCAGGGGCAGAGCAGAGGTCTAATCGGTCCGAGATCAGTCGGAAGACAATCAGTCAGGATACGAATAACAAAGGACAGGGGCAGGCAGGAGAACAAGACGGAGACACTGGAACAGGCGGATGACAGAATCACAGGAACTTCGGGAAACAGGTTCGGGAGCGGGAGCAGGAGTCAGGGTCTAAATGCTTGCCTTGCGTGAGTAGCAGTAGGTTTGCGGACGGTCTGACAGGGAAACACTGAGAGACAGGGGTTTAAATACACAACAGACATCAGGTAACAAGTAAAAGGTGGGAGTAATGATTGAATCAGAGAGGCATGAGTGAGTGGGAGGGGCAAGTGATCAGGAAGAGACCGGGTGACACTGACAGACAGGCGTGGCACAAACAAAAGATCCTTTAACATATGATAGGGTACAGAGAGTTACCACATGTCTTCTCCAATGCGTGATTTGTTTAGGAGGCATACTAAACAGTACTCATAGAGACTAATCACGCAGCATAGACTCCACCTACTAGCCCTCTGAACTCAGTCGGATCCAGCCGAACTGAGTGACGGCACAACCACATCTCTAGATATACTCTATTGAGGTAGACGTTACTTGGCTCAAAATGGGATCAGAGAACCCTTGGAAGGCCAATCCTTTGTGTGTAAAATTGTAAAATTCACTTGTAGATGAGAGTTCAGTCACCATCCAGTTACCGTTTAAAGTAATGTAGTGCGTTCATCAGTATGTATTAAACTTGTGTAGTTGATGCTATGTTGCATAGTGTGGGATGTGGGTGTGGGTAGTAGTGGCAAATCCTCTTCAGTCGTCGGTCAACCATTAATTCACATTGTCAGCATTCTTGTTACACTGTCTCCTGGCGGGGGCATCTGAGTTCCATTCGCATTTTGGGCTTGCCATAGCGGCATTTGGGTACTCAATTGACTGGTTAAGGTTCTTACTGTCATAGATCTGATGCACGGAGTAACACAGCCCAGGATCAGACCCACAACCAGCAAAGCTGCCAGGATGATCAGAATCTTGGTCCGCCACATCCGCCAGGCACCAAAACCCTTGACTCACTGCTCCACAGTTGAGTCAAAGCCTGCATGCTGGCCAGAGTTGTCCTTCAGTTCCTTCCTGTGGCGTTTGAGCTTGTCCAGAGCCTTAGTGAGGGCCCCATCAGGAGCTGTGTTATTTGGAATAAATGTGGAACAAAATTCACCTATCTGCGCACTGACTCCTCCTTCTTTGGCCAGCATCCAGTCTAAAACCATTCTATTCTGCATAGCCACTCAAGAAGTTGCATCCAGTTGCTCCCCTATTGCCTTCAGGGCATCCACAGTGTGATTGATGAATTGTTGTTGATTGTAGTATATGTAGTTAATCCACTCAGTGTTCTTGTTGATGCTAATTATTGGAAAAATGAATTCAAACCCTGCTGCTACTCTACTTCTGGCTTTGAATTTGTGTGGGATACCACTAGGTTGACCGATGCTATCCAGATAGCCTGCATACTCAAAATGCGGTTTGAAGGATTCCATTACGGCCCTCCTGGATCTCTTCTTCTTTCAGAGCACTGGCTGGGAGGACCACCGTCCTTTGGATGGCCATTATGCTGGTGCAGACACCTTCCCATTCATCTGGGAGTGTATTTTGTATACCCCAGGCTGGTCCACATGCCCACCAAACATTCTGTTTGAATAGTACCTTGCCATCTTTTCCCTCCTATCCCTCCTTGCAAATCCATCAGTAGAGCTGTTTCTCCAGTAAGTCCTTGTCCTGTTACAATTACCGTCAAATCTTCCAACATTCACAATGACTTTGTCTTTTGGCCCATAGTATTTCCTCTCATAGCATTCAAACTACCTCTCTTCTAAAATCGGTGAGCCTGGTTTTGTTAGCGATTGGCCACTCCCTTTGTCTGCACTCTGCCACTTGGATCTCTGTATCTCCCCTGTGAACTTCCCATGTTCCACATGCAGTCGTACAAGGATCTGGACTGATCACATTTACTGGCTTTATGTGGGTTTTTGCTGGTGCAAATATTTTGTCTCTTCCTTTCGCATGTCTTGGCATCCTCTGATCTCCATGGTGCTGGCACAATGTACACACTGGGACTTGCTTGTGAACACACATAATAGTTGCTTTACAGGTTAGTCTTGGCAATGTATTCTGCCCACTTGTACCAGGTATTTCCATCCATCTTTGATTTCCAATCATCCACTTCCTGTGTCCTCTTTAGTTCACCTTGTTTATCCTTTTCCTTCTTTTTCTTGTTTATTTTTCTTGTGTTTATCTTTCTTTGAGTGATTTTTATAGTCTCCACTTCCATCATCCATGGTTGATTCTGTTGGCTGTGATCTTTCCAGAATTGCTTCTGGTGGTATTGTCAGCCTTGCATCATTCAATTCCATCTTGGATCCTAAGAAATGGCACTGGAGTGCTTTGCAAATCAGGGACCCAATCATCTGTCGGATTATAGTATTCTTTCCCAGGCATGATTGATGTTTGGGCAGAAAGATATCTTTACCATCATCTAGTCTTGTCAGGTTTTCCATTCTAATTTTGCTTCTGAAGATGATTATTCTTTTTTGGTTCAAAACTATCTTGTAATCTGCTCCTGCTGGTTGGGGAATTATTAAGATCACGATTAATGCTAGGAGAAGCTTGTTTTCCCATGCCTGGCTTTCCACAGTGGTCCCCTCAGGGGAGGCATCTTCTTCCTTTTTGTGTTCCGGCTCCCTTGTGTCCACTCCTTGGTTGATTGAGAAGGGAGGGACAGCTAAGAGAGATCTTGGAAGATTGTTCCAAGTTGCTCTCAGTTTTCGTTTTTGAAACTTGAGCTGGAATTTGTGTTGCTGGTTTCAAGTTGTCGTTGCTCACTTTCGGTGTAGTCTTCAAGACTAACGCTCTCCAGGCTCCCAGCCAGAGTGATGTGGTAATAGGGTTGAGCTCTTTCTGGGTGATCATATTGTCCTGACCTGGCCCTCATCTCCAGTATTATGAGCAGGACCAGGATCAATGCTACATTCATTCATTCAATCATTATCAAGACTTTTCACATCCAGTCTTCCTTCCACTCGTCCCTGTCTGTCCAATTGGCCCATGTCATCATTTGCCTCCTCTGCCCTTGTGGGTGAGGTGTTTCCCACATCTTGAATTGCTTCTCCTCTGGCAGCACAGCCCTGTAACAAGAGTTGAGATGATGCCATGTCTTAGAACCTTCTACTCTCAAAGCTTTGGGGGTCACCTGGGTTACTCTGTATGGCCCTTCTTTTTTGGGCTGAAGGTAGGATCTTTTGAACACTTTTAGGTATACCCAGTCGCCTGACTTTATCTTTCGCCTGGTGTTTTCATCCTTGCCTCCAGGAATTGTGTCAGGTTCTCTTTTTTTCTCCTGCTTGTAGATGGTATCGTGGATTAGGGTCAGCTATATGCCAAGTATAAAGCCTCCATTTCTTGGTAGCAAGGAGGATATCCCTGGGCCACCGCATCCAATTTAGTGCTATAATAGGCAATGGACTACTTTGCTCATCCTGTACATTGGTTCTGAGCCAAAATGGCCGCCATGTAAGCATCCTGTCCAACTTCTTTTTTTAGGCAACCTACAGTGCAAATGGTTTGGCTGGCACCTCTTGCAATTCGGCCTTTCTGAGGTCAAAAGCTTCCATTTATGGTCCACTCCAGCTTGCCTCTGAGGTTAGGTCTAGGCCAGTTACACTCATCATGGTTCGCAATGGAGTGATCTTCTGCTCATAGCACTTAATCCATTTTGAATGAAAACCTAATCAGTCCAATAAATTACATAATTTTTCTCACAGTAACTGGCTGTGGTGCATTTGTTATAGCCTCTATCTGATCTGGGGCTACTCCTTTTTTTGTCCATGCAAGATCTCAGCGAACTGCAACTTTTTCCTTGTAGCTTTGTGTCCTCCTTCAGCCAGTGTCTGAAGCACTGCAGGTGACAAAGTCTGCTGAGGCTATCAAGATGTCATCCACATATTGTAAGATGGCGTTGTTGCATTTCAGATGTTTAAGATCTTCTTTTAACTGATTGAAGACATGGGGACTGTGTTTGAAGTCTTGTGGGACACGGGTATATCGTAGTGTTTTCCCTTAGTATGGAAATGCAAACAGCTCCCTGTATACTTCTGCCAATGGCAAGGAAAAAAAGGCCTGGCAAAGGTAAAAAAACTTGGCCTCTGGAGATATGTTGGTCAGCAGTGTGTGTGGATTAGGAACATCTGCTGGGCAGTCTTCCACTATTGCATTGACTGGGCAGAGATCTTGGACCATTCTCCATCTGACTCCATCACTCCTTCAGCACTGGGAAGATGGGTGTGTTGCATTTTGCCCCTGGAACTTCTGATGATCTAATGATCCCAGCAGTTAGCAACTCTTCTTCTGCAAAGTCTTCCCCCATCATAGTCATCAGGGATTGCTTGGAGCAATTGCTGACTTTCCACATCATCCACCTCTTCTTGTGTTATGCGAAAATTTCCCAGTCTGGATCATCCTTTGTAAATGATTTGTGAAAGTCTGTCATCCAACATCGATAACCAGACACTGGGAAGACTCCATACATGATTTGTAGGTCCACTACACATAGTGTCCTGTCCCATGAGGTTTATTGGGGTGTGTTCTGAGATCAAAATGGCCATTGGAAATAACGCTAGATCTAAAAAAGGTATTAGCTGCGTTTGTCCTGAGAATCCTACCGTCTTAGCTACCTTTCCGCTGCTTGACAAGGTGATGAGGGGCATCTTTTTTATTTACACATGTAAATGTTTCTCCAGTGTCTACGATCATCATCATTTCTCTACCCTCAATTTGAACCTGCAGCATAAGTTCTTCACCAGCTCCCTCAGATAGTATAGGGAACTAGCTTCCCCCCATAGGATTCTGTAGGCCCCATCAGTTGAACTGGTTTCCCCACATGGCCTCTGGGCTCATGGGGGCTTGTGGTCTTCTTTGTAGTGGGTATTGTCTTTGACTTTCAGCTTCTCGGTTCCCATTGTTCTGGTTGAATATATTGCATGGGCAGGCTTTTGCCAGATGATTTGTATTACCACAAACATAGCATGTTGGCTGTCATGATCCTCCTTGGCCTCTTCCTTTTCTCTGAACTGTCCTCCGCCTCTGGGTAATCCCCACTGTTGCTGTAATTGCCGTTGTGGCTGAAGCCATGTTGTCATCTGTTGTGCAGATGGATTCATCGGCATGGGTGGGGTTGGCTGCACAGTTGAAGTTGTTGTTTCTGTCCCTGTCTGCGCTCTAGCTGCTACTAGTGTCGTCGGTGTCTGTGTTGAGATTCACAGTGCCACGGACACCAAGAAACTCTTCTCTACCTTCAAATATTTACTAAACCCACCTCTTGCAACTAACCTCCCAGCTGACACTTTTGTTGCATTTTTTACTAACAAAGTTGCAGCAATTAGTAGTCAGTTCTCTAACCAATCTACAGAGGTTTCTCCTCCAAGTTTCTCTAAAGCAACTGCTTCCTTTTCTTCTTTCACTCCTCTTTCAGAGGCCAAGGTGTCTAAGCTTCTCACAGACAGCTGGCCTACCTCTTGTCTTCTGAACCCTATCCCAATAACCCTTCTTCAGGCCATAACCCCATTGTGACAGCAGCCACACATGTGTTCAGTGCTTTACTAACCAGGGGTACATTTCCCCCCACCTTCAAACAAGCCCAGGTAACACCGCTGCTCAAAAAAACATCCCTTGCTCCAAAACCATTGAACGAGCTGTCTTTAAACAGGTCACAGGATTTCTCACTCAGAACAACCTCCTCAAGTCCTCAGCTTCAGAAGCGGCCACTCCACTAAAACGCCGCTTCTGTCTGTGATGGAAGCATTAAAAGAGGCTAGGGCGGCAGGCCAATCCTCAGTACTCATCCTGCTGGACCTATCAGCAGCATTTCACATGGTCTACCACCGCATCCTTATGGACAATCTGACCAACATGGGCATCGATGGCACAGTGCACTCCAGGTTCAAATCTTACTGACCATCTTACTTGATGGTCGTTCAACGTATCATGGCTAGGACAGACATTGGCACTTCACCAACTCGCCATAGAAGTACCCCAAGGATCTGTGCTGGGGCCACTTCTCTTCGCCTTGTATATCACCTCGCTGGGCTCGATCATCCACTCCCATGGCTTCTCTTATCACTGCTATGCTGATGATACCCAGCTCTATCTATCCTTTCCACCTGACGACTCCACGGTGTCAACACGGATCTCGGACTGTCTTTCTGACATATCTGCATGGATGAAAGGACATCACCTCCTACTAAATCTCTCCAAAACTGAACTGCTTGTCCTCCCAGCCAAACAAGCCATACATCGCAACATCAGCATCAAGATCGACTCCCTGTCTGTTTCTCCCACCAAGGTAGCAATAAACCTAGGTGTCATGAACTGACTTTTGCAGATCACGTTGCCTCTGTGGCTTAGTCATACCGTTTTTCCTTATTCAACATAATGAAGATCAGGCCGTACCTAACCCAACATGCAACCCAGCTCCTGGTACAGACCCTGGTTATCTCTTGACTTGACTACTGCAATGCCCTCCTATCAGGTCTTCCAGCCTGTGCTGTGAGACCGCTACAGATGATCCAAAATGCAGCTGCACGTCTGGTTTTTAACCAACCAAAAAGGGCGTATGTCACACCTCTGTTCATTGAACTTGCATCAAATTCAAGGCACTAATGGTGGCCTACAGGGTGATTGATGGTTCTGCTCCCATCTACCTGAATACTCTCATAAAGCCCTATGTCACCTGCCGACCACTTCGCTCTTCTAAGGAATGTTATCTAGCACGGCCAACACCTTGCACAGGTCAGTCCAGACTCTTCTCATGTGTTTTTCCACGCTGGTGGAATGACCTTCCAAGTGCTACCAGATCAACAGATACCCTTTCCACCTTCAAGAAACTCTTGAAGATCCAGCTCTTCCAAGAATATCTCCTGGCTTGAATTTTGAGAATGCGTCATCATGAATAAAACAGTCTGTAGATACAAATATTGTGCAAAATAGTATTAGTCTTCCCTTCCACTAGTTGGCAGACATGTAATACTTTGACATGAGAGCAAAATTACAACATCTTTCTGTTCAAAGTTTCGAGTAAATCGCAATGGAAAAGACCGGGTTGACTTAGTTGCGGAAGCAGTCAGCGAGTAAATTGTAATCTTTGTGAGAGAAAAACACCAAATGGCTTGTAAAAAGTTGAACCGTGAAGATGTCTTGCAAATGTTATTCACCGATTTTGACTCTGAAGGGGAATATTTACCTTTTGGAAATGGCGATCAGTCGGCGATGATGCCGCCGTGCGGGGCGAGAGTGTTCACCAAGCACACACACACACTGATTTTGACACTTTGTCCGATTTCAATGGGATGGTCGTGGCAGTGGCGAACGTGGTCGTAGTGTCCGTAGGAGAGGTGTTGGTCGAGCCAGCAGGGGTGGTAGAAATAGGGCTGGTAGTAGCCGTAGCACTAGCTCACATCCAGTGCTTCTCAGAGCGGGAAGTCACTGCACTACACGTGGGCGAGCTGTCCGTGTGAGAGCAGGGAGACGTGGGAGAGGCAGCAGGGATATGAATAACGGTGGAAATAGGGATGGTAATGATGGCTGGGTGTATTTGATGAGGGAGGAAAGGTATCAGGACTGGATAAAACGTTTTGATGAGCCTGTTGGTTATTTAGGCGAGAAAGATTTGACTAGTGCTGCACCCATTGAATTTCTGTCCCTCTTTCTAAATGATGATTTCTGGAACCTCCTTACTACTGAGACAAATAGATATGCTCATCAGTTTCTGAACTCTCATCAGCTGAAGCCCAATTCCAGATTTCATGAGTGGAATGATGTCACTGTGTCAGAGATGAAGGCTTTTTTAGCGTTGCATTTATGTATGGGGCTGGTGGAAAAGGCAGAAATTGAAGACTACTGGGCAAAGTTTTGGCCTACGTATACACCCGGGTTTGGCAAAGTAATGCCTAGGAACAGATTTGAGATCATTCAGTCTTTCCTCCATTTTGCCATCAATGCTGAATATGTGGGTAGGGGTCAGCCAGGTCATGACAGGTTATTCAAGGTGCGTCCTGTAATCAACCTTATAGTCCCTTGTTTTTCAGCTGTCTATGGCCCACTCAAGGAACTTTCTCTGGATGAAATGACAATAGCATTCAAGGGAAAGTCCTCCTTGAAACAATACAACCCCAACAAACCTGACAAATATGACTACAAAGTGTTTGTCTTGTGTGAGGCCACCTCAGGTTATGTTTTACAGTGGTCTATGTACACTGGTCAGAATGCTAATGCTGAGGCTGACTTAGGTGCCACCCATCTCATTGTTCGCCAGCTGATGGCACAGTACACAGGCACAGGGCATAAATTGTATATGGATAGTTACTACACATCACCAGCCATAGCAAATGAGCTAGCAAGTAATGACACTGGTCTATGTGGTACAGTGAACTGTGCAAGGCATGGTATGCCCAGGTGCCTAAGAAGATCTGAGTTCAGAGAAAAGGGGATGACCCAGTGTGCATGAGAAATGGTAAACTCTTGGCTTGTGCATGGCATGACACGAAGCGTCTTATTATGCTCTCCTCTCTTCATGGGAACTCATGTGTGCGCAAACGAATCAGGACCAATCAGAACTCATTTTCTTCTGTTTCTTCCATGAAACTGAATCTGGGAAGATATTTGTCTTGAATTCTCCATTCCTTTGACCCATTTGCTGATGGCTGATTGAACTCCCATTGTCTGACCAGTTTTCTCAGTTTCTTCCCTTCTTTTGGTTTGACCTTCTCGTTCCCGTTCTCCCTCTCTTCTCTCTATAGCCCCCACTCTTGTAGCAACCTTTCCCATCTGTTGTTCCAGGGTATCCATCTTTTTGCTCTGTACTTGTTATGGCTATTTTTGAATGTAATTAACTAGTTGTCGTTGCAGTTTATCATATGACGCGCATTTCCATACATGGAGCAATTAGGATTTTCCTGGATAAAGGATCCAAGGACGCACAGCACGACCGCGCACAACAGAGACTGCATACTGCCTTTGTTCCCAATCCCCTTTCCTCTTGGAACTTAGAATTGTCAAATTAAAATAGGAAATACAGCTTTCATCATGCAGTAAGAAACTACTTTTCTTGGAATATTTCCCTGCACTTTAAATACTGGTGCCAGAACCCAGGAATTAAGGATCTAATCCGTGAAAAATAAGGCTAGAAGACGGACCTGGATTCAAGAATTGTTTGAAAGAAATTGCAGGAGAAATTCAAAGTAATGGATCCAACGGAGTTAAAGCGACTAAAGATTAAGCGAGGAGTTGTCCAAACTGCAACAAAACTCACCCAGATGATTGATGGTGAGTTAGATAAAGATGAACTATGTTTTGAGAGACTGGAGGAATTACTTAAACAGGTGAAGGACAAAGAAAGTTGTTGAAGCAGAAACGGAAGAAGAGGATTTGGAAGCTGAGGTGACTACAGTATTGGAGTATATAGAAGCTATTAGTGTGCGAAAAACAAGATTGAAACGCGCGTTGTGCAATGAATTGAAGACAACCAGTCCAGACATGGGTCTGAATCTGGGCCTAATAAAATTAACAAAGTTAAACTTCCCAGATTGGTCAGTCAGAAGTTTTCTGGCGGGATTTGTGAGTGGCAAGGATTTTGGAGTCCATACGAAACAAGGAACATTTGAGCAAGACTGGCAAATTTAATTATTTGAATCATTTCTATGTGGCACCGCAGCGAGTGCAGTAGCAGGCCTCGCTTTGATTGATAGTAATTATGACACTGCTATTGATCTGCTCAAAAAACAATTTGGCTGTAAAGATTTAGTGATTAATGTCCATATGAATAAATTACTAAATATGACTCCCGTAAAATGAGCAACTGATGTAAGCGCTTTGTGCAAACTGTATGATGACTGTGAGATACAGGTGCGTAGCCTTGATGCACTAGGTGTTGTAGTGGACGCCTATGGAAGTTTATTATTGCTCTCAAATTCACTAAGTCAGAACACAAATTCATCTGAGTTGCAAAATGAACGTAAACAATGAAATAATGACGAAATAGTGGAAACCAAAGTGCCAAAGACACTGACGAATTCATGTTTGCAATTAACGACCTGAGTGACTTTCTGCAGAACAAAAAAGACACGAAACGAGGGGTTCTACAAGCAGCTGCACGGATTTTTGATCCCATTGGATTTTTGTCCCCGTTTACCATTCTAGTCAAATGCTTATTTCAGGAAATATGGGAGAGAGGAATCTCATGGGATGAAGATCTTCCTTTTGATATCATGCAAACCTGGCATCAATGGTGCTCAGAGATACCATATCTGAAAAGGATAACTATCCCACATAGTTATAACAATGATAATGATATCGAAATGAAATGTGATGAAACGGGTGCAAATACAACTTTCCAGAGCAAATACAACTGTTGAACATGAGGTTCATGTGTTTACAGATGCCAGTGAAAAGGCTTACTGTGACGCGGCCTATCTGCGGTGCATAAAACAAAACGGAGAATGTACAACCAGTCTGATTGCTTCCAAAACTAAAGTTTCTGGACTGACTCGATCTGACTGATCACTTGTCATTGGATTAGGAGTAGTTCTAAACAATGGAAACCATTTGTGGAGAATTGGAAGTGAAATTCAGAATTTGACATCACCAGAAAACTGGAAACACTGCTCTGGAAAGAAAAGCCTAGCTGACCACAGGACTTGCGTAACGAGTGCACAGGCACTTATGGAAGACATGCACTGGTGGCATGGGCCTGAGTGGCTTAAAGACGGCAAGCAGACATACGAAACTGAAACTCAGGTGATGAATAGAAATTATGTGATGAAGTGTGTTCTGTATTTTACAGAATACAATGATTGACTCAGACTGTACAGTCTCACCGCTGTTTGACTTGAACAGGTACAGTGGTCTCAACAGAGTTTTGAGAATCACAGCATACAGCGTTTTGTGCATAACGCGCGGACACAGAAATAACGCTATGGACAATTAACAGTACAACGAACTCAAAGTGGATTAAACAAACTCA
This sequence comes from Tenualosa thibaudeaui, assembly GCA_027481765.1. Lineage (NCBI taxonomy): Eukaryota > Metazoa > Chordata > Actinopteri > Clupeiformes > Clupeidae > Tenualosa > Tenualosa thibaudeaui. The sequence goes on along the minus strand of JAIFZK010000173.1, from coordinate 171,060 downwards.
AAGTGACAGCTTCTCAAAGGAAATAGATAGTCTGTTGAACAATACTGATGTGTACAGACATTCGAAAATCATTTCACTGAAACCATTCCTGGATGACTGTGGACTTCTGCGTGTCAGAGGAAGATTGCAGGAAACAAACTGGTCTTTTACCCAGAAGCATCCATACATCTTGACAGGTAATGAGACATTTTCAGAACTTTTGATCAGAAAAGCACATGAGGATATGATACATAGGCCTACAAGCTACTCTGAACAAATTGTGAGAAACATATTGGATACTGAAATCCCGACAGATGACCAAGAGTTGTGTTAAGCGTTGTTTGATTTACAGACGCGTATGCGTAAAAGCAGGCCAACAAGTCAGTGCACCGTTACCAAAAGAGTGCATTAATGAGGCCCAAGCATTTGAAATTAATGGAATTGACTTTGCTGGCCCATTTTATGTGAAACCAGACAACAACAAGGCATATATTGACCCCTGGCAGTTAGCCCCTTGAGTCATGGCCCAAGGTTTCTTCCTAGACTAACTAAATATAAGGGAGTTATCCCTTTCCCCTGTTGGTCTTTGGTGCTCCTTCTGTGAAGCACCATGAAACAATCCTATTGTAAAAGACACTGTGTGTATATATATATATATATATATATATATATATATATATATATAAAAACTGAATTGAATTGAATATATTGTTTTGTTCACATGCGCCGTAACTCAAGCTGTACATTTTCAATTAGTTTCTGATTTGACCACTGACGCATTACTGCTTGCCTTTAAGAGGTTTATTGCTAGATGCAGCATCTGCAGTGTCATTTATTCTGATAACGCAAAGACCTTTAAAACAGAGACAGAGATTTGAAATTCCTGTGGACATTAATGAATGGGAAAAAAAATGTTTGCAGACAAGAGAATTTCATGACAATACATCGTTGAGCGTGCAGCTTGGTGGGGTGGCATGTGAGAGTGTTTGGTGAGATCAGTTAATGGGGGGAGCTACCTGTTGAAGTGGGCGTGGTCAATCAGGATTTTCCTGGATAACGGATCCACAGACGCGCACCGCAACCGCGCACAACAGAGACTCCATGCTGCCTTTGTTCCCAATCCCCTTTCCCCGCGCAACTTAGAATTGTAAAATTAAAAAAGGAAATATAACTTTCATCATGCAGTAAGAAACTATTCTCCTTGGAATATTTCCCTGCACTTTACAGTACTGATGCTTTGAAGACTTCTGTAAATTCCATTGGGAACTTTTCCATCTCAAGTCTTTGTCCTGTACTTAACTCTTCTGGTGGCACTGTCCCATTGATTTGCATTAAAGGCATATGAGGATGCAGCTTCTCCTTCTTGCTTAGCTCTTCCACCGGAGCATACAGTGGTGGTTGGGTTCTCCACAAGATGGGTAAATCCCTTTGTTTCCTCTGGCTTCCTGCTCAGCTCTTTTACGATCGCTGGCTTCATTCAGGAACATTTTCCATGCTTGGAGCTCAAGTTCTTTCTTCTCAGCTCTTTTCTCACTCTTATCTTGTCTTTCATGGTTCCTGATTTTTTCTTCCATCTGAACTATCAGTTTCAGGTCCCACATCCCTCCTTTTGGCCAGGCACCTTCATCCTTCTTTAGTTCTTTCAGTCCATTTCTCACAGCATCTTTCTAAAATGGCTCATGCCTTTGGGTGCTTTCCACTAAGTTCCTGCACCGGTGTGACTGGTTCTGTTTGGGTTGTCATCATCATTTCCGGCACTCCAGTTCCCAGTTGTGATCTTATTGTTGCTCAACTCGTTTGTGGATTTATTCTCAGTCTGCGTTCCACTTCCTACGGCTTAACATTAAACTCTTTAACATTAAACTCCTCTTCACTCTGTCTTTGTTTGCTCTGTTTGAATCTTCACACCACAGTACCTCTCTTACTTCTATAGCTATTGTTAATTCTGATTTATGTAGTATGGTACCTGTTTCACAACCGTAGACCCAGTCCTGTTTCAGGGGCCTCGAGATCCCACCGGTACCTAATGTTGTATCGTTGTTGTATCTCAGTGTATGAAAGTGAATATGTTGCTCAAGCAGATATGAGAAGCTTTGTCCCTCCAGCCAGACTAAGTGGTTTGGTGCATTCCCCGTTGTTCTTCCAAATTGAGGTCTTGCCCAATGATCTAGTAAGTGAGTCAGTACGCGACCACTATATTTGATAGACCAAAGTTGTTGTATCAGTACTTCCCACTGAACATGAGGCTACTCTGCTTTTACTAGTTTACTACCTCTCTCAACTTCCAGAATGCTGTGTCTTTGCCTTTGTTAGTCCATGTATAAATAATAAATAATCTTGTAGCCTGATATTTCTGAGAAATTCTCAATACATCCATGACCCCTGGAATGGAAGAGGCCAGATCAGACAAAATCAGTAGTATGTCATCTGCATACAAAAACAATTTGTGCATCTGTCCTCCTGCCAGCACACCCTCAACTTTGGGATGATTTCTTATAGAGACTGCCAATGGCTCCACAAATATGGTAAAATGCAATGGGGACAAAGGGCCCCCCTGCCTAGTCCCTCGGCCTAAGTTAAAGAGTGGAGATATAGTGATGGTCGTAAGAACAGCTGCCCGGGGAGCAGAGTACAGAACCTTTACCCACCTAATAAATTCCTCCCCAAATACAAAGGCCTGTAGAGTGTATATCAGATACCCACACTCTACCCTGTCAAATGCTTTCATAGCATCAAGAGAAAAGGCAGCTATGGGAGCATCTTCCTTACAGTTTAACCACATAAGATGTAAAAGGCGCCGAACTTTCTTGAACTTTTTTGGCAGAACTTTCTCCAGTCTTATTGCTAACAACTTTAATAGTATCTGGCAGTCCACATTTTTACAAACTAATCGCCCTGTCGCTACTATTATTTTTCAATAATACAGATATCACTGCGTCATTAAAAGTAGGAGGCAGCTGCCCCACCTCTAATGCTTCTGTATAAACCTTGGTCAAGATAGGTGCTAGTAGGTCAATATTAGTCTTGTAATATTCAGCTGGAAAGCCATCCAGACCAGGTGACTTTCCAGATTTCGTTGACAAAATAACTGACCTAACCTCAGATTCATCTATGGGTGCATCTAACATATCAACTTGCACTGAAGATACTCTGGGAATCTCAATTTTTGAAAAGAAATCCTCATACTTGGCTTCATCTACAGAGATTTCTGAATTTTAGGTTCTCATAGAAGCTCTTGAATATGCTATTAATTTCCACGTTATCTGTTAATACCTTCCCCTCATCATTACTGATAGCTGGAATTAAGAGGCTAGCATCTTTCCATTTTAACTGTGTGGCCAACAGTTTGCCTGCCTTCTCTTCGCTTTCATAGAAAGTAGTCTTCATCCTAAAGATGGCATATTCTGCCCTTTTATTATATATCTCATTAAGATGATATTTCAAGTTACAAATTTCTTTAAACTTGCGCTCACTGTAACATTGTGATAATTCAGTTTCCTCTGTTGTAATCTGAGATTCTAAGTCTTTAATCTTCTTTTTTGACATTTTTCTCAAATAACTGGACTGTGAAATAAGGTGACCCCTTAAATATGCCTTTGACACCTCCCACGCAGTTCCCAGTCTCTTTGTTGAGCCCACATTCTAATAAAAAAAATCCTTAAGGAGAACACCCAACGCCATCGTATGTGTGGGATCCTGGAGCAAGAAGGCATTAAGTCTCCATCTATTCACACTTGGAGTATTTGACCCCAACATCACAGTCACTATCTATCTTTCACTCGTCGTTGAAAGATACATACAACATCCGTCTTCATTTTACCTTGAGTAGTCTTGACACTGGTCACATCCGCCTGCAAGGTTGACAAAGTTCCACTAAATCGGGCCATCTCTTCCATCGCCCTCTGAAGAGCTGCCTGCAATTCAGCAAACCCTGGTAGTGCCATGGCAGTTTGAGTTTGTTGCTACATTAGCATAGCTAACACCTTGCTTAGCAGTCCTCAGTTTTAAACTTGAATGAACAGTTGACATGTCTATCCGCAAACTACAATCTACTCACTTCAAACAGTATTACTACACCTACAGATAACGTTTAAACAATATTTCGGAGTCAGTGGACATATAATTGTCGATTTATTCCGGGGAGTTGTGGAGAGCAACTTTCTCACACGTCCATCCTGTATCGCGGTCCCACGTGACTCCCCCATAATCTATTTCTATATCATGGATCACAATTGTTTTAAGACATTTGTGTTGAGTGTACGATATTCGTGTACGTGGATTCTGCGCGTTATTGGGCCGATTTCTTTCCTAGCCCCAGGGTGGTGGACTCTCGAGGCTTTCTGGCAACGCAACCCCTAGAGGGGACGCTAGACCTTCTGATAAGCTGACTTCTGATGAGGATGATGATGTTGATGATGAATCCTTGTCCGTGAATATTGAGTTTATTCTTCCTTCTCAGGTGGTTAGCAGGAAAAGTCTATGTGGTGGTGTCTCAGGTCTTATCACAGGTGTGTTTGTGTGCTCAGTACCACTGTCCATTTACTCTTATTCTTGCTTTCCTCTTGCTTTCATTTAAACCCCTTTATAATGGTATTAGCCAAGCACAGCCAATCATCTGTCAGTCAAACTGGCATCAATTAACTAACAATTATATAGCCATCACTCAAATTTTTCAAACGATTAGCAAACTAGCAATAGTTATATTGCAGTGCTATCCTAGCCAAGTTAACACTGAACTAGCATTAGCCAAAGTAGCATCCATTTAAGTAGCTGTCAATCAAGCTAGCATCAATTAAATAGCAATCAGATAGCCATCACTCAAAATTAGCATCAAACAATTAGCAAGCTAGCAATAGCTATATAGCAGTGCTATCCTAGCCAAGCCAAAACACTAAATCAGTATTAGCCAAAGTAGCATCCATTTAAGTCACTGTCAATCAAACCAGCATCAATTATACTAGCATTACATAGCTAGCAAGCCAGTAGTTGCTATGTAGCAGTGTTATCATAGCCAAGCTAAAGCTGAACTAGCATTAGCCAAACTAGCATCCATTTAAGTAGCTGACAATCAAACCAGCATCAATTAAACAGCTATTAAACTGGCATCAAGCCAGTAGTACCTATGTAGCAGTGTTATCCTAGCCAACCTAACACACTAAACCAAGAGCCCATCAGCTGAAGTAGTAGCCAGCTAATCAATTTGTGGCCTAGTCAATCAGTGTCCATGTTCATTAATTATTTTCACTCAATATTCATCAGTTATTCAATGCTCATTAGCTACTCAATGCTCATTAGCTACTCAATTCTCATCACCTGTCAACACCAACCCCTTCTTGTCAATCTATCATTAGTTCCAATTCAGCAAATTACATCAATTAGGCCAACAACATTAACTGACCAACAATATTTGCTTGTCACTTACACTAAATCATGGTAGGTGTGGTCATTATGATCAAGGCTATTAAGATCAACTAACATTAACAAACTCAGTCTGCCTTTCTACTAAAACTGTAGCATTATAGTACTAATGCAGCACCCCAACAATAACAATTTACTCACACTGAGTAGGGTTAGGCAAAACCAATTACTTAATGGATGTCATGAAGATTGATTAACTAACACTAATAACCCCAATTTATCTAATATTGAATCTAATCAAAATGACATTCTACTAAAGCTCATCTCAAATCTTCTCATAGCAGTAGTGTCTATTTCTTAATCAGTGATTGTTCCATTTTTAACATTTTATATTTAACATTGAATCACCCATGTGCACCCATTGCATCACCTTCAGATTGAAGGATGTTTAAAGCCTTCACCAAAGACGTCATCACAGTGCAATTAGGAAGGCAATTTCAACTGGACTCAACCTATATGAAATTAAAGCAAATGTATACAAATTTAAGCAAATTCCCTGCAGGAATAGGAGTAGAATGTATATCCAAGTCTGGAAATGTACTCTGGAAATGAGAATTAAACTCACATTTTCACTTTAAATTCTTCAGAGACATTCCTGATTCCTGAAAAAACTACTCAAATACAGTAACATGAGTAAATGTAATTCGCTACTTTACACCTCTGCCAGTTACAAATCATGTTGCCTAATTGGTGACAACGATTGACTTGGAGATTCTTGTCAATTGTACTAGCTATGACTGGCAAGGACAATTAACACATGTAAACCAAGATCACTTAGAGCTATTACACCTGCAACTTAAAATAAGTTTATGTTGAGTAGTCTATTATCAAGACCACATTAATCATTGCAACTACTAAACTGTGTACTGTTTTAAACCACAAAGCGCTAAATCAGTTTGACAGAACATAGCACAATTATGGGATGCTTCTAAGGGATCTAATTCTACTTCGGTTTTATAAGATATATCCAATCACTGCGTAATTAAGGTGGGAAAGACGTGAGCTACTATAGTCTCCCATGGGCCCTCCAACGCAAACATTAACTTCTGCCTCTATGATTGTTTTTTATTCCTTCAATCCGTCTGTCCTCAACACATATCACCATCACAATGAATTAATTAGTAATTAGTAAATTAATCAAGGAAACAAGGAAATGTGACTGTCACATGCATATGGTTACTGAGTGTAAAAAATGCAGTGAAATTGTGTCTGTTTCATAGATGGGGGGGTAGGAAGAGGCAGCATAAAGTGCATAGGGGAGGTGGCTAAGGGCAGCATTAAGATGGATGATGTAAAAATCATAAATAGTGTTGATAAAGGGCAAGAGCTAGGTGGCTTGCTTGGGGGGGGGGCTTACAATACTCCCACACATTAACAAGGAGCAACAGAGGCAGGGGAAAATTTCCTTTGTGGAAGAAAACTTGTGCAGTTCTACAGCTCAAGGGGCCAACCCAACTGCCAGAGGTCATGCAGGAAATGGGAGTCTCTGTTTGTGGGGGGTATTCCTGAGGATGGCCATAGGTGACGTCTGGGGTGAAGTGAGGGGTGGCAGTTACAGTGTGTATGGGGTGGATGGGGCGCAGTGTGCTGAGTATGTGGGAGAGGGGCTTACTGGTGATGCAGTGGGGTAGAGGGTGGGAGGGGGTAGTGTGCTGTATATGTGGGGAAAGGACTACTGGTGATGTAGTGGGGGAGGTCGGGCAGTGTGCTATATGTATGCAGCAGCACACTGTGTGTGTGTGTGTGCAAAGTTATTAGGAAGTGTTTGTGAGTGTTGAGGAGTGAATGCAAAACCAGGGATTCAGAAAAAGCAGAGAGCATCAAAAGGGTACAAAAACTCAAATCCAGGGAAAACGCAGAGAGTATCAAAAGGTTCAAAAACTCAAATCCAGGGAAAACGCAGAGAGCATCAAAAGGTTCAAAAACATAAATCCAGGAAGCACTTAAAGCAAAGGCAAAAACAAGTCTTATTAACGGGAGATCCAAAATGTAACAAAGGACAGGGAACAGGCAAGACAGACAGGTCAAAAACAGGATCAATTTCTGAACTCACAGATCGGGTTACAACAGGAAATTCAGACAACAATCAGAGACAGAACAAAGGAATCATGGGGAATAAATACTGTGGGAAGGGGAGCGGGAACCAAAGAGGGACACAGATATAATGGGTGAATAATTGACAATGGGTGACAAGAAACACAGAGACAAAAGGCAAAACCCCAAAGCGACCAGCAGATGGGGCCAGACCGGGGACGAAAACAGGGAATCCTGACACTTTTGGGCCCTTAGAAGTACTCTTCTGGAACAAATGTCGGCAGGGAGTTGAGTTCCGATTAACGCACTATTCTCTTCAAAGTACTACAGTCTTTGACTGTGGAGGTCCCATACCAGGTGATGATGCTATCTGTTAGAACAGCTGAAGGCCTTCAATATGGAAGTCTTTCAGTAATGTTGATACCAAGGTATTTCAAACTTGTGACTCTCTACAGGTTGCCCAGTGATCTTTAGTGGGGTGTAACTGCAACTCCTATAATCCACTACCATTTTCTTGGTTTTACTGACATTCAGTGTCAAGCTGTTAGACTGACACCACCGTGATACCTCTTAGGCCTGTTTGTTATTGTTGCTAATCAGGCCCATGACCACTGTGTCATCTGCTCATCATGATGTAGATGTGACTACTGTTGAGTGTGACTACTGTGTGTAGATGTTGTACAGCAAGGGGCTCAAAACGCATCCTGGGGGGACACCAGTGCTGATGGTTAATGTGTCAGATGTCAGACCACCCACTCTAACCACTTGTGAACAATTGGTGAGAAAGTAAAATATCCAGTGACACAGTGTGGTGTTCAGTCCCATAGCCTTTATCTTTGTGACTAAGATGAGGGGTACTGTCGTGTTGAATGCTGAATTAAAGTCAATGAACAGCATTCCCACATAATTCCCCTTCCCTCCTCCAGGTGAGTTAGGATGGTGTGCAGGAGGTAGCAGGAGATGGCATCCTCTCTGGACCTGTTGGCTCTGTAGTCAAATTGGAGGGGGTCAAAGGAGCTAGGGAGGGAAGAGCAGATAATGTTTTTCACCAGCCTCTCAAAACACTTCATCACTGTAGACATCAGGGCCACCGTGCAGCAGTCATTAAGACATGATGGACTTTTGTAAGTAGGCACTGTCTCTTGAGCCAATAACATGAACACAGAGGCTAACTGAACCGCAGGATTTCAGAACCCTGTTTGAAATGCCATCCGGTCCAGCAGCTTTTCTGCAATTAACCTTTCCGAAGACAATGCTCACATCAACCTCAGAAACACAGAAAGGTGTATCTCCACTAGCATCACAACACACTGTAGCTTGTATGATATCTTCTGTGTTTTTAACATCAAAGGGAATATAAAAAAGCATCACATTAATCATAAATGATTAAGCACTAGATTAACCATTAGATTAATCAAACAATTAGTCAATTTATTGAAAAAAATAAGTGTTAGATTAATTATGTTTCAAACATAATTGTTTAGGACAGCCCTAGTGTCCAAAAATGCCGGTGAGGCCTACTGTGTGGTTTGCTGTAAATGCTTTAAGTTGGGCACGATGGGGATCAAAGCAGTGGAGTCTCATATGCAGAGTGGTAAGCATGTTGCTTTGCTTTTGCCAAAGCCCGCCAACATCAGCCTCAAATCTCTGACTCATGCGCTGCCACAGCTAGCAGAGAAAAGGATGTAAGTGCACAGCCTGCCCAGCTACTCAACTGCCTGCTCCAAGACGACACACATCGTTCGACATCCTAACAACATGTGGATCTACTCCAAGACTAAGGGCAGAGCTAATCTAAAAGGTCTTAAAAAGTCTTATATTTGACTTGGTCACACCTGTAGACACGCTGTTTTAAAACCTTGGTTTGGACATTATGTCTTGTGTGTGTTTTTTAATGGCTACACACATCTGTAATTCAGTTACAAATGAGACATGCCTTGCCCAGTTGTTTTTCAGTCTATAACTGAGACAGGAGCTGCGTGATCGCTGTGTATGTGGCAAGTTTGCAAAATAATATCATGTCAGTTGGTGTCAATCATTTAATACAGAATGGAGAATGGTAGAGGAGAGACAGGATTAGGAGACCTGTCTTATGCTCCCTTGCAGTTCTTGGAAGCAATTTTTTTGTCTGAGCTCAGCTACATCCTAGTATTTAAGCAGTCGGAACCCACACTATTGTCGCAGCAGGCAGCAGCACTCACTGCCACTGAGCAAACCTAGCAGCCGGCAGAGACGGTAGTGGAGGAGGGGCTTGGGGCGATCACACGTAGCACAGCTCAGAAGAGTAAAGGGATGGTACATGTGATCACGTCACAGTCTCCAAAAGTCAAAAGTAGCTAGATTTGTCGCTAGTTGCTTTTTCAAAAAACAAACAAAACAAATTTAAAAAAAACTAATTTGAATCTGAAAATCTTAATTTGGCAGTTGTTAGCAAAGATACTTTAGAATCTAACCCCTCTAGGCCTTTATTTGACAATCAATAAGTTGAGCTACAGTGTAAATAAAATACAAAAAGGACAAAAAAAAACAGTAAAGAGAGATAAAGAGAAATTGAAGGGTGAAACACTTTGTTCCCATTCCAGCTCCATTCCAGCTGAGTGCTATAGAGATTAATCCAATCCTTATAAACCTTTGCAGGAAGCCTGTTGTATGGCATAAAAATAAAATAATTACAGTACATATAGAAATAATATAAGAAAGTATAAAGACCTTCTTGATTCAATTCAATTCAATTTAGTTTTATTTATACAGCGCCTTTTACAATATTATTGTCTCATGGCGCTTCACAGAAGGAGCACCCAAGAGCAACAGGGGCAAGGAAAAACTCCCTTATGTTCAGTTAATCTAGGAAGAAACCTTGGGCAGATCCACGACTCAAGGGGCTAACCCAACTGCCAGGGGTCATGCAGAAAAATTACAATCAGTAGTAACCATGACAGACTATAAGTTACCTATGGTTTTAGCTTCATTCATAATAGTTCATAATAGAGTATTATCCCACCTTACATTACATGGTAGTCAGTCCATAGGTGGTTCAGGAATTATGGCTGGACAGTGTAGTAGCAGACATAGTGTCAAACTCAAAGGAGTGAGATGGGTCATGGGGGTAACAATAAGGGTCCATTTGACAGTGCCATTGTGGGGGGGGTCAATCACAAAGCCTCAAGGAAGGGGAGTCGGGTCTAGCATGGGCATCCAGGAAGGGCCTCTATGATGGAGAGTGGGTCCTGACATGGGTCTCCCGTAGTGTTGGTTGTAGTCCACTCAGGAGGTGGGTGAGAGGAGTCTGCTGGAATGAGGGGCAGGGATGACACTCAGCAGAGATAATTGTGGACAGAGGAAGAAAGTGAATTAGGCCAGGCTCACACATCAGAGAGCAAATGTGTATTTTGGGATACATACATACATATATATATATATATATATATATAAATATATATATATATATATATATATATATATATATATATATATATATAAATATAAATATCGAGAGAGAGCTGAAAAAGAGAGAGGGGGTAAGAGAGAGAAAGAGAGTTGTACGGCATGACACATGAAGCATTTGTGGCGGCACTAGGCTATAGCAGCATAACTAGGTATGGTGGGTAAGGTAAGGTATGGTGCATGGCAACCCAGTACCACTGCAGGGATGGTCAGTGGCCGCCTGCCTCGCAACTGGGGGCAACAGCAGAGGCAGTCCCTCCCAAAAGACCCATGAGTGATGATTTGCCATGCACCATCCCTAACTATGGGAAACAGTAAAGAGGAAGGTTTTAAGTCTAGACTTAAAGGTATTGAGAGTGTCCGCTTGTCGAATGTGTGTGTGTGTGGGGGTGGATTATTCCACAGGAGGGGTGCACGGTAACAAAAGGCTCTTGTTCCTAGATTTTGATATTCTTGGGATTACAAGAAGACTAGCATTTTGAGATGTTTGATACAGGTATTACTACACCCAGAGAGCATTTTAATAATCGAGCCTGAAAGTAATAAATGCATGTATTCATTTTTCAGCATCCTCAAAGGATAGGAACTATTAGGGCCAATCATCATAACTTCATTTTTATCAGAATTTAAACATATTTAATTATTAGAAATTATTAGTCATCCAGGTTTTTATGTCTAGGAGACAGGCATCAAGTTTAGTCATTTGATCTGATTTGATCTGTGATTACTAGGAGAAATAGATCCGATCCTTGATGTAAATTGTTGTAAACATAGCCTATGGCATGTAGATAATAATGTATAGATACACATTACAATTCAAAAATAATAGAAAACATTACAACCAGGTTGTAAGAAAGAAACTATACAGACCTTTTCTAAGATTCAAGTAATCCATGTATCAAGTTCAGTTGTTAAAGAGGAAATGAAATGCAGCTGAAAGTAAATGTGACATGACAGATGATGATGGTGTTGGTGATGGTGTGAGATGGTGTTTTTATTGGCAAGATATATAAAAACAGATTAAGTACTTATAAGGGAAAAGCCAGTTTAGTTTGTTGATTTTGATACATGGGCACTAATGTCTTTGATTTGAACATTCCATTGCATCTCTGGCATGGTGCAAAGAATTCTATGATCAATTTTACAGCTGATTTTATGCATTTGTGGCATTACCTGACAGTAGCCCCGTTTACATGGATAGATTTAAACATTCTGGGAAGTCTGTGGCCTGTTTTTAAAATCATCCCAAAATGGCAATCAAAGACGTATTTGCAATGCAGCTAGATGGTAACTAAAGGTAACTCATCACGCTATGGATGTAATGATACATCTCTGCAATAAGCAATTTTTATTATGCTTTTGGTGAGTAACCTTAGGCTGCTACATTACTGACAAGCAGACTCAACATCAGTTGTGTTCGCTGACCATTCAGGTTAAGTATTTGCAGGTTGTTCATTAAAACTTTGGTGTATCCCTAAGTATTACAATAAGATTTATTTTGAATAGCATTCAAAGCATACTCTCTTGCGGGCCTAGACTGATGTAATACCAGCGCGGCGGCAGTGCATTGTGATACTTGCAGTATTAATGGTGCATGCAAAATACCAGCAGGCCAGTTCTGATAGACATTAGATATTATCAAGGGGGACAAATAGAATAACATTGCCGGCCGGATTTGGCTTTCATTTCTGAGTGATTTGGATGTTGATGGGGTGCTGGGTGACCCCAGGTTACATATCATAAAGATGGTTCGTGGAAAATGTTTAATTTTGCCTGCACAAACGTGCACAAAGCACAAATGATTCCAACCATTTTGGAGTCATTTGGATGTTAGTGGGGTGCTGAGCGACCTCAGGTCACCAACCTGTTAAAAGTTAAGTATCATAAAGACGGTTTGTGCACAAATGTTAATTTTGCCTGCAGAATCGTGCACAAATGATAAACATACTACATACTTTTAAATACTTTTATTCATATTTTCAACATATGGGGTGCCACACACACAACCAGCAGGTTGTGTGTGTCTGCACATGAATTTCTGTGTTGTTGTATTAGCATGCCTGTGTGTGTGTTGGTGTGTGTGTTTGTGTGTGTGTAAGAAAGAGAGAGATTGTATGTCCTGTTACATATAGGGAACATCTGTATGGTTTAAAAAATATAGTGATTTGTTTCCACAATCTACAGCATATGAAGTGTGTGTGTGTGTGTATGTGGTTTGTCTGTACATGTGTGTTTGTGAGTAAGTGTGCTTGTGTGTATATGTGAAACTTCTGTCTAACTCACAGAGACATACACACGTGTATGTCTCTCTTCTGTGTGTGGTTACCCACTGCTTTGAGTCATTCAAAAATGAATTTAATGATATTCAGGTTGGGTTTGGCCGAGCGGGTTAAAATCATTATTGCCCTTTTAAAATGAATATTTAAACACAAATATTTCTAGCCTATAAAATGCAAAAGGGTATCATATATGTTCAGCTACATTGTTGAATGTCTGGTGTGAAAAGGCACTTTCCATATATGTGTGACATGATGTGAGATGGAGACGGTCAGGGAAAAGTTGAAGATGGGGGAATTGGGAAAAAAACACAGAAAAATCTACATTTGATAAACATTTGAGAAATTTGAAGTCAGAGCCCTAGTGACTTCACATACACCTTACATGAATTAATCTGATGATTGACCTTGGAAAGAAATCCAGCAGAAGTTTAAAAAATCCCTCTTTTCCCAGTTGGTGGCGCTATACCAGTTGACGTGTGAACAAAATCATAATCATAAGCCAAAATGAATCATGTGTCAAAACACACATATTCAAAACCTTATTCTTTCCTTGGCCAGCTAATGGTGCTATACCAGACAGGTATATTGTGTGTGTAGATGTCTTCATATTCATATTATCTAATAACTAGTAACTAATAAATACTTAAGGCCTGATTTCAAAAAATATATTAAAAAAAGAAATTAATCAGTGCTGTAACTTGAGCAGATTTTTTTTCAGGGTTTCCCAAGGGAGTTGAATTTCAGTATGTGAATGCATGTTATTACACACCTTTACAAACATATTGTAAGGAAATAGGATGTCTTCTCAAGTCAGTAATTCTGTCTTTATTTAGAGAAAAGGTAGTAACATAGCATACAAAGATACTATGAGAACACTGGCGTCGGAGTGAACAATGATCAACTACCATATATACCATCAGTCATCAATAGTTAATAGTCATCAATAGTTAACAATGAGGTGGCTAATTACAAATAGCCTTTGATGGTCTCAGGTGTGGCAGGGTGGTGGTCAGGTGATCACCTCCTTCCTGTAGACATGCTAATTCACTACCGGTAGTCGTCTGGCCATGATGGTAGCTGAGTCACCTTTGTTACCCCCATTCTTACATTAATGGCTGTTATCTGCCATCCCCTCTCCAGGTTCAGACACACAGCTAATCTCATTTGGAGTTGATCTTGAATACACAAACACTGTTGGGTTAGGGTCTCTTTGTTGCAGGTCCTCTGTGTCGCAGGTCAGACTTGACAGGAAGTGATTGAAACTTACAGTCTAACCAGATTCTCATCTCGTCAGACCTCCAAATCAAATCAATTCCTTCAGTATTGATGAAGAAATAGTTTGGTAACAATTTAGTTTCACAGATATTCATATGTTTCCCTTACTATTTTCAAAAAATGAAAAAATGAAAGCTAGATGAAGTTTGCTGTGGTGTTCAGAACAAAGAATAACACCTTTCAAGGAAATTTGTCATGAGTTAAACAGGGGTTTTGCAGTTAATTACAATTAAAAGAGAAATCTAGCCAACTTCCACATGTTATTTGAGCTCCCCAAATTTCACCTGTATATTAGGCCAAGTGATGTATTCAAACGGATGGCATATATGCTGTTTCTGCCTGTAGAATCACTTTGTCTGTCTTCTTTTTAAAACCACACCTCCTCTACTTCTTAGCCACAAAAGCCACCATGCAAATGACAGAAGGGATGGCCCATGCTGGAGCTGATGCAGTGCTTGTAGTGACACCCTGTTTCTATCGTGGAAGGATGAACAGCCAAGCACTTATTCACCATTACACTAAGGTCAGAGTACATTACTGGTTAATTATACACTTTCTAAGATTCATCTTCACCTTGCTTCTACAAGCAGTTTATCAGTAGACTGTCAACATACCTGTCAAGCCTCCTGTTTTTCCCAGGACTCTCCCTTATTTTAGAATTTGATTTG
Organism: Tenualosa thibaudeaui; assembly: GCA_027481765.1. Lineage (NCBI taxonomy): Eukaryota > Metazoa > Chordata > Actinopteri > Clupeiformes > Clupeidae > Tenualosa > Tenualosa thibaudeaui. Next base: position 155,963 of record JAIFZK010000173.1, on the reverse strand, counting down.
TCTGACAAGACAATTAGAATTTGATTTGTCTGACAAGTCTGACAAGAAACTCTTCTCTACTTTCAAATCTTTACTAAACCCACCTCCTCCACCTCCTGCAACTAACCTCACAGCTGACACTTTTGCTGCATTTTTTACTAACAAAGTTGCAGCAATTAGTAGTCAGTTCTCTAACCAATCTACAGAGGTTCCTCCTCCAAGCTTCTCTAAACCAACTGCTTCCTTTCCTTCTTTCACTCCTCTTTTCGAGGCCGAGGTGTCTAAGCTTCTCACAGACAACCGGCTTACCTTTTGTCTTCTGGACCCTATCCCAACAACCCTTCTTCAGGCCATAAACTCCACCATTGTCACAGCAGCCACACTTGTGGTCAATGCTTCACTAACCAAGGGTACATTTCCCCTCACCTTCAATCTGTATACTGAGGCCAATCCTCAGTACTCATCCTGCTGGACCTATCAGCAGCATTTGACACGTTCAACTACTGCAACCTACTGGACAATCTGACCAATGTGGACATTGATGGCACAACACACTCCTGGTACGAATCCTATCGTACTGTTCAGTCATTCAACATATGATGGCTAGGACAGACATCGGCACTTCACCAACTCGCCACAGGAGTACCCCAAGGATCTGTGCTGGGGCCCCTTCTCTTCGCCTTGTATATGACCTCGCTGGGCTTGATCATCCACTCCCATGGCTTCTCTTATCACTGCTATGCTGATGATACCCAGCTCTATCTGTCCTTTCCGCCTGATGACTCCACGGTGTCAACACGGATCTCGGACTGTCTCTCTGATATATCTGCATGGATGAAAGGACACCACCTCCAACTAAATCTCTCTAAAACTGAACTGCTGGTCCTCCCAGCCAAACAAGCCATACATCACATCAGCACCCTGTCTGTTTCTCCCACCAAGGTGGCAAGAAACCTAGGTGTCATGATCGATGACCAACTGACCGTGTCATGTTGCCTCTGTGGCTCAGTCGTGCTGTTTTTCTCTATTCAACATAATGAAGATCAGGCCGCCCATAACCCAACATGCAACCCAGCTCCTGGTACAGACCCTGGTTATCTCTCTTCTTGACTACTGCAATGCCCTCCTATCAGGTCTTCCAGCCTGTGCTGTGAGACCGCTACAGATGATCCAGAATGCAGCTACACATCTGGTTTTTAACCAGCCAAAAAGGGCACGTCACACCTCTGTTCATTGAACTTTACTGGCTACCCTTAGCCGCTCGCATCAAATTCAAGGCCCTAATGGTGGCCTACAGGCTGATTGATGGTTCTGCTCCCATCTACCTGAATAATCTCCTAAAGCACATTTCAGAATCTGTAAATGATGGCAATTCTGGCCACATTATACCTAAATCAAAGGCACCCTCAGAGGCGTAAAGTTTACACCCACAGTCCTGAACACAGCCCTGCTATCAAAATCAAAGTTATGAAAAATTGTGAAAACTATGCAAAGTTCACTAGTGTTTAACTAAACGCAGCCTAGTTCATCTGCAACCCATCAGTGGCAGCATATCTTTTCAAGTAGCCAGTGTTCATCTGACTGAAATGTAGGCTGTGACCAACAATCAACTGTCAGCAATGGAGGCTACTTTGTTATATTACTTTGTTATATAATGTAAATGTAATCATTGCACTGTTTATATTAGCACACTTAGATCCGCCATTAACAAGCTGCTAAGTAACATACAAATGAATAATGTACTAGTCATTTGTTAGTCATTACACATTATTATATTAATACCATATTCCGCATGAGCTTATTCTACCCATAGTAGACCATTAACTAAGAAATTTGCCAGTATTACTTCCTAATTATAGCTTATTCATAGTAACTTAGTTGTTGTATATGAATTATAATATTGTCTTATGTGTTAGATCAGCTGAATAATTAGCCCACACTAACCAAAGCATATTATAATCATAATTCATATACAACAACTAACTTACTATCTGCAAATAAACAGTAATTAGGAGTTAATTTTAGAAGAATTCTGAGTTAATGGTCTATTTGTTATGATTCTGTCTCCTGGGACATCGGCCCCCCGCTGGACTCACGCTGCACTGCAGTTTCCTTGTTTGTTTTTCTTTGTTCTCCCATGTGCTTATGTTTTGTTCACCTGACCCGCCCCTTCCTTCCTCATTGTTTCACACCTGTGTTCCGTAATTCTGTTTTCCCCTAATGAGTTTCAGCTGTCGCCTGTTTGCCCTTGTGTCTCTACTCCTATTTAAACTCCCGTTCGTTCCTTGTTCTTTGTCTGATTGTCTGACCGTGTACCTGTTCGTAAGTTTCGTGTTCCGAATTTCTACCTGTCGTTTTTCTCTGCCTTTGTGTTTGCCTGATTCCCATTCCGTGTTTTTGCCCCATCTGAGTTTTTGCCTCTTTGATTCTGTGGATTATTTTTGAGCTTGGACTGTGAATTATTGGATTGGATTGTTGTTTTTTGTTGGGACTTTCGTCTACCAGTTTTTTGGATTACTGTTTTGTTTTGGATCTTCTGAGCGTTTCTCCTTTTGTGATTTTTGGACTATTGTAAATAAATTTGCGTAAATCTGCATTTGGGTCAGTCTGAGTTTTCAAGTACTTTACACTATTATGGATAGAATAAAGTCATGCAGAAAAGGGTATTAATATGATTGTATGATTGTGATTTGTAGTGACTAACAAATGGCTAGTATGTTATTAATTTGCATGTTAATAAGCAGCTTGTTAATGGCGGAGCTGAGCAGAGAACGATGCCACCTCTCCTGCACTCTCCACCAACTATGCATTTTCCCACACCTCACGTCCATTCGGAAGAGGGTGTCGGCTGTTAATATCCAACAAATGGAAATATAGTCAACTGGTACCATCTGTCAAAATATCTTCCAGACCTTTCTGTTCTCTTGAGGTTGATGATGCCACAGAGTCACTGTTCTACACTGAGCTCCTGCTTGGATCGCTTGTGTCCTCGGTTTACCAGACCTGCCTGATCCACTCAGGAAATGGCACAAAACTAATTATTCAGCTGATCTAACACATCTCCAGACTCTGCTATTATCCTTCTCATCCAGTGTCACTTCTGCAAAAAAGGCTTATTACCATGACAAGATTCACAATGACACTGACACCATCTTCAAATCTCTGCTAAACCCACCACCTCCTGCTCCTCACAGCTGACACTTTTGCTGCATTTTTACTAACAAAGTTTCAGCAATCAACTGCTTCTTTTTCTTTATTCACCCCTCTCTCAGAGGACAAGGTGTCTAAGCTTCTTACAGACAGCCATCCTACTTCTTGTCCTCTGGACCCTATTCCAACAATCCTTCTACAGGCCATAGCCCCACCATTGTGACAAGACCACACATGTGGTCAATGTTTCACTAACTACGGGTACATTTCCCACCATCTTCAAACATGCCCAGGTAATAGCACTGCGATTATCCACTTCCATGGCTTCTCTTATCACTGCTATGCAGATGATATCCAGCTCTACCTGTCCTTTCCTCCTGTTGACTCACCATCTACCTACATACTCTCTTATCACCCACCGGCCACAAGTTGCTCCTCCAAGGAACGTTATCTAGCACTCTCCACTTTCAAGAAATTCTTGAAGATTGAACTCTTCCAAGAATATCTCTTGGTTTAAATTTCTGAACACCGGAAATGCACTTAATATTTATATTTATATATTAAGTGCATTCCCGGTATATTAAGTGCATTCCCGGTACACTCTTACTCTCTCCATACTGCACTTTTATTACACTAATGTACTTTCATCTCAAAATACTGCAAATTTCCTGTGAGCAATATGCACTCTTAGTTAGTTTTTCATTGTGGTGTAACTTGAATATTATCCTCTTTTGTAAGTCGCTTTGGATAAAAGCATCTGCTAAATGTAAATGCATTGAATTCCATCCTTGTATGCCATGCCTTTTCTTAAGCACATGTCTAAAATACAATTGTTAATACATATAAATATGTCTTCTTCAACAGGTGGCAGATGCAAGTCCTATTCCTGTGGTTTTGTATAGTGTTCCAGCCAATACTGGGTTAGAACTACCTGTGGATGCAATTGTTTGCCTATCTCAGCATCCAAACATTGTTGGACTGAAAGACAGCGGTGGGGATGTAAGTGAAATTCATGCTCTACACTTTCACACCGTGCAGTACCTTTAGGTTAAAATAACCAAAATGACCTAGAAATAATAACAAAAACAATTGATTTGACGTTATGTCCAAAATGCGTAAGCACTGCATTTTCAAGATATCCTCTGAAGTTAGCAAGCAATCAGCTAACTTAAGCCTGGCTTTCCTATAATTGCACATTCTACCATGTGTGGTTGCTGTATTAAATAGAATGCAAGAGAATGTAAATATGTGTATAATTCAATTCAATTCAATTCAGTTTTATTTATACAGCGCCTTTTACAATAGTATTGTCTCGTGGCGCTAAACAGAAGGAGCACCCAAGAGCAACAGGGGCAAGGAAAAACTCCCTTATGTTCAGTTAATCTAGGAAGAAACCTTGGGCAGATCCACGACTCAAGGGGCTAACCCAACTGCCAGGGGTCATGGAGAAAAATTACAATCAGTAGTAACCATGACAGACTATAAGTTGCCTATGGTTTTAGCTAAGGTTCATAATAGTTCATAATAGAGTATAATCCCACTTTTACAGTACATGGTAGTCAGTCTATAGGTGGTTATCAGGAATTATGGCTGGACAATGTAGCAGCGGCCAGGCATAGTGACAAACTCAAAGGAATGAGATGGGTCATGGGGGTAACAGTAAGGGTCCATTTGACAGCGCCATTGTGAGGGGGGGTCAATCACAAAGCCTCAGGAAGGGGAGTCGGGCCCAGCATCGGCGTCCAGGAAGGTCCTCTGCGATGGGGAGTCGGTCGTGACATGTGCCTTCCGTAATGTTGGTTGTAGTCCACTCAGGAGGAGAGGGTGAGAGGAGTCCGCCGGAATGAGGCAGGGATGACACTCAGGAAAGATAATTGTGGACAGAGGAAAATAGTGAATTAGGCCAGGCTCGCACATCAGAAGCAAAAAGCAGAAAGCAGTAATTTGGGCATACCTATATGCGCATAAATATGTATATATATATACACATACACACACACACACACACACATATATATATACATATATATATACATACACATATACACACACACACATATATAAATATAGAGAGAGCTGAAAGAGAGAGAGAGAGAGTTGTACGGCATGAAGGTTGTGTGGCGGCACTAGGCTATAGCAGCATAACTAAGGTATGATGCATGGTAACCCAGCACCACTGCAGGGATGGTCAGTGGCTGCCATGCCTCGCAAGTGGGGGCAACAGCAGAGGCAGTCCCTTCCAAAAGACCCATGAGAAGTGATAATTTGCCACAACCTAGCTAGATGGCAAATTAGAACACCATCTTTTTGTTTAGTTAGTTCTTCAGGCACTGTTGCCAAGATACCAACAGCTGACTACATATTTCGATAGAATGCTGGATGTTGAAGGCAGCATGAAGGATACATCTATGTTTCCTTCAAAATTGGGTAAAACAAAGGCAGGATTTTATGCATTTATCTGATTCGGACATGCCTTGATGCCTTGCTGTCACCAAACGTTCCCTTCAAAGGCAACATTTTTTCAGTTTTTTCCAGACGCAGCTAAAGGCTCTGAAAACAAGCAGCTGGGGCAGTCTGTCCCCCAAACAATAACACAGAATGCATTTCCACATTTTAAATGACAACTGGGTGCACCTGCAAACCAAAAATTCTAGAGTGCTCTGCTTTAGATTCTTTGCTGCAAACAAACAACCGGCAGCCTGCCCCCAAACAATAACACAGAAACACTGACAGCACCTTTAATATATGTCTTTAGTCCAATAGAACCTTAGGAATGCATTTATTTGAAAAGTATATGATAGAAAATAATAGTTAATGGGGTGTTGTTTCATAAACTGTTGGGTGCCATTTGCAAAAAATTACATTATCCGGCTTGCCCTTACCTGGTAATAAAACCAGCCCCTTCTTCTCCACTTTGTTTCGTACAGAGGGTCTGGACATTCAGAAGTGAGATTTGATTACTTGCTGGAGGTGTTTAAGTTTAAAAAGATTGGATCAGCCCTTGAGTGATAGCCTGCCTTGACTGATAGCATTCTAGCTCTGCATTCACAACCCCTCCCTCTGTTCGCTGATTGGACAGATTAAAATGCCTCCTGAGACAACAAATTCAATGGGATCAAATCCAGACTAGCACTGTAACAAGATGATAATCAAGCAGAGGTGCGTAGGAAGGCATGGCCATTAGTAAACCATGGTGACTGATGTCCAGTATTTTTTTCCATGTTGATTTAAATTACAATAGTGATATGATAAATGTTTGAGACCCTTCCAGTTTCTGCTCAGTAATCTCAACCCAGCTGACCAGCCGATCACCACTGCATTTAGCTATAACTTACTTACAAACAAAACAAAACAAACAGAAAATGTTTGACATTTTGCTAGGAACGTTTTTGAAATGTAGGCTATGAACAGAACTGCCACCGCCACTTAAAAAATTATGAATGTCAAAAATGACATCAACATGTTGCTAAAGTGCTGCTTTGCATCCAGCCAGAACGGATTCAACATATTTTCATGTTGTAAGTGTGGCACCATAATTATCTATAGTAAAAAACAATTGGTCTGCTACAGTTTTTTCTAGTCATTTTCTCTCACATGCACAGACACATAAACACACACACATGCATGCACACATTTACACACACATACAGACACACACACACTCTCAGACACACACACACATACACAATACTAAATACACTATTTTTTGAGGAGCAAAAAGCACAAGATTTTATATCTCTTATTTACTAGTATAATGAGATGTAACTATGAGGTGAACTGGACAAAATTTATGGTGTATGATCATCACAATGACCATAACATTTGGCTCATAGGGGGTGCTGTAATTGTACAAAATGTCATTTTGCCTATTTATGGAACGCAAAGTTTGCAACCAATTTTTTTTTTGTCTTGAAATTCACTGACCCTCACGCATTGAAAACACTGGTCAACGCCTAGTTCAAAGAAAAAAAATCAGTAAAATTTTAAAATTGAAAGTAAACAAACTCGTCATAGGCTGTTCATGTGAATCTCACCAAATTTGGTATATGTTATCTACAGACAATGCTGACAAAAAGTTATCAAACGATTTATCTTGAGATTAACTGTTTCAAAGGTACATGTCAATCCAAATTCAAAACGTAGCTTAACATTCTTCAAAAGTGCATATCTTGGCTTCTAATTGCTCAAATTTGATTAAAGTTGACATGCAAACTCTAAACAGCTTTCTTTTCAAGTGTGCCAAATTTCGGAACATTTCATCACAGGGGGCGATGTTTCTAGTCAAAGCTAGGTGCCTAAAACCAGTTTTTGTTAAATAACTCGTCAAAAATTTTGCCCAAGACAAGAATTTTGTGTTCCGATGTCATAGAGGCATATCGACCCAGCCCAGAAACACTCACTTGAACCATAGCGCCGCCTAATGATACGTGTAAATGCAAAAAAGTTTCCAATATCTTGGACCAAGAAGGTGGGAACTGCACAAAAGATGTTATGCACGATCAGCACAAAGACCTCTAAAAGCACAGCACATGCCATAAAAAACTTCTTACTACTGTAGGAAGATGAAGCTTTCACAAATCACTCTTACATGCTACACAAACACAAAGAATGTCGTTCATTCAAAACCCATATCCATTCCCACTTCTAGCAAATAATTTCCACACAATTTTTTTCCACTCAATTCTCACAACACTGACCTACCACAAAGTCATCATACTGACGGTTCCCACATTTCAATACACTGCGGCGGTCATACCATGTACCATTGTGCGGTACATCTAGTTCTGATTGAAAGTTTTCCATGTAAATGGGCTACTGTTAGCACAGTTAGCTACTTAGCTTACTACTTGTCAGCATAATTAACTAACTGCTCTATAACTGCTAACTGCTGTGTCACAATGCCATTCTTGCCATCTTAGATCTTTTGCCGTTCATCTCCATCTCTTTTTTTCCTCTACTCTTTTCTGTCTTAATATATGGTGCAGTCTGTATAGAGCTGTATAATGTTCTTTTTTAAAATTGAGTTGGTCAAATAAATCTAATCAAATCAATCACCAGTACCCAATGAAAATTTACTTTTCAAGACACCAAAAGCGCTTTACAGTGAAGGGGGACCTCACTATAGCACCCACCTGGGTGATGCATGGCAGGCGTTTTGTGCCAGAACACTCGGCACACGCCAGCTTGATGAGAAACTTACATTAGGGGGGTGATTAGGAGGTCAGATTGAATGAACAAGGGGGACCCGTGGGATAAGTGTCCTGGGGTCTTTTATGACCACAGTGAATCAGGATCATCCGAAGGACTGTACCGACATTGTACATTGGACAGATGTATTGGCCAGAAGGAAAAGTGCCGGGAGAGTACTGTCCCCTAGCCAACACCATTTACAACAGAGTATACTGTCATTTCTGCCCTCAGTTGTCTCTCAGTTTATGTTTACTGTTATCCTAAGGTCCTCTACTTTCATAAAAGGATTACTTATGGGGGTTAATTACTTTTTCCTACATTCTACAGGCCCAAATTACACATTTGCTCTCTGAAGTGAGAGCCTGGCCTAATTCATTTTCTTCCTCTGTCCACAATTATCTCTGCTGAGTGTCATCCCTCCCTCATTCCAGCGGACTCCTCTCACCCTCCCCTCCTGAGTGGACTGCAACCAACACTACGGGAGGCCCATGTCAGGACCCACTCTCCATCATAGAGGCTCTTCCTAGACGCCCATGCTAGGCCCGACTCCCCTTCCTTGAGGCTGTGTGATTGACCCCCCCTCACAATGACACTGTCAATGGACCCTTATTGTTACCCCCATGACCCATCTCACTCCTTTGAGTTTGACACTATGTCTGGCCGCTGCTACATTGTTCAGCCATAATTCCTGATAACCACCTATGGACTGACTACCATGTAATGTAAAGTAGGATAATACTCTATTATGAACTATTATGAACCTTAGCTAAAACCATAGGCAACTTGTAGTTTGTCTGCATGACCCCTGGCAGTTGGGTTAGCCCCTTGAGTCGTGAATCTGCCCAAGGTTTCTTCCTAGACTAACTGAACATAAGGGAGTTTTTCCTTGCCCCTGTTGCTCTTAGGTGCTCTGTGAAGCGCCATGAGACAATACTATTGTAAAAGGCGCTGTATAAATAAAACTGAATTGAATTGACAAACTGAAAAAAATTGAATATATACATATATGTATGCACAAATGACACATTTGCTAAGTAGAAAGAGAGAGAGAGGGTAAGAGAGAGAAGTGAGAAGAGAAGAGAGAGTTGTACGGCATGACACATGAAGGTTTTGTGGCGGCACTAGGCTATAGCATCTTAACTAAGGAGATTATTCCACAGGAGGGGCGCACAGTAACAACAAGGCTCTTCAATCTATCATAGATTTTGATATTCTTGGGATTACAAGAATACCAGCATTTTGGGATCTTAGGGTTCTAGGAGGGTGGTAAGAGACAAGTAAGTCTTTAATATATGCTGGAGCATGGCCACTGAGGGCTTTGTAGGTTAGAAGGAGTATTTTAAAATTGATTACACTTTTAATAGGGAGCCAGTGTAAGGAAGCAAGGATAGGAGAGATATGTTTGTATTTTTTAGTCCTAGTGAGCATTTTGTATTAGCTGTAGGTTTTTAATACAGGTATTACTACACCTAGAGAACAGAGCATTGCAATAATTGAGCCTGGAAGTAATAAATGCATGTATTAAGTTTTCAGCATCCTCAAAGGATAGGAACTTTCTAACCTTAGCAATATTTCATAGGTGGCAAAAAGATGTTTTTGAAATATGTTTTACATGATTATTTAGAGAGAGGTCCTGGTCAATAATTACCCAGAGGTCTTTAACTTTTGTGTTACATGACAGTGAAAGTTTTGGTGTTTTGGTGAAGAGGTAGAATGTTATTCAGCCTTTTAGGGCCGATCATCATAACTTCAGTTTTATCAGAGTTTTCTTGGAGGCAGGCATCAAGTTATTGGCATATAGTCATTAGGCTTCATGATAAGGTAAAGGTGCTAAGGTATTGTCAGCATAGGACTGGAAAGTAATGCCATGTTTCCTTTTAACAGATCCTTAAGGTAACATGTACAGGGAGAATAACAGGGGCCCTAGCACTGAGCCTTGGGGTACACCAAACTTTACTGTGGTGTGGGATGATTACTGAATATGAGCATGTACAAACTGGTAGTGACCAGAGTTTAGCCCCTTCATGCATGAATTATTAAAAAACTGAGGTGATTTTTTTGTTTGTTTTTTTTGTAACTCCTAGTCAAGACATAAACATATTCATGAGATTATTTTTCATTATGTATATTTTTGACAAAGATACTGTACGTTCTGGACATTGTGCAGCAGCGGTATAAATAATGGCCATATTAATAATGCCATATTAATAATGGCTATTTTCTAAAATATAAAACACAAATATAATAATTTTGACAATAAATATGCCATACCATATTTGATGTGTCTTTAATGATATGGGCAGGGTTATTAAAACGACTTTAATCAAAATATAACCCTTCACATGCAGTGTCACTAGAGTGGACACCTTTTTGGCCCTTTCATGCATGGCATCCACAACAGTGGTCAGTTGCACCTGTTACATTTCTGCTCATAAAAAATAACGTAAAAATGTTATGTTGATGAAACTTTGGTTAAATATGCTTCATAACTAAGCTAATCAGAAAATATTTTTTCAAAAACAATATTTTTAAAGAATAAAAGTATTTAAGAGATATTCTAGAAGAAGATTATTATGTACACTTTTACAGCGCCTTTTACAATAGTATTGTCTCGTGGCGCTTCACAGAAGGAGCACCCAAGAGCAACAGGGGCAAGGAAAAACTCCCTTATGTTCAGTTAATCTAGGACGAAACCTTGGGCAGATCCACGACTCAAGGGGCTAACCCAACTGCCAGGGGTCATGCAGAAAAATTACAATCAGTAGTAATCATGACAGACTATAAGCTGCCTATGGTTTTAGCTAAGGTTCATAATAGTTCATAATAGAGTATTATCCCACTCTTACAATACATGGTAGTCAGTCTATAGGTGGTTATCAGGAATTATGGCTGGACAATGTAGCAGCGGCCAGGCATAGTGACAAACTCAAAGGAATGAGATGGGTCATGGGGGTAACAGTAAGGGTCCATTTGACAGCGCCATTGTGGGGGGGGGTCAATCACAAAGCCTCAGGAAGGGGAGTCGGGCCCAGCGTCGGCGTCCAGGAAGGTCCTCTGTGATGGGGAGTCGGTCGTGAGATGTGCCTCCCGTAGTGTTGGTTGTAGTCCACTCAGGAGGGGAGGGTGAGAGGAGTCCGCCGGAATGAGGCAGGGATGAAACTCAGCAAAGATAATTGTGGACAGAGGAAAATAGTGAATTAGGCCAGGCTCGCACATCAGAAGCAAAAAGCAGAAAGCAGTAATTTGGGCATACCTATATGCGCATAAATATACAAATATACAAATACACACACACACACACATATACATATATATATATATATATACATATACATACACATACACACAAACAAACACACACACACACACACACATATATACATATACACATATATATATACACATACATATACATATACACATAAATACACACACATACACACACACACACATATATAAATAGAGAGAGAGCTGAAAGAGAGAGAGAGAGAGTTGTTCGGCATGACACATGAAGGTTGTGTGGCGGCACTAGGCTATAGCAGCATAACTAAGGTATGATGCATGGCAACCCAGCACCACTGCAGGGATGGTCAGTGGCTGCCATGCCTCGCAAGTGGGGGCAACAGCAGAGGCAGTCCCTTCCAAAAGACCCATGAGAAGTGATGATTTGCCATGCACCATCCCTAACTATGGGAAACAGTAAAGAGGAAGGTTTTAAGTCTAGACTTATAGGTATTGAGAGTGTCCGCTTGTCGAATGTGGGGGGGGGGGACTATTCCACAGGAGGGGTGCACGGTAACAGAAGGCTCTTCCTCCTATCGTAGATTTTGATATTCTTGGGATTACAAGGAGACCAGCATTTTGGGATCTTAGGGTTCTAGGTGGGTGGTAAGGGACAAGTAAGTCTTTAATATATGTTGGTGCATCACCCTTGAGGGCTTTGTAGGTTAGGAGGAGTATTTTAAAATCAATTCGACTTTTAATAGGGAGCCAATGTAGGGAAGCAAGTATAGGAGAGATATGTTCATATTTTTTAGTCCTGGTCAGTGTTCGGGCCACAGCATTTTGTATTAGTTATAGGTTTTTGATGTAATATCTCATTATAAGAAATAATAATAAAGACAATGGTCGTACAACAAAAAAGTAAAGACTTAGGAGTACCCATATTAGTTTGGAGTTAATGTTGCAAATCATATGGTTTTAAATTTTGTTTGAAAATCTATCCACTGTGGTAGACACCATGCATGAAAGGTACTTAACATCTCGGGTCCAGGAAAATTCCACTAGACTAATATACTAGTAATACACTACTTAAAAATTTCTTTGAACATTACTTACCAAAGTGCCATTTTTATTGGTTACATGACATCTGTTTATCATACTGATGGGCAAAACTTCTGTCTTTTTGTTTTCACTGCATGTTACAATAGATCACAAGAATGGGTCTCATCATTCACAAAACCAGATCAGAAGATTTCCAAGTATTAGCAGGTTCTGCAGGATTTTTGATGGCTGCCTACTCTGTTGGTAAGATGGTTTATTCTTGTTATTTTAATACCAGATTTTACTGAATTATTATTCTATAAACCCAACCACAAATCAGAAGATATCTAGGTCATCACCTCAACACATCATCACCTATTGTTCTATAGCTGTTCCATAGTTTTTTACTTTGTTAACCTGCTAACTCGCTAGCTTCACATCATCAGTGTGTCAACTGAAATTAATTTTAATTAATCACGTTAATAGGAAATTTCCTCTTGACTAGCAACCAGCTCATATATTTCTAAGGGATATGTTGCCCAGCCTTAAGATTCCTAATCTAATCTAACAATATAAGCCATGTGGTGTAACAAAAGCAGACATCTTTTGCATGCTCAGACAAGGGAGCTTGCAAGTATCCTTTTAAAAGATCTACCTCAGAAACAAATTGAGCTTTCCCTATTCAATCTATACAATCTTCTACCTGGGGAATGGGAAAAGTTTCAGTTTTAGTGACTGACTTTACTTTCCTAAAGTCGATACACAAATATGAATAGACCCATCAGGTTTTGGAATTAGCACGACTGGCGAGGTCCACCCAGTTTGAGCAGGCTCCACTGCACCAATCTTGATCATATAAGCCAACTCCTCCCTCAAAATAGCCAACTTGTCTGGATGGACCCTATACAGATGTTGCTTAATTCAAGACACACCACTGGTCTCAACATCATGTACAATCAATGAAGGTTGTCCCGACACATTCCGAAACAGGGAAGGATGTGACTGAATCAAAGCCTTCATCTCAGCCTACTGAGATTGCATCAAGTGATTCAAGTGATTGCGTCAAGTTCTCTCAAAGCAAGCAAATTCTGTATGTAAGCACTTACTGGTTTGTGGCAATTGCTACTGCCATCATCCTGCCCTTCCACCCTGTCGAAGGGAAATGAGTGGTGATATCCATAATGGTTAATAAGTATTCATTCTCCTTTTTAGTCTTTGCCAATGGGCCCACATAATCAGTTAGAACACGGGAAAAGGGTTCCGCAACTACTGGGATAGGGTGTAACAGGGCAGCTGGAATGACTTGACTCGGCTTCCCAGCCACCTGACAAACATGACATGTTTGACAAAATGTAACCATGTCCCCATGCAACTTAGGCCAATAGAAATGCCTTAAGATTTTCTCTTGGGTTTTCCTTTTAACCAAATGGCCTTAACTGAACTTGGCTGATTTTTACCCCATGCTTTGAGGCCTAAAAGATGACGCTCTCCAACATCTAAAGATCCAAACCCCTCTGACCAGGATTTTCTCCCACACCTTATCTCTACCTACTGGGTCCTTGTGAACCAGTTCGTATGAGTCAGCCATAATAGCAGCTTTTCTAACCTCTTTCACCTCTTAATCATTAAGATGAACTTGATTATGATGTGGTATACTACTTTTAAATTGCTCTAAAAGCATCAACTATTTCAATTCAGCATATTTATAGACTTTGGCACCTCTCAACCACTGCTCAAATATGGCCTCTTGATGTCTGATGAGATCTAGATAAGTCTGGTCTGGCGTGCCGGCGTAACTCCTTGTTCAACTTTTAGCAAGGGGAAACCTGCAACCATTACAAAACAATGAACACAAATGGGCCCAAACGAAATACAAAAGAAACCAAAAAGAAGGACTCTTCCAAAGGGGTCCTATGACAACGCCGGGCACTGGTCCACCAGTAGGCCTCCGACTCCATGCGTGCATTCACCCAGTCACCTCCATCACCTTCATTGAGACTTATCTAACTAAACAGTCACTACCAGCCCACAATAGTTTTCACTATTTCACTATTAGTAATATTGATAGTTTTAGAGATGTGTTACATCCTTTATCACTGAACACGCTTATAGCAAAGTACAAACTACAGTGTCATCTGAATTTGTGGGGAGTCAAATATTTCAATAGTCAAATCAGCTATGTATTACTAACATCAACTTATCATTAAATCTAGGAAAGAATAATTTTGTACCAAACAGGGCAGGATATTTAGAAGATTTTAACAAATTTAATAGCTTTTGTAACTATGTTATGAGATTTATTACTTTTCATTCGACCCTTTGGTGAGCTATTCTTAAGCAGGTGGGGAGCTAGTAGCTCCTAAGCTACCTACTGGTGACCCCTAGAGGAAACTGAGTTGTAACAATATTGTATTATGCTCGGTGATGACGGTAATACAAAAGAATAGAAGAAAGGAAAATCAAGGAGTTGGGGTGGGGGTTTAAAGTGGGAGTGAAGGGCACGCTGGCTAATGTATCATATCTATCCATCTATCTGTAGCATTATGGATGTGACATTTGCACTCTAATTGATAAACAAAATGTCACATAACTTTAGCAAGCAGAGCACTATGTCATTATTTTGTTCATTTTATTATGCAACCTCCATAGCTGAATACAGACAAACGCTCATAATTTACCTCATTAAAAATATTAACCATTTATAGCGCTAACGGACATGAGATCATATGGACAAGCTTTTATAAGAGACTAGTTTTCCTGTGTAGTTTACAGAGAAACATCAAAATTATTAAGAAGGACACCTGAGAGAACACAGAAGAAAATGATTTGCCATGCACCATCCCTAACTATGGGAAACAGTAAAGAGGAAGGTTTTAAGTCTAGACTTAAAGGTATTGAGAGTGTCCGCTTGTCGAATGTGGGTGGGCAGATTATTCCACAGGAGGGGTGCACGGTAACGAAAGGCTCTTCCTCTTATCATTTTGGGATCTTAGGGTTCTGGGTTTGGATTTGTAGGTTAGGAGGAGTATTTTAAAATCAATTAGACTTTTAAGCCAATGGGGAGCCAATGTAAGGAAGCAAGGATAGGAGAGATACGAGCCACAGCATTTTGTATTAGCTGTAGGTTTTTGATACAGGTATTACTACACCCAGAGAACAGAGCATTGCAATAATTGAGCCTGGAAAAGTAATTTGTTTCCTTATAACACCTAAAAATAACATATACAGGGAGAACAACAGGGGACCTAGTACTGAGCCTTGGGGTGCACCAAACTTTACTTTGGTATGGGTTGATGACTCATTATGAGCATGTACAAACTGGTAGCGACCAGAGAGGCTAATGCAGAGTCTTTAATGCCCATCATGTGTTCAAGCCTGTGTAGTAGGATACTGTGGTCAATAGTATCAAAGGCAGCACTAAGATCCAATAGGATTAATATTGATATATATCCATTATCAGATGTGATAAGGAGGTCATTGAAGACTTTAACTAGGGCTGATTCTGTACTATGATTAGCTCTAAAGCCTGACTGGAAGGTTTCCTGGATATTATTATGCATATTATACATATTATGTAGGCATCGCCATAACCATTCAGCGACCTCCTTGTCAGTTGGACGCACCCCCTGTGTTTTTAGAGAGCGCTACATTTAATTTACTCTTACCACCAAAAGACCCCTTATTTGAAGGTGTGTAGTGGATTGCATTTAGAAGATCCTCCATGATGTACTCCATACAAGAAATGAGAGGTTGTGATGTACGTTTACAAGTTTTTATTTGGCAGGTTAGACATCAATGAACTGGTAGAGTATCAAGGTAATTTAAAATCATTAACATCCTCTGCAACATTAAACACATGCATTAAAATGCTTAGCAACTAGAAATTCTGCTAGACTATGGACAGCGGCAAATACATCCACAGGTTAATTTTCACGCAGTTTGATGACACATATGTCAGTCACATATGTGCAGCAAGAATGTGACCTATTTAGAAAAAATTGTGTAGAGAGCTATACAATTTAAAATATCACGTGCAGAGTACTGGAATGACACAAGACACGACAAACACTCTGTAGAAGATCTGGCCAGTTATGGGCATGTGTGCTAGTCATCATCATTTGTTTTTTTTTGGCATGTAAACGTTGGCTAGGCACAACAAAAGCAGTAGTGTAACAACTAGATTGGTTTGCAATGACATTACACAGCAAAGTCATTAGCTCGTATTCCACATGTTCTTTTGACCAAAGGTTCTGGAGCGTAGCGTGGAGATACAGCCATTGAATATTCACTAGACTTTACATCATGTGAACAAGCCTGCATTTCAACATCGTCACAATTATCTTCAGGTTGTACATACTCTTCAGAAATCTCAACATTGGTTGGTGCCCACATGGTTAGTGTGAGTGTCTCGATGTCTCTGGCTGATGTGTTCCTGTACAGCCACTCACCCTTTTAAAGAGGCTGTCCTAGGAGTAGCTAGGCATAACCACCTCCAACTTATCATTTACGTGTTCATCTTTATCTTGGGGGTCGTCCATCATCAAATTCTTCTGTCGTCACAAATGTTGTTGGTGACACACCCCATGTCACAGTCACCCACGACATCATTTTCTCTATTATCTTCTAGTATAGTTACCCAAAGTCAACATCTCACACTGGCTATCTATTCCATCAATGGCTTTTTCCTCATCAGCTTCTAACACTTGGTAAAAACTCACTTGTCAATGTTTTCCACGTCATTGTACTACACACCTTGTTCAATCATTTCCGCATACACCACCAGTCCTGGTTTTAACAAACTCAGAATGGTGCAACAATGTCCTGGCACCCCCTTCTTTTTTGTAGACAATAGGGCTATCAAACTTTAGTTCACAACCATACTCCACGTTGCCAGGCCATGAATGAAAAAGACGTTCTTGAACACCCACTCTCCAACACTCCAAACCTCATTTCTGAACAATAGCCAGTCTTCAGCATGAAACGAAATTTGAGGCAGTTCATCTGTAAACTCCACATAGTCAGAATCCAATGTATACAACTTCACGCATGGCTCTTCTTTGTGAAAAAATATATCCACATATACGATTATCTAATAGAACCCACTGATATTCTTCCACATCTGCTACATTTTGATGAAAGCATACCACATTCTCTGGTCTTTGTTTTTGGGAGCCATAGTTATTTCAGAACCCATGTCCCTATCGCTAACGGGTGTAAGATTAAACCTTCTCTTTGGATTTCTTGATTCAAACGTGTCAGACATGGTAGGTACATATGAATGCAAGTGCCTGGTATTGTTTATAATTGGTTGTAGATGACGATTTTTGTAGGTTAAACTGTGGCATGTCTGGGGATGATGGTACAATTAGCAGCTGGTAAGAGTAGAAAATATAGAGGGACAGAGCGTCCCCAATAGCCTGCATGTCGGGGCTAAACACCCCCTGATACAATGGACTGACAGATAAATATGTAGTGAGAATACCACAACAAAAACAAAGTAATAATAAGAAACTATGTTATGTTATCTAACATTCATGCATAGCATTGTACCCAAAACATAAACATTGTGTACGGAGTTTTACCAGGGTCAGTACCACCACCGACCCTTAACAATCAGATATGCCAGGACAACAACAGCATTAACTACATGGGAGTACAAGTACAATTGATGTATTGGAAAGGTCTTGATCGGCATGGATCTAGGGCGGGTGGGATTGTGGGACCACGCAAGTTCTTAACAATCCGATATTTTCAATTTATTTTATTTTGGTTAAACACAGAACATACCACAAGAACAATTAGGTTACATTTAAAATGTAAAATACGTATGTATTGGAATGAGAGGGTTAAGGCGGGCGGTAACTCTGCATTTGACAGCCAATACGTGGGACTTGACCGGCGTGGGCATGACATCAAGAAGAGGCAGGATCCAAAAAGTGTCAAATACAGAAAGGGGGCGGAGTCCAAACGTGTTGGATCCAGAAAGGGGCGGGATCATGGTGTTGTGATTGTGTCACCAAAAGGGGCGTGGCTTAAAAGTATCAGATAGATACTACTCACCTCTGCAAAAATGCCCTCCAACACAGGAGCAATGAATCAAGATGCTCTCCTGTCACTCTCTTGCTACGTCTTTAACTTGTTCTTCTATCTTTCACTCACAAAAAGTTGTGGCACAGCCATTTTATTAGTTGCCTTTTCTCATCACATTCCATGATTTATGTTGCAGGGGCAGTTGGGGGGGTGTGTGCCTTAGCCAATGTGTTGGGAAAGGAGGTGTGTGAACTGGAGAGACTTTGCATGCTGGGCCAGTGGGAGAAGGCCAGGGAGCTGCAGCACCGTCTCATAGAGCCTAACACAGCAGTAAGTATCCAAGACACAGATTTCCCAATATTTTTAGTGCTAGAATATATTGTAGTATAATACAGTATATATGGCAGGGGAAGAAACATATTAACCACAAAGTGGTATTTGGGTCAAAAAGGAGACCATTTATTTAATTAAATTATTTTTTAGTGTTTTTTTATTTTTTTTATTTTTGCCTTTATTGTGAGAAGGATGGGGTGGGGAAGGGGGAGATCCTCTAATCAGGGTCCTCATGGGCACCTGCCCATTTATGGTACAGGCTCTGTAGCCAGCTGCACCACAGTGCCTCCATTAAAAGTTAAATATGTATAAATACATACATACTCCGCTCTTACTCATCCTTTCACCCAGAATTTGTGTGGCAAAATATTAAAGGACACATACTTTTTTCACAAAAAGAACATAGGTCTATGAGGTCCACAAGCTCTCTGAGACTCAGATTAGTCTTTTCGCTTGCCTCTACTGCTACATTTCAGTCCCCTTCAAAACAGACTGACAGACAGTCAGACACGTCTTTTGAATGGCAAGTCAAGTTTTGCCCCGAGTTATATATACATGTCAACATATATAGGCGGATCTAAATTAGTGGTAGCATAGTGGTTAAGGAACCGTTATTAGCCTGGAAATTATGGGTTCAAATCCCAGGTTCTATAATTCTGCCCTTGAGCAAGTTACTTAACCCTAAGTTGCTCTAGAGGAGACTAGCCCTGAAGTAATTGGCAAATGTAAATCACTTTGGATAAAAGCATAAATGGATAAATGTAAATGTAACGCTGGCTGATTATTTGGAATGGCAATTAAATTAGTAGCAACCAAAATCTGGCATTAGGACCCTAAGGTTCACCACACCGCAATTCAGAGAAGGGTTACTTCATAACAAAAAGTACACCAGGACAATAAATTCACTTTACAAAGGTATCGAACTGTTGTCGCCCAGGCTACTCAAAGAAAGAAGTGGAGAAGAAAGCTGACACTTTTAAATTACACTAAAGGTGCTATGGCATACACCTGTAGGGTATTTTAAAGTGTTATAGGGCTGTAACTATCAAATATTTTTCTTTTCTTTCTATTTCTTTCTTTCTGTTCTTTCATCGATTAATCAGATAAAATATACTTTTGTGTTTTTAAACAGCAATATCAATAGTGTGTTATGAAATATGAAAGGCCTATTGAAATGACAGGGCAATTGGTTATTATTCCAGACCAAAACAGGTTTTTATTCCAACTCCAACACTTTAGTTGGATCAAAGCTCAAAACCTTTGGCTCACTGGTTTCTAGTTCTGGCATTTAGTGCATATATCAACTGACATTGTAACAAATACTATAATATGTGTGTGTGTGTGTGTGTGTGTGTGTGTGTGCACATGCATGCATGCATCCATGCACGCAGGAGGGACAGAGCAATGAGGAATGGATAGCAAGATTTTGGCTCACCTAACATCATGATTTGTGAATATTGTAGAATATTGTTCTTGCTAACAAGTTCTAGTGTTCATGTAGTTAGTGATCATGAATCAACTAGCATCAACTTTTACACAACTTTGGAGCTCCGCTTGGTGAACTGCAGTTAACATGCAGAAAGCCTATGAAGTTGATGCATTACCTTTATTTTATGGTAGGCCACATTATTATGTTTCAACAATAATAGCATAGATGTCTTTTCATCTTAAACTGCATGAAAAGGATTTTTTTATATCCTCATTTGAAAACTAATCTCAAATGAGAACCCCTGAAGCACCTTACTTTTTATATGTCAATGATATGGGCCCAGTGGAGTACTGATTGACTGAAGGGCTAAGTCAGACTGTGTTTTCTGATATTAAAAACTTGTCTCCACCGCAGAAAATACAGCCAGCCACAGAAAATTCATCAGCCAAATCTGGTCTAGCTGGTTAAGGTGTCAGAAAACAGACAGGGTGGACCACGATTGCAGCAAGTTGCAAACAGTCTTTATTGAAGGGTTAGGGGGGAATTGGAGTGTGGATGTGCTCCGTGAGAGCGCCCTCGGCGCGGGGGTGTAGGAAGCGCGCAGAGAAGGAAGGGGCAGGGAGGAGCACTCGTGGTCGGGCAGGTGGCGAGTCAGAAACCAGGGCAGGAGAGCAGGCGAGAGTCGTAGGCAGGCAGCGGGTCAGAAACCAGGGCTGGGACGTAGAGCGCAGTCGAGGACAGATCACGGGTCGGGAACCAGGAGAGGCGGACGGAGCACAGGTCGTGGCCAGGCAATGGGTCGATACCACGGGCAGAGGAGCAGAGGCGTAGGTCACAGGCAGTCCGAGTTCGGCAACAGGCAGATGATCTTCAAAGACAGAAAACAAACAGGGACAGATGGGGAGACAGACCAGAAAACAGAACCCTTGTGGGAAAACAAACGCGGGTAAACAATCAGGGGAAAACCACGAGACAGAGAGAGTCAGAACTTGTATGCTTGCCTTCAGCAGTAAACCCGTGCAGATTCGCTAATTCACCGACGGGGAGTGAAGGAAACAGAGGGAATAAATAGCCAGGGCTAATCGGGGAAGACAAGACACAGGTGGGGGCAATCAGTGAAGACAGGTGAAGGGGATCCAGTGATTAACGGGGGGAATGAGGAAGTGAGATAGAATGATTGAAACCAATGAAGCCGTTTAGCGGAGCAGACAGGGAGGGAACGTGAGGAAACAGAGGTAGACAGAACAGGGTGGTGACATAAGGCCAAAGATGGTTTAAAATGGTTGAAGATGTTTTTTTTCTGGAATTGTTTTTATTTACTAATGAAGGTCAGCATGTAGAGTTTAATTTAAAGTGCAGATACATAAGAAGATACATTAGTAAATATTTTTTCTGTATTCAGGTTCACTCTTGTCTCATACATTTCATATTTTCTTCATTACGTAAGTGGCATATATGATCATGCCCCACCTCAAACACACATACACACACACACCACCCTGCCCCATCAGAGAATTACACCCACCCCATCCCAACTCCTTTGCATACGCACATACACCACGCATTGTTTCCATTGCAGCGGATTTGACCAGCTGGTTTTGCTGGCCATGTACCAGCCATTTACAGCTTTCAGACCTGCATAATTAGGCACCTCCAGCAATGTCCAGTTTGACTGGCTGGACATACTTTTGTGATTATCTGATCAAGCTGGTCACACTAGCATTTTGAGCTATTGGCCCCACCAGCTTAAATCATATAAGTCTTATAAAACAGCTTGACCATCTTAAGCTGATTATGCTGTTTGACTGGCTGGATGGTACGTGAACCCCTTTTATGCTCTTGCACTTCCAGTTTAGAAGTTGCCCAGAAACACTGGGTGTGAGTACCTCAGAGTGCTAGTGCACACTGCTCAAAACCCCACGACCCAAGTGGCATGCCACTGTTTCCTATCCTATATAATATATTAAATTAAAGCAAGCCATAATGGGAGTGGAACCCACATCATCTGCTTAGATGTCAGGAAAGCTAATCAGTGTATTTCCCATAGTCGCAGAAGAACATGTGTCCTGTTGCTAAATTTCCAATGCATATCCTTGGAATAGAACCAATTACCTGATAGCAAGCCACTGGTGGTTCTCCAGTGGTCTCCTGGCAGTCTGTTCTTTTGCCATACATAGTATTTTTACTATTTGGGAAAAGTTCTACAGGAGAGAGTCAGATTCACGCATCTCCTACGTAAACTCATGGTAGTCTAGAAGGATCCTGCCTACTGACTTTGCCACCACACCTCTCTTTCATTAACTCACTAAAAACATCCCTTGTTGCATCAACAACACGCTGACTTTGATGACCCCATTTCCAAAGCCTGTTTCTACATCTATTCATCATAAATTCATGACTCTCTATATGCTTTGTGTTTTATCCAGTTTTAATCTTCAATTATATTTCCTCTCTGGTAGAAATACCATATGGTAATACTAACTACTATATGGCAAGATAGCAGCAAGCCGTCGGTGGACTGCCAGAGGACCGACGAGCAAAAACACCACAGCACTTTTGGTGCCTGTGCTGTTGGACCACCAGCATTTTGCTATTTGGATTGTATTTGGGTTGGGTTGCTTAAATGTGATTTCACAATGATCCGTGTCTCAAAATGTTTGATGTTGAGTCCCTGAAATCGCAGGAAAAGGCCTGGAAAAAGTCCTTACATTTGATGCTGGCCAAAGAGATCAACCACTCAAGATCAGGGTACAGTATTTTCTGCAATAGACTGAGGCTCATCTTGTGTGAACGATAGACAGTTGTGTCTAACATTAGAGCACCTAAACTATCCTATGCAGATACATACACTCTGTGGAGTTTTAAAACTCTTATGTCTTATGGTTCTACTCTGTGTATGAAGTTTAGGTATCCTCTCACTGCTCAGACATGATTGGTAGGACACAGAAAATCTGCCAAGTAGTTGTCCTTATGAATACATTTATGTATATAAAAAGTGACCTTGAACTGATCTTAAAGTAGACCTATGACCCTTATTTGGAAGTTATTGAACATATTGGTCCATACCAAAGCAACGTTCTATTTGGCTGTGCATTTTTCTGCTGCTGTATGCCTAAATCTAGGCCTAGTCTATGATACCAATGATGAAATATGTCAAACCTAGTGATTTGGGCATAATTAGGGTTAATATGATGACAATAAATGAAAATAAGGCAAGGCAAGGCAGTTTATTTGTATAGTCCATTTCATACACTAGGCAACTTAATGTGCTTAATATAAAAAGACGCATAAAAAATCAAAACAGACTTAGAAGCAGTGCAGTTAAAACAAGTTTGGTACAGAAAATAAAACCCCAAATCAGTGAATAATTCACAAGCAAAAAAATAACAACAAAAGATAACACATGAGGTAATGGTACACAGGTGCAAGAGTGGAATAATGGAAAGCCTCTGCAAATAATTTAGTTTTTAACCTCGATTTGATGGTGGGAGCATTTCTGATATTAAGCAGAAGGAGGTAAATAGATCACATAAGACCTATAGGCCACCTCACCATGCCTTGTGTTGGCAGTGGGTTGTACAAACATGTTTTTGTCTTTCGATTTGGGGGTGCTAAGCCATTAAGTGATTTGAAAATGAGTAGCAAGGCTTTAAAATCAATCCTTTGGGCAACAGGTAACCAGTGCAGGGAGCTTAAAACTTGCGTAATATGGTCAGTTCTTTTGGTGCGTGTCAGTAGCCTTGTTGCTGCATTCTGTATGACCTGAAGTGATTTGATTTTTTTTCTCAGGAGACCAGTATAAAGGCCAGTACAATAATCAACCTACTTGTAATAATTCTTGATCACCTCTGGACATAAAACCTCTTACTTTGGCAATATTTTTAAAATGAAAAAAGCTGATTTGGAGACTGCTTTTATATGACTGCCGAAGTTGCTGTCAGTAATGATGCCAAGGTTTTTTTAACTGTGTCCTTTGACTTGTGTCCTTTTGTGTCAAGAAGGGTGGCAGTCTTTAGTTTTAGTTCCTGATTTTCATATAATTACCTTGGGAGCATGTACAAATGAATTTAGTAGAGGCCCTTGAGGGACACCACAGGTTAATGGCATTGTAGTCAAGGTACAGTTTCTGATAGACACATAAAAACTCCAATCCTGTATGTAGGAATATGTAAGACCTTTATAACCAAAATTGTATAGCCTACTGAACTACAGTAAACTACAAAATGATCACCCAAAATCATCACCACACGCCCCAACCAGAAACCATGGATGACTGCAGAGGTGAGGGCGCTTTTGAAAGCCAGGGATGCTTTCAAAAGTGACCTGCCCGCATATGTCAGGATGCTGTTCATTGACTTCAGCTCAGCATTCAACACCATCATCCCTCAGCAGCTGATAACAAAATTAGGTGAACTTGGCCTGAACACAACCCTCTGCAACTGGATCCTGGACTTCCTGGTGGGCAGACCACAAGCAGTTAGGATTGGGAGCAAGACTTCCAGCACAACCATACTGAACACTGGAGTACCTCAAGGCTGCGTGCTCAGTCCACTGCTGTTCACACTCCTCACCCATGACTGTGCGGCAACACACAGCTCAAACCACGTCATCAAGTTTGCTGATGACACTACCGTGGTGGGTCTGATCAGCGGAGGCAACGAGGCCCCTTACAGAGAAGAGGTGGCTCAGCTCAGCAACTGGTGCACCAACAACAACCTGTCCCTCAACGTGGACAAAACAAAAGAACTGGTCATCGACTTCAGGCGGACTTTGCATAAACACATCCCACTGTGCATCAACAACCTTCCAGTACAGATTGTCCAGAGCACAAAATTTCTGGGCACACACATAACTGACAACCTCTCATGGACTCTCAACACCACACACATCACAAAGAAAGCCCAGCAGTGTTTTTACTTTCTGAGAAGACTGCGTAAAGCCAATCTCCCAACCTCCATCCTCACAACTTTCTACAGAGGGACGATTGAGAGCATCCTCAGCGGCGCCATCACAGCGTGGTTCGGCAACTGTACCGCGGCAGACTGTAAGGCCGGAAAGCCAAGAACATTACCAAAGACACTACCCATCCCTCCCATGGACTATTCACCCTACTACCATCTGGCAGAAGGTTCCGCAGTATCACTGCCCGCACCTCCAGAATGGGGAAGAGCTTCTTCCCGCAGGCAGTCAGACTGCTGAACAACTTGAAGTGCAATTGGACTGGATTTCTTAGTAACTCAGGATGCAAACCAGCGCGTCACATGTAGAATAGTCTCTAGCTGCTATTATTTATATTTATATTGAACAGTTTTAATTTTACAAATCACACCACTAGCCACAGTGCTCTGCAAAAAGCCATGCCCTGTCTAGCGTGTTTGTTTTAGGTCACCTGTATTTTGACCTGCAAATCGTTTACAACTGTGTTGTAATGTATGTACATATGTGTACACGTGCGTGTGGTGTGCGTGTGTGAGTAGGTGAGTGAATCTGTGTAGTCCCACAACAGTGTATGTAGGCACTATTACGTATCTGTCTTGTCCATACTGTGTTTTAACAGTTACATGTATCACCAATTGTTCCCGGTGAAACGTTGTCTCGTCTCACTATGTACTGTGTATATGGCTGAAACAACAATAAATCCCTACTTGACTTGACTTGAACTGAAACAAACAAAGCATGCTGTTTGCTCAGTCTCCTTGTTCTGAAGACTTTAAAGAAATTAAGCCTAGTTCTAACCTAGTTCTACTGCTATTATTATTATTATTATTATTATTATTATTGGTAGTAGTAGTAGTTGTAGTAGTAGCATTAGGGTTGTTCCACAGGTTCCAAAACCATGGGTCGCAACCCCCGGTTGGGTCATATGAGATTTTATTTGGGTGCCATATTGTGAAATTGTATGTCTGTTTGTTACGCATAATATTTTTTGTATTTAATGACTTTACGTGCCGGCTGGACTAACAATCTTGATGAGGGCTCTGAATGTGAAAATGACAGGCAGAACTCCACAGACCTGGGCTAGCATCCAGTACATTGCTGCTAACTCACTGGCTAGCTGCACTCTAAAACATGACAGGCTGCATGCCATCCAAGCATCCAAACAGGCGCTAAACTCACATTGTGAATTTAACTCATCGGTTCTTGTGTAATGGATTTAGCAGGTTACAAAGCAAGGTAGGTTTATCACTCGGATTGTGGATTTATATTGCCAAATTGGTGGCTGTGTTTTAGCCTGATGCATCATACACTTTTACATCATTTCACTTTTATGCAAAGCATCTGAAACCTATCCATTGCTACATATCCATTTGCTTCCTGGTGGAGAGAAACGTTCTGTTTCAACAAATCTCTTGTTTATCCTGGAGTAAAGAAAAGCCACAAGGTCACAAGGTGCTGACTTGGGAAAACGATTAGTAGCCGCACACTTTGCATCAATTTCTTTGTACGAAGCTTCTGACATTTTGGTTCATGGCCTTGGACTGACACTGGTATCAGCTATACTTAACAGCATTTGAAAACACTCAAAATTTTAATTACAACTTAAAAAATAGAAAATCTGGTTCACCTGGTTGATATTGATGGTGTCTATATGTACAGCAACAGCTTGAAAGGTGGTTCATCAGTGGCCTACAGCATCCTGATTGTCTTAAAATTCTATTATTATGCTTCATTCATTTTATTTATTTTTCTTTTTTTCTCAATCATTTCATGTCATTTTATTTGCTATTATTCACAGTGCTTTGCCTTTATCTTTGTAAAGCACATTGAACTGCCTCTGTGTATGAAATGAACTATATAAATGAACTTGCCTTATCTTGATTGCTGCACCTTGATTAGATGCACCACAGGATATTATCTCATAACATTACATGGCAGTCAGTCCCATAGGTGGTTATCTAGAATTATGGCTGGACAGTGTAGTAGTAGCCAGACATAGGGTTAAAGTCAAGGAGTGAGATGGATGTTTTTGAAATGTGTTTTATATGACTATTTAGAGAGAGGTCCTGGTCAATAATTACCCTGAGGTCTTTAACTTCTATCTCTGTGTTGTTGCTTGTGTTGCCATATCTTTGCAATTATCATGCGGGGAGAGGGTTGAGGGTTGAAGGTTGAGCATTGAACCCTCTGAACTAACTACTAAAGTTCCCAATGTTGGCAAATTTTTAAGATGAAAGATTTAAGATTTTTAAGATGAAACCGATATTCTGATCCTGAATAGAAAACTTAATGTTCATCACCCAGCTTTGTGTAGTCTGTATTTTGACATCTAAACAATGGTGATGTCTTAATGTCTTTTTCTCTTTGTTCAGGTGACCAGAAAATATGGAGTAGCAGGACTTAAGCAAGCAATGGAATGGTTGAGTTATCATGGTGGAGCAACCCGTTCACCTTTGCAGCCTCTTACACAGACAGAAATACAACAGCTTCATGTGGACTTTTCCTCCAATGGTTGGCTGTGACTAGGAAGGAACAATCTCAGGTTCCATGGATTCTCTCAGCCAGATATCAAAGTCAAAGTCAAAGTCAGCTTTATTGTCAAAAGCCATATGTACAGGTTGCACACATAGGATTTGAAATTACAGCGCTCCCTAGGCCCACAGTGAACATTAAACATCTTATAAACAAATATCAATATAATGACAATAAATATAGTGACAAAGTTTAACAATATACACATAGCAAGGACAATATACACATAGCAAAAAGTACAAATAGCCTGGTATATAATACAAATAAGTGAAATACCCAATACAATGTGTAGCGTAATAAAGCTCAAATGGTGTCATTTAAGCAGTAGTGTCATTTGTTGTGGTGTTGTGGTGTGTACATTCAATTACTGTACATCCATATAGAGTGAATTCGGCCAACTCAAATCAAGGGCACCAAGTTATAACCCCCACAGTCAGACTGTGTATAATGTACTCCTGTGGCATGTCGGAATAAACAACTATTTCCACCACACTTATGATTTCAGAAAATGTGAAAACAATCACTAAAGAAATAAACCTGTATCTGTTTGCTCCTAGACCAGACCATGTTAGTTCTTCCTTGTGTCATATGTATTGCCATAACAATGACCCAATCTTAGGACTTTAGGAAGAGAACTTAGCAACGACTTGAACACAACGAATTATGGTAATGATGATGGTGGTAAAAGTCACAAATATTCATTTGTGGTGTAAACCTGGATGACAAGAATTTGTGGTCAGCGTGTGTGGTTATTACAATCATTAATAAAACAAAACTAGCTTGTTAGTTAAGGCTGAGGTGCAGTAATCTTGCTGTAGCAACTACAGACACTACAATTGCTTTTTGAATAGTAAAATAGCACATTATGAGTGTCGATTATGCCTTAATGATAGAACAGTGTGCACAACAGCATGTCTTGGTATTTGTTACCTTTGTTCTGCAAAATAACGCATATACAACTGGAGCAGGGGAGCACCTTAATATTATGCCTATTGGACCTGGATGTCAGATGGGTTACAACATGGTGCCCATGAAACATGTGATGGCCTCTTAATCAGTCAGAGGGTAGAACCGTTTAAACGGAGTTGGCCAAGCTCTCTCTACATATGGCACTGCTCAGGGCTTCATGCACAGTTAACAGATGCCTGATAGTGGAGATAATAGTGGAGGGCTTGAGCATGCAGTAACAGAATAGAGTAATCAGTAACCAGGATGCTGTTCTGGCATGTTCATCCTCCAGAAGCTGGAATAGGCTTCATAACTGAGATAATCAAATGATCAACACAGTGTCTTTGAATACTACACAGCAAGCTGCATCTAAATACTTAATAATCAGTGATTTCAATGTATTGAAAGAATAATAGTAAAATGTATCACCCCAGTTCTCCTCAGTTTCATTTCTTCAGTGTCTTATCTGTTATCTGTAATTCAAGGCCATAATGCCATTTTTCATTTTAATGTCCACACCTTACAAAGGAATTGCATGGCAAGATTCAACATAACTGTGGAGATGGTGGTGAATTTTAGGAAGCACCCCCCCCCACACACACACACACACACACAGCCCAGTGTAAAATGTGGACTCATTCATTCACTCGCTCACTCATTTTTGGGACTTCCTACGGCAATTGCAGAAGCATGGCCTAACACAAGAACTTTTGGCCATCTTCTTTGCTGCTTTCATTAAATCCATCCTCTGCTAATCCATCACAGTTTGGGGATAGACTGTTATGAATCTTCTGTGAATGTGTTTGTTTTTTCTCTCTTATAGTTGGTCACACTTTAAGATAACTTTCCTGCAAAGAAGACATTTCTACATGAAGGCCTAGAATCTGTCATTGTGGTAGAAAATAAGATTTCAGCAAAATATTTAATTTTGCATACAAGGGTAAACTTTAATTTAGCTCCACAACTTATCAACTTGTTGATATTTAACCTGTGATGACTACAATAGATCAGTGCTGAGGTGTATGTTAATACACTGCTGGGGCAGATAAAATGGAGCAAAGGAGAAGTCATCACAGAAGAGAACAGCAGAACCTAGATGAGGTATGTTTGAGTTGTGTAACATCTTCACTCCTGGCCAAACACTAGGGGCATCTCACCTGCTCATATAGTTTATACCAGCTCCTGCCACCACCAATGCCCCCAGACTATGTCAGCATACTACTCTGCTTTATTACCTCTACTCATGTATTATATGTTTTTAAACAAGACAGTAAAGATGCTTTACCCTGATGGCCCCGGATGGCAGCCATTCACAGATTTCTGGGCTATTTCCAGTCTACAGACATTATTTATGATGGAAATTTGCTCACTATGCCTGGGCCAACATTCCTGGTATTACTATTACCATGATAACTGAGATGGTAAACAAAAGGTTAACCGTCAGTCATACCGCGTCCTACTATGCAACTGGCTTCTTTTATTGCAGGGCAGGACTTACAGTTTCTCAACTCCTTTATCAGAGGAAGCAATAAATGGACTGCATTTATATAGTGCTTTTCTACTCCTACAAGCACTCAAAGCAATTTACAATGTAGGCATCACGTTCACCCATTCACACACCGGTGGCAGAAGCTGCCATGTAAGTTGCCAACCTGCTCAGCAGGAGCATTTGGGGTTCAGTATTTCAGCTCAAGGACACTTTGCCGAACAGCACCTACCCTGACTGTTAACAATCCAGCAACTTGACAGTAGTGTGTGAGCAAGTGTGGAGTCATGTCGGACATGTGCTGCATATGTGGTCAGCGCTCAAAAGCATGCTTAAGAAAAAAAATATGATCAGGGACATATGATTACCTATCATAGCAGTGTTGGACACAAGATCCACATGCCACTCCCAATACATTTGGGGTTGGAAGAATCCCTCGGATGGCTAGAACCACTGCGGTGTTGGGGCTGGATATACAGAATAGATACAGATGGCAAGTCTGGTTGACGTCCCATTATGTCCACAAAAAAAGCTCCTTGTGGGTACCGTGGGGAAAAACAGAGGTTAAGTTAAGCTGCAAGTCAATCAGGTGTCCTGCTAATAATTACACAAAACACAATTTAGATGTAGTTTTACTCATTTCTGAGGGAAATGCTTTCAGCTATTCATTCTGTTCATATTGTCCTATGTGCATGATAAACCTGATACACATTGAGGCAAAGCAAGGTAAGAGAAGGTAAGGCAAGTTTATTTATATAGTGCATTTCTTGAAAGTTAACATGTACAGAGTAGAAAAAGAAAGATAAGTGAATCATTAGGAGAAAGCATCTGAGAACAGTTTGGTCTTGGTCAGTAGTAAGGGCATTCTGGATGTGTTCAGGAAGTTGGTTCCAAATCTGAACTGCATAGCAGCTGAAAGCTACTTCACCACACTTTGTTTTGACAGCAGGTTTTATCAGCAATTTTTTTTTCTCCTGAGATTTGAGAGACTTAAGTGGTGCGTATTGCTGAAATATGTCAGATAGGTAATTGTGTCCTGTCCCATTTAGCGATTTAAACACAAACACAAGTCAGTTTTGTAACTTAGCCAATGCAGGGACTTGGAATTGGAGTAATGTGGTCAGTTCTTCTTTGGACCAGTTGTTTGATGGTCTTTTTAGGAATTTTAACAGACCATTGCAGTAATCAACCCTACTGGTGATAAAGGCATGGATAAGTTTTTCAAAATCCTTTTTTAACCTTAAACCTCTTAGTTTGGAAATGTTTTTTAGATGATAAAATGCTGACTTAGTGATTTCTTTCATGTTACTATTGAAGTTTAGATCACTGTCGATGACGACCCCAAGATTTTTAACAGTCTCTTTTTCTTTTAGCCCCTTTGTGTCAAGGACAATGGCCGTGGTTGTTTGTGATAATTTGTCTAAATGGGAGCATATAAAGGTTGAAAAGTAATGGTCCAAGGATTGACCCCTGGGGAACACCACAGGTCAAGGACATTGGTTGTTGGTTTTAACCACTTGATAACTATACCAGTGAACCCAACGCAGTGTTCAAGTCGATGTAGTAGTATGTTGTGATCAACAGTGTCAAAAGCAGCACTGATGTCCACCAGTACAGATGTTTTGCCTGCATCAGTATTAAGACGCATGTCATTTACAACTTTAATAAGAGCTGTTTCGGTGCTGTGATTGGCATGGAAACCTGACTGAAACTTACTTGATTGGAGACCATTTTTTTCAATGATCTTCCCAATGAATGGTAGATTGGATATGGATATAGTTGTTAAGCACCGAAACATCCAGGTTATTATTTTTCAGTAGGGGCTTTACAACTACTTTTTTTAGGAACTCGGGGAAAATGCAATTCTGTAAAGATGCATTTATAATCTGGGGCACATCAGCTGCTACAAGTTGTAGAACAGATTTTAAAAAGTTGGTCAGCAGATTTTGTACTGTTTTCTCAATAAAGCTGAATGTTGACATAAAGTATAGTTCCCCTCTCTTTGAGGACACTGGTTCCAGGTGTTGAGCTATTTGCAACTGTGAAGTTATATTCAGTCTTATTTTATTATTTTACCTCTGAAAAAGATGCAAACTCATTGCATGTATCAACTGAGAGAAGCTCAGGTGCTATCAATAATGTTGGAGAAGAAATATTGTCTAGCTTTACAGATTTCATAGTTATATTGATAAGCATCACTTTATGGATGTGGTAATGGATGTGGATATTAAATTTGCGCAATTTTCTTTCAGTCTTCCTACACTCTCTCTTTAGCAGTTTAACCGCTGGATTTTTCCATGGTGCTTTCTTCTTGTCTGTGACTTGATTTTTAATGGAGCAATATCATCCATAATTTGTGTCATCTTAGAATTGAAATTGGTCAGTAAGTCATCTACAGATTCTGATGGTTGACTTAAGGTCTTTGAGAGCTTGCTTAAAGAGAAGACCTGTGTTATCATTTATGATTCTCCTTCCTACAGTCATAGCCTTGTCCTGAATGTGAGGGCACATACAAATATAAAGAAGATACAGAAATGATCAGATAAAGCCAAGTCCTTAACAGTTGTAGAGACAATAAGAGACCTTTTGTGATGACGTTCGTATGACCATGAGAGAATGTTGGTACCTGTGTTGTGTGTTGTGTTGTGTTAGGTCAAAAGTGTCAATTAGTGTGAGTAGTTCCTTGGCACTGGTGTTTTCTGCATTGTCTATGGAAGTTGAAATCCCCAGATATAATAAGACAGTCAAACTCCAGACAAATAGTCATTAACAGTTCACCAAACATCTCAAGAAGAAAACTTTAGCTGTCAATAATAAGACACTAGGAAAACCCTTAAGGTGTGCACATAAGTACTCAAAAGATACAAAGTCACCAAATAATAACTGTTTGCACTGAAAAGATGATTTGGATATTTTTGCAACTGCTCCTCCTCTAGTTGTTCTTGTGACACATATTAAATTAAAATTTGGGGGAACTGTTTCGATGAGAGTAGTACAATGGTTTGCTTGTTCCAGCCAGGTTTCAGTTAGAAGCAAAAAGTCAAGATTACATGTGCAGATAAGATCATTTGAAAGTGATCTGATATTAAGAAGAGCTAGTTTTACAGTAAGTGTGGGAGTCCACTGGAGCACTCTGAGATTGTTTAGGAACAGATAGGAGATTAGATTGGTTTACCCTGTTAGATGGACACAGATTCTTCTTTTTCCTGTGAGCTCAGGAATAGAAGATGAACCCTGTACCCAGTGTCGTGCATTTGTGTACATTCCACAGCATGTGTTTGGTTAGTAGATCCTGTGGGCATAGGAGGCTGTGGTGCCCTGTGCTTTTTGCATGCTGTAGTAGATTTGAGAAAAGCTGGAGTTTGTGGGCTAGTAAAGACCGAATGACTGAATAGTCGGAGAGAAGGCAAAATCCCTGTGCTGGAAGTGGGCCACTGATAAAGGTTTGTATCTCAAGCAAATTTAGGGCAAAGAAAAGTTCCCCTAAATCACATGTTCTTTGAAAATGTCATTTGCTCCAACAATGCACAATGATTCGTTTAATAGTTCTATATTCTGACACTGTCCCTGAAAGCCTCTTTGTTGTTTCAGACATAGATGCATTTGGAAGGCAGCATACAGTCATCCTTTCTCCTTTTTAATTCCTCAAAGTGGAGTCACCAAGAACAAGGGTTGTAGGACGAACAGGTGTTGCCTCTCACCTTGGCCTGCTGCTTTTCTCTTATGGTTTGGTCTTTGTCTACGATGTTCCACCTCCCAATCTCTGAGGCACTCAAATCTGTTTTGAAGCTCTATGAGCTGTGGGCTTTTCATAGGTCTGCAATTCCAATTGTAGTTTCTAGCACTGATAGAAGCCCCGAGGGTCTAATGGCATCAGAATGCACTAGTGTTGAAGTCACCCTTCCACCAATATTTTGCTTTTTGGGTCTGGCACCTTCTAAACCCAAGCAAGCAAACAGGTCATTGATAGCAATCATTTTAGAAGTATATTCTGCCTCAGACAGCTAGGAGCATGCATTTTCATGGCACAGAAACAATAAGAATCATCCTCCCCCTGCCTCCTTCCGGACTATGTCTGGCCGCTGCTACACTGTCCAGCCATAATTCCTGATAACCACCTATGGACTGACTACCATGTAATGTAAAGTGGGATAATATTCTGTAACTTTTATGAACCTTAGCTAAAGCCATAGACAACTTGTAGTCTATCATTTTACTGCATGACCCCTGACAGTTTTTCCTTGCCCCTGTTGCTCTTGGGTTCTCCTTCTGTAAAGCGCCACGAGACATTACTATTGTAAAAGGTGTATAAATAAAACTGAATTGAATTGAATTATGATTGGTTGAATTGCGTTCATTGTCATTGTATATTCCCCCATATAGCACAGCTGAGACTACATTTCGCTCTCCATTATTGCGGCATTCAAAAGTTATTTTGGCTACGTTTGTGTGTTACTTGGCAACCATTCAGCGGAAGGAAATATATTTCTTGGAATTGATGTTTAGGAATAAATCACTACATATCTTGTTGCCCTGGCTTTGTCTAATGGAACTAAACTAGGTATGTGCGTAACCATTTTAGAAAAGCAATAAGCCCCTTGAGTCTGTTCTATACAGTACTAAGATGAATACAGCACAGCTGAGGGGTTTAACGGCACTAAGCTTCACTCTTCTCGCGTCGTGCCTAACACCACCCCTCAGCTGTGCTGTATTCATGGAACAGAGTGGCCTCTCTGGGCTTATTGCCTAACATTTACATTTATCCATATAGCAGATGCATTTAGCAGATCGCCTTACAAAAAGCGGATTAAATTCAACCCATAACACAATTAAAAGCCTGTATTGTGCATTGTAAGTGCATTCCAGGTAAAGCCAAGAGCTAAGGTGTGACGTGCTCTTTTTGGCTGGTTGAAAATCAGACGTGCAGCTGCATTCTGGATCATCTGTAGCAGTCTCACAAAACAGGCTGGAGGACCTGTTAGAAGGACATTGCAATAGTCAAGGCGAGAGATAATCAAGGTCTGTACCTGGGCGGCATGTTAGTTAGGTACGGCCTAAGACCTAACTACAGAGGCAACGTGATCAGCAAAGGTCAGCTAGTCATCAGTCATGAACCCAGGTTTCTTGCAACCTTGGTGGGAGCAACAGATAGGGAGTCTATCGTAATAATGCTGTGATGTATAGTTTTCTTGGCTGGAAGGACCAGCAGTTCAGTTTTGGGGAGGTTTACTTGGAGGTGATGTTTTTCATCTATGCAGATACATCAGAAAGACAGTGAGAGATTTGTGTTGATACTGTGGAGTCACAAGGAGAAAAGGACAGATAGAGCTGGGTGTCATTTGCATAGCAGTGATATGAGAAACCATGCAAGTGGATGACTGGACCCAACAAGGTAATCCAGCACTGAGCCTTGAGCAAGAGATATTGGAGTAGTGGCCATGTTTTAACAAACTAAGGCAGGGTGTCTGGGGGTCCTCCCCTGGGAAAATTGTAATTAGTTAGATTAGATTTCTTGTATTTGTATTCGATGGCATGTAGTAGTCATTCAATTAGGCTTAACTCAACAAAATACATGTGAGCCAAGAGGTCAGAAATTGATGTATTATTTTAGTCTATAATCCATCTATAAACACAAGATACTGTACTATACTTATTTTTTTAAAACTTAATTTTACATAGCTTACATGAAAACAAAAGAAAGAAAAACAACAGTATATATTGTTGTTCAAACTATTCAACTTGTTTACTCAAGTTATGCATCAGAATAGTCTACTTTACTACATTTACTATAACTAAAAATCACCTACTGAGAGCTCACTGCTGCTTTCAGACTTTTCCCATATCTACACTGCTGCTCTCTCTTTTTATAGGATTTTTTTCCTAATGAAATGACTGGAAATATTTCATAGTATGGACCGTTCAGATTCTCTAAATGCTTGGGAAAGGTGCTTCCACCTTTCCTTTCAAACCCCCTTTAGCATAGTGTGGTTTCTCTGAAACCCCCAACAACTGCTTGCACTAAGAAACAACATCCAATCTCTTAACGTCGCAGTTGTCTTTTCCTAACTCCTAATGAATTCATCGTTTTATCTGTCTTTGACCTCATGTTTTTCAAGAAAGTCAAGGTAAAATGGACAGTGAAAGAAAATAGGAAAGACTATTTGTAAAGGGCCCAACACGAGCCAAATGTTTTGGTGTTACAGTAATATGCATATGTGCAGAAACCGAATGTGGAACTACAATTTTGTGGGCAGAAGTAAAATTCTGTGCGACACAGAATTTCCTTAGAATTAACCACGGTTACTGCAAATCCCAACATCGTCTTGGTGTTGGCCACCATCAAGTTTGAAACACTGGCCACTGGGACAAAAAATCCCTCTAGGCATGTCCTTTCACTTCGCATGCATCTTGGTGACGCCCTCTGGTGGCTATTTTGGAATAAAGGTATTTGGGAAGTACAGGCCCTATCTAAATGAATGGGGAACAGTATTGTGTACTTGTACACAAGTGCTTGAGTGTCACAGAAGTACAGATGCCAAACCAAAAAATTACTTTGGTAGAAGTTCAATTCACCTCCTGGAATAAATGAAAGCACTACACCAGTCATAAGAAACAGAGTGAGTCCGGTAGATAGTGACACATGCCATGACAGATGTGCTTGTGTGTATGTGGTCAGGTCTTTAAGCAGCTACAGTGCTTGAAAAAGACAGTAGTAACTCCAGATGCCAAGTATACCAAGTGTGACAATTTACATCCATTAATTTACTATATTTTAGCTGCGGTTGTTACATTTTCAAATGTTACTCTCTTATACTAGTATAATTAGATACAATAAAGACTATTTGAATCTTCATGTAGTACTGATAATGTTTCATGATGTTTTAAAATACTCTAAAGGACATTTAATTTGTGAATGTCATTGCTTTGAGAATTTTTATTGATATTGAATACAACACAGAAATAAATGTAGAGAAACAAAAATAATAACCTTATTTGTTTATAAGAACAATAGTTTAAGTGGACTCCATTAGTAGATGCCCTGAGAGGTACACTGTGGACTTCAGACCAATCATACCTACTATGGTTTCCTAAGAGGCCTTCATTAACGTACACCTCTACATGAGCACATGTTGATAGAGCACCACTCTACACCGAAAATTACTTATTACTTAAAACTTTTAAATGACCGGAATGACTGAAATTAAGGAAATTACTAATCAGTTTGTGAACAAAATCACATCTTGCAGGACTTCTGATCATGTTCCTAGGGAGAAAAAAAACCCCACAATCACTGTTTTGACTGGGGTCTTATATGCGGTCCAACTTTTCACTGAGGAATTCCTCCACACTGTCTGTGTTCCACTTGAGGATGCTGAGTTCTTCAACGATGTTCCCACTGTTGTCCAGCAGCTTGAGCACAGGGTCTGAGCCTCTGACATACTAGAAAAAATGTGACACACCATCTGCTAAAACATTCCATGATAAAATGTAAAGAAAGGAAGAAAATAATTTAACAAAATCATTCTATTACCTTTATTTGCAGACCCCTGAACATCTTTGGCTTGTCACTTCTGACAAATGCTGCAAGAATTTAGCAAAATTAAGTTAAATAAACAGTCTCACAAAAGGGGGTACAACTGACCATGTTGCATGACTGACTAATGGATGGACAGTTAGATACTTTAATTATCATTTCTTACATTAGGAAAATAAGACTTTGAAAACTGACCCTGAGTGTAAACAGACAAAACATTCCACTCAAAACAAATAATGAAATTGGATTTCCGGTGATGGCAACAGATGGCAGCAGAGAAATGATCTCCTGCAAGAAAAACTCTCCTTATCGTGCACTGGAGTGAGTATAAGTAATAAGTAAGGTTCACGGTACTTTATTGAACCAAACTATATGCCCCTTACAGTTCAATGCCCAGACATTAATTGCAGTATTTTGCTACATTTATAAAAATATAACTGTTATTTAGTTTCTAAAACTTAATCATGCAGCAAACATTCACAAATGTTCTCAGACACGTCAGTTTACATTTTATAGGTCCCATTTTATATTTTTTTCCAACAATTTAACATAGGTTTATGAGCTTGATGAAAATACATCTAGATTATGCATGATCACCATTCGCCCCCCTCCGTTTAAGAACAGGCTGTTTCTCATTACCATTCCAGTGTCATTAATATGCATGACAAAATTCCAACTACGACATACCCCACTGCAACTACAGATACAATGGTGGCTGGCTTTGCTGACATCTACGCCGATGATGCGGTTTGCACTCCCATTATGGTTTGCGTTAAACCATCAAAACTTGCTTCAAACCAGCTAAACCATCAAAAACATAGGATGGTGTTTGTCTGTGTTGTTTTCTTAGCTTTTTTTCTTAAACTTTGTACAAGGAGTTATTTTATTCTATCCTATGGATATGGAGAAGTCCTTGCAATGTCTTGGCAGCAGCAAACTTGTATACACAAGGAATCAGCTGATTGCTCTACGCAAGTCTGCCGGTGTGATTCATGAGAACATCCCTAAGGAAGTGTTTTGCTTCAGGGGCTGTAGATCTGGAGTCGCTGTGAGAGCTCTGCGACAGGAGAAGAGGAGGAGATACAAGCCCTTTGTTCCAGCAATCGCGATGGGAAACTAACTAGCTAGCAACGTCCCCACTGCTAATGTTGACCTACTGGGCTTCAGTACAGTTAGACTCGACAGAGACAACAAATGCTCCGGGAAAAAGAAGGGAGGAGGACTGGTGATATACAGTAACAACAGGTGGTGCCATCCCGGTCATGTAACAGTGAAGGAGACCATCTGCAGTAAAGACGTGGAGTTACTTGCGGTGAGTCTGCAACCTTACTACATGCCGAGAGAGTTCTTGCACGCCATTGTTCTCTGTGTATACATTCTGTCACAAGCCCTGCCGGACATTGCCTGTGACGCCATCCACACAACTGTGGCAAGGCTCCAAACACAACACACGGATGCCTTTTTCTGTTATAGCAGGTGATTTCAAACATGTTACACTGGATTCCACCCTCACAAACTTTCACTTTCATTTGTGGACTGTGCAACAAGGAAAAATAGGACAACTGATCTCCTCTATACTAATGTGAGGGATGCATACAGTGCCACCCCCCTTCCTCCACTGGGTAACTCCGGTCACAACCTCATTTACCTTCAGACATTGCACAAGCCAAAAGTACATTTTTTTTGTCACCACACGCACCTTCAGGGAATGGACACCAGAAGCAGAGGAGGTGCTGAGGGATTGCTTTGAGTCCACGGAATGGAGCGTATTACAGGATAGTAAGGATTTGGAGAAAGTCACAGCATGCACAACTGACTAACTCAACTTTTGCATGGACATTGTTGTACCCACTAAGACTGTGCGCTGCTACCCTAATAACAAGCCTTGGGTGACCAGTGATCCCTTAACAAGAAGAAGAAAGGAGGGCAATCTGACAGAGCTGAGGAGTGTGCAGGGAGAACTGAAAAGAAGGCTGAGGGAGGCCAAGGAGGCATACGGGAGGAAGGCTGAGAAGAAAATGCAGGATAATAACATGAAAGGTATGGCGGGGAGTAAGGACCATCACAGGGCTTGGAGGAAAGGGTGGCAAGGCTGATGGCGACATTTCCAGGGCCAACGAGCTGAATCACTTCTACAACCGGTTCAGCAACTCTGGTAATGGGCCAGCCATCGATACCCCCATTGTCACCTCTAGAGCACCTCCCCCACATGCCTCTGACAACGACCCTGACATTGAATGCACAACCTGTGTCAATTCAATTCAATTCAGTTTTATTTATACAGCGCCTTTTACAATAGTATTGTCTCGTGGCGTTTCACAGAAGGAGCACCCAAGAGCAACAGGGGCAAGGAAAAACTCCCTTATGTTCAGTTAATCTAGGAAGAAACCTTGGGCAGATCCATGACTCAAGGGGCTAACCCAACTGCCAGGGGTCATGGAGAAAAATTACAATCAGTAGTAACCATGACTATAAGTTGCCTATGGTTTTAGCTAAGGTTCATAATAGTTCATAATAGAGTATTATCCCACTTTTACATTACATGGTAGTGAGTCTATAGGTGGTTATCAGGAATTATGGACAATGTAGCAGCGGCCAGGCATAGTGACAAACTCAAAGGAATGAGATGGGTCATGGGGGTAACAGTAAGGGTCCATTTGACAGCGTCATTGTGAGGGGGGGTCAATCACAAAGCCTCAGGAAGGGGAGTCGGGCCCAGCATCGGCGTCCAGGAAGGTCCTCTGTGATGGGGAGTCGGTCGTGACATGTGCCTCAGCAAAAGAGGATAACATTCAAGCTACGACACAATGAAAGAAACAAACAAGGGGTGCATATTGCTAACAGAAACTGCACCATTTTAAGTTGAAAACCCTCCACACCCACCCCCACACCTCTGCCTACGGACCCCCCACTCAAATCACCCCCCTACCTCTGCCTACCGACCTCCGACATCCACCGCCCACTGCGGATCAGATGAGAAAACGTCTTGCCTGATACCTGTCCCCAAGAAAGCGCACCCAAAAAAACTCAATGACTACAGACCGGTTGCCCTAACCTCACACCTAATGAAGACCTTTGAATGTGTACTGCTGCTCAATCTACTCAAACCCCAGGTTCGCCATGCACTGGACCCCCTGCAGTTTGCCTACCAAGAGAATGTGGGAGTAGAGGATGCCATCCTGTATCTTCTACACAGGGTGCACTCTCACCTGGACAAAGGTGGCAGTGCTGTGAGAATCATGTTTTTTGATTTCTCCAGTGCTTTTAATACCATCCAGCCACTCCTGCTGAGAGACAAACTGCTGAGGATGGGAGTGTAACCTGGCCTGGTGACTTGGATCACAGACTACCACACGGAACGGCCCCAGTTTGTCAGACATGGGGACCTTACATCAGAGGTTGTGGTCAGCAGCACAGGTGCGCCGCAGGGAACTGTGCTCTCCCCTGTACTGTTTACCCTGTACACAACCGATTTCAGCTACAACTCAGAGACTTGCCACATGCAGAAGTACAGGTGCCTTGTGGAGGACTTCGTTGGATGGTGCTAAAAAACCAAGGAAATGGTGGTGGACTTCAGGAGAACCGCCCCGCTGCTGGTGCCTGTTACAATTGATGGGGAGAATGTTGAGACAGTCTGCACTTACAAGTACTTGGGGGTCCACCTCGACAATAAACTGGACTGGTCTACTAATTCAGACGCACTCTACAGGAAAGGACAGAGCAGGCTCTACTTCCTCAGGAGGCTGAGGTCTTTCAGTGTCTGCAACAGACTCCTGCTGATGTTCTACCAGTCTGTTATGGCCAGTGTGCTCTTCTGTGCTGTGGTATGTTGGGGTGGTAGCACTAGAAAGAGAGACATTGGGTGTCTGGACAGACTGGTGAGGAAAGCAGGGTCTGTGGTGGGCATGGAGCTGGAGTCTCTAACTACAATAGTGGGTGGAATGGGGGGGCGGTGGTGGTTGAATGTATGTTTGGACTTCCACCTGTAAAAGTGCATCAAAGTTTAAAAGTGTATTGCTAGCTGTACTTGCTGTGAGGTGCGGGAATGTAATGGTCCATGGACATCTTGTATGCTATGGTATTTTATATGGACCTGGTGTCCAGCTGAATATCTGGACTGTCTGGAGTGTACTGGAAATTAAATAAACTACAGAATCGTTTAGTCCACATTAATTCGCTAACTGACCAGCCCTTATAGGAGCTGGTTCATTTTGTGTTTCAAACACCAGAGATGACACCAAGAGGCCAGTAGTAGTAGTAGGCAGGATCACAAAACCTAAATTTATTGTGTATAAAGTTTATAAGTGTATGGAAGTTTAAACGTTAACTGTGCTTGGTGTAAGGTGCAGATATATAGCAGTGGGGAGATGGTGGCACAGGTGGTAGGTGTTTTGCAACCGGAGGGTTGCAGGTTTGTGCCCCCCTCTGGCTGAGCCCATCGAAGTGTCCTTGAGCAAGATACTGAACCCCAAATTGCTCCCGGTGGCAGGTTGGCACCTTGCATGGCAGCCTCCGCCACCGGTGTATGAGTGCATGTGTGTGAATGGGTGAATGTGAGGCATACAA
Source organism: Tenualosa thibaudeaui (assembly GCA_027481765.1). Classification (NCBI taxonomy): domain Eukaryota; kingdom Metazoa; phylum Chordata; class Actinopteri; order Clupeiformes; family Clupeidae; genus Tenualosa; species Tenualosa thibaudeaui. Next base: position 113,585 of record JAIFZK010000173.1, on the reverse strand, counting down.
TGTAAAGCACTTTGAGTACTCGTAGGAGTAGAAAAGCGCTATATAAATGCAGTACATTTATATAGTAGCCCATGGACATGCAGTGTGCCTTGTATGGACCTGGTGCCTGGTTTGGACAAACTGCCGTCTCTCGCCACCTTCATCCCTCACCAATCCTACCCTCTCTCATCCAATGGTGCACCTCCCTAAAAGTGTGGAAAATGAGTATGCCCATGACATTTTAACTTTTGAATCAATTTCCAGGTGTTTTCCATGACTAGAAAAGCCACCTCTAAAATTTAAAATTTTCCAAGATGGATGGGAACCCTGTCTTTGGTCATGCACAAGATCTCCCAATTCATCAAAGCCAAGGAAAATGATTTTCCATTCTCCTTTGTCTCCTTTAAATACTGAAACCATACCATTACCGTGACCCAAAAACCGCGATATACACCAAACCATGGGCACGCTATACCATTACATCCCTAATGCTGACCTACAGATATTTTCCAAAGTATTTTCACTAAAGATGACCCATAAAAAATCATGGATGTCATGACTGTTTTGCATTCTTAGATAGGCGACATATTCCACAGCTTAGGCCTTATTAGCGCTCAATGGAGAATTTTGAGGGTGAGGCAGATAAATGACAATGACTGGATGGTCTGCGCTGTGCTGTTGTTTCAAGCTCAAAGATGTTTTGTAGCAGCCATATTACGATACACGGTAAATGAACTTCATTTATATAGCGCTTTTCTACGAGTACTCAAAGCGCTTCACAGAGTATGCCAGTGGCAGAGGCTGCCATGCAAGGTGGCAACCTGCTACCGGGAGCAATTTGGGGTTCAGTATCTTGTAATGTAATGTAAAATGTAAAAACTGCAGCTAATAATGTAATAACTACCACATATCACTTAATCAAAGTGACACTAGTCACACTAACAATGAGGTGGTGACATTGAGGATTGAAGATTCGATTAACTATATACTGGACAAAGACTGTTTGCAGTACTGTCATCTTTTCAGATCTGTCAAATACCTGCAATATAGGCCTACTGTACATATACTGGTTCAAATCCATGAGCCAGACTTTTCCAAGACTTTTCCACAAATTTCCAAACTTTTCAAGGTCTGGAAAAAGGCATTTCAAACTGTCATACTTTTCAAGACTTTGAAGGATGAGGAAGCACCCTGGTAAGATATTCATAGATGGAAAAATTTGACAAGTTCATTACCAGCCTGTAGATCACTCTGTAGAAATGTACATCCTACCCCGCATTTGTTTATTTATTTATTAAATTATTAGAATGAGTGGGTGGGTGGCTTTATGGGTTTGATAATAATTTGGCCCAAAACAAGTTTCTATGTTTTTGGTTTGGCCATAAAAAATAATGACTAATGAACAAATTAAATCAACAAATAATGAAACTGTTACAGAAGAATCACATTAAATGGCTATCCAAAAGAAATATACCACAGACTATGTAACCAACCTTGGACTTGAGGGAACCTCCCCAGTCGTCATCCACAAACTTCTAAAATGGCACCTGGGTAGTGCTGTTTAGGCAAAACAGAAAAAAGTTGTCAATTTTCAGACACATAAAAGAGACACATAAAAAATAACTGAAACTCACTCAAAATTCTAGTTCTCAAAAGTGGTCCTCAAACTTTTTCTGTCATTCCCCACTTTGGAAGGGCGGAATTTTTCTTGATCCACTTGCCCCCCAGAATGCAAAAAATAGTAGCAAAATAGGTTCAGTTTTGCTTAGCCCACACCAAAACATCAGATAATGCAAGTCTAGATTTCTGATTCATTTGTCTTTCATAAGTAAGCATTTAGCCCTATGGGAACTACTGAACTACTATACTAAAATCCCTGACTATATGAGAACAACAAAATCTGAGAAAAAAAACTTCTGATATGGAAAGGAAATAATAAATTATTTTGTGGGGGTTGGAGACGATGCAGACATTTGATGTGATTTCAAGACCAGATTATTCAGGCACTGCTAGTCATAGACAGAAATGTTACACAGCATTGAAATTGGTACGTTTCCCTGTTTGATATGCGGTATACCATGTTTAAGTAAAGAGATCATGATACTTTTCACCAAGATGAATGGGTATGAGATGGACACAGAGCCATATTACGATTAGTATTTTTATGCAAATTCAAAAAAAATTTCCCACGACCCATTCATCACAGCAACTAGTGAATAACACCGTTGGAAAGATCAAATTGTGCACTTTCACCTGATATGCGCATGGTATCTGTATGGCAAAAACTCTGTAAATAATCTGACGGAGACGAATGGATGTGAATTTGGGAGGCACAGCACGGCCATTGTCTTGCACCCCACCCGTCATGTGCCTACCCCCCACAGTTTGAGAAATGCAGGATTCATCTTACAATAGGACTCATGAGTGATTTATGAAACTCTTCCTATTGCTCCAATTTCAGCATAAGACTGAACTAGCGTTGGTAAAATGGCACCAGCCTAAGTTAAATAGCCTAGCACGCCCAAATAATTATCAATTTAGAGTCCTGTTCCCTAAAATTTACTACAAGAACGTGCATATTACGTCCGAAACTAGACCTGAGATAGCCCCATGACATGCAGCTCCAGCTGGGCCAATTAATTTTGACATTCAGTATCAAATTTAGGCAGGAAAGAGGGGGATAGAGAAATATATTTCTCAGAAAGAGCATAGTCCTACAATTCCAAATAATTTCACAACAAAATCACACAACACTCATTTGTCCCAGGATAAAACACACAATTCCACAATTCCTCGCAATGTTGTTACGCAATCCTGCATAGCTGTACAGGTACACAAGTCAGTGAAATGAAGACTGCGATCAGTACTCCCTTCTGTGCATGAAAAGAATCTCTAATAATAAATAAAACATAACATTATATTTAAAATACAATTCTATAAATATATACTTAGAGTGTAAAGAGAAAAGTTGGGGTAAATTATGCATTCATCACCTGTATGGTTTGTGGGAAGAAGCTCTTTCTAAGTCTCCCAGTTCTGGCCTTTAATGTGATACAACATACACTAAATAGTGAATAGTGAAATAGTGAACACTGACTGAATTGGGGCACAGAAATTAAACTTTAAGTTTAATTAAGTTTAAGTTTAAGTTTAATTCCGCTATGCATCATTCAGTTAACGTTAGTTATCTGTTCGCCATTTCGGGCTATTTCCTGGTTCTTTTTCCTAGAACCAAGTGACCTCGAACAACAGGGATATTGACTGATTCACACCGTGTTTCCCCTTTAAAAGAATGGAAACTCTTGGCAGAGGGGACTTATTTTAATTATTTTGGCACATGAATCACTCTGTGCAGGGTAATCTTACCCTCAGAGGTGCAACTGTACTGTTCCCAGAAATATAGTGACAGTATAGAAAGTCCTTAGCAATTTAGTTTGGATCTTGAAATTCCTTAGCCTCTTGATATAGGTCCCGTCTTGCCTTTTCCACAAGGGTGGATATATGTGGTGACCATGAGCAGTCTTCAGAGATGTTAACTCCAAGCTGACATAGCCATCATTTGGGTTATTTTTGTGATGCATGAGATTTTGTCACAGTGACGTACCTCTGTCAATGATGTGAGTAGTTTGTCTCTAACCTGACTAAAGGAAGACGAGCATAATGGGGAGGGGGTTGGAGGACTTGAGAGGTCAGCACTGCTTGATATGTCTTTATGCAACAGAGGGCCAAGGAGAACAAATACTACGCTATGACTGGTCTGAACAAAATTTTATGAACTCTTCTCAACAGGCTAGCGCTCGTTTGCAATCTTGCACCCTGCCACAGCACTGGAGCCCGTCTAAAAGTTCTGGTTAATTTCATATTAGGCAAACTTAGATTTGCATACTTGTAAGTTACAGTGTGTATCAGGGTATTGTCAAAATGCATAGCTGCTACGCAAAATGCGTAGACGTTGGCAGGTCTGTCATGTGGATGTCAGTCTATGTGTTTAATGCTGACATAAAGAACACATAGCACCAGGATGCACTATGGGAAGAAGGCAAGCTGGCAGAGGCGGTGTGATGCTTTGAGCAATATTATGCTGGGAAACCTTGAGTCCTGCCATCCATGTGGATTGTACTATGCCACAGAACACCTACCTAAGCCTAGTTGTAGACCATGTACGCCCTTCTTTCACTAACACAATATTAGGCAGGTGGTAATGTGTCATTGTAATGCAATACAAAACCAGTCACCTACTGTCGTAGATGTGCAATTACACTTTAATGTAGTACAGCAAAAGAAAAACATGTTCTCCATGGTCATACACCCCCACCCCAGCATCACACCGCACCTTCCCAGGGTGGCGCACCCCACTATTTGAAGTTAATATGACAGCATGCAATAGCCTAAATATTACCTTTATGGACTCAAGTTGCACCTCTTCCTGGCAGCATTGCCTACACATTGAATGAAGTTCATTCAGGCTGAACTGGCCCAACAGGTCACAGGAACTACAAAGGAGGTTACTGGAGAAGCCCATGTCCCTGCATGCCTCTGAGGACAGCTCTGCTCCAAAGGCTGTGAGCTAAAATAAATATGTAAGTACATTATAAATCTCACTTCACATCAAAGCAAGTCACAATTTTTCAAAATTAAGTCCCGTCACACCATTTTGCTTAATTTCCAATGGAACGAGATGCATCATGACATCACCAGGAGTAAGGATATATCTGAGCATTCCAACAGGGACTCACCAGCCCATCAAAAAGCCTACCTGATGTGAACATTCCATTCATTTAAAGTAAGAGCAGGTATTTTCACCATGCCACATTAGGCGATCCTTATAAATTTGTTGACTAACATAAGTGTACCAATAATTTAAAATCATTAAAATCATTCAATCAATCATACTGAGCGTCTTCTTCAGCAGTGTAACATTGTTGTGAGTAACAGGGCTTCAAATTCTCACCCATTTGCCTAAATATGAGAGTCGCACAGACAGATATCTTACTTGCACGCACTACACATGTATTTTTGCTTTCGCTTCCTCCAATAGGCTATATTTTCTTAAGTTAATCTGACAACAATATCCGATAACGCAAACGCATGGTAGCATTACATTAAAATCATGGCATCAGCTATCGTATGTTCGCAATCTGACTAAAAAAGCAATTTAGCATTTTAATTTCCAGGCTACTGGCTACTAATTAAAGAAAGCACTGTAACATTATTTTACCTTGATAGATTAGCCCCAGACCCGGGATGTTAATCAGCTCCCTTTCAAACATTAACTGGGAACAAGCATATGTCCATATTTAAAGATTGTTTGTTTGCTCTCAACAAAACATTGCCTTTCAGTTGCCAGCTTCATATATATATATATATATAAATAAATAAAATGTAGTCCCCATGATATGAAAAACACTGTTAAATTTTGGCCTGTCAAAAATATGCTTGGCCGGTAATTTTTTTGAGCTACCAGACACATTGGCCGTTAAGCCAAAGTGTTCATTTTGACCCCCGCATTTATGAATGATTGATTTATGGTTTATGATTAATGGTTTACAATTTATGGTTGGTTGAAAGTGTTGGATGTTCACAGGTTGTTTTCAAGCTTCCCCACACATCACTGCAATGGTACTTGAGGTGGTTGCTAAACTGTTTTATGAGAAAACAATAAAACGAGTAGTACAGTTTTAACCAATAATGTTGATGGTTGGTTCCTATGTTAATTGCTGGGCTGTCACTGCGAGGTGATTACCAGGCTGTTACTAGGATGGTTATGGTGGTTGCTATGTTGGTTGTTGGGTCATCATTGTGGAAATGGTTTGCAAGAAGTTGCAAGGGTACTTGTTGTGGTTGCTAGGCTGTTGCTAGGGCGGATAAGGTTGTTTCTAGGTTAATCATGTTGGTTGCTATGTTCATTGCTTAATCATCATTGTGGAAGTGATTCTCAGGAAGTTGCAAGGGTACTTGATGTGGTTGCTAGAGCATTGCTAGGCTGGTTACAACGGGTGCTATGGTGGTTGCTAGTTCATCATTGTGGAAGTGACTGCTAGGATGTTGCTAGGGTGGTTGAGCTGGTTTCTAGGCTGTTGCTGGGGAAAGTTGGTAGTTACATACTGTTGACGGTAAAGTAAATTATTGTTTATTGTACCAAAAGGCTGATAAAACACAAAAAATGTTCTAGCAGTTGATTTGTATGATCGTTTGATTGCTTTGGTGATAGCGCAGCACAATGACAGCCTGATGCAGCAGCTCCCACTCTCACCCTTTTCCTCTATTTTCCATGTTTCTTTTCACCTTTTGTGACGAGCTTTATGCTAGTTATGCCTTTTTGTTGTTTTGCTACATTTTGTTTAGCTTTTGGTTTAGTTTGGAAAGTTTAGATTGTGGCATTTTTTTGTGGAGCACTTGAATGAGTCAATTCAAATAATGCTATGCAATCCATCTGTGGAGCTGCAGAGGACAAAGAGAAAACCAACAGCAACAGCAGTCAATCACAAGTCAACCACACCCATTTTTTATATATTGAAATAACATTTTTAAAAATAAGTCCTCTGCTGGTTTTGTTTGAAGGACAAGAAAGGTCAAATAAAATGCCTTAGATGAAATAATAATTTTAAAGGTGGAAAATGGGCTACTTGGCCATAGAGATACATGGGAATGGGCGGGGTTATAAATTGTACTGCAACCAGCCGTCTGGGAGCGATTAGACTTCCGGGTGCTTCAAGTTTTATGGTTGATGCGCTGTCCATCTATATATAGTCATTGGTCCTAACTTGAAGAAACTTGAGAACATTAACGTTACAGCACGGGTCCTACAGCCTAAAGAACATGAACGTTCAATTGTGTGTGAACGTTCAATTGTGTGTGTATGGCTTTACACATAATATCGCTCAAAAATGAACTTTTATAAATGATTTCATATAATTTACGGTCCTTAAGGGCAGAAAATCTTTTGAAAAAGCTATAATTTTCAAGCAATCATCTTAAATTTTCACGTGCATACGGGAGTCATAAGACAAAATTCATTCACATTTGGAGGAATCTGATCATGCAGTGTGATGAGAACACTTCGAACCTTTTGCAGGCTCAGCAAATAGGTAGTTTAGCATCAGGTTAAGATCTTTTTTCCTATACTTATAAATGCGATAAATGCTCTAATGCTATAAGCCAACATCTACAAAAGTCGCGATGACTCACCACTTGCAACAGAGACACGAACGACACCAAATACACATCCACCGCCATCTTGACCCACAATGAACGACAACGCACAGCTAAAGTAGAGCCCGTTTGGGATTACACGCGGAAGTTAAAACACCAACGTAGGTTGTTCCCGGCTGGTTCCACCCAGAAAGGTCCTCGAAGTCGTTAGCATTTCATTGGCTACCTTTCATTTTAGCGTGACGTAAAAATCATTGTACATCAATGATATCGGGCTCATTATCGTCTGTGTGATGTTATTGCCTTATAAGAAACTTGTATGTGGGGCGATGCTAAGTGGCGACACATATTTAGCTACGGCTAGTAACTTTCTGTCACACAGGAGGGAATTCAGCTTTCTTGATAGTGTGCCGCTAGAATTTGGGAGTCCGCGTATGTTAAGAAATTTTAAAGTAATTCAAAATTACATTAATTAATTAATTTTATTTTAATTTATCACAATGGTTAGGAGCACTGAAGGACGGTCACGTTTCACAAGTAGAAGATTTTCGTCTGTCATATGTCAGCTTTTTTTTTGCTACATCTCCTAGCTAAGTTACCATGTTTGGATTCGTCAGGTCAACGTGAATACGTCGGCTAGGAGTATGCGCAGTCAGAGCCCTGGTGCACGAGACACTAGACCTGAAAAACTGAAAAATCGACCTCAACGCCCATAGATATACATATACTATATATGTATACACATATATACTATATGTATATCTATGTCAGCGCCTGCCACTGAAATCGACGTGATCCGTCTGTCCACTTCTTTTACCGTCTATGCGTTTACCGGAGAATTTTTTAGAGCAACGATAACCTCAGGAAGTAAAAACGCGGAGGTAGACTTTTATTCTGACAAATAAACGGAATATTTGAACCCGGAAATCCTATGACCCTTTCTCATTTTTCTACTACCACGCAAAAACCTCTGCGTAAACTGCAGAGAAGTGCCATGATTGTGCGCACAAACGTACCTGGCCACTAAATTTCAGTGTTAGTTTCTGGTCAACATGGAATACAGATCACCTGCTGATATGCTACTCAGACGCTATGATCAACTATGTTCACTAACGCCGTCGGACTCCGCAAGCTTTAAAACAGAGCTCAATCTTTTACTGGACGAACTAATTTCCGAAAACTACAGCAGTGTCACAAGAAACAACATACATTCAGAGGTAATAATGTAACATTTCTACGGAGTACTATGGGAATCTTATAGTGTTTTGGGACATTTTCTTATTCATAACCGCGGGCATCAATAGGAATCACATAGGCGGTGGTGGCGCACCTATTAAGAGAATTTGGGGTTCGAATCCCGGCCACCATTGTTGTGCCCTTGAGCAAGGCACTTAACCTTAAGTTGTTGGGGAGAGTGGCCTTGATGTAATTGATAGTTCACAAAAGTCACTTTGGATAAAAGCGTCTGATAAATGCATACATGTAAAATCCACACCCACACACACACCCACACCTCCTTCCCCAGGCAGCTGTGTTGCCTAATGCCCCAGATCTGTGGAATTACATTTGTGCCTCTTTTTATGAGCGAGCAGTAGAACGATTTCAGCGCAGACAAAACACGAGCAAGCACACTTTCATGTTTGCTAAGATCAATATATGTGCAATAACGGCCCCCTTTCATTCAGTTTCACTCTACACCCTCACATAAACTCTTCCTCACTCCAGAGATGCTCTTGCTCAACTTAACCTGTGCGCTCGCTTAGAAATTGTAGAAAGCATTACATTTTTGCCGCAATTGTCAACCAATCAGAAAAGACAGAAGGTAAATTCTCATTGGCTGCTGAAGTGTGGGGCAGAACGGCTGGCGTCGTTTCCTGTTGGTAGTTGTTTTAAACAAATCCAAATGCTACTTTGAGGGCGAATATGTAAGCCCTTGCAGTGCATACTAAGCTTACCATTTAAGTAACGAATACAATTTTTACCATGCTAAATGACAGCAACATCAGTTATTGGTAAAAGAAGGTGATGTTTGTTACTAGCTAGGTTACAATGTTATAACTTAAATTATGTGACTTGTATGTTTAACAGTCTATACTGTTTCTGACCTACTTTACCTTATTTTCTGGTCAAATATTTACGGATGGTTAGTGCGATATGAACACTGTTCACCACTTGCTGGTTGCTGAAAGTTATCTTGAATAGCTAGCATCACCTATGTTATGGCATTAACAATTGGTAGTTAGCGACAGTGCTAACAACATTGGAAATAAGATAAGAGTTTCGTTCCTTGCATTAAGGTTGTTAAATGTCACATATGTGTGTCTTGGTTTGGCATATGTGTGTATTTGTTTTGTGCCATATTGATAATATTAATAGTAATAATAATAGTAATTCTTTCAGTTACTGATAATAAACAGTGCTAAGTGAAAGTAGTTCATTAGCATTAGTTGTGTTAGATAAATGGTAAATAGACTGCATTTATATAGCGCTAGAGTATGCCTCACATTCACCTATTCACACACATGCATTCACACACTGGTGGCGAAGGCTGCCATGCAAGGTGCCAACCTGCCACTGGGAGAAATTTGGGGTCAGTATCTTGCTCAAGGACACTTCAGTGATGTCAGGCAGGGGCTCAATCCTGTTCAGTTGCTGAACAGCACCTCTACCACCTGCGCCACCACCGCCCTTTTGTGTCAGCACAGTGAACATTACAGCAACAAGCCAGAATTACTCTGATTCATTTATGTACTTTTGTTGGGGTATTGCATGCTGTTAGATCCATTGCCAATCGTCATATTTTTTATTTTTTATTTTTTTTTTATTTTTTTAGGTTTAGGTAAGGCTATAGTTATCCGTCCGTCCAGCATAGTAAAAAAAGCCGATGACTGCAGATGACATAGTTCACTATTGTTAGGGATGTCAAACCAAAAGTCACGTTTTTCTAGAAGCCACTATTATTAGCGTTCTGATTTGGACAGATGGCCCATCAATCAGATTCTGTTAAATTTTCTGATTGGTTGTGGCACAAACCATTTGTGACACAAATGTAACACTTTCTACAGTATAGAAAATTTGTGTGCAGCACTGAAAAGGCATGTGCATACAACAAGGTCTAAAACCTGGTCCAGTTACACCAGTTTTGTCCAGAGGAATTGGCCGAAATTTCAGCAAACTATTGTGAGAAGTTTGTGGAAGGATACCCAAAACGTTTTGGTCCAAGTGAAACTGTCAAGGCCATTACCATTACCAAATACTAAATACAAAATTTTCTACTGATAGAAAAAAGGTAAAAGTTTAGGCCTACTTTGATTTAATGTTCGTCAGTAAAGAAAAATGGTGTCTTTCTGATGTTTATGTAAATATCTGGTTTCAACTGTACAAGCTAACCAATTATTTTATAACCACTGCATTTGGTTATGGTTGATATGTGATCTGATGTGTTTAGATAGATGTGTTTATTTTGACAAAATCAGACCAGCTAAACACAGACCGGTTTATATGACTAATTTTGTGTATAATCAAGGCCATGATGGATCCACAGGATTTTGCCCAAATATCAAAGTCCATTGATGTTGTGGGCTGGGGGGTTATATTGATTGAGTGTGGGAAAATAACTGCAAAAAAACGAATAGTTTTCCGACAGCCCTAGTTGTTCAGTTCACAAGGGTTTAGGGGTGTCCTGCTGTCTGAAGTGTGTGAGGGCTCAGTTGTATCCATTCTGAGCCCTTCCCTAAAAAAAGCACTTGGAAACAAAGAAAGAAATGGAAACAGAAGCATTGTTGCAATGTGGCATTAGTGTTGTAAATTGAATGATTTATCACAGGTGGTGTCTCAATCATACAACAGTAATCAGACACCATACAATAGGTGAGCACTCACAGCCTTGCAAACTCTTTCAATAAATAGTCTGTTAGGGCTCAGGGCTGAGTTTGCAGGGAGGACATTAAAACTCAGTCATTATATGGTATTGCTGGAGATAGACCTAGTTCCCATAAAACAAATGATAGTCTCTCAGTATCCTCCACTGTAGGCCCTGATGTAGCTTATGTATGCATTGCATTATAGCAAATCAAGCAAAGATCAAAGAGACACACACATCAAAATGTTTCTTTTTTAGGTATATGTTTAAATTATTATTTTTTTTAATTGTAGGATGTTTGCAGGCTGCTGCTGAAAGCATGTCAGGTGGTCCCCTTCAGCCAAGAGCACCTTGTTCTTAAACTTTGCCAACTAGTCAGTCAACTATTGAACCAATTACAGGTACTGCAGTTTTCAGTTCTAAAATCATTGCATTGAGAATGTTAGCTGTATGAGTAATCTCTATCACATTGTCATACAGGATTGAACCAAGCCCAGTTCTGTTGGTGGGGAATGATTGGTTTTAGTTTCTCTTCTTTTAGATCTGTGTGGACAGACAGACCCTCCACTGTGTGATGTCTTACTACATTCAAGCTCTCCAAACCTGTAGTTCTTGGACTCATGCAGACATCCTCTTAGCCCTTTCATCTGTTATGTGTGATAATGGATCCAGTTGCCAGCAGGTAGGTTTTTTGTAAATGCTTGCCTTAACAAAGTCTGTGGGTCAGTACCCCCAATACCACAGTCATGCCCCAGATAGCAAGAGGCTGGCAATATCCCGTATAAAGAGGTCACCTCTAACATGCAGCTATATTGTGACACACAGTCAAGCTGCTGTTTCTTTAAATTGCCCTAGAAAGAAAGAAAACATACCTGCAAAACATTTCCATAGTTCCACAGTTTTTCTGAGAGGTAGCCAAGATAAAGACATGTTTTCCAAAATGCACAGATGTATGGTTTTACGCTATATATGTATAAAATATGGGCAATTCCACACAAACTGTTACGCCCATAACGCCAACAAAATGTGAATGATTATGTAAAAAATTAGTTCTACAACCAAGAAGTGTGAATGTACAAATTTTCATTCATTTTCAGTCATTCATATCGTATACATATACATATTGCGATTGCAACAAATTACGCAAATTCAATCAATGCCCTGTAAATTCATTGTGGCCTTGCAACCAATCACCAACTTTTCAGCAACTTTCTGACCAGTTTCTTGAGCTATATCCCCAACCACAGCAGTCCCTCGCATGTAATAGGCTTTGCCAGTGATTCCCAACCAGGGTTACAGTTACGCAAGCACACTGCAAGGGGCATGTGGAAGTATAATAAGAATAATTTATTTCCAAGATGATAAATAATTATTCTCAGTCATTTCATATTAAGTCGTCAATAAAATGGTATGTGTGCACGACAACTAGTTTCCCCGACATTAACCTGTGGCACTCTGCGCCAATAATAATCAGCAACCAGCTCAGCAAAAGGGGTCACAAGACAAAAATGTTGGGAACATATTTTTACTCACATAAATAGTGTGTGCAGCAGTCATTTTTCTTGTAGTACTATCTCCATGTCACAAAATTTCTTGAACTATTAATCCCTTTCCACCGTGCAACCAGCAGCATTTATTTTTAAGTGTGTGTCTTTTACAGTTTTGCTCGGTTTTCAATGTGAACTTGAATTCTGAAGTTAGGCTATATTGCTTATTAGCAGGACTCTCTCATTTGTTAGATAAAAAGGACTTTTAAATCAGAATTTATTAATGATTAAATCTGTAGCCTTATCAATGCAATCAATCAAGTCCAATATGATTATGATGATGGTGATGGTGCAACAGCCACCTCCCCCCTTAAAAAAACACGAAACGCATGCCTAAGAACATTGCAACTTGCGCCACAACTTGAGCAATGATAATGTTACTTTATTGCTCTGTAAACTGTGAAATCACGTTAAATGTAAACCTTAAGATTATCATGTGTTTGGCCGTTTTAGTGATGTCTTTCATATTACTGTGAAGTTGTGAGTAGTTTGATGGTCAGTAACCTATGCAGTGGTGATCGTTTGGCCAGCGGACTTAGCTGGTCAGCTGAGGTCTCCAACATCAACAACATCCAACCTGGGAGGGGCAGTCTGTTGATGGGGAGTAGCTAGATTCTCGACAGCTATCTGAATTTGTTAGTGGCAAAGAATTACATTTGCGCATGGGGACATTGGGAGGATGAAGTGTGAAGCTTGTGCCCCACTGAATATTGAAATATGTTGAACTTTGTCTGTGTTGCAGAGGCCATTATAGCAAAATCGAGCTGAGGTGAATTATTTCATGTTATGTCTCTGCAGGCATCTGGCTTGTATATATCAGTCAAATGCAAAATTGTTACATTGAAGCTAGCATTGCTAGTTTCTTTTAGGATTGATGGAATAAGAGACTGTCTTATTTCATTCACCTTTTTATGACAGGGTAGACAAACTGACTTTAGTGGTGCTGTATAAGCTTTATACATAGGCTACAGCTCTGATTTTATGCGGACAATACCACCCCATTAAGGGTAGAGTATGGTGTATGAATTTATGGCATTTATTACACGATACCCCCCGTCACTATAACTACCAGGCAGGGGAGTGTTTTCAGTGTAGTAATTCTCAAAGTCAAAAACCTTCATTTTCATCCTATTTGACTATAAAACATGATTCTAGTTGAAGTCCCAATAGCATTTAGTTACTCCAATCAGTGATTGAATGACAAGAAAGCCTGGTATGCATTTTAAATAGATCTACTAATGAGGTGGGTCACTTGTGATTTGATTTTGTGTAACAGTGGTCCTTAAGGAATTTTTAGCCTCTCTTGCCACCCTTCTCACTGTGAATGGGGGCAATGTAAACATGGATAGTTATCAAGACAAGTTTGTAATTGTTTCAGTTGACTGGAAATTCTTAGTTACTTTTTTAACAGCAAAAGGTACTCAAGAAAGTACCACTCTTTAAAACAATCTTAAATAGGTGAGCATTCTTTTTTGAATGCTTTAAAAACATATATTCTATATTCTATTGTCTTTCCCATGTTGAAAAATGACTAGGGCATTTGACTTTAATATTAGTTTTTATATCTTGAATATGCATTGAAGTTATGCATTATGACGATGGTGGCGCTGGTGGTAGAGGTGCCGCTTGGCAACCGGAGGGTTGCAGGTTTGAGCTCCACTCTGGCTGACCCCATCGAAGTGTCCTTGAGCAAGATACTGAACCCCAAATTGCTCTAATAATAAAATGAGCCATAGCAAGATACAGAAAATCACAAACCAGCAGTCATACAAGAGCCAATACATTGTAGCAGGGTTGTTAAACTCAAATACACAGTGGGCCAAAATAATAAAAAGAAAAGGGTCCAAATCGAGGGCTGGACATATTTATTATGAAGTTTCACACCTGAAACTGAAACTTTTTTGTGTTTTTGCAGTTAATCGTGATTAACTACATAATTTTATGAGACTAATCGTGATTAAAAGCAGCTGTTATCTGTATTTTACATTGCTTTGGTTTAAAAGAGCCTGCAAAGTACTAGTAAACATAATCGGAAAATGCTCCTTATTGAAACAGTTCTTCACATGTTCAGTTGGCACGGCCAAAACAAGACAACTGTGTAAGGCTACGCTGGTGACCTAACCAGAATATAGCGATTGATATGTAAATAGGGTTATTCCTGTAGCACACCCGCTCATGTAAGTGGATTGTTCAGGAAATTGCTTTAACCAGAATACTTACCTTATTCCAATTCACTTTGCATGTAATCATAGTTAATGTTTTTGAGCAAACTTTAATGCTATGATGGCTACTACAGAAATGCATATTTGCAAATAGATGTTGTATATATAGTATATTATATGCTGAAATAACCTTGAGATGTAAAAGAATTAAACGGTCAGTTCATTCATTATGACCATAGATACAATTTAACTGTAGTATGCCTGTGTAAACCAACTCATTATAAAAGTTTTTTTTTTATAAAAAATGTTTGTATTTACAGCACCTTTCAAAACTCTTGGGCCAGAAAGGAATACTAGTGATGTACTGTGCACCAAATCAGCCGGACATGGATCTGCGTTGTGCTGCTATCCACTGTATGGCCAATCTCTGTCTTGGGTGAGGCATAGTATTGAAAATGTGGTGTTACTTGTATAATATTATTTTGGTAAAAATGTAAAGGATCAAAATTTAAGTTCATACATTCAGTATGTACGTACGTGTGTGTCTGTGTGTGTGTGATCACAATTAATCACATATTTAAAGTTCCAGAATTCTCCTTTATTTTTTTTGTGACGAAAGAATGTTACATATGCCCCTGGTGAGCGCAGGCTTCAGGCTGGCTTGGAGTGTGTTCAATTTCACAAGCACACTGAATTGCTTTTGAGTGGAACAAAAAGTCAGTGGATGAACTCGACCAAACACAGCCCTTGCGGTGTGTGTAAGTAACGTGGGCGCTGGCTGGTAGCGTGATGCATACGTCTGCATGATTAATTTGCGTAAAAAAAAAGTGTTTAATTTTTTTTTACATTATCTACACATCTATATATCTAAATCTCTCTCTCTCTCTCTCTCTCTCTATATATATATATATATATACACAATACATTTTTTTGTTTTGTTTATTTTTATCTAGATCTATATATTAAATTGTATGTTGCACCTTCTGATAGACTTGTACAGATCATTTAATGTCTTACATCATCTATGATTGGTGCGCCAATACAGAAACATTGTTTTTACACTACTTCAGAGTTAAACCATTTCCAGGTTGACAAAGGCAAGATAAAACTAGTTTAGTATAGCTTGGTTTGCTTTAACCGTTTGTTATTTAAAACCCCATGAATTCCATGGAAATGCCAGAGGTTGCTAGGCCATTGCTAGCTTTATCATGTTGATTGCTATGTTTATTGCTGGGTCATCATTGTGGAAGTGATTCCTAGGAAATTGCAAGGGTACTTGAGGTTGTTGCTAAGCTGTTGCTAGGGCTAGGGGTGGTTGCTGTAGTGGTTAAGTCTTGTTAGTTGACATGCTGGTTGCTAGGCTATCATTGTTGAAATGGTTGCAATAGCACAAAATAGCATTTGGGTGAATTACATTGTCAAAATAGATGAGCAGAGGTGGCTGTGAACAGAAACTCACGCACATGCTGTTATGTAAAATGTGCATTTGCTTAAGATTCTATTTGAATGTGTTGTTGAATGCGGGTGGTGGTAGCGGTTAAGGAACCTGGGGAGACTGGCCCTGAACAATTGATAGTTGACAGAATGTAAGTCGCTTTGGATAAAAGTGTCTGCTAAATGCATAAATGTAATGCATTGTTTCACAAGCTTCAGAAGTAACAATAACTCTTTACATGTTTCAGAATGCCACCACTGAATATTAATGTAGGAGAAATCGTGGGACCAAAGGTAGATTTACATTTATGCATTTAGCAGACGCTTTTATCCAAAGCGACTTACAACTCATCAACTATCAAGTGTTCAGGGCTAGTCTCCCCTAGAGCAACTTAGGGTTAAGTGCCTTGCTCAAGGGCACAACGGTGGCACGGTGGCAGATTTGAACCCACAACTTTTCAGGCTACTTGCACACTAGCCAGGTTTCTTAACCACTACGCTACCACCGGTTGCATCTTATAGAGTCTAGGATGCAACTGGTGGCAGCCTGAGGCTGCGTCATATTGCTCCTGCATTGACATGATATTGACAGTTGCATAACAAGTTGTTGAGTGTTTTAATCGAGTTGTCTATTGTTGTTTATTGTATTTCACGGATGTTAAACTACTAATGACTGATGTTTCAGTAGTTGAATAGGTAGAGATGGTTGGAAGTATTCTGCAGCTGCATTGTATTGCTCCACCAGCAACATTGATGGTTTATGATGTTGGCTCCTATGTTTGTTGTTGGGTCATCATTGTGGAAGTGGTTGACAGGAAATAGCAAGGGTACTTGTGGTGGTTGCTAGGACTTTGCTAGGTTGGATGTGGTGGTTGCTATTCTGGTTGATAGGTTAATAATGTTGGTTGCTATGTTGATTGCTGGGTCATCATTGTGGAAATGGTTCCCAGGAAGTTGCAAAGATCCTTGAGATTGTTGCTAGACTGTTGCTATGCTGGTTACAACAGTTGCTATCCTGGTTGCTAGGTTAGTCATGTTGATTCCTGTGTTGGTTCCCAGGTTGTCTTTGTGGAGAGGGTGCTTGTGGTGATTGCTAGGGTGTTTTAGTAGTTGAATCAGTAGAGATGGTTGGATGCAGCCTATGGCTGCATCATATTGCGCAAGTTGTGACATGACGTTGATGGTTAACATTGTTGATTCCTTTGTTTGTGGCTGTCATTGCTCTAACAGTTACACAATGTTGACATTTGCTTAATGAGTTGTTTATTGTTTTAATCAGTAATGTTGATGGTTGATGATGTTGGTTCCTCTGTGGATTGCTGGGTTTTCATTGTGGAAGTGGTTGCCAGGTTGCTAGGCCGTTACTAGGGCGGTTATGGTGATTGCTATGTTGCAAAATCAGCAATCCAAATAAGTCCTAATTACACATTTTTCTGATTGTGAATAACTGGTTTCTGAGAATAACTGTTCCTGTTCTACTACCACCCTTACTGAGCAAAGCATATTGAGATAAAATTCATATGCATTTGTACTTTACTTACTATGAATAAGTAGTAATTAGGTGTTTATATTGGAGACAGTCTAGTTAGTGGTCTACTATGGGTAGAATTAGATCATGCAGCTTAAAGTATTAATTGTTTAGTTTGATAGTTTGATCAATACAGACTGCAGAAAGGACTGTGTAATGTTTTCAGAGAGGAGTGTGTAGCTACGGAGAGAACAATGGGAAATAGAGTTCTCGTCTTCAACTGATACCCTCTCCACCTTCAAGAAACTCGTGAAGACCCAGCTCTTCCGAGAATATCTCCTGGCGTAAACTTTGAGAATGCACTTAACAATTTAATTTCTCTGCACTATTGCACTTTCTATGCAGTTTCTATGTTAGCAATATGCACCCCTTGTTCGTTCTTATTGTGTTGTAGCTTGAATGTTATCTTCTTTTGTAAGTCGCTTTGGATAAAAGCTTCTGCTAAATGCCTAAATGTAAATGTCGTGAAATTCCACAGTTCCACTTTTCATTTTCAATGGGACTTTTTCGTGGTTACGGGGTATGACTAGGCTATACCAGGCAAGCACATTGGGTGTCTGAAAATGAGCATAATATCTATAAACCTGTTTCAGTTTCAGACCATTCTCTCAATGCATTGTGATTTTATGACACATTTCCTGTTTATGTGGCCAGATATTAAAAAACATATAAATTAGTTAATTTGCCATTTCAGCATATTACAACATTTCAAAAATCCATTTGTAATTTAACATCAGCAACTTCTTGGTGTCACGTCTACCAAATTTCACATGAATCTGACAAACCATCTCCGACGAGTATGTTAAAATGTACCACGTGTCCCAATGCACAAAATCCCAATTACCTCAATTCCTGTTGGGCATGTTCGTCTTGGGGAGAATCCATACCTTTGATATAAGATTAATAACTAGCAAAAAACATCTTAAAATAAGACACAAAAAGCATGATAAAAATGAGTGATTATGTCTCAAATTAAGGCACCAGAAGCATTCTTGTTTTAGCATTATTTTGTTTATTAATTAAATTCAATTCAATTCAGTTTTATTTATACAGCGCCTTTTACAATAGTATTGTCTCGTGGCACTTCACAGAAGGAGCACCCAAGAGCAACAGGGGCAAGGAAAAACTCCCTTATGTTCAGTTAATCTAGGAAGAAACCTTGGGCTGATCCACGACTCAAGGGGCTAACCCAACTGCCAGGGGTTATGGAGAAAAATTACAATCAGTAGTAACCATGACAGACTATAAGTTGCCTATGGTTTTAGCTAAGGTTCATAATAGTTCATAATAGAGTATTATCCCACTTTTACATTACATGGTAGTCAGTCTATAGGTGGTTATCAGGAATTATGGCTGGACAATGTAGCAGCGGCCAGGCATAGTGACAAACTCAAAGGAATGAGATGGGTCATGGGGGTAACAGTAAGGGTCCATTTGACAGCGCCATTGTGAGGGGGGGGCAATCACAAAGCCTCAGGAAGGGGAGTCGGGCCCAGCATTGGCGTCCAGGAAGGTCCTTTGTGATGGGGAGTCGGTCCTGACATGGGCTGCCATGTCTCGCAAGTGGGGGCAACAGCAGAGGCAATCCCTTCCAAAAGACCCATGAGAAGTGATGATTTGCCATGCACCGTCCCTAACTATGGGAAACGGTAAAGACGAAGGTTTTAAGTCTAGACTTAAAGGTATTGAGAGTGTCTGCTTGTCGAATGTGGGGGGGGCTATTCCACAGGAGGGGTGCACGGTAACAGAAGGATCTTCCTCCTATCGTAGATTTTGATATTCTTGGGATTACAAGGAGACCAGCATTTTGGGATCTTAGGGTTCTAGGAGGGTGGAAAAGGACAAGTAAGTCTTTAATATATGTTGGTGCATCGCCCTTGAGGGCTTTGTAGGTTAGGAGGAGTATTTTAAAATCAATTCGATTTTTAATAGGGAGCCAATGTAGGGAAGCAAGAATAGGAGAGATATTTTCATATTTTTTAGTCCTGGTCAGTGTTCGGGCCGCAGCATTTTGTATTAGTTGTAGGTTTTTGATGCAAGTATTGCTACACCCAGAGAACAGAGCATTGCAATAATCAAGCCTGGAAGTAATAAATGCATGTATTCATTTTTCAGCATCCTCAAAGGATAGGAAATTTCTAACCTTAGCAATATTTCGTAGGTGGAAAAAAGATGTTTTTGAAATGTGTTTTACATGACTATTTAGAGAGAGGTCCTGGTCAATAATTACCCAGAGGTCTTTAACTTTTGCATTACATGACAGTGACAGTCCACTGTGTAAGTTTTGGTGATGGGGTAGAGTGTTGGTCAGCTGTTTAGGGCCAATCATCATAACTTCAGTTTTATCAGAATTTAAACAAAGGAAATTATTAGTCATCCAGGTTTTGATGTCTAGGAGACATGCATCAAGTTTAGTCATTGGCATATAGTCATTAGGCTTCATAGAAAGGTAAAGCTGGGTATCATCAGCATAGGAGTGGAAAGTAATACCATGTTTCCTTATAACAGATCCTAAAGGTAACATGTACAGGGAGAACAGCAGGGGACCTAGCACCGAGCCTTGGGGTACACCAAACTTTACTTTAGCATGGGTTGATGACTCTGGGTTGATGACTCTACAAACTGGTAGTGACCAGAGAGGTATGATTTGAACCAGGCTAATGCAGTGTCTTTGATGCCTATCATGTGCCTATCATGTGCCAAGCCTGTGTAGTAGGATACCATGGTCATGGTTTTTAATTGATGGTTTAATAACAGATGTCTTGAAAGATTTTGGGACATGCCCAGCTATGAGTGAGTCATTTATAATTTTAAGAATCGTCTCAGCCAATAGAGGGAGAGCTGCATTAAGAAGATCAGTTGGGATAGGGTCCAATAAGCATGTTGAGGCTTTAGCTGAAGAGATCAAAGACGTCATTTCTGATATATTGGTGGGTGTGAATGAATCAAAGTATGCTACAGGTTGACTAGAGCTAGCTGTAACCATTACATGTGGTCCAACTGGATTTGAGGTTACAAGGGAGTTGTTTATTTTAAGTCTAATAGATTCAATTAAAAAAGTCCTTGCTGCTTAGACTTATTGGAATGGAATGGGACACCTCAATCCTGCTTTTTGGTAAATGGGTATGTGTATAAGTGAGGAATAATATGCTGATTTGGCATTGTTAAGTGCTGTCTTGTACTCTTTTAAGCTATCTTTCCAAGCAAGGTGGAACACTTCAAGTTTAGTGGCATACCATTTCCTTTCAAGTCTACGAGCAGCTTGTTTCAGTAAGCGAGTCTGTGTGGTATACCATGGGGCATTTTTTTCTTGTTTCCTAGTTTTCTTTTTGAGTGGTGCAATTGTGTTGAATGTGGAGTACAGTACATTTACAACACTGTCAGTTAATTGATCAACTTCTAATACAGGGCTATATTGGCTCAGCAGAGACTCAAGGAGAGATGGAATTTTTGCTATGACGTCATCTGTAGTTTTGGGAGTTATGTTTCTAGTGTAGTAGTAGACTGAGTTAGGTGCTACATAGTCTAATGTGATTTTTAAAGTTAATAAGTAGTGGTCAGTTAGTGTAGAGTGTTGAGGTAGGGTTGTAAGTTGTTCTATTTGTACTCCATGTGTCAGAACAAGATCAAGGGTGTGGTTACCTTGATGTGTAGGTGTGTTTACATTTTGGCAGAAGCCAATGTGATCAAGCAGAGATTGGAAACTAATTGCCAGGCTATCGTTTGCAACATCGATGTGGATATTAAAATCACCTAATATGATTATGTTTTCTGTTTTAATGACTAGAGAGGACAGGAATTCTGATAAGAATTCAGTGTAGGGGTCTGGAGGTCTATATAATGTTACAATTGTTAAGGGTTTAGCACCATTCCCATCAGGATAGACAACTACTTAATTCCAAGCAAAGAAATTGAATTGAATTCTAATTTCCAGAGAAATCCAATTACAGCCATTTAACAGCACATAAGTAGTAACTTAGTTACTTAGACCAAAGCATTTACAAATTTGCTAGTATTCTAGCAGCAAAATAGTTTAAGGAATAATACTGAATAATAATTAAACAGTAATATTCCAGCTGCTGTTTGAACAATATTTCAGAGGTTTGAAACACATTTGAAATGACCAAATATGTGGCTAAGTTTTGTCACTTGTATCAGAGAGAGTGACTCACTCATTTACTCGCTCAAGGAAGGATCTCCACTTGCCAATGGCTTTTTTGTAGGATGTGGTGAAGTTTTGGTCATGGATGGAGCTACAGCAGCCCTTCATGAAATTTCTTACTGGCAAAGGTATGGTAAGTATTTTCACAGCAATCATGCAGTTTTCTTCAGAGACAAGCACGACTGAACAAGACAGGGGTCACTGGCTTCGGAAGGTGTCACGGAAGTCTAGGAGACAAGAGAGGAACGTTAGGTCACATAAATTTGCCCTGGACTAGTATACTCAATTAAATCACTGCCCACTGCTTCTCAGGGAGGGGTTAAATCGCTTCAACAATTAGCACTAACATTAACACTACATTTTTTTTAGTCGTGAAAATGAAGCGTACCACAAAAGGGAACATAGTAGGCATGAATTCTGCAACATAAAAATACAAAAAGTCTCACCGTAAGGACTTGGGAGAAGGCCTTGCTGCCTGGTGCTGTATGGGAAGAGCTGTGGCAGGGCTCCGAAAACAGCTGTAGCATGTTCTGTTTTGACACTGTTTGACGCTTTTATCCAAAGCTGTCAGCTACATCAGGGCCAGACTTGACATGAAGTACACCTTGATGACCTAACACGATAAAACATCCAGCCCCTGGTTCAGTGGACTGTCCAGACTAGAGCAACTTAGGGTTAAGTGCCTTGCTCAAGGGCACAACAGTGGCAGCTGGGATTCAAACCCTCAATTTCCAGGCTACTAGCATGCTAGCCAGGATCCTTTACCACTACGCCACCACAAAACAGAACACAACAAAGCAGTATCAATAACCAATCATGAGATCTCAAAATATAAACTAATTTAAACAATGGTAACCTCACCTTTATCCAAAGGTTTTCCAAAGATTCATCACTTTCTTTATGACACCATAAAACTGGAGCTTAGCGTAGAAGTCTTTCCATTGGTCCTTCATCTCTGAGATGTACCAGGCATTGGCTAGCTAAATGATTCTCTGCAACTCATCAAGAACCTGCAAGGTACAGATGGAAAATTAATCACAAATTAAACACAAAATCATTTTCATTGTCAGTCTTGATCCAACACTTTGATGACTGATGGGTCAAAATAGATCCAAGATATCCCCAAATAGATAGTGGAAAGACCTGAATGTAAGCATGAATGAACCATGAATGTAAGGACTGGTTACATTTACTTCCACGACCCACTCCCCTGAAATATGGATATGCTTGGATATGGAGAATTTTAGTCTGTCTTGCTCATTTAATGTCTTAGTGATATCACAGAAATCTAAATTACTATATTTAATATTTTAACTTACTATACATGAAGTATAACTGACCTTTTCAACAACTCATGCAGCCTTGCAGCCCTCCATGTGTTCAGGACCAGGAAATGGATCCCTAATGTCATCTCTAAAAGTGAAGGCAGGAAGTCTTGTCCGAACTTAGCAGCCACAAAACAGAAAAGTTACAATTACATTGTGAAAAGACACTGAGCTCATCACTGTCTTAGGTTATGTTAAACTAGAACTTTGTTTTAAGAACATGATGAAAAGGTTAGGCTGAAATAGGTTTGCTAGCCATATGCCAGTGAGAACCCCTGTCATGCTCAAAATATCTGCATACAAATGCAGCCACTTGCCAGTGCCCTGTCTTCAACAGCTCACATTGGCAATGGTACATTTAAGTCATGTTGTTAAAAAGTGAAAACATACAATGTAAGGTCACATCTTAACACATCTTAACTCCTCCTCCAAATGTCTGTGACTGATTACCATTTACATGTACACTTATTAAGAATGAACCCATTATGCTAAATCAATCATTTTCTTAATTCAACCCGTTGCGCTTTTCATAGCTTCAAAATAGCTTCAAATGCTTGATGTTTGATAGTAAAATGGGCATTATTAAGTGTAGATACATTTGTAAGGACATATCTCAAGCTAATTTATGGGTTAATGCCAACTTTCCAATACCTGATGTTTAGTAATCCAACCAACACAGGATAGATCCATAAAAACATCCAAAGTTAGTATTAATATGACGTATAACAAAACAATTCATCATATCTCTAAGTGCAGCAATCACATCTTCATCTTCACCATAGCTTATTATTGGTTCAATCTATCTATCTATCTATCTATCTATCTATCTATCTATCTATCTATGATATTAGCTGAAAAAAGGTAGATCTGTTTTGTTTTTTTTTGTCTTACATAAAAATGGCTTGACAAAAAATATTTTTTATTTTTTATTTTTTTTATTTTTTAGAAGCAAGGCTTTTTTTCGGAAATAATTTTTTGCAGTGTCTGTTTTTAAAAAGCAGCTTAAAGACCGACTTGTTTAAACAAGCATTTTGTTTACCTTTTATGCTCACATACACTTCTTTTATCTCTTGTGGCTTGTTTTAATTGTGCTTTTTTATGCATGCTTCTGTTTCTTGTTTAATTATCCTGCCAATGTAAAGTACTTTGATCATTATGATGGTTTGTCTGTATACAGCGCTATATAATTAAATTTTACTTGCTGTGTTTGGGAATGTTTTGGAATGTTTATGAACAGGTTGCTGAGTGTTGTAAATAGGAAGGAGAATGAGAGCAAACGCACAGCTTACACCAACTGAATGGCATCATAACCTCACTATCATTTTCATTAACCATGGTACCTTTCAATTAATGTTTGCAATTTGTTCTATGTTCGTCCAAATTATTCTTTATTTTCCTTCCTGCCAACGACACTCGATAGAGCTATGATTGGAATTACTCCAACCTCACTTTAATGTTTACCAGTGTGCTCTGGTTGTGTTTTAAGATCTCTGA
Source organism: Tenualosa thibaudeaui (assembly GCA_027481765.1). Classification (NCBI taxonomy): domain Eukaryota; kingdom Metazoa; phylum Chordata; class Actinopteri; order Clupeiformes; family Clupeidae; genus Tenualosa; species Tenualosa thibaudeaui. Next base: position 88,940 of record JAIFZK010000173.1, on the reverse strand, counting down.
ATTCTCTCTCTGTTGTACAGACAGTGGATAAAAATTGTTCAAAGATTTTTAGAAGTATTCATGTTTAGTGATCCTGACATTCCCTTTCTCTGATAGGACACCTGGGCAGCCATGTCTTGAAGAACCTTACCGTGAAATATGTTTCCGTACATTCCTGCAAACATTGCAGTCTCCAGAGCCACCAAGAGCTGAAGAACTTGTCTTTTGCACTGTTAGTATTGTAATTTTTTTTATTGCTCTAGACTAAATGACTAAATGAGATGGTTAGCATATGTTATTTGCAAAAAACAATTTCATGGTTTCATATTCTTATTCTTATTCTGAGTCGCTCCGCTGATGGTCATATTACACTTATCAATTTGCCCAACTTAAAGCTTCAATTCAATTCAATTTTATTTATACAGCGCCTTTTACAATAGTATTGTCTCGTGGCGCTTCACAGAAGGAGCATCCAAGAGCAACAGGGGCAAGGAAAAACTCCCTTATGTTCAGTTAATCTAGGAAGAAACATTGGGCAGATCCACGACTCAAGGGGCTAACCCAACTGCCATTTCTTGCCATGTCATGCAGAAACCAGTAGTAACCATGACAGACTACATGTTGCCTATGGTTTTAGCTAAGGTTCATAAAAGTTCATAATGGAGTATTATCCCACTTTACATTATATGGTAGTTAGACTATAGGTGGTTATCAGGAATTATGGCTGGACAATGTAGCAGCGGCCAGACATAGTGTCAAACTCAAAGGTGTGAGATCATGGAGGTAAAAGTAAGGGTCCATTTGACAGTGCCATTGTGAGGGGTGGGGTAATCACAAAGCCTCAAGGAAGGGGAGACGGGCCTAGCATGGGCGTCCAGGAAGGGCCTCTATGATGGAGAGTCGGTCCTGACGTGGGCCTCCCTTAGTGTTGGTTGTAGTCCACTCAGGAGGGGAGGGTGAGAGGAGTCTGCAGGAATGTGGCAGGGATGATGCTCAGCAGAGATAATTGTGGACAGAAAGTGAATTAGGCCAGGTTCACGCATCAGAGAGCAAATGTGTAATTTGGGCATACATATATATATACATATATGAATGTATATACACACATAAACATACACACATATATACATATATACACATACATATATATATATATATACATACACATATATATATGTATATATATATATACACATATATATATATTAAAAAATACATACATATACATACACACATATATACACACACACATATATATAAATATTGAGAGAGAGAGAGTTGTACAGCATGACACATGAAGCTTTTGTGGCGGCACTAGGCTATAGCGGCATAACTAAGGTATGATGCGTGGCAACCCAGCACTACTGCAGGGATGGTCAGTGGCCGCCATGCCTCGCAACTGGGGCAACAGCAGAGTCAGTCCCTCCCAGAGAAGTGCCAGACCCATGAGAAGTGATGATTTGCCACACACCATCCCTAACTATGGGAAACAGTAAAGAGGAAGGTTTTAAGTCTAGACTTAAAGGTATTGAGAGTGTCCGCTTGTCGAATGTGGGGGTGGGGATTATTCCACAGGAGCGGTGCACGGTAAAAAAAGGATCTTCATCCTATTGTATTTTGATATTCTTGGCATCACACGGAGACCAGCATTTTGGGATCTTAGGGTTCTAGGAGGGTGGTAAGGGACAAGTAAGTCTTTAATATATGTTGGTGCATCGCCCTTGAGGGCTTTGTAGGTTAGGAGGAGTATTTTAAAATCAATTCAACTTTTAATAGGGAGCCAATGTAAGGAAGCAAGGATAGGAGAGATATGTTCATATTTTTTAGTCCTGGTGAGTGTTCGGGCTGCAGCATTTTGTATTAGTTGTAGGTTTTTGATACAGGTATTCCTACACCCAGAGAACAGAGAATTGCAATAATCGAGCCTGGAAGTAATAAATGCATGTATTAATTTGTCAGCATCCTGGTGAATAATTACGCCGAAGGTCTTTAACTATTGTGTGTCATGACGGTGACAGGCCAGTTTTGGTGAAGGGGTAGAGTGTTGGTCAGCTGTTTAGGGCCAATCATAACTTCAGTTTTATCAGAATTTAAACAAATTATTAGTCATCCAGGTTTTTATGTCTAGGAGACAGGCATCAAGTTTAGTCAGTGGCATATAGTCATTAGGCTTCATAGAAAGGTAAAGCTGGGTATCATCAGGATAGGAGTGGAAGGTAATGCCATGTTTCCTTATAACAGGTAACATGTACAGGGAGGACAGCAGGGGACCTAGCACTGAGCCTTGGGGTACACCAAACTTTACTTTGGTATGGGTTGATGACTCATTATGAGCATGTACAAAAAGGTAGCGACCAGAGAGGTATGATTTGAACCAGGCTAATGCAGAGTCTTTGATGCCTATCATGTGTTCAAGCCTGTGTAGTAGGATACCATGGTCAATAGTGCGTTATCTGCTAGCATTAGATTCTACTGATAGTACTGATGTTAGCTACCATTAGCATTCAGCATGACCATTATGACCATAAAGCTGCCTGGATTCTCATCTACAGTTATCTGTTTCATTTAGTTGTTTCATTTCATTTAGGTCATTCAGATGAGTAAGACAAAATCAACTTTTTTACGTTTACTTGTTTACGTGTATTTTATCAGCATGTTTCTATCAGCACTGTATTTCAAAATTGACAAACGTACTGCTTGCTTTCACCTAATGAACACACTCGTATAGAGCAAGTGCAGTAGCGCTACACTCTGGCCAGAGTAGAGATTTATTTTGTACATGTTTCCTAAAGAAGTAATTAAACATTATTGATCAGTGAGGATAATAGAAAAAAATGCCTTAGATATGCTGTCCCCAAGTGAGCTGTAAGTTAACTGCGGTTTATAATCAGAAAAATATGGTACTTTTACATCGCCATTTACAATAGAATTGTCTCGTCCTGTTTTACAGACATCAAGGAGCACCCAAGAGCAACAGGGGAAAGAAAAAACTCCCTTGTGGTAGTTATTCTTGTGGTGGCTATTATTATCCTCTTGCTTGCATTAGGCCTACTTCCACGTTTAGAAGTGATGATAGGCTACTGCATGAATATACAAATGTATTAGAATATAATTATTTGCCTGTTGTTATTTAAAGGGAATTTATGTAGCCTATTGTACTTTTATGAGAATAAGCACTTATTCTCTATTCGAAGTGGCTTATTCTCATAAAGAGAGAGAGAGCAGTTTTGGGCTTCAAAAGTGGGAATGTTTGCAATAGTTACATTACAATGTTACATTACAATGTTTGCGATATTTTACAAAGAGGATACACGCACCTGTCCTGAGGAGTAACACAGATTTGCACATAGCCTACACTATCCATTCATTATGCATCACGTGATAGGCAGTCTGTTGTTTTCGGTAACAGTTTGATTTATTAGGCTATAAGTTGATTTATCTTGATACATTGAATCAAGCTAGCTGCCTGTCCTAACCCTAGGCTAATCTTGTAATGGACACTTGTGAAATGAAAGTTCACTGTAGCGTTTTTATAGCCTATCTATCATCTATTCTGTCGGCCACTTGCAACCATACGCAATGTTGAGCATATAGCCTATTACATAATATGGAGATGTGCGAACAGACAAAAGGACCCCAGTAGGGTTTGATCAAAGCTGAAGTCAGGTGAGGTCAGATTTTTATTTTTACTGTCCTGCATGGAGTCAGTGTGATGTGAGTGTTAGAAATCACTTGCCATGTTCAGTACAGTCTGGTAGCAGACCTGTCCTTACTAAAAAAGGCCTACTGGAATATTGTGTCCAATATACTACATTAAGCAGTGAAGTGCAGTATTCTATGAATGTCGTCTTTTATCATTTCTATATACACATATATATTTTTACAATTGTCTGCATAATGGGTAGCCTGATGTGTTTGTGTTTGAAGTTGGGCGTGAAACAGTGATTTGGAGTTGCCTGTGATGGATAGCAACTACACTGAGTTTAGCAGCTTGAGACCCCCTAAGCAGTTGCCTGGCTTGCTTTTACCAAAATGCATGACATTAACTGCATAGACAAATGACAGTCAGTATTAGCTGCAGGTTTGTTATTCAGTCTATGTTGTATCTCTTTTTCCTACCTGCAGCACTCGATGACCTGGTGAAATCTGGTGTGAATCAAGCAATAGCCCTGTTGTTTGAGGTCTCTGAGTGCTGTCTGTAGGAAATAGAATCAGAAAATGTGATACAACATAGCCTGAATAGTGAACAGATGGGAAACAGATGTGAACTGAATGCATAGCAAACATAGCAAAATAAAACTAAAGTGAGTTTCTGTGACCCGTTAAGTCAGTGTTTGCGCACAATTCACTATTTGGTGAATGCCGTATCGAATTTTCTCGTTCTTTTTCCTACTGAGCGCCAGTGTCCATTAAATGCACCTGTGCCAGTCTCTAACCAGATATGGGCCAAATACATCTGCAGTAGAGGTGGCACAAGACCGACCGCACAAATGTGGCCCAGAGTTGTAATTAGACATTTAGCCAAATACTTTGCTCTGTACCGGCCCACTAATTGTTTGCCACGCTACAGCCAGTGCCTCCTCTGCCACATCTGGGCCATATTCGGTTGACATGATGTTTGCCACTTCCAATTAAATGACAGTTGTGCCATCTTCAAGCCAGGTATCCAGATATCAAAAGTAAAATGAAATGCAACCATAGTATAAAATAGGAGTATCTTTTATTTAACGAGTTTTAAAACATATTTTTGCATGTGTAAAACCAGCACCACTGCAGGGATGGTCAGTGGACACCATGCCTCTCAACTGGGGGCAACAGCAGAGGCAGCCTCTCTCAAATGATCCACAAGGAGTGATGATTTGTCATGCACCATCCCTAACTATATGAAACCGTAAAGAGGAAGCTTTTAAGTCTAGACGTCAAGGTATCCACTTGTCGGATGGTGGGAGGAAGAATATTCCACAGGAGGGGCGCACGGTAGCAAAAGGCTCTTCCGTAGATGTCGATATTCTTGGGATTACAAGAAGACCAGCATTTTGGGATCTTAGCGTTTTAGGACAGTGGTAAGGGACAAGTAAGTCTTTAATATGTTGGTGCATGGCCATTGTGGGCTTTGTAGGTTAGGAGGAGCATTTTAAAATCAATTTGACTTTTAATAGGGAGCCAATGTAAGGAAGCAAGGATAGGAGAGAGATGTTCATATTTTTTAGTCCTAGTGAGTGTTTGGGCCGTGGCATTTTGTATTAGCTGTAGGTTTTTGATACAGGTATTACTACACGCAGAGAACAGAGCATTGCAATAATTAAGCCTGGAAGTAATAAATGCATGTATTAATTTTTCAGTATCCTCAAAGGATAGGAACTTTCTAACCTGAGCAATATTTCGTGGGTGGAAAAAATATGTGTGGGATGGGATGATGACTCATTATGAGCATGTACAAACTGGTAGCGACCAGAGAGGTAAATGGACTCAAAGCGCTTTACATTGTATGCCTCACATTCACCCATTCACACACATGCACTCACACACCGGTGGCGAAGGCTGCCATGCAAGGTGCCAACCTGCCACCGGGAGCAATTTGGGGTTCAGTATCTTGCTCAAGGACACTTGGAAGGGGTCAGCCAGAGGGGGCACGAACAGCACCTCTACCACCTGCGCCACCATCTCCCCTTACAGGAGGAGAGGTACAATTTGAACCAGGCTAATGCAGAGTCATTGATGCCTATCGTGTTCAAGCCTGTGTAGTAGGATACTGATATATATCCATTATCAGATGAGATAAGGAGGTCATTGAAGACTTTAACTAGGGATGATGCTGTACCATGATTAGCTCTGAAGCCTGATTGGAAGGTTTCGTGGATATTATTTACATTTAAGAAGCTACAGATTTGCTTAGACACTATTTTTTCAAGTATTTTTGATACAAATAGGAGGTTAGATATGGGTCGGTAGTTAGCCAGGATATGAGAATCAAGGTTAGGTTTTCAAATAGATGGTTTAATAACAGATCTCTTGAAAGATTTTGGGATATGCCCAGCTGTGAGTGAGTCATTTATAATTTTAAGAATCATCTCAGCCAGTAGAGGGAAAGCAGCCTTAAGAAGATCTGTTGGGATAGGATCCAGTAAGAATGTTGAGGCTTTAGCTGAGGAGATCAAAGACGTATTTTCTGATGTATTTGTGGGTGTGAATGAATCAAGTTATGCTACAGGTTGACTAGAGCTAGCTATAACCATTACATGTGGTCCAACTGGATTTGAGGTTACAAGGGAGTAGTTTATTTTAAGTCTAATAGATTCAATTTTGTCATTAAAAAGTCCAAAAGTCCAAGTCATTGCTGCTTAGAGTTATTGAAATGAAGTGGGTCACCTCATTCCTATTTTTTGTTAGATGGGATATAGTGTTAAAAAGGAATTTCGGATTATTTTTATTATTGTGGGTAAGTGAAGAATAATATGCTTATTTGGCATTGTTACTCATGTCTTGTACTTCTTTAAGCTATCTTTTCAAGCAAGGCGGAACACAAGTTTAGTGGCATACCATTTCCTTTCAAGTCTACACTAGCAAAAGGACTAGCAGTGAGCAAATCTATGTGGTATACCATGGGGCATTTTTTGTTTTTTAGTTTTCTTTTTAAGTGGTGCAGTGGTGTTGATTGTGGAGTGTAGTACATTTACAACACTATCAGTTAGTTGATCAAATTGGGTTGGGCTAGGAGTAGAGCCTTCTAATGTAGGCCTATATTGGGTCAGTAAAGGGTGAAGGAGAGAGGGATTTTTTGCTATGAAGTAATTTGTAGTTTTGGAACTTATGTAGTAAATCAAGTTAGGTGCTACATAGTCTAATGTGATTTTTAAAGTTATTAAGTAGTAACATTTATGGAGAAATGTAAGACAATCCACAGAGTGTGTGTGTGCAATGTGTTAGGATGTAAAAAGAAAATCTTGGGTTTATTGATATGGCACCAAAATGATTCAACTGGTAACAAAGTATTCACATTAGAGAGACAAATATTAGCTTACCAAATGCCAAAGAGGTGCTGTGAAACCAAAGGTATTCTGAAGAATGAGAGAGTGACAGATGGTTTTCGGGACCATCAGGTCTTTTACATTAATTCAGTGGGTAGACGTCCACTATTGCATTAATCAGAGAGTGCTGAGCTAGGTGGAAAGGAAGCAGAGCACAATCATGGGATATAAGATGTTTCAGACAAATTATTGATGCACTGGTTACAGGCAAAATATGCAGCGTTATCTTTAATAATTACTGTTTGGTGGTCATATTTAGGAATGTGCATTTCTGGCAAAGATACTGTTCAATAGTTACTGAGAACTATTCAAACATTATTTGAAAATCCCTCCATGTATGCTCGCTAGTAAGCATGAGGACAGAAAGGAAACCACAGAGGGAGAATTTGTCAGCTTTAAGGATTTGTTGCAAATATTTGTCAAATAGTCTGACAGTCATGTTTTTGTTGTTTAAAGTAAATAAAATTTAATTGAAGTTTAGCTTAGCTATATTAAATTTAGCCTACATCAGAATGGTGCCAATAAGAGCATCTTTTAATCAACGCAGCCTGCATGGCAGCAAAGACAGTAGGCCTAGCCTTGACATTATTTTGACAGGTCTTCATTAAGCAACTCATCTATTAAATGATTCCATCTTAATCATCATTTTAACATGTAGGCCTATGACTGGCCTAAATGATTGTCAGCATTTTTTTTAAAGACAGGTTTTAACCATGAAAGCAAGTGTTCATAGCCTCATATTTTTGTTTTTGTTGAAAAAAAATTATTAATCAATGTTTGTGGTGACATGGGAGCTCAATCTATTGACATCCACCTGCGGAGTGCAGAAAACTTGCTCTGATGGCACAGATGTTGAAGGAACACTGAAGTAGCCTACACACTATGCAGGGGAGGCAACATCTTCATTCCTGTTCCTTGATCATTTTTTCAGAGTTCCTTAAGTTATGGAGATAAAATGATGGTCGATGGTAGATTGACTATTCAACTATTCAAATATTGTGTCTCATCCCTAGTCATATTAAGCACCATATATGCACCACATATGCACATGTAGTTCTATTAGCTATTGCAATTGGGATCCCATAAATCTTTTTTTGGTTGTAACATCACTGATGTATGAACATTTATATGATTTATCTCATCCTCAGGTGTTGCAGAATGCACTGAAAGGCATGCAGGGTCTCTTAAATGGAGTGAAGTGGAAACCAGGGCATGGGGATGATCTGGGATTTCTCCTTGCTGTGCTAAAGGTGCTCAGACCATCCTTAAAATTACTTTTCTTTGCCATAACCCCCACCGACTTAGGCAAATTGGGTCCAACCCAAATTTTCCTTCACTGCCTTTTGTGCCAAAAGGACGACCATAATATTGTAATGCAAGCGAGTGAATTTTTTCCCGCCAATCACCAATCGGCTTTAAAACTTTTGAACAAATTTGATAAAAAGACAAGTGTGATGATATTAACGCATAACCAGCAAATCACATACTTCATTACCCAGTCAGAATTTTGGATAGTTGGACAGAGACAGGTCGTCATGCAATGTGGTACAATGCACACTAGTGGCCACGTCAAAGAGTGCTTTATCTCTCTGGTGTTATGCAGGCAGATCAAGCTTCAGCAAGTTCTCATTCTAGCCAGCTATAATTTCACAGACTAGGCTAGAAGATGAGGTGAAAGTCAATCAGTGTTGAATGTCATGCAGGTTCAGTGTATTGATGACTGATGACTAAAACAAATATCTACTGACCCGTTTTGTTTCTGATTCTGATGTTACAGTAAACTAACTAAGTTCTAAGGATGGTCTTATTATATGGCAAAATATCAAACAACACGTGTAATATGAAGTTAGAAATATTACTCATGATGGTATTTGAATCTCTGCAATAGAAATTGATGTTCTACGGGCTGCCTGGGATGATTGTGGAGATGCCCAAAATTCTTTATCCTGCTCCTCTACCTCAATATGATGTAACCATTCAAAAAGTTTTGGAGGAGACCGTGTCAACAAAACCTGGAGGGGTATGAGTAACTTTTTTCTTTGTTTTTTTTTTTTTTTCTATTTGTTTATGGAGTTTTGATCGAGGTATTGTGTGAGACACTGAAAATAGCACTGCTTTGATCTGCATACTATGTGTGCACAAACTTTACTTTATGCATTTTAGCATACTGCCTACTTAAAGGGGAATGTCTTGACCCGTATTCTACTCAGTCAGAAGACTGTGATTACTGTCATTACCTTAAAAAATGAACAATTCTGAAATCTGCGCTACTGTAGCAGAGATATCATTCCTTTCAAGTCCTCATACCACCAAAGATACTATACATCTCACTAAGCAAGACAAAAAGGAGTCTTAGAAAGTTAACACTACAATGCTAAAGAATCAGTATAAGTATGTGTATATGTGCCAATGGTGTGTAGGTTTTTGTTCAAGAGTGAATTATTGCAGCTACTCTGCCACTTTGGCATTCAAGTGAAATGAATTATTGCACTACTGTTCAGCAAGTGACTCTGAATTTGGCATGTGAAATACACTGCCATGCAAGTTAATTCATGAGAATACACTGCCATGTTAATCTGCAAGTACTGAGTGTGTCCTATTTTGTGAGCAACAGGACTTCAAATTAGCTAGGCTAGCTTTTTCATGAACATGACCCAACACTGCATGTTGATCAACTCCCTTATATTAACTGCAGTTATGGGAAAAATATAGAATAGCAGTGTCAATTATGAAGTAAACTGCTGTAGGCCTGATACAGAGTGCAATGATGTGATGAAGTATTTCATTTCTTGCAAACTGCAAAAGCTTTGACATGCAGTAGTGCAGTTTTTTTGTTGTTGTTGGGCTGTCAATAAAAAAAATGGCAGGCAGGAGAAATGGTTCATCCTGAAAAGTTGGGAGAGGCAGAGGGGCCCTTCTAATAATACTCTAAGAATAAGCAAATATCGCTTTTCACTTGCTGACTTCTTTTACTATGTGGTAACCATGATATTAAAAAAACATTGTTAAATTTGGCTGGTAAAAACATGCCTGGCTGGTAATTTTTTCCAGCTAACAGCCACATTGATCCTCCATCTTTCTCTCTCCCACATGTGCTCCAATTCTCTTATTGATTGTTGCCATTAAATGGTTGTTGCTTCCTAAGACCCCAGGTCCGCCGTGCACTTTGCCTACCAGAATGTAGGAGTGGAGGATGTCATTCTCTATCTGCTGCTCTATCTGCTCCCACTTGGACAAAGGAGGCAGTGCTGTGAAATCATGTTAATTGCCTTCTCAAGCACTTTCAACATCATCCAGCTCCTCCTTCTGAGAGACGAACTACTGCAAATGAGAATGGATCTGTGCCTGATGAGCTGGATCACAGACTTCCCCACAGGAAGCGTTGTGCGTTAGACTGGGGGGCCTCACATCTGAGACTGTAGTCAGCAACTCTGGAGCACCACAGGAAACTGCTTTCTCTCCTGTGCTGTTAACCCTGTACACCGCTGACTTTAAGTACAATTCTGAGTCATGCCATATGCAGAAGTTCTCTGATGACACTGCGATTGTTTGATGTATTAGGGATGAACAGGAGGGGGGGTATAGGAGCCTTGTAGAGGACTTTGTGGGATGGTGCAGAATGAACCGTCTTTAGCTGAACATCATCAAAACTAAAGAAATGGTGGGGGACTTCAGGAGGTCTGCCCCCTCTGTGCCGCCTGTCTCCATTGAAGGAGTAAAAGTGGAGATGGTCAGTATGTACAAATACTTTGGACTGCGTCTTGGCAAGAAAGGTCTACTGATACTGACACACACTGCAGAGTGGCCCTTCAGTGTCTGCAGTAAACTCCCCCTCATGTTCTACCAGTCTGTCATGGCCAGTGTCCTCCTCTATGCAGTGGTGTGATGGGCATGCAGCACTAGTAAGAGGGACAGATTGGTGAGAAAAGCTGGCTCTGTTGTTGGCATGGAGGTGGAGACACTGATTTTGTATGGTAAGATAAGAGGATCCTGAACAATGTCCATCACCCCTTACAAACCACATTCTCCAAACAATGGAGCATGTTCAGTAGTAGGCTCCTGTGTCTGACATTCTCAACAGACAGACTGAGAAAATCCTTTGCCCTACGTCTCATACAACTTTACAATGCCACACAGAAGGGGAGCTGTGAGAGAGACTTAGCAGCTTTTTATATTGACAGAAACAGATTCCTGTGTCTGACATGCTCAACAGACTGAGAAGGTCCTGTGTCCCACTGGCCATACAACTCTTCAATGCCGCACCGAAGGGGAGATGTGAGATACTTCGCAGCTTTTTATATTGACAATAAAATATATCTTTTAAGTCATTAAGTCATAGTAATTGCGGTTTCTGTGTAATTAGGACTGGATCAGGCATTTTGCCTTTTCCCCTAACTTTTTATTTGACTGTAGTATATTCAGTTATATTTGTATTGTGTAGTAGCCACATTTACTTTGTATTTGATACAGTATTTGCAATGGCAATGTACTTGCACTGACACTTTCAGGCACAAAGTGGCAGTGGAATATTTCTCATTATTTTTTTCTCTCTGTATTTGTTATTTTTTGTAGTATGTATGTGTGTGTAGGCATGCACATTGTGTGTATGTCATGTTATGGATGCTATGGGATGCCTGAATTTCCTACAGAATAAATAAAATATCTATCTACAGTGCTGTGCAAAAGTATTTGCCCCCTGACCAATTTCTGACATTTCTTGCACGTTTGTCACGCTCATCCATTTCAGTTCAAGCAAGCCTGAATATTATACAAAGATACTTTATTCAGTTCATCATGGCTTAATGACTCACTTCGGTCAATGCGCACTAACCTCAGAGCTGCTGAGAGGAAATGGCACAAAACTAAGAATTTGGCCGATCTAACACAATTCCAAGTACTACCATCTTCCTTCTCATCCAGTGTCACTGCTGTGAAAAAGGCTTTCTATCACGACAAGATTCACAATGCCACGGACACCAAGAAACTCTTTTCCACCTTTAAATCTTTACTAAACCCACCTCCTTCTCAAACCAATCTCAATTCTCAAACCAATCTACAGAGGTTCCTTCTCCTAGCCTCACTAAACCAACTGCTTCCTTTTCTTCTTTCACTCCTCACACCGAGGCAGATGTGTCTAAGCTTCTCACAGACAACCGGCCTACCTCTTGTCTTCTGGACCCTATCCTAACAACCCTTCTTCAGGCCATAACCCCCACCATTGTGACAGCAACCACACATGTGGTCAATGCTTCACTAACTAGGGGTACATTTCCCACCACCTTCAAACAAGCCCAGGTAACACCGCTGCTCAAAAAACCATCCCTTGCTCCCACTCAAGTGGAGAACTACCGGCCTGTATCTCTTCTTCCCTTCCTTTCCATAGCCATTGAACGAGCTGTCTTTAAACAGGTCACAAGATTTCTCACTCGGAACAACCTCCTCGACTCCAACCAATCCGTTTCAAATGTGGCCACTCCCCTGAAACGGTGCTTCTGTCTGGGACAGAAGCACTAAAAGAGACCAGAGCAGGTCAATCCTGAAACTCAGGCTGTCTCTCTGATATATCTGCATGGATAAAAGGACATCACCTCCAACTAAATCTCTCCAAAACCTAACTACTGGATCTCCCAGCCAAACAAGCCATACATCACAACATCAGTATCAAGATCGGCTCCCTGTCTGTTTCTCCCACCAAAGTGACAAGAAACCTAGGTGTCATGATCGATGACCAACTGACCTTTGCAGATCACGTTGCCTCAGTTGCCTCACGTGGCTCAGTCGTGCCATTTTTCCCTATTCAACATAAGGAAGATCAGGCCGTACCTAACCCAACATGCAACCCAGCTCCTGGTACAGACCCTGGTTAACTCTTGTCTTGACTACTGCAATGTCCTCCTATCAGGCCTACCAGCCTGTGTGGTGAGACCGCTACAGATGCAGCTGCACGTCTGGTCTTTAACCAGCCTAAAAGGGCATATGTCACACCTCTGTTCATTGAACTCCACTGGTTACCCTTGGCTGCTCGCATCAAATTCAAGGCACTTATGGTGGCCTACAGGGTGAATGATGGCTCTGCTCCCACCTACCTAAATACTCTCCTGAAGCCCTATGTCACCTGACGACCGCTTTGCTCCTCTAAGGAGCGTTTTCTAGCACGGCCAACACCTCGTGCAGGTCAATCCAGACTCTTCTCATGTCTGCTTCCACGCTGGTGGAATGACCTTCCAAATGCTACCAGATCAACTGATACCCTCTCCACCTTCAAGAAACTCTTGAAGACCCAGCTCTTCCAAGAATATCTCCTGGCATAAATTTCTGAGAATGCACTTAACAACTTAATTTCTCTGCACTGTATTACACTATTGCACTTTCAACTTAAAATAGTGCAGTCTCTATGTTAGCAATATGCACTCTTGTTAGTTCTTTCATCGTGTTGTAGCTTGAATGTTATCCTCTTTTGTAAGTCGCTTTGGATAAAAGCGTCTGCTAAATGCCTAAATGTAATGTAAAGATAGATATATACAAAGATGTAAACACAAAATGCAGTTTTCAGTGCCAATGTCATTTATTAAGGAAAAAACATCTGAACCTACATAGGCCCATGTGAATAAGTAATTGCCCCCCTAAAACTAATAGCTGGTTGAGCCGCCTTTTGCAGCAATAACTGTAGTCAAGCGGTTGCGATAAGAGAGTCTTTCACATCGCTGTGATGGGATTTTGGCCCACTCTTCTGTGCAAAATTGTTTAAGATCAACCAGACTGGGTGGTTTTCGGGCATGAACAGCCTTTTTAAGATCATGCCACAGCATCTCAATAGGGTTCAGGTCGGGACTTTGACTAGGCCACAATTAGTCAAATTTTGTTCTTTTTTAGCCATTCATAAGTGGACTTGCTGGTGTGCTTCGGATCGTTATCTTGCTGCAGAACCCAGGTGCACTTTAGCTTGAGGTCTCGAACTGATGGCCGAACATTCTTTGCCAGGATTTATTGGTAGTGAGCAGAATTCATGGTTCTGTTGATAATGGCAAGTCGCCCAGGCCCTGAAGCAGCAAAGCAAGCCCAGATCATCACACTTCCACCACCATGTTTCACTGTTGGCACAATGTTCTTTTTATCAAATGCAGTGTTCTTTTTGCGCCAGATGTAACGGGATGCATTTCTCCCAAAAAGTTCAACCTTCTCCATTTATGGATAATGGATAATCAGTTTGTGCACAAACATTAATTTTGCCTGCACAATCGTACACAAACGATGCACAAACGGATCAAAATACTTTTATTCATATTTTCAACATATGGGGTGCCAACTTCACACAGGTAAAAATTGTGTGCATAATGGCATATTGCTGTCTGCATGTGAGATGATTATTACGTGTAAGGTAAAATAATTTCATAGGACTTTTGTTCACATAAATAGAAATGCTATTCTAAAACATGCAGTATATTTGGCAAGCCTTGAAACCAGAGCCACATTAATTAAGATAGAGGCAGGATCTGGCAACAAAGTAATTGTAAACTTCAGGAAGAAAGGAGATGAGCTGGACCCCATTATCATAAATGGTTGAACAACTTGAAATTTCTCGAAACATCACAAAGACCTTAGCTGGGATAGCCACACTGACCATATTGTTTAAAAAAACTCAGCAATGTCTCTTCCACCTCAGACGATCAAGGAATTTTGGTATGTGAAGAAAGATCCTAAAGGCACCACAGAGAGCATTCTGACCGTAAGCGTCACTGCATGGTTTGGAAATTGCTCTGCCACCAAACAAAAGGCACTGCAAAGACTTGTGTGCACAGCACAAAGCATCTGTGTATGTGATCTGCCCTCTAGGACTTGTATAAGAGACGAAGCATCAGGAAGGCCTAAAGAATCAGTAAGGACCCCAGCCATCCTAGTCATGGACTGTTTCAGCTGCTACCATCTGGCAAGCCATATCAGTCTGAAGGCTTGGTCCTCCAGACTCCAGAACAGTTTTTTTTTTTTTTTTTCCACCAAGCGACAATGCCTATGAACACCGAAACAATGGCAGCCTATGCCTGTGCCTGTCAATCTTTTCACTACAATGCCTTCAATTTTTTTCCCTCACACACATACACACTGTCTCTCTCTTAACATATTTATTTATTATTTATTTTTGAGGAGCAATAACACAAGAATTTTCCTCTCTCATACAAGTATAATGAGATGTAAAAAAACCTTGTATCTTGATTATAAAGTGCTACCAGGGATCTGTATTAGTCTCTATGGTTAAGCTATGGATGTATGCAAACATTTCAGATTAAATCTTGAAAAGTAGTAAGGAGTATTCAACCTTTCTTATTCTGACTTTTGTTTTTCTCTGGGCTCGTTCCTTATTTTCATTTGTTCTGACCAAAATTGTTTGTTCCTTATTTTCCCCTTATGCTTCCGCCTTCAGAACAAGAAGAAGAAGCCTCGTGGGACTGCCCACAAGGCCGGTACTGAGGGGAAATGGGTCCAACAAGAAAATGATTTAGAAGACCAACAAAAGCTTGAGATGAGGCAAAGTGGTGGAAGAGAAATTACAGGCAGCTGGTCTCAAAAAACCTCACATTGCCAGCTATCTTGGAGAAGCTCAGAATCAGACTACTCTGATACTGAGGGAGGCATTAATGCAAAGTTAAGGTATGACAAAATTTTAGGACCCTATGAAATCTGTTTCTTTGCTGTTCCAGATTTCAGGCTTTCTTGTCTCTAAAACTTTTTTGACTTGTCTTGTCATTGTCTTGTCTTGTGTTTTTTGGAATCATAGGGCCTTCACCAAATTCCCATACATGGCCCTCTCCCAGCCTATATATTGATGAAAATAGCCTATATCTATATGGGTACAAAATTCTAATCATTAATTGATAATGATTAGCCAAGTGGGATTGATAGGTTGTCATTGAGGTAGTAGTTGCTAGGCTGTTGCTAGGTTAGGTGTGGTGGTTGCTATAGTAATTGGTGTGGTTTCTATGCTGGTTGCCAGGGTAATTATGTAGGTTGGTATGTTGATTGTCAGGTTGCCATTGTGGAAGTGGTTGCTAGTTAGTTGTGGTGGTTGCTTGTGTACTTATGGTGATTGCTATGCTGGTTGCTATTGGGTTGTTATTGAGGAAGTGGTTGCTAGGCTGTGGTACTTGAGGTGGTTGCTTGTGTACTTATGGCGATTGCTATGCTGGATGTGAGGTTAATCATGTTGGTTGCTAGGCTGTTATTATGGAACTGGTTGCATGGTTCTTGCTCAGTATAGTGCGTGTTTATAATTTGGATGGCCTGAGGATAGAAGCAAATTAAGCCTAATTAAGTTAGTCGTCTATAATTGTTCCTTGAACTGGGTGACGTCCTCCACTTCCTGACTCAGGCTGATTGGACTGAAGGTGAGCATTGCACCCTTGTCTCCCTCTCTCTTCCAACCACCCAACCACATTTCCTTGGTCTTGGAGATGTTGTTCCAGAAAATCATGGAAGTAGTTTCTAGGCTGTTGCCAAGGTATTTGAGGTGGTTGGTAGGCTGATGCTAGTTGTGGTGGTTGCTAAGGTAACTGAAGTTGTTCTTATGCTGGCTCCGAGGGTACTCATGTTGGTTGCTATGTTGTCATTGTGTAAATGGCTGTTGCTACTTCACTTGAGGTGGTTGCTAAACTGTTGCTAGGTTAGTTGCTGTTGTTGGTAACTTAAGTGGTTGCTATGTTGATTGCTAGGAGTTTCACCTTATTACAAGGTTACTTGTGCAGCAGTCCTAAAGCAAAATCTCAAGTACACAATGGGGACTTGCTCTGAGTAAATCACAACAATATAAAGTCTGGATGAGTGAAATCTAAATATTTTGTGCAAAACGGACAAATGTTTCTGTCACCTGACTTTCTTCAGTGCAAAAAGACGTGGGTTTTACTGAAGACCTTGTAGAAATCGCCAAAAATTACTCTAATCTACTATTTCATTCTGCTGTTGGTGACCTAAGTATATCTCAGGGAAATCTACTTTTCCTTAAAGCCAAATACTAAGAAGTTGTTTATTGTATTAAAAAGCTCTATGAAACCACTAATAATTAACCAGAATTACTAGGAATTCTAACTAGGAAATACACAGTGCATTCAAATGTCTAAAAAAGTTTTTTCAATGTGGAATTTCTGTGCACAAATAACTGACAATAGAAATAAAAACTTCAGGTTGTTAGGTTTCTTGGTTACTAGACGTTGAAGGGTAGTCATGGTCGTTGCTAGCTACTAGTGGTTGATGGGTCATTATTGTTAAAGGGGCCGCTTACAATCTTGATTTCACAGATAGATGGTGTAGGTGAGCACTAAAAGAAATCTAAACATACCTCGAAACATACCTCAGTGTAACTACATCACCCATCACCTCATCACATATTTCTGCAGTGCATTTCTCCACCCTCCATGCATGCCATCCTGACAAGTAGGCCAAGCCTGCTGCCTATCTTCAAATGCATCAGGCTACTCATTATGCAGACTATTGTAGAAATATACATGTGTATGGAGAAATGATAAAAGATGACATTCAGAAAATACTGCACTTTGCCAGAGCATAGAGGCATTTTCTCACCTTCTCTTCTTACCTGAGCTCAGCTTTTATCAAACCCTACTGACATTCTTTTGTTTTATCGCACATCTCCATGTTATGTAACTAAGGCTACATGCTCAACATTGTGTGTGGTTGCAAGTGGCCAATGGAATAGGTGAGAGATATAAAGTGGGCTACGGTAAACTTTCATTTTGCAAGTGTCCATTGTAATATTAGCCTACATACATTGCCAGCTAGCTTGATATAATGTATTAATATAATGGAAAAAATAGCAGTGCAACAGTGGAAGAGCAGGCTTAGTGCAACTATGAATTTCAGCATAGTAGTGCAATTTCAAAAACCAGGACAATTGATGTCTCTGAAAAGATGATAAATTATCTGTGACATGCAGTAAAAGTGACAGTAAAAAAAAACAACCCCAGAAAAACCAGGGCTTGTGGAGATGCCTACATGCCTGCCTATCATACAGTAAGTTTTGCCCTTTGTCCATAGACAGGAAAGTATGGCAATCAGACCAGTTCAAATTACTCTCTCCCTTGCACTCTCAAGATATGTATGTATGTATTTGAAACAGCAATATGCCGTGGCGACTGTAGCCTATCAAAAGACAAAACAATGTGTACTGCACATAGGCCTACATTTATTTCATTTACTCCCAGGATCGGACACAGGCACGCACACATCAAACAGTCCAAGCGAAGGCAAGTGCAACAATGCAGCATTCCATTCCTTTATAGGCCAGATGAGAATGTATCACACAAAAAAAAAAAAAAATTTACAGACCCAAGCTGCACACATCAAACATCACTCAACTCATAGCCTAATAAATCCAACTGTTTGAGAACAGCAGACTATAGCCTATACGTCATGAAACATGAATTGGTATTGTGGATGCACAAATCAGGACAGGTGCATGTATCCTGTTTAAATTTGAGTATTGCAAACAATAACTTTTGAGGCCCAAAACTGCTTTCTTTATCTCTCTCTCCCTCTCTCTCCCTCTCTCTCTTCTCCTCTCCCTGTTTGCTGCTAAGATCAAGTGCATTCATTAGTTTGGCAAAATCGATCCTACTTTGGGGCTGCTGAAGTGCTTATTCTAATACATGTGCAATATAGGCTACATTGATTCCCTGTACATAACAACAGGGAAATTTGTATTAGACAATACAATAAACAGTAACATTGTCATTTTCTTGTTCAAACCAGCTTGTGTGAAAAATAAAATATCTTCTTTCTTGCTTTCAATGACTACTCTTAGGCTACTAATATCTCTGCAGCTGACTGCCGCCTTCCTTATGGAGGAGGGGGTTGTTATCGCATTATACAAAGGAGGGAGGGGATTAAGGGACCGATTCAGTGGTGGCAAGGCTTGGAAACGTTCATCCCATTCATTCCTGTGGGTGAGGTTTGCAACATTCTGCCATCTTGAACTCAGAATGATTTCACGTGAACTAATGTGAATGCACGGCTATAAATAAAAACAATTAAAAAATATAGCTGCAAGCAGCAATGAACGGGGTCCAAGTCTTGAGGATTTCTGTTAATTATGTGATATTAAGCTTCATCTTTGGCCATAATATATGCCAGTATGACAATGAACCCTTTGATTTTGTTGATATAGTCATGGTGAAGATGGGATTTGAACCCACTGTCCATGACGTAGAAATGCCAGGCTTCAGCCCACTGAGCTAATGTCACCTGTAAGAAATTCACCCATTAGCTACAACCTACAGTGTTACAAGCAATGTACATTTTGTGGCCTCTGTAACTTTTTTTGGCATAACATGCAGATGACTGTACCAATTAATGTGATTCAAACTACAACTTCAGCAATAGGTTGCAAGCAATATACAGATTTACATATTAAACTTAAATGCATTTTGACAAAGAGTAGACAAGTGAAAATCTGTAAAGGTACTTGCACTGGCATTATGATTAAACAATTTAAATAATTTTGAGTCTAGGTCAATCTGGTCTTGAGATATGGACTTAAAATATAAATTGTAGCCTATAGTTGCAGTATGTCAGGATTTGTTCTGTCAGTAGTGAGCACAATTTGGGATGTAACACTAAATTTTCATGTTTGTGGGACTTATTTTTGGTTAACAAAGCAATGACAATGAAAGCAATGGGATATAGGCTTGAATGGAAATTGCATTATTAAAGCACCTCCTATAGGTGCAGTACCTCAGGATTTGGTCTCTGAGTAGTGGAGTAATTTGGGACTTGGCCCTAAAGTTTCAGGTTTCTGAGACTTATGGTTCCACAATGAATGGTTGATTTTAACCCTTTAGCTGCTGAGGTTTTTCCAAAAAAAGCTGGATTTTGACGTCTAAAGTTCAAAAGTCTGTAGCTTGATATTGGTAACAGATAGAGCCTGACTGTAAATAAGACAAATATTGAGGAAGACCTAAAGTTTATTTTGGAGTAAATTTACCCATTTAATTTGCATATTGTCATGTCACAGAGCGGTGGCCATCTTGAATTATGGATTTTTTGGAGTATTTGGAGTATTTTGAATGAATATTGAAATTATTTCAGTAAAGTTCAGTGGTCTCCTCTCATCTGTTGTTATGTTGTACACTTACTGTATCATCAGAAACACCATAAATTGTAAACCACCAGTGTAGATTATAGCCAATATAGGACCATATAGTAACAAACTGCCTGCAGGCCTAGCATGACATCTAAATTTCAAAAGGCTGTGGCATGACAGTGGTGATGTTGAGTATGACTGACTGTAAATGAAGCAAATATTGAGAAACTTATGTTTGGAGTATCTGATTTGCATATTGTGATGTCAAATGGACCCACCCGCCATCATTATCGTGTGCACCTGCAAGTGGAACAGACACCACGGAACGTCTGCCTCTCCCTCTCCCTCCCATACGGACGCTGCCAGCTCTACCCACTGCCCATCTCTCGGGGGTGAAAGAGCTGACACTATCATCCCTGACACAACCAGATCCTCGAATCACACTTCGACCTTGTTTCTCCCACCCTCCCCGATATTCCCTTCACGGATCACACCGTCAACACTACGCAACAAGGCTTCTTAATGCTCAGGCACACCGTGAGCAGTGCAGTAGATCCACCACTCAAGGGGCTGACCCAACTGCCGGGGGTCATGCAGAAAAATTACAATCAGTGGTAACCATGACAGACTACAAGTTGCCTATGGTTTTAGCTGAGGTTCGTAACAGTTCATAATGGAGTGTTATCCCACTTTACATTATATGGTAGTCTATAGGTGGTTATCAGGAATTATGGCTGGACAATGTAGCAGTGGCCAGACATAGTGTCAAACTCAAAGGAGTAAGATGGGTCATGGGGGTAACAGTAATTTGACAGTGCCATTGTGGGGGGGGGGGGGGGTGTCACAAAGGAAGGGGAGACGGGCCTAGCATGGGCGTCCAGGAAGGGCCTCTATGATGGAGAGTCGGTCCTGACATGGGCCTCAGCAGAGATAATTGTGGACAGAGGAAGAAAGTGAATTAGGCCAGGCTCTCACATCAGAGAGCAAATGTGTAATTTGGGCATATATATATATATATATATATATATATATACATACATACATATACACACATACACACACACACACATACATACATACACACACACATATAAATATATATATTGTATGTATATATATATAGAGAGAGAGAGAGAGAGTTGTACGGCGTGACGGCGTGTGGCAGCACTAGGCTATAGCAGCATAACTAAGGTATGATGTGTGGCAACCCAGCACCACTGCAGGGATGGTCAGTGGCCGCCATACCTCGCAACTGGGGGCACAGCAGAGGCAGTCCCTCCCAAAAGACCCATGAGAAGTGATTTGCCACGCACCATCTCTAACTATGGGAAACAGTAAAGAGGAAGGTTTTAAGTCTAGACTTAAAGGTATTGAGAGTGTCCGCTTGTCAAATGTGGGGGGGGGGGAGATTATTCCACAGGAGGGGTGCACGGTAACAAAAGGCTCTTCCTCCTATCGAAGATTTTGATATTCTTGGGATTACAAGGAGACCAGCATTTTGGGATCTTAGGGTTCTAGGAGGGTGGTAAGGGACAAGTAAGTCTTTAATATATGTTGGTGCATCGCCTTTGATAGCTTTGTAGGTTAGGAAGAGTATTTTAAAATCAATTCGACTTTTAATAGGGAGCCAATGTAAGGAAGCAAGGATAGGAGAGATATGTTCATATTTTTTAGTCCTGGTGAGTGTTCGGGCTGCAGCATTTTGTATTAGTTGTAGGTTTTTGATACAGGTATTACTACACCCAGAGAACAGAGCATTGCAGTAATCGAGCCTGGAAGTAATAAATGTGTGTATTAATTTTTCAGCATCCTCAAAGGATAGGAACTTTCTAACCTTAGCAATATTTCGTAGGTGGAAAAAAGATGTTTTTGAAATGTCTATTGACTATTTAGAGAGAGGTACTGGTCAATAATTACCTTAAGGTCTTTAACTTTTGCGGTGCATGACGGTGACAGGCCACTGAGTAAGTTTTGGTGAAGGGGTAGAGTGTTGGTCAGCTGTTTAGGGCCAATCATCATAACTTCAGTTTTATCAGAATTTAAACATAGGAAATTATTAGTCATCCAGGTTTTTATGTCTAGGAGACAGGCGTCTAGTTTAGTCATTGGCATATAGTCATTAGGCTTCATAGAAAGGTAAAGCTGGGTATCATCAGCATAGCAGTGGAAGGTAATGCCATGTTTCCTTATAACAGATCCTAAAGGTAACATGTACAGGGAGAACAGCAGGGGACCTAGCACTGAACCTTGGGGTACACCAAACTTTACTTTGGTATGGGTTGATGACTCATTATGAGCATGTACAAACTGGAAAAAAGATTCTCATTTGGATTTATGCGTATCTGTTCTCGGGAGATTTATTTCGCAGTGGATTTACCTACCTGTCTGTGGAGTACGGCAAGTGGGAATCTTGACTTCCAACGCACAAACTGGTGAGGTTGCTGGAGGCGGCTTCTTGCTGGGTTAAACACGCATCATTCCATTGTGCGGTGGATGGCGCTCGGACACTATTAACTGTACAGACTTTGTATATATGCACTTTTCTTTGGGACAAATGGGGCATGGGGGTTGAAAGTAGTTTCAGTCTGTTTTTGTGAGTTTGGTGGTGGGTAAAAGGTGTTGGCTTTCGCCACCACTTCCTTTACTTGACTCAGTAGTGGCATTTGGGCTCGAGTGACGAGTCTTGTGCTGGGTCATAAACTTTCTATTTCTGATTTAAACCAGCATAGTTACAGCTTCAGATCCGCCCATGCCTTAATATAGCGTGGTAACTTAATCAGCCTGTTTTAAGGTTGATTTGTTACAGTGAGGTCAATAAGTATTTGATCACCCTGTGATTTCACAAGTTCTCCCACTTAGAAAACATGGAGGGGTCTAAAATTTTCATTGTAGGTGCATTTCCACTGTGAGAGACAGAATCAAAAAAAAAATTCAGAAATCAAATTGTACAATTTTTTTCAAGAATTTATTTGTATATTAATGTGTCAAATAAGTATTTGATCACTTCAGTTAAACACATTTCATATTTGGTACAGAAGCCTTTGTTAACAAATACAGAGGTCAAACGCTTGCTATAGTTCTTCACTAGGTTTGTACACACTGCAGCAGGGATTTTGGCCCACTGCTCCATACAGATCTTCTCTAGATCTGTTAGGGTTCGGGGCTGTCGCTGAGCAACACAGAGTTTCAGCTCCCTCCAAAGATTTTCTATTGGATTTAGGCCTGGAGACTGGCTAGGCGACTCCAGAACCTTGATATGCTTCTTACTGAGCCACTCCTTGGTTTTCCTGGCTGTGTGCTTTGGGTTGTCATGTTGGAAGACCCAGCCATGACCCATCTTCAACGCTCTGACTGAGGTAAGGAGGTTTTTGCCCAATATCTCACAATACAAGGCCCCGTTCATCCTCTCCTTAATACAGTACAGTTGTCCTGTCCCCTGTGCAGAAAAACACCCCCAGAGCATGATGCTTCCACCCCCATGCTTCACTGTAGGTATGGTGTTCTTGGGATGATGCTCCTCCTTCATCCTCCTCCAAACATGTCGAATGGAATTAAGACCAAAAAGTTCTATCTTGGTCTCATCTGACCACGAGACTTTCTCCCATGACTCCTCTGGATCATCCAGATGGTCACTGGCAAACTTCAGACGGGCCTTGACATGGGCTGACTTCAGCAGGGGAACCTTCCATGCGCTGCATGATTTTAAACCATGACATTTCAGTGTATTACTGATAGCAGCCTTGGAAACGGTGGTCCCAGCTCTCTTCAGGTCATTGACCAGCTCCTCCCGTGTAGTCCTGGGTTGATTCTTCACTTTCCTTAGCATCATTGCTACCCCACGAGGTGAGATCTTGCGTGGGGCCCCAGTCCGAGGGACATTGACAGTCATCATTAGCCTCTTCCATTTTCTGACAATTGCTCCAACAGTTGTTCTTTTCTCACCAAGCTGCTTGGCAATTTCCCCGTAGCCCTTTCCAGCTTTGTGAAGGTCTACAATTTTGTCTCTTGTGTCTTTTGACAGCTCTTGTTTTGCCCATGTTGGTAGTTAGACTTTTGACTGATTGTGGGGTGCACAGGTGCCTTTATGAAAGCTAACGACCTCAAACAGGTGCTACTAATTTAGAATCATGAGCAGATTGGAGTTGGACTATTTAAAAGCAGAACAGCAGGTCTTGCTGGTCAGAAATCTGTCTGATAAGCAAATGGTCAAATACTTATTTGACACAGTAATAAACAAATAAATTGTTTAAAAAATTGTACAATGTGATTTCTGAAATTATTTTTTAGATTCCGTCTCTGACAGTGGAAATGCACCTACGATGAAAATTTTGGACCCCCCCCCCCATGTTTTCTCAGTGGGAGAACTTGCAAAATCACAGGGTGATCAAATACTTATTGACCTCATTGTACAACCTAAGGAACAAGTTGTTTTTTTTTGTTTTGTTTTTTTACATTCTTTGATTTCTGATAGTTTATGATGAAATACAATGGTTAAGATTCTAATTTTGACAAATGCCTCTTTTCGGTTGTTGTGGTAGCACCCCCCATACACACACACACACACACATACATACAAAATGTCTGCATAGGTGAACAGCTGCAATCTTTTCTAAAAATGCATTAAACTTTCATGTGTAAAGATATGAAAGGTCAGTAATGTTCACTGATACGCTGACACAAAAATCATTGCAAAGTGTGACTTCCATCATTACTTGCATTGCTTCAAACTCTCAGGCAGATATGGGTGTGAGGAGTTTGAAAAACTGATCCACAATTGAGAATGAACAGTCAAAAACATGTTGGAAACCATTCAGTTTGCAGTGAATTTTGTGTCAGCATATCAGTGAACATTACTGACCACTCGGTGAGTTTCATGTCTTTACAAATGAAAGTTTAATGTGTTTTAGGAAAAATTTCAGCTGTGCATCTTTGCAGCCGTTCTATAGGTGGCGGGGTGCTACAGCAACAACTGAAAACCATTAACCATTGTGTTTCATCATACACGATCAGAAAACAAGGCTTTAAGAGTAAAAAAAAACTAACTTGTCCTTTAAGTCAATCCCACTCCTCCTGTTGAAGAGCTGAATACAAAGGTACAAAGAACTTTCTCAACCACTCTGTTGTTCAGAAACAGGACCCTACTGCTGAACATACTCTTCTGTTTGGAAAAAGTAGTGTGCAGGAGATGGCGGTCATTGTCCATTATAAATAGCTGTCTGTTCCAGGTTTTCTGCTACTGATGTCAGTGACTCCAGCTTCATGCCCACCACAGAGCCAGCTTTTCTCATCAGTTGGTACAGTCATCCAGCACCCCAATTCCTAGTGCTGCCTCTCCAGCATACTACAGCTGCAACTGCAACACCTGCCTCACATGCAATCTAACATGAAAGGCTGGATTACTGTTCCAAAAAAGTGCATGTTTTTGCATTTGACAATTTTTGGATTTCCCTGTTTTTTCCACTAAATACAGTGATGATATTGATTATGATAATAAGCCATTCGTAAGTCATTAATATTACAGTATACAAATGCACGAAAGTCTGTGTCAATTTCCCTTTAGTTTCTATTAGTTAATATTAAGTGACTCAACTAGAAGAAGCTGCACTACAAAGAATTGTGTAAAAGACAGGATTGATGGTAATTAACAAAGTGCTTGAGGGCTTGAAATATCTTCTTCCCCTCCAAAATGAGAAAAAAAAGTTTGAGACCCACTGTTGTAACAAGTCTGTGTTTGCATTTTGCAGGCAACACCAGATGAGGGTACGTCAGGGCTCTTTGCACTGTTTCCTTTCTTTGGTAAAAAGCCTGGACAAACGTGTTATGTTTGGTTATTGGTCTGCATTCATCCCTGATACCCCTGCCATTGGAGGACCTCCATGCCTTACACTCCTTACAGTTGCCCTGAAAGACCCATCACCTAAGGTAAGACAATGCATGGAATGCTGTGTCATTTTTATTAGGGCCCAAACATAAGAGGTGTGAAGTCCTGTTAGTCCAGTTAATCTGTGGTTTGACCTAAAACAAATTGCAAAGTCAGGGGTCAGAGTTTGAGTCCTTCATCACAGTCCAGTCACTCCATGTTTAAAAAAAATAGTTTTTTGGTCAGTTATTGATTTAGATATCATTTGAAGGCTTGTGTGAATACATGCCCCTTCATGAAAATACAGTGACTTAATTTTGAAAAAATGGGTGACGTGACAGCTTTTACTGTGTTTGTTGGTGTGATGCTATTTAAAATGCCATTTATGCTAGTTATGCTATTTAAAAATCTGTTTTTCTCTAAAATCTATTTTTAAAAACCCAACTGATCAGCCGACTTATGATGACCATAAGGGTGGTATCAAAATCTGGTGGTATCAAAAACTCAGTTGGTACCAAAATCTCAAAAAGGTCAAATTTGTGTTCCAACCAGCTGTGGGATCAAAACAAAATGCCACCAGGACAATGTCTGTGGATAGAAATATGGTAAATGTGAATATATGCAAATTACACAGTTTCCATTGACTTTACTCGACTCTCTTAATTGATAAAAGCCAAGGCAAAGATGGTTTTCCATTCTATCTCTCCTTTAAATATGCACTAATTTAAGCATGTATTTTCTCAATGGGCACTGCCAGGGATCTTGCAAGAAAAATGCAATCAGTAGTAACCATGGTAGACTACAAGTTGTTCATGGTTTTAGCTAAGGATCATAATAGTTTCAAAATACCATCCCATAACATTACATGGTAGACAGTGCATAGGTAGATATCAAGAATTATGGACAGTGTAGTAGTAGCCAGACATAGTGTCAAAGTCAAGGAGTGGGATGGATCATGGGGGTAACTGCAAGGGTCCATTTGACAGTGCAATTGTGAGGGGCGGTCAGACACAAAGCCTCAGGGAAGGGAAGTCAGTCCTCGCAAGGGTGTCTAGCAAGGGCCCCCTAAGATGGAAAGTCGGTCCTGGCATGGGCCTCCCGTAGTGTTGGTTGCAGTCCACTCAGGAGGGGAGATGAGAGGAGTCTGCCGGAAGGAGGCAGGGATGACACTCAGCAGGGATGAATGTGGACAGAGGAAGCAAATGAATTAGGCCAGGCTCACACATTAGAGAGCAAATATGTCATTTGGGCATACATATATGTATATAAAGCGAAAGAGAGTTGTACGGCATGACACATGAAGGATGCCAATCTAGCCCCTTGAGTCGTGGATCTGCCCAAGGTTTCTTCCTAGACTAACTAAACATAAGGGAGTTTTTCCTTGCCCCTGTTGCTCTTGAGTGCTCCTTCTGTGAAGCGCCACGAGAAGATACTCTTGTAAAAGGCGCTGTATAAATAAAATTGAATTGAATTGAATAATTTCGTGTGGATCATGCCACTTGTGTGTCCTCTATTTAAGGGGAAGTGGAATTTTTTCATTTTAAATCCAACAAACCTGTGCAATGTTTTTGCTGGAAAGGGTGTATTGTTGCCCTTAAATTTCAGTCATAGAAAGGTCTTAAAAAGTCTTAATTTATATTGTTGAAACCTGCAGAAGCCCTGCTATAGGTAATGTGAGTCAGTTTACTCTGTAAGTATTCTGGGTTTAAGACATGATACTCTGTTTAGCATTGTTGTTTTGGTTTAATTTTTTATCATTTTATTTTATTTTACGTCATATCTTGTCTTAACGAGCCCATTAACCTGGTCGAGTACTGTCAGCTGCGGTTGCAGCGAACATACCACGGCACCCAAATAGTGTAAGAGATGTGGGGTTTCTAACCTCAAAGTGAAAACGCTTTTGTGACACTGAAAAGGCTACACACCACTCTGTTACCCCCCTTGTAGCATAGCCATTAGGTTATGGCACTGCGCATGTAATGCTCAGAAAATGCAGCTGAGAAAAGATGCATCTATATCACAAACTATCTGAAAAATTTAAATCCCTGACTATATAGTTTGTGTTCTTGGCAGAGTACTATTAGTGCAAGAGAAACAAAAAAGGTGAGTTGAGAGGCCAAAATGGCTCCGCTTTTCCCAGATCACACAAAATTATCGGATTTCCCCACTTTTCTCCTGAAATCGTTTTGTGTGCAGCTTGAAGAACTGCGTGGGGATGTGAAATGTTCTGTATGCATGCACACGTGCAGCTTAGAGGAAATATTGCTGATGGCACTGCAGTTGTGGGGCATATTAGAGATGGACAGTGGGGGGAGGAAAGGAGCCTTGTGGAGGACTTTGTGGGATGGTGTAAGACAAACCATCTACAGTTGAACACCCCAAAACCAAAGAAATGGTGGTGGACTTCAGGGGATAAGCCCCACCCCACCCCCATGCTGCCTGTCTCCATTGATGGCGTGGATGTAGAGATGGTCAGTATGTACAAATACCTTGGACTACATCTTGACAAGAAACTGGACTGGTCTGCTAACACTGATGCACTCTACAAGAAGGGGCAGAGCATGCTCAGGAAGCTGGGGTTCTAACATCTGCAGCAAACTGCTCCTTATGTTCTACCAGTCTGTCATGGCTAGTGTCCTCTTCCATGCTGTGGTGTGCTGGGCAGGCAGCACAAGGACAAGGGATACTGGACAACTAGACAGGCTGGTAAGAAAAGCTGGCTCTGTTTGCATGAAACTGAAGTCACTGACATCAGTAGCAGGAAAGAGGACCCTGAGTAGATTGATATCTAAACTGGACAATGACCATCACTGCCGGCACAGCACACTGTTCAGTGGCAGACTCCTGTGTCTGGCATGCTCAAGTGCTGAGAAGGTCCTTTGACCTATGGGCCAAAGGACAGCTCTACAACGCCACATTCTGTTACAGCATCTTTTCAGTTTTTACTGTTTTCTGTACATCAAGGACTGGACCTGGTTTTACACTGTTCTCTTAACTGCTTATATTGTTTTTTCATATTGCTTTGTTTTTATATTTTTTATAATGTGTAGCCTTCTTATAGTTGGAACAGGATCTGCACTGGAAATGTATGTGCACTGACACTTTGAATTAGGGTTACCATAGCATCCTCCTGCACATTCCACACTACTTCCATACCAAACAAATTAGTACCCTAAAATGCACACAAAATAGGATTTATTCTCTGTATTTTTATGTCTATGCCATGTTGTGAAAACTTGCCAGAATTTCCTATGGGATTGGAAAAGTATTTATCTATTGATCTATCTACGTGCTAACTGCACCTTCAGCTAGTCTATGGTAATAGGCTAACCTTAAAGCCTTTATAGATACACTGTTGTACATAACTTAATGGAGTAATCACTATTTAGACTATTGCAAAAATAGAGACAAGTAACAGCAAAGTTCATCAAAGTTATTAAGTTTTTTTCACTGTTTTATGTTTTTTCCCGTTGTGAAAACAGCAAAGTACACACAGACATGCACTTAAGCTCCATGCATTGAACTATGTGCTTAACCTTTGAGCCTTTGAGGATAGAGGAGGTTGTCTGGAATCTGGCAGTGTCTACTGACAGAATATTTTATTCAATTTCATTTTTTTTTATTGCAGAGAAGAATGAGAGTGGCGTAGACACATGATATTTCTCGCTTTTGCTGTTCTTGGTCCTGAAATGATTTTTCTAGCATCTGCATCTGAGGTATGTTAAAATGTGAAAATGGAGCCCTTAGTGTTTTAAAAAGTAGTGATTTGGATGCCTCTCTTCAAGTTCCCAAAGCATGCTTATTGAAAGCCATTTGGCTTACAACATAAAAAGTGATCAAACTTAAGAACCCAGCTACCAACGGAATTTTGCTTTTAAACAAAAGTTTAACTTTGGTCCATGCAGAAAAATTACTGATTGTGGCAGCGTCCCACCTTAAGAGACTGGCAGTATGGGCTTTTCAGTTGACTGGCTAACACACACGACTTTCAAGCTGATGTTGCTCTAAGATGGTGGGTTTAGCCCAGGTTACCCAGGTGTAAGAATTGGTATCGAAACTGAAACGGTTGGATTGGTACATTCCTAATTTTAAGCCTCCTCGATAGTTAACCCACCTCCCAGTCTAAGGGGCTCAAAATTCTGTTATTGTAGTTGACAACACCTCATAGAACACACTAATCATTACTTCAGTCCCAATACTAAAAGGCACACACGAGGAGAATTACACCAGACTATGAAAACATGCATGAATAGTCCTAGTCATCCCATTTCTGTATTTTACCCTAGGTACGTGCAGGATCACTACAAGTGCTGTCATCTCTGCTTGACGGATCTCGGCTGTTCTTGTCTGCAGCAGAAGACACTACCACTCCTCGCCAGGCCTTCACATCCTTCTCCACAACGCTTGCATCTAGTCTAAGAGAGCTGCACCGCAGTTTGTTGCTAGCACTGACTGCTGAATCTTCGTCACAGACACTTACTCAAGTCATAAAGGTACTGGAATATATGCACTGAAATTATATAATCAATGATATAACACATTGGGTTATTTCACAAAATTGGTGCCTTTTCAGTTGAGAGGAGATTGAGAATGAATGTTATCACCACTTATGGATTGTTTGGGGAAAATATTGACTGAAGTTATGGGAAATGTCACTTGGCCATCTCATGCTGTTTCATTTCATATTTTATTACTTTTGTTCTTGTAGACATTTGCATTAGACATCAACCCTCTTTTGGGATATTTGCAATATTAGAACATTTCTAAATGGAAGTACTTATTCTTAAAGTATTTTGGTCCCTATTTAGAATAGAAATTGTATTGAAATGTAGGGATTTCTTTTCTTGCAAAACTATTATTTTTAATTGTAGGTTAATATTCAGCAAAATACAGTTGTTGGAACATTTCATATAGTTTTCTCACTTCTAGCCCAAGTGATGTGAAAAAACTCTTGACTCTTTCATAAAAATGGGAAATTTGGTACACTTGTACAGGTTGGTGTTTTGGAACATTTTCAGATACAAAGCCATTACTAAAACACCATGTGGTGGCTGTGGTGGCCTTTTTACTTCCTGCCATTACCAAATGCTGTATTCTGCATCGTCAACCTGAACCAAACAAGAAAATGCAGAAAAGGTGATGCTGACACCTATGCTTTGATGGTCAGTTAGTATGACACCATTCATGACATTGTAAAGGCCTTGTGATTACCTTAGCAGTAAGTTTTTGCTTGCTGTGTTATGTATTTTGTGTCATATCTAGAGAACCAAGCAAGAAATTGGTTGGTGATACCAGTCCTGGGTCTGTCCCAATGGATTATTTTCTAATTTATTAATTCAGTTCAATGGAATGGTAAATGGACTGCATTTATATAGCGTTTTTCTACTCCTACGAGTACTCGCGCTTTACATTGTATGCCTCACATTCACCCATTCACACACATGCACTCACACACACCGATGGCAGAGGCTGCCATGCAAGGTGCCAAACTGCCACCAGGAGCAATTTGGGTTTCAGTATCTTGCTCAAGGTCACTTTGATGGGGTCAGCCAGAGTGGGGCTTATTGTTACCTCCATGACCCATCTCACTCCTTTGAGTTTGATGCTATGTCTGGCCGCTGCTACATTGTCCAGCCATAATTCCTGATAACCACCTATAGACTTACTACCATGTAATGTAAAGTCGGATAATACTCAATTATGAACTATAATGAGCTAAAACCATAGGCAACTTGTAGTCTGTCAAGGTTACTACTGATTGTAATTTTTCTGCATGACCCCTGGCAGTTGGGTTAGCCCCTTGAGTCGTGGATCTGCCCAAGGTTTCTTCCAAGATTAAGGAGTTTTTCCTTGCCCCTGTTGCTCTTCTGCGCTCCTTCTGTGAAGCGCCACGAAACAATACCATTGTAAAAGGCGCTGTATAAATAAAGCTGAATTGAATTGAATATTGTCTCCTGGCACTTTACAGCAAGGAGCACCCAAGGGCAACAGGAGGAAGGAGAAACTCCAGAAGAAACTGAGCAGATCCACGACCCCCCTGCCAGAGTTCGGCCAGGCTCACATTTCACTGATCATATGTGTCATATGTGCATGTGTGTGTATATATATATATATATAGAGAGAGAGAGAGAGAGAGAAAGAGGGAGAGGGGGAGACAACAGATCCACTGACATTGGCATCACTACTGCACTGCATTCCTCCCCGACACATCTGGAGAAGAAGGATACTTATGTAAGGATGCTGTTTGTAGACTACAGCTCTGCATTCAACACTATTGTCCCCAGTATACTTGACGTCAAGTGCAGGTGTTTTGGTCTACACACCAGTCTATGCAGCTGGATCTTGGACTTCTTGTCAGGGTGAAATCAGGTGGTGAGAATGAGCTCCATCACTTCAACCCCCTTGACACAGGTGCTCCTCAGGGTTGTGTTCTGATACCTCCTTTACTCCCTGTACACTTACAACTGTGCAATTATGTATAGCTCTAATATGGTCATTAAATTTGCTGACGACACCACTGTAATTGGCCTGATTACCAGCAATGATGTTAGTCAACAACTTAATGCAGTGGTGTCAGGACAACAACCTTTTTTCCAACATTGCAAAGACCAAGGAGCTGGTAATAAACTTCAGGAAGAAAGGAGATCAATTGGACCCCATTATCATCAATGTTTCTACAGTGGAAAGGGTAAACAACCTCAAGTTCCTTGGTGTTAACATCACAGAAGACCTTAGCTGGGATAGTCACACTGTCCAGATTGTTAAAAAAAACTCAGCAACGTCTCTTCCACCACAGATCCTGAGGAATGTTTGGTATGTGAACAGTGATCCTGAAGGCCTTTTCTACAAAAGTTAGTTAGGAAGTTGCTCTGCTACCAAACAAAAGGCACTGCAATAGTCATGTGAAAGCAATCACTAAGTCAGCATTTTATCACCTAAAACATTTCCAAGAGATCTAATGCCAAAATGCCAAAATGTATCCATACCATTATCTCCAGTAGGGTAGATTTCTGCAATGGTCTGTTCACAGGTCTTCCTAAAAAGTCTTCCTAAAGTCTAAAGTCCCTGCAGGTAGCCAGCTACCTGTAAGTTATAGAATTGACTGTAAAGCATTGCTAAATGGGACAGGACCTTTTTACCTTTCTGACATGTTTTATCAGTACACACTACTTGGGTCTCTCAAGTCATAGGAGAAAAAATTGCTGGTAAAACTGCTATCAAAACAAAGTCTGGTGAAGCAGCGCTCAGCCGCTACATTTACATTTACATTTACATTTAGGCATTTAGCAGATGCTTTTATCCAAAGCGACTTACAGAAGATGGTAACATTCAAGCTACGACACAATGAAAGAATAAACAAGGGGTGCATATTGCTAACATAGAAACTGCACCATTTTAAGTTGAAAGTGCAATAGTGCCGAGAAATTAAATTGTTAAGTGCATTCTCCAAGTTTACGCCAGGAGATATTCTTGGAAGAGCTGGGTCTTCACGAGTTTCTTGAAAGTGGAGAGAGTATCAGTTGATCTGGTAACATTTGGGAGTTCATTCCACCAGCGCGGAACCAGATACGAGAATAGTCTGGATTGACCTGGATTGACCTTTCTTGGCCATGCTAGAAAACGTTCCTTAGAGGAGCAAAGAGGTTGTCGGGTGACATAGGGCTTCAGGAGAGAATTCAGGTCGATGGGAGCAGAGCCATCATAAGTGCTTTGAATTGAATGCGAGCAGCTGGCCCCAGCACAGATCCTTGGGGTACTCCTGTGGTGAGTTGGTGAAGTGCCGATGTCTGTCCTAGCCATGAGACACTGAACGACCGTCCAGTAAGATAGGACTTGAACCAGGAGTGCGCTGTGCCATCAATACCCATCTTGGTCAGCTTGTCCAGTAGGACGTGGTGGTTGACCGTGTCAAATGCTGCTGATAGGTCCAGCAGGATGAGCACTGAGGATTGACCTGCCGCTCGGGCCTCTTTCAGTGCTTCCGTCACAGACAGAAGCGCCGTTTCAGTGGAGTGGCCACTTCTGAAACCCCTATGCAGTTCAGCTTTGGAACCAACTTCCTGAACACAGCAAGAATGCCCCTACTGTTGGCACCTTCAAATCTACACTTGTCTAGACTGATGCTTTCTCCTAATTATTTGCTTATCTTTGTTTTATACTCTGTACACTTTAACTTTGATGTTAACAATTTTATGCCTTTATTAATTTTGTGTGCTTTTACTTTCTTTCATCTACTCTACTTGATTTTTATTATTGTACAGCACATTGAAATTCCTTTGTGTATGAAATGTGCTATATAAATAAACTTGCCTTGCTTTGGCTTGCAAGAGTCGTGAGCACAACACAAAGCATTTCTGAATGTGATCTGCTCTCCATCTTGTATTGAACATCAACAAAGTCACAGAAGAATCTAAAGAAAAAAAGTTGGAACATTGGCACAATAAGACAAAATCCCACAGCAAATTAGAATGTTATCAAACCATAAAATCTGAACACAAATTGGAGAAATATCTCTTTACTGTCAGAGATATGAAGCAGAGACAGATCCTGACCAAATACAGACTCAGTGACCACAACCTTGCCAATGAAAGGGGCCAACTTAAAAAGTCATGGTTGCCAAGAGAGCACAGCATATGTGGTCACTGCATGACAAGTGAGGTTGAGACATAACTTCATCAGGTTCACTTTTTGCCACCATTGTCATTATTCTAGTTGTTGATCTTATCACTCAACAGCTGATCCAATCTTTTTAAACTTTACCAACAGCAATCGAATCTTACTACTGAATGTCCAGACCCTCTGTACGAAACAAAGTGGAGAATGAGGGGCTGGTTTTATCACCAGGCCCCCTGCCATGCAAATATTTTAGTGAAACAAAGAGAATTGCTAGTGTCATAGGCGCTGGCAACTGGAATCCTTTACACAGTGTGCAAATTTAAAAATGAATTCACAACATTTTATCATAGATAAAAAATCTTGACAACAGCAAGAAAATACATTATTAAACACAAATGAATTCCTGCCCAAATTACCAAGTGACTATTAACTTTCGGTAACACTTTACTTTACAGATCGATAATAAGTGGGTAATTTTTTGGTAATACATACATAATTTCATGGTAATACTAATATTTAGCCACTTACTACAAGTAAATACCATGCAGTTTCCAAACAATTACTGTGCAGTTTTTACAATAACAATGCAAACTGCGTTGATTTGAAGGTATAATGAAATGGTAATTATTTGAAGTAAATGTGTAATTACTGAAATTATAAAGTTCAGGATTTACTTATTGTGAAGTAATGTATCTGTCATTACCCCAGCATGGTGGTGTTGTAAAGAGGTGTGAATGTTGGTAAGTACATGGTTACTATCAAATGTTATGACATAACAACACAGTGATGAAACATGCATGATATCAGTGCTGTAAAATACACAATTGCTTATTCCTACTTAATTTCTCAGCTGTGGTGACATACCCATCAAGTATCTTCCTTATGATATTTAGTGTTGTTTTTGTGTACTTACCTTAAAATAAATGAGGTAGTTTTAAGGAAACTACACACTATCAGAGCTGTAAAATGCATAATCACCTATTTCCATTCAGTTACTTCGTTATTACCATCTGCTATGTGAAACAGGCTACCATATTCAACGTTATGTTAGACCAGCGAGTACCATTCTTTCAGATTCCTGGCCTGCATATCGAAGACTTCATTCAGAGGGCTTCATTCATTACCAGGTCAACCATCGTAGGTTTTTTGTGCATCCTAGAACTGGAGCGCACACACAACACTTAGAAAGGGCATGGAGAACTTTCAAAACTGATGTGTATCATTACAGAGCAAACGTGACAGTAAAAAAATGGCACTACTGGTTGGCCAAGAAACATAAAAATGGTGCTCTTGGTCAGCTTATAGAAGACATTAGGTGTAAATACAGGGTGTGATTTGGGAAGTCAGTCTCTGTCTATCGGTCTGTATATCTACCTAAAAGAAAAAAAAATCAAACAAAATGGAGAGCTGTGACCTGTGTCTTATAAAACAATAGGTTAGTTGGTACATTCTGCTTCTATTACATCCCTTCTCTTTGATGTTTGTATTATTTTGAGTTTTTGTACTTTCTTTTGATACTTTTGTAAACTTTAACTGAAAAATGGCACCAGAAACAATATGTGCTCAACTTGTGTTATTTACGCATAAACAATGTAGCCAGAGATGATGACTTATGTTTGCCAAGTCAGCTTCATTAAGATAACTAAAGATGTCAAAGGGATGTGGATGTGGAGTAAAAAAATAAGTTAATAAAAGTTCTGCAGTCCAGATATTTGTCTGTTGAATTCAATAATTTCAGCACATGGTAGCCTATTTCACATAGCAGTTGGTAATAACGAAGTAACTGAATGGAAATAGGTGATTATGCATTTTACAGCCCTGATACTGTGTAGTTTCCTTAAAACTACCTCATTTATTTCAAGGTAAGTACACAAAAACAACACTAAATATCCTAAGGAGGATACTTGATGGGTATGTCACCACGGCTGAGAAATTGCTGAGGAATAGACAATAGTGTATTTTACAGCATTGATACCATGCAGTTTCTGTGAAATCACTTCATTTGTTTCAGTGTACTAACAGAAACAATATGTCATTTTACCATCTAACCACTACAATGACTTGGTTAGTTGCTTTCATCACTGTGTTGTTATGTCATAACATTTGATAGTAACCACATACTTACCAACATTTTACACCTTCATAAGACCGCTATGCTGGTGTAACTACAGACATATTACTACACAAATAAGTAGATCCTGAGCTTTATAATTTCACTAATTACACATTTGCGCCACATAATTAACATTTTATTATACATTTAAATCAAAGCAGTTTGCATTGTTATTATCTGGAAACTGCATGGTAATTACTTGTAATATGTGGTTAAAACTTATTATTACCATGAAATTATGTATATATTACCATAACATTACCCACTTCTTACCGATCTGTAAAGTAAAGTGTTACCTAACTTTCTTTAGGGCTGCCAGAATTTTGGTTTAGGCCACTTTGCATCTAAATTCAGTTCTGTCCTTGTCGCCTACTTTCGGTGACTTGCAAAGTGGATGGTGATGGCTCACAGTGGTCAGAGATGTCTTCAAAGGCCACCAGTCCATAACTCTCTTTAAAGAGTATGTCTGCAAATGTTCTCATTCATCCAGGACATGGTAGTCAAGGTGTTCAGTAAACATGACATAATAAAAAAGGAATGCATATTCTTATGACTTGATATTTTTGCCCACAAAGTCTCAAAAATGCTGTTATAATCCATTATTCTCTATGGGGAATCTTCAGTGTTTACCCAACGTGACATATTCTTAACTAAATTCTATTTTGGAACGTTCATAAAATCAGTCACCAAAGACTGCTGTAAATGTTTAATTTGTGTGTTTCAAATATTTATCTTGCTGAAGATTTAGTTATTGGTCTATTTCTCTACACAATAATCAAAAGTAGTTGTTAACCTGCAACATACACTTTAACAACATATGCATATATGCAAAAACTATGCATTTAAAGAAATTAATTTGAAGCATCTTACACTTATGGTCAAATAATGGATTGAATTGTACTATATTCATATTGCCAACATTTCCAATACCTGACATCTTCTTTTGACTTGTGTTACAGTGTGTGGCTCATCTTGTGCGTAATGCACCATACCACCGCCTGCAACCAGGGCTGCTGAGCCCATTTTGGGAACAAATTCAACAATATGTTCATCATCGAGGTTTGTTATTATGTCTGTCCTGAATGCTGTAGAAAAATTACTAAGTCTAAGGATCGTTATATAACACAGTCAACACCTGCAAGGCAGCATGTCCAGAAAACATCCCTGGATGTGTGCTATCGGACTGTGCTTCTGGTTGTGTGCTGAAGTCTTTAACAGTTTTTAACACCTCTGTCATTGCATCAACATTCCACACCAACTTACCTGTGCCATAGAAACCTACCCCATTCTGCTTTAATGACTACCACCCTGTGGACTTTCCCACACCATCATGAAGTGTTTTGAACAATTAGTCATGTCACACATCACATCCATCCTCCACCCACCCTAGACCCTTTAAAGTTTGCATACAGAGCGAAACGGTCCATAGAGGATGCAATTTATTCTGCCCTCCACTCAGCCCTCACCCATCTGGACACAAAAGATTCATATGTGAGAATGCTGTTCACAGACTTCGGTTCAACATTCAACACCGTTCTTCACCTTATTGGATTTTCCTTCATTTTGAATTTCGTCGAAAGTGAAATTAAAGTTTCAGCAGTCACATAGTTAGTCTGATCAGCATGAAACACCTGTCGGCTTCAGACCAAGCCAGAATTGCTGCTTGCCTCATTGGTGCTTGCAGCTATATTTATTATTATTATTCACGGAAGTACTCGAATGAAAGTCTATGGCAGCCCATAGAACCAATTTTTTAAAAATGCTGAAATTTAGCACACTGATTGGGCAGTCCCATGGTTAATTTCACCAATTTTATGTTGGCAGCTCGAACCCTCTGGCGCAACCAACTGGTCAAAGTATCACAGCAACACTTTCACATATCTTAATAACACTTGGTACCTGAACTACTGACAAATTTGGTGCAGTTTGACCACTTTAGGGTGCTATAATTAGCTAATAATTTTGGCTCATATCTCATAATGTGTTTGGGTTAACAACAAAATTCCAGTGCCTGATCATACTGTTATGGTCATTGCCAACTTTTCAGGTCAACATAAGTATTCGACTGCCATATTGGGTTCTATCAAAACCAGCACACATTTTTCAGTGGCCACATATTTTGACCAATCGTCACAAAACCTGACATAGATGATTTTCTGAAAATGCCTGATCAATGTCATCACATTCATTTTTGGTCTGTCAAAGCATTCAGCTCTCACAGCCAATCCAATTTGATGCCCAGACAGGAAGTGGCCTTACATCTCAGCCAAACTTTGGCTTTTTAGACAAAAAAAGTCAGTAAGACCAAAGAAATGATTATTGATTTGAGGAAAAATAAGAATGCCATATCCTCTGTGTTTATAAATGACCAGGCAGTGGAAGTAGTGGAGGAGTACAAATACCTAGGCACCATCTATGACAATAGACACTGATTTGACAAACATCTGGACACTGTATGCAAGAAAGCTCACCAATGTATGTATTTTTAACGCAAATTGAGGAATTTTAATATGGACTACAGTTTCATAAGAATGTTGTATTGTTGTTTTATTGAATCTGTTTTGACCTTCTCTTTTATCTGCTGGTGTGGGTTACTAACACAGAAGAATAAAAAATGCATACATAATATTGTCAGTCTCTGCAGCAAAATTGCCAATGTCCCCCTAAACATCTCTTCTCTCCATAAAATCAGGTCCCTCAAAAAAGCCAGAGCAATTTTAGCTATTCTTAGAGTTCCTCCTTTTACCATCTGGGCACAGATTTCTTTTAAAAAGCTGCAGAACAGATTTAAAAATTCTTTTTTACCAGCTGTCACTATCACAACACTTGAGCGGGTATTTATGGTTTTATGTTTATGTCCAAGTTTTAGTGTATTGTATTGTTGTTATTCATTTCTGTTTTTAATGTTGGTGAGTGTAATTCTGCTAGCTGCATAACAAATTGCCCCCCGGGGACATTAAAGTATACCTTGACCTTGGCCACCTCATTGCTGCTTGCAGCTAAATTTATCATTATTCTTCTTCTATAGAAGTCTATGGCAGCCTGTAGAACCGTATGGAGGATAGTAGTGAATTTTTGCACACATTAATTTGACCAAAATTCATGCATGCAAGTCAATCGCTCTAGTGCCACCAATGGGTGAAAAGTTGGAGTTGCATCCATGAACGTAACTTTTGAATCGATTTTTAAATATGATGTACCGTTGGAATCCTTGAGTTAAACACACTCTGTGAGGTAATTTTCTGCCATATTGGATTTTCTGCCATTTTTCATTTTGTCAAGAGTGAAATAATTTTCAACTGTCACAAATTTTGCCCAGTTGTCACAAAAATGGCCATAGTTAGTCTTCTGACCATTCTACACAAAGTTTGCTTTTTGATGTTTTGAAATTCCAAATTTGGTACTTGGACTCATGACCCAATTCTGAGGACATAAACAAATTGGGGACCATTGGGGATGCTACCATTTCTGTTAGACGCTCACATTGCTGCTTGCAGCTATATTTAGTATACACAAGTGATGTAACAAGTTAGTACGTTATTAGATGGCCATTACATTATCTCTGGATTAATTTTTAAAAAAATAAATGTAATAACTGTAAATTTTCAAACTTCTTTAGCATTACTGTCTCTTTCAAATATTGTAACTACTTAAAGCCCCACAAACACACCTACACTCTTATTCTGGCTCTCCATCACTCAGTCAATCAGTCAGTTTCTTTTTACTATCACAGCACAGTGCAACTGACGGGTCATATAGGTGAAGGTATTCATAGTTTTTGTTCCTGGGGGGGCCTCAAGATCTAAGACAGGTTGGCTGAACACACTTTTTGCTAAATAATTTGAGCCCTCTATCACCCATTTGTGAAAATCCAGCCACATGAAAGTTGGCATGGGCATGTAGCCCCACTAGGCCCATAATGCCAAACCCAAACGAAGATGGGTTGGTTGCACATAAATACTCCATAACTCAAATTGACAAAATTTCACATAAATACTCCATAACTCAAGTTTTGTGTTATATAGGTGCCAAGAAGCTGAATCAAATGAGCTGCCTCAATTGGGATTTTTCTGTTAAGCCGTTTGTCAGGTTCGAATTGTTCAATGTATCATACCAAAGGCTTAAAATTATTGTGGAAATGTACTGCACATGAAGAAAAAGCTTAAAATGTAGCCATTTTTCATAAAAGTTTACTTGTTTGAATGGTCTATAGGCTGTTCAACGCACAAACAACATTCAACAGTCAAACATGCCATGCAGGAAAACATCACAAAACACTATAACATTGGACATTCAGTTGACTATATATGGACTACCACAAACCAAAAAAAAAAAATATGGGATTTTTTTTATTATTAAACACAGTTCATACAGAGGTCAAAGTTATCATACAAATATGATGATTACCATATGTCTGGCAACACTGCTTGTAACCAAATTTCTGTCAATGATTTCTGTCTCCTTTAGGGGACTGTTGGTTTGACAGTTTTTGTGGAATAAGTCAGGACACGTAGTTCCCCAGGCAACAATATTTTAATGGCACATAGATCTCGAGAAGCCGCATCCAACGAGCCTTCAACGGTTTGCTATAGCACCACCTATGGAGAAATGAAAATGTCAAAAAATTTTGTGAGCAAATTTCTATCTGTGATAATAAGCATTGATCATGACAACACAACAGCAAGCCCTGACTACAAAATCAGTAGAGGCCAGGATCTCACATACAAGGCAGGTAGCCTCTGAGACAGTCCAGCATGTAACAAACAGAATGTTAGAGGTGTACATAGAGTGCCAGGTGGGATGGTGTATAGTATTGGAACATCTGTGCTGAATATGGGTTGGAAGTTCTTAAGATGAGGATCTTAAGAAATATCAAGGACTGAGGGAAGAGTGACATGATGTGGAAGTTAAAGGCACCCACACTGGGTGTGCATCACCCAGGATTCAAACCAGTATGCACTTATGTATGCACATTAAATAAATGTACATTAAATAAATGTAATGTATTTATCCGGGTGACAGCAGGTGAGGGCTGGTGTCCACACAAACTGAACAGGAGTTGTTCATGCACAGTTTTCCTTGGCTATGACTCTGGCTTTATCTATCTCTCACTCACTTTTAAATATACTTAAATATACACTTTTAATTTGTCATCATAACCGATGTGAATTCTCACACAGTCGTATTGAACTTTTGCCGGTTGACGGTACATCATTACATCCCTAGTTATAACTACTGTTAGTAACTAACTCTAAAGAAGTGAGATAACAGATAGAATTTATAACTAGTGATTTGAAATAAATGTAATGTGTGTTACTGTCTGGTACATGACCATCTAGAATTACAGATTTCCACCTGTACATTAAAGTACTACAACTTGAGCAGTGTTCCAGTGTCCTACAAGCTTTAAACTTGGAATGACTCATACCCATAGAAAAGGTGTACTGATTGATAGAGGATGTGGAATACTTTCTTATCTTAGTTTCCAAGTTAATCTTCACTTTAACCCTTTGTAGATTATCTTACCTGTTTGGTAGAGCACCTTTTCATCATATTCTGATAAAATGCATAACCACCCCTAATTTAATCACTTCCAGCCGTTTCTACTACTCATATAAATGGCATAACTGTAAAGGTTATGCCATTTCAGTATGTATGATTTCAATATATGTGCTTTCAATTCAGTCATCACATTTTTAACGCATTCATTGGCACCATGCCGAATGGTTGAGATGACAATAAAGGGTCATAGATGCAAATGAATGGCCATGGTCAATGAAAGTTAACTGGTCATCAATGATGTCACCCAAGTTTCTTGCAACGTTATTGGGAGCAAGAGATAGGATGTCAGTTTTAATGAAGATCAGGAGGGAATGACATACATTTGGGTGTCATGTCAGAATAATTGTATACATGTCTACATGGCAGAGAGAAGGGACCCCAGCACTGAGGCTTTGAGTACCCCTGTAACTCCTGCTGTAGTCTAAAATGACAATATTTGCTTTTAGTTTAGATGTCTTCAGGAAGTAATTAATGACAACCCAATAACTTGCTTTCTGACTTTTTTTTTAGATGTAAATGTTCGTGTATCCAGTCTGACCTTGTTGGGAGCACTGGTCTCTGCTCAGACCCCTCTTCCTGAGATTCAGATACTCCTTCAGCAACCAGCTAAGATTCCTGACAACTTAGGGTTTCCATATGAGGAATATATGTGTCAGAACTGGAGACAGCAAAGGCCTTTGAAGGAGGGACATTGGCTTCATGGAGAAGAAGGAATATGTTGGCTGTTGCGGCTTTGTGT
This sequence comes from Tenualosa thibaudeaui, assembly GCA_027481765.1. Classification (NCBI taxonomy): domain Eukaryota; kingdom Metazoa; phylum Chordata; class Actinopteri; order Clupeiformes; family Clupeidae; genus Tenualosa; species Tenualosa thibaudeaui. The sequence goes on along the minus strand of JAIFZK010000173.1, from coordinate 45,959 downwards.
ATGTGTGGTTACCCAGCCTAGGGAAGATGGTCACTCTGACAGTGACACCATCCCTTTCCACCTGTCTCCTAACCTTTCAGAGCCCTCACCTGTCAGGTTGGAAGCTCTACAGGTAAGATCATCAACCATCATGTGTGTACTTGTGTTAAGGTCTTGTACTCCTGATGTTTGACTCTGTCTAACTGTAAATTTTCCTTCAAGGTTTTGGCTCACCTGGTAAAAGGCTACTTCTTCCTGACACAGGAGTGGCTACTTGAATTATGTCAAGTCAGTGCTTGTTGCCTAAGGGAGCCAGATTCATCGGTGCAGTTACATGGGACAAAGGTGAAGCTAAGCTATGATAAGATGATGAGATATGATAAGATGCAATACAATACAATAATAATCTGATAGAATGTAATTAATTTTCACTCCATTATGTAATAATTCACATATTCTTGAATTTATCACATTTTTTAATAAACTGCTTGAAGGCATTATGTAATATATTTCTCCACATTTTGTATTATTGCACATTGTGGAGGCTATTACAAACTGCGGGACCTGAAACTTCTGTACTCTGATCTAGTTGGCACATATAGCACAAGAAATTGCCTCAGTAATGACAATGGAAATTCTTAGACACTATTTATCTATAAAGATATACAGCCCATCCTAGATTAGTACAGGGCCCTGAAAACCTTGGCAAAGACTTAACTGGCTTTAGGCCAAATAAGCCTCACTGACTGCTTCAGGTTTGACCCCTGATAAACCCAAACGCCCTTGCATACACAATGATTAGTCGATAGATAGATCTGCTAGATAGATAGATAGATGGATTATAGAGCCAGTATGAAAGAACAGCATTATGTGGGGACACTGTACATGAAAACATGATGTGGGGGCAGTGTGAAGTACAGGCTCAGGCAGACTCAAGACTGGTGAAACTGAGAGCAATGCCACTATTTTATGACAATCTCTATTACTCTACTCTATTACTCTACTACTTTTATTACCATCTTACACTCCTACACCGCAGTTAAGACAAATATTTGTCATTTACATCTGTGCAGACAAAAAATGTTTTCTGACCTTCATCAGCTTTTCTGACCTTCATTGCTGCAAACTGGCAATTTCCATCTGGTGCTGGGTTAGATTAAGATGCAAGAAATTAAGTCCTCCAGTCTGTTTCTATGGGCGTACTCTATCAAAGTGGATGTGAAGTTTAGAGCCTGACAATTATTCTGACATGTATGGACTCCATCAGCCTTTGCAGTGCTCCTTGAAATTCAGTCCTGCTGTCATCCTGCAAAAATGTAGGGCTTTAAAGTCATGGTTTGCAATTTCCGCACTGTTTTTACTCTTCAATGGTCTCCGATGTATGTATTGGCTGAAAACATTGATTGCAGTAAGTGTGTATTGATATGTAGAACAGCCCATTTTCCTATATCAAGGAGATCAATTTGATGCCATTTGTGTACTTTTCCAGCTCTAATGAATGGGTTTGTTCCCAAATCTAGTCTTGTTGAGTTGGTAGCCATTTGGCTGTCATGTGGGGTATTGACAACAGCAGTCAATGAGTTTAAGATGTGTGATGACCTGACCGGATGGTGCAAAGCCCTATTGCTTTTGTAAGGATTATTATTATTATTATTATTATTATTATTATTATTAGGGCCAGAGCACCGAGGTGCATAGGCCGGCACCAGCCCTATTGCTTTTGTAATTGGGATTTTGTACGTCTGGACACAAGGTCAACTTTGATGTACTCTCCGGAGATGGTTTGTCATATTCATCTGCAATTTGGCATACATGATATATATTTTTTCATGGGATTGTGAAAGTATCAGGCGGCTCCCAAGCCACCTCATGAAATTTGGCACACACGTCAGTCGTTGCACCTGCTACTCAGCCATATAGGTTTTGGAACCAGGTGTGGCCCACACACTCCATAGCACCCCCAAATGTCGTTGAGGTTCGTAGTCGGCATATAGTCTCAGCTACATGCACCAAATTCGGTAGGCGTGTTGGGCTTCCCAAGATGAACAACCTTTGTATGTACATTGCTAGGCCCAACAGGAAGTGAGGTAATTGGGATTTTTTGATTTTTGATTCATAGACAGATTGATCTGATATTTGGTATAGAAGATGTCAAGGTGTTGCAGATGTGTTTTATATGTTTTATATGTTTTAATATGTTGAAATGGTGAATTAATGATTTTTTATGGTTTTCATAAAGTCATAAAGTCACTATGCATTGAATGAAAAATCTGAAACTTCACAGGTTAATAGATATTATGATTATGATGACATCCAGACACCCAATGTGCTTGTCTGGTATAGCCTAGCCACGCCCAACAGGAAGTGAGGTAGTTGGGATTTTGTGCGTTTGCACACATGGTGAATCATCGGAGACAGTTTGTCAGATTGATGTTAAATTTGGTATATATGATGCCAAGATGTCACTGATGTTAAATTGTGAAGGGATTTTTAAAATGTTGTAGCCATGCCCAACAGGAAGTGAGGTAATAGGGATTTTGTGCATTTTGACACGTGGTCAACTTTAATGTACTCCTTGGAGATGGATTGTTATATTCATGTGAAATTAGGTATACGTGATGCTAAGATGTTTCTGATGTTAAATAGTGCCCACTACAGCAAATCAAATTTGACGGTGAAGCTACCAAACAGAATGTGAACCGTATCTTGGCAACGCTGTATCGTAATAAAACTTGGTATACCGACTTAGGACCTGGTTCAGACAACTCTGAATGATCGATTTCAGTGCTCTAGTGCCCCATCTGGTCAAAACTCATGTATCAGCAACGGTTTGACATACCGCAACCAAACTTGGTAGGTGGACTAAGGACCCTGTTTTGACCGCTCAGAATGATCAAATCAACACTCTAGCGTCCCCTCTGGTGAAAAGTCATTTCTCAGCAACAGTTTGACGCATCACAACCAAACTTGATGGGTGGACCCAGGACCCTGTCCTGACCACTCTGAATGATCGATTTCAGCACTCTAGCATCCCCTGTGGTCAAAGCTCACATCTCAGTGACGGTTTGATATAGTCCACCCCAAGTGGGTACGTGGACTCAGGAACCAGTTCTGACCTCTCTGAATGATCTATTATGACGCTCTTGCAAGCTATATCTCAACAACAGTTTGACATTTCGCAATCGAACATGGTACGTGGACTCAGAATCCTACTTGTACGAGATAAATATATGACGTGAGTGAATTATTGCGTGGTGGAATGTCACGGCTTGCTGAACCACATGTGCAAGGGCCCCTCACAGCCACTTGCGGCTTAAATTACATCTAGTTCTTTACCTGTTGAATGCATTGGAGGGCTGTGCGCTAAATGAATATTCAAATCACCAAGAATTAGTATTGGACAATTGTCCATAGGTACTGCATTGTTGTCCTGGTGGGTGATAAATAACTACCAAGTATAGGTTAAATTAGTTGCAGCCATTTGCGCCAGTTAGAGTTTCAACCAAAACCATCTTATAATTTTGTAAACCAAATTGAGCCAAGTGTCTGTCCAACAAATAAGAGGCCCATGCTTTTTATTGCTATTCAAACAATGTGTTTATTTACACACACTAATATCTGTCTTTAAATGCCTTTTCTCCCTCATCATGAGTCCCTTATAATGAGCCTTGTGTAGCCTGGCAATATGTCCAGATAGCAGCATTAGATTAGATTAGATTGATTACATTAGATTCAACTTTATTGTCACTATACATGTATGAATACAGAGTAACAAAATACAGTTTAGCATCTAATCAGAAGTGCAAACAGCAAAAAGTGCAATATGTACAGTATGTGCAGTATGTATAGTTAAGAGCAGTTATGTACAGATGAGGGCAATGTAAAAGTGGGAATAGATATGTGCAGATTATTCAAGTTCAAAAACTTCCGTTCTGCGGAAGTCCATGACCACTTCCTATGTACTATATCCTATGTAATTATGTAAAAATAAGTTATGGTGGGAATAGTTATGTGCAAATTATGTACAAATAAGTTATGGGAGCAGGTCTGTACAGATAGCCAGTGTAAAAGATGATTATAAATTAGGATTTAATTAATTAATTAATTAATTAATTAATTCAGTGAGGGCCAGTAACTGAAGAGAGAACTGTAAGGCTAGTGCAGTAATAAAGTCCTTATTAACCACTGACTTTCATAATTTCATAAGCCCACAGAAAAAGTTGGACAGGACATTGAATGCTGTTTAACTGATATTAAATTGTTAACATTGTGTAGTCTTTTTTTACAAAAGGGCACCTTCTAACTTGACTACACCCCTGAATATTCTCTTAATACATGACTACATGATAGGATAAATCTAAACAAGAGTAGGTCCAGGATGCAGTAAGACTGGAAACAAAGAGACTATCAGCAGTATCTTACTCATGTGTTCTTGCTCAGGTAAACTTGCTTAGGTCTTTACACAACTAGGTCTTTACACCAGGAGGGCTGAACATGAGGACTAATAGGACTTTAGCGAAGGAATACCAGTACGTCTCAAATTGCCAACACCTGAATACCAGCCCAGCGATAAATCGCTGCCTGAAGGCCTTTTAAACACAGTTAAACAGATGGGCCGTAAGAAACAGTAAATAATACTCGTCACACCAGACTACGATTAATCAGTACCTAGAGCTAATTAAACAATAACCAGCCTAAGATAATATACTAAAACAACAAAGTAACCAGACCCCTTAGCAGCAAGATTCTACCATCAATACAAGCAAGATTAGAAATAAACTTGCATCAAATTTATTGGGATATGGGAGTGTGCTTCACTTCATTGTGTGCTCACGGTGTGGTGTCTGTCACTAATTCACAAATGGGTTAAATGCAGAAATTTCTACATTTTGTCCAAGACTAAATGTAATTAATAAAACAGGGCAGTGCATAAGATGCCTGTACGTATATTTTTGCAATTTGCTCTCGTCAGAGAGAATCCCACCATCATTATTCTGATATTGCCAGATTCACAATATTCTTTTTACCTTGACTCTTCTTGCAAGGCATGCAGGTTTTATCACATCATACATTGCCAGCTACACTGTATGTAGCTTAGACTGTGCTGAAAAAGGAAAGCTCTTACAATGCCCAAGCTTAAAAATAAAGGCAGTGAAATTACCTGGAAAGTGTTATTGTCATCTGTTTTATACAAGTTGCCCTTGCTGACAGCACCTTATGTAGACCCACCAAATTTATCTGAAACTCTTTCTCTTTATTCTTTGATCAAAGTTGTTGGAGGAATTGGGAACAGCGATTATCCAGCAATACAGGACAGAGCAAGGAATTCAAGGGAGTACACAACATGTACCTCTCTGCAAGGTATGTCATGAAGCAGTCTGCATGGTGATACAATTTGGTACATGTGTTCTGTATATTTCTAAACTGATGTCTTTTAAGACTAGCAATCACTTCTGAGCTTTTACTTTGAAACATAGAATCCAATCTTGCCCTGCGCTGCTATAAGTCATCATGCATTGTAATAATCTAGCTAGACCAATGCAAGAAGATGTGTTGTTATGTGGGATGGGCTTTAATCATGTTATTATAATTGTGTGTGTGAACTGACATGACCTTAACACCCAAGCTGCATACTCAGAGAAATTAAGTTTAAATTATTGTTGACTCTGTAGATACACCAAGTTAAATAAGAGAATCTAAATTCTCAAAATTTTGCTGAAGTTGACCAAAGATTTTATGTCACTAAAAGATGTTGAAATAGTCATTTGTCTAGTGTCTTTTTGAAAGTAGTTTGTGGTGAACATTTTTTACTTCATTTACATTTACATTTACTATCAATGGATAAATCATCATCATAATCATAATAATCATGATGATGCAGGTAATCCAATTCTGGTCAGAGGTGTTGAGTGGGCCACTAACTACAGCTTTACAGAATGAACAACATCCTACTCTGCAGACCAGTGCATGTGACACCCTCTCTTCCATATTACCACAAGCCTTCAAAAAGCTCCCGGTGAGTGACCTGCAAATGAAAATGTAAGCTCATGAAACATTTTCTGGTCACGTTCATTAATAGTTTTTGCTTGTTCATGTTCTAGGAGAAGACTCAGATGTTATGTGTGACAATGCTGTTGGGTCTAACATACAGTGAGAATTCCCTAGTGAAGGCTGCTTCAGTCAGAGCCCTAGGAGTTTATATTCTTTTTCCTGGTCTTTCAGAGGTATGCTTATCCCTATAAAAACATTGTATTCGGGACACAATCATTAGGAGTAGTGAAATAAAGGAGTTTGGGCACATTTGTATTTCAATGCTAAATTGTAATTTATTTTCTTTGATTCATTCAGGATGTGATGTTCATGATGGACAGTGCCAGTGTAATCCTCACTGCACTTGAGGATCATTCACCTAATGTCCGTGCAAAGGCTGCCTGGTCACTTGGAAACCTGACAGATGCAATCATAGTTAATATGTGAGAAACTTATTTGTCAGGATAACCCTTTACAGACTGACTGGAACATTTCTTTTTTCTTGTTGCACAAGAAAGCATAGACTGTATCACAGGAGGCTTCTATAAGACTACAGGTGAAACAATGTTTCACGTAAGGGATAATGAGCATCACGGTGTGCATATATCAGATATTAATGCACGGCAGAAGTGACAATAAGGCCACAAAAGTACAGTTCGGAGTGCATTAATATCTGATATACGCACGCCATATAATTTTATCTCTAACTTTCTTCAGATTTAGGAATCATGTGCATGAACTATAGAAATTAGCCTGCTATAGCTACTACTATAGTATACTTTTTTTCACTGCTTTTCACTGATATTTGTTTGTTTAAAAAAACACAATACTATATTAAAGCTTCAACATGGATTAATGATAAGAAATAATACGCCTTTTTTACTAAAATTTATGGTTAAACATTTCCTCTTGTAGACAATGTCAAAGCAATAGTTCAGAGTATTTCCACCATAGCCATTTTGTTTAAGTTCTCTGAGGAAGAGGAACAAGATAATTTAGTACAACAGACTGAATAGCAAACCTGCATTTTATGCGGACTAAATGGCTCCTTAAGTTCACTTTCAATTTCATTTCCTAATCTACCATTCAGTTAGCATAAACTGACGGTTCACTATTCTGTCTGTTTTTTCAAATTCTCTCATTCTTCTTCCAACCAACAGCACTCAATGAGCTCAAACAACAGGGCTATGGTTGGAAGTACTCTGAACTATCGCTTTAAGGTGAACAATATGAATGATGATGATTATTTCTCAATGCTTCTCCAGATGTTGCTGGTAGAGAGACATTTCAATTGATTGTTTTTTTTCTGGTTGTGGCAAAAAAATTGCACCACAAGTGTTTTAACCGATCATAACACTGCAAAGCTTATTGTGGTGTCATGTATAAAATCATTTGCTTTAGGTGGGGATATTACACTGAATGTCATCAGTATTCAGGTTCAGTCAGTCAGTACAGTCAGTCAAAGTCTGTCTTGTCTTTATTGTGGGCCTGTGATTTGTAATGTTTTTGCTTTTTTGTCAGTGCTGTTATTTGTGTTAATTCTTCCACTATTTACATTTTTTTGTAAATGCAGGGCAACTTTGGGCGTTGACTTCCAGAAAGAATTGTCAAGTGAACTTCTCTTTAAATTGGTGAAATCCTCCATTCAAGCAGCTAAGGATAAAGATCGGGTAAGAATATCTTCCTTTTCAATTCATATAAATGTGTTAATAAACCAGTTGAGATTTAATTTTTTTTTTTAAACAAGCAAAAGCTATTTATTTTTGCTCTAAGGGCATCCAACACCAGCCTGTTGTCCTACAGAGAGAGATACATGGTCAGAGTCATGATCAAGCAAGTCAAGGGAAAAAAAGTATAGCTCCTGCGAACACCTGTCATTAATACCATCAATCAGGAATAAGGTCAGCCATAGACTTTTTAGCCTGAACACAGTCACAAGTAGTAAAATCCACTGGTTAGGCCGGACCTGTCTCTAGCATTGGGAAGTGAGGAGAATACATTTTCACTTTCACTTCAAGTAGCTCACAAATCCAAGCGTAAACCAATTAGTAAAATCAGGTAGCCTACACCATAGATAGCTTCAATAGAATGTTAATTTCTTTCAACAATCATAATAGACCACAGCTAGATTTCTTTTTATTTAGTTTGACAGGGACAGTGTACAATAGAAACATTAACTTTATGGAATGATGTGCCAGGTTTTAGCAAAATCATGCTACTTTCCAACTTTTCCACCACACATACATAATCACAAATCCACTGACATTACGTCATAATATGGCACCCCTGCACCCCCAACACACTCACACATACATACACAAAGTTGTGCCAGAGAGTGCAGAAATATGCATTTTAGGGCTGAAACAATTATTCAAGTAACTTGAATAATTTGATTAAATATTCCTTGAGGTTTTGTTAAATTCAACAAAGTTCGTCTTTTAAAAAGTCTCTGCTATATCACAGAGATAAAGAGTTGTACAGCATGACACATGAAAGGTTTGTGGCGGCACTAGGCTATGTTCATATTTTTCAGTCCTAGTGAGTGTTCGTGCCGCAGCATTTAGTATTAGCTGTAGGTTTCTGATACAGGTATTACTTCACCTGGAGAACAGAGCATTACATTAATCAAGCCTGGAGGTAATAAATGCATGTATTAATTTTTCAGCATCCTCAAAGGAAATTGGGCATTTTTTTCTAGTCAGCCTATTATTAAAATATCTGAATCAGAATTAGTATATGTTTTGTCTTTCTCCTTCAGGAAGCAGTTTTGGTTATCAGCATTTCCATGGAAAAATTAGGAGTTTTGTACAATTTCATATGGGAGCTAATTCTGTACACCTAATTTTATTATTTAATTTTATTAAAATAATTTAATTTTATTAAATATAGACCAATAAGTGACAACATATTGCCCCAGTACATTTACATTTAGTGCTTTAAGTACATTTAAAAGCAAGAAAGCAAGTACTTATTACTTTTACTTAAGTAGAATTGTTGATGTTGTAGATGTAGTCTACTTTTACTTGAGTAAATATTTTTCTGGTTATTTGTACTTTTACTTAGGTACTGAGTTCTAGTTCTTCTAATTCTTCCACCACTGCCTGTAGGTTACAGAAAGCATCTGTGTGTTAACTGTAGTTCACCAAGCAGCGCTTCAAAGTTGCATAAAGGTTGACACTAGTTGATTTATGATCGCTGAAGATGGTTATAAAGTAGGATTATTGTGGTTTATGTGGTTATTGTGGCCAGATATGATACCCACACACACACACTCTCTCTTTCTCTGTCCCTGCCTGTCTCTCTTCCCTTCTCCCCTCTTATTTATTTTTTATTCTCTGATGGGTTGTTGCAGGAGACACAATCCTCTTTTTATTTCCTAAAAGAAAAAAACTAAGGACAATTAACCTTATTTGTGAAGTTGTAGGCCTGTTTCATAGTCTTTCATATTATGTATATTTCAGAGTAACATTTTAATTAACATTATAGTGTGTATATAGATATGTATTTCAAAAATATTGATAGTTACACCCCTTTCCCCATCCCAACACACACACAGACACACATTTACATTTACATTTATGCATTTAGCAGACACTTTTATCCAAAGCGAAAGAGGATAACATTCAAGCTACAACACAATGAAACAAACTAACAAAGAGTGCATATTGCTAACACAAAAACTGCACTATTTTAAGTTGAAAGTGCAATAAAAAGTGCAGTATAAAAGAGAAATTAAGGATAAGATGTTAAGTGTATTCTCAAAATTTAAGTCGGGAGGTATTCTTGGAAGAGCTGGGTCTTCAAGAGTTTCTTGAAGGTGGAAAGGGTATCAGTTGATCTGGTAACAGAGCCATCAATAACTCTGTAGGCCACCATTAGTGCCTTGAATTTGATGCGAGCAGCTAAGGGTAGCCAGTGGAGTTCAGTGAACAGAGGTGCGCCCTTTTTGGCTGGTTAAAAACCATACATGCAGCTGCATTCTGGATCATCTGTAGCAGTCTCACAGCACAGGCTGGAAGACCTAATAGGAGGACATTGCAGTAGTCAAGACAGTAGTCGTAGTCGACAGTAGTAGTCAAGAGATAACCAGGGTCTGTACCAGGAGCTGGGTTGCATGCTGGGTTAGATATGGCCTGATCTTCCTTATGTTGAATAGGGAAAAACGGCATGACCGAGCCACAACGGGATGATCGAGCCCAGCGAAGTGATGTAGAAGGCGAAGAGAAGGGGCTCCAGCACAGATCCTTGGGGTACTCCTGTGGCGAGTTGGTGAAGTGCCAATGTCTGTCCTAGCCATGATACGTTGGACGACTGTCCAGTAAGATAGGAATTGAACCAGGAGTGCACTGTGCCATCAATACCCATGTTGGTCAGCTTGTCCAGTAGGATGCAGTGGTTGACCGGGTCAAATGCTGCTGATAGGTCCAGCAGGATGAGTACTGAGGATTGACCAGCAGCTCTGGCCTGAAGCTCTAGCTCTAGCTCTGAAGTTCTGTTTCAGTGGAATGGCCACTTCTGAAGCCGGATGGTTGGAGTCAAGGAGGTTCTGAGTGAAAAATCCTGTGACCTGTCTAAAGACAGCTCATTCAGTGGTTTTGGAAAGAAAGGGAAGAAGAGAGACAGGCCGGTAGTTCTCCACTTGAGTTTTTTAAGCAACGGTGTTATCTGGGCTTGTTTGAAGGTGGTGGGAAATGTACCCCTAGTTAGTGAAGCATTGACCTTGTGAAACATGTGTGGCTGCTGTCACAATGGTAGGGGTTATGGCCTGAAGAAGGGTTGTTGGGATAGGGTCCAGAAGACAAGAGGTAGGCCAGGTGTTTGTGAGAAGCTTAGACACCTCGGCCTGGGAGAAAAGAGTAAAAGAAGAAAAGGAAGCAGTTGGTTTAGAGAGGCTTGGAGGAGGAACCTCTGTAGATTGGTTAGAGAACTCACTACTAATTGCTGCAACTTGAAAGCCTTTTTTGCAGAAGTGACACTGGATAAGAAGGATGATAGCAGTTCCTGGAATTGTGTTAGATCAGCCAAATTCTTAGTTTTGTGCCATTTCCTCTTAGCAGCTCTGAGGTTAGTGTGCATTGAACAAACTGAGTCATTAAGCCACACATGAGACTGAGTGGATTGTGAGGGTCTGGTAGACAGAGGGCACACACGATCCAAGCAGGAGCTCAGCATAGAACAGAGTGACTCAGTGGCATCATCAGCCTCAAGAGAAGAGAAACTTCTGGATGGTGGTAGAGCAGACGCCACCAAGGAGGAAAAATTAATAGGATAGATTCCGGAGATTGTGACAGAAAGAAACAATGGGAGTAGGTGCAGATGGTTGCTGACAGAGAGAAATTTTGAACTGAATAAAGTAATGATCAGACAGATGTAGAGGAGTAATTGTCTGCAAAGTAGTGGCGCACTTCCTGGTAAAAATCAAGCTCCTTACCAGCTTTGTGAGTTGGAGGACTGCAAACCCGCTGTAGCTCAAAGGAGTCCATCAGAGATAGGAAGTCTGCAGAGCCTGGATTGTCTAAGTGGATGTTCATATCACCGAGAACAAGCATGGGACAGTCATGCTCAGAGATAGAAGAAAACAGAGTGTCCTCGAGGAAATCACCCATTTGACCTGGAGGACGATATATAACAAATAGATATATTTTGACTGGTGCCGTTACCAAGTATTCAAAGGAGCTGGTTGTGACAGATGGTACCAGTTGAGTATATTTCCATTTGTGTGATATTAACAGCCCCACACCTACTCCTCTCCCGGATGGACGCGAGGTGTGGGAAAATGCATAATTAGTGGAGAGTGCAGCAGGAGTGGCATTGTTATCTGGTTTGATCCAGGTCTCGATGAGAGCCAGAATGTCCAGAGAAAGATGGTTTGCATAAGCCGAAATGAAGTCTGCTTTGTTCACTGCAGACTGACAGTTCCACAAACTTACGGCAAAGGAGTTTGTGGATGATGAGACGTGATGTCTAGAGCAGAGGTTTGCAGGGTTCCGAATCTGTGACGACTGGAGACAACTGGAATGGAGTAGAGACACATCAGAAGATTACGTTACAGAGAATAAGACATGTTAATTTGGTCGGTGTCCTTGCTCGGTGGACAGGTAGACACGCTCATCTTTACCCTGGTCAGTCTTCACACAAGGAGGGCTGAGCATGAGTGCTGTCGCTTCCGCTGATGCTTCAGTGTCATTTGCGCTATTATGATGGAAAAGAACGATGATTGACTGCACCTGGCTGATAATGCCCACCAAGTCAGACAATAGGCCTGATAGGAGTGGCCAATGACCAATTGCTCTCTGATGACCCAGCAGTACTAGTAGTTCACACCTTCTGATGGCTTGGAGGTGAATTACAAATCAGGTGGTTTCATCCACAAGACAAGTAATCCAAAAGCAGCTTCAAGTTAGCAAAATAGGCACAGAACTAAATAAGCAGACACTCACTTAACTTCGTATGTGTGCAGCTGCAGTACAAAATGGAGTTAAGACACATAAACATAGGACACAAAAGGTAGTTACTAAAAAGGCAGCCACTCCAGTTGGCGCCAGATGTAACTATTTCACAATACATGCCAATCATAATTTTAAATTTGGCCAATTGAAGAGGTACCTCCAAACTGTTGTACAAATGTAACAAATGTAAAAAATGAACTGTAGAAATTAGGCTAAATAGTCTATATCTATTGCCACAGGTGAAGAGCAATGCAGTGAGGGCCTTGGGAAACCTGCTGCATTTTCTGCAGCCACATCAGCTGAAACAACCAGGTTTTGAGGAGCTACTGGAGCAGGCAATGTGTGTATTGGTAGATACAGTGCGAAGTGATGCCACCATGAAGGTCCGCTGGAATGCTTGCTACGCTCTTGGCAATGCCTTCAAAAATCCTGCTTTACCATTGGGTAAGAGAGCCTATACACACACCAAAGATTAATGTTTTTTTTTAATTCTTTAAATGTTCGTCATTAAAGTGTTCGTCATTCAAACCATCACATAAATACACATTTGGATAAAAACACATGACCACCACAGTACCTTTCCAGCTCAGTAACAATAGCCAAACTAAGCACAGCACATAGTCATATTTCAGTCTCAACCTCCAACCTCCAAAGATGTATCATCACCAATGATGATGGTAATTACATGTCAGCATCTTATCTCTCCAGAAGTATAGCCAATGTATAGTCACCTGTCTGTCTTGGAAAAAACCCTCACTATCCTATGATCTTTATTAGAGCAGAGAGAAAGTTGGGTACAAAGAAAGATGTTACATGACACTCAAACACTGTGTGAGAACAACAGTTTGAGTTGAAAGTATTTTACCTGAACCCATGGTTGTGACCTAATGTGTGCCACCAGCAACAAATTAATTTGTTTATGGTAATGATGAGGGAGATAAACCTCCATGCTAGTAAATGCATACAGGCAACTACATTAATGTAAACATGTGTTGGCAGCTATCATTCAGTTGTTAGCCAGCAGCCTAAATACAAACAAGGAAAAGAAAGAAACTGAGTACTGTTGTACCATATGCTGCCAAATACAAAACAGTCTAAACATAACACCTAACAGTAACATATTACTTGGACAGTAGCTAGTTGTGCTATTAATGTCTAATTGACAATGTGATGTCCAGTAACAAGTTCCCCTGGCACAAACCAAACAGCGTACTGACAGTTTGTAGTTTTGCCTCTAACATACCAGTTTTAGTCTACAACTTGTCCTTGTTTTGTAAAGCAGCAGTTCCATCTCAGTTAGCAAACTGCTGTTAACCAGTCAGCAAATTGTCTTTGCATTACATGCACACAAACTCCCTCGTGGTTTTGGAAGACTTCCTGACTTACTGACTGCATGGTGTATTTCTGCCTGTAGTGCCTGTTCATCAGAATATTCTATAGACTTTTTGAACAGCCTATATCTGAGCATGTAGTGTAACCATCGAGTTGTCAGAGATTTGAATAGCAGTTTACTGTATTATTTCATTTGGTAGAGCAAAGCAGATAATATTAGTGATGTTTTATAAGTTTAAATTTGACAAGACAAGATTGTAAATTAGACAGATGTGAGTGATGCTCCATACTCCAACTCAAACATTCTCAAACTCAAAGGATTGCTTAAAATTCATAACTTTTTCAAAAGTTCACAAAAAAATTTTAACTTCCAAATTCCTCTTTAAAGGCACTGAAAGCATGCCAATACAAAGAACTTATATATAACTTAAATAACATATTTTAATAGAGGTGGTTTTCTGTGCAATAAACTATGAATAAAATATGATAATGAATAAAATATTGTTAGAACTTGCAAATTGTAAAATCATACAGTATCACACCACAATTCTTATATTGCCAGATTCTAGACAATCCCCTCTGTAACACTTTACAGATTGGTAATAAGATGGTAGTTTAGTGGTAATAACTTCAAACGTCAAATTATGGTAACAACTCATAAATACTCACGTTACTGGATAATGACTGAATAAATTACTGAATACATTACATGTTATTTCTAAACCACTTTTTGTTAGGAAATAACTCAGTAACAAAATGGTAATAATAAGGAGTTACTTTGTTCTTATGTAGAAGTTACAGGGAATCTGGGCTATAAAATACACTCTTGCCTGTTTCAATTTCATTTCAGTGTAACAGCTACTCCATTTTCAAAAATGAAAATGCATCAAGTAATATTGTGGTGGAAATATAAGACCGTGGCAAACCAAACACAAATCATGACAATTTAACAGAAATGAAGATATGAGCATAGAATTGTAGATCATACAATGGCACTGCATGGAGATAATGCAATGGGAACAATGAGGCCTTTGAAAGGTCGAGACAGAGACAGCTGGTTTTTAAATGCAGCCGAGACTGAGTCAAGACTGAGTCTTTGAGGAAGTGATATCGAGTCAAGACCAAATCTTTCCAAGTCCAAGTCGAGACCAAGACCATAAAAACAAGTCAGTTTTCAGTTAATAATTTAATTCAATTGAATTTTATTTATACAGCACCTTTTACAATAGTATTGTCTCATGTCGCTTCACAGAAGGAGCATCCAAGAGCAACAGGGTCAAGGAAAAACTCCCCTATGTTTAGTTAGTCTAGGAAGAAACCTTGGGCAGATCCATGACTCAAGAGGCTAACCCAACTGCCAGGAGTCATGCAGGAAAAGTACAATCAGTAGTAACCATGATAGACTACAAGTTGTCTATGGTTTTAGCTAAGGATCATAATTGTTCCACAGTATTATTCCACATTACATTACATGGTAGGTGATTATCAGAATTATGGCTGGACAGTGTAGTAATGGCCAGACATAGTGTTAAACTCAGAGTGAGATGGGTCATGGGGGTAACAATAAGGGTCCATTTGTCAGTGCCATTGTGTGTGTGTGTGTGTGTGTGTGTGTTTGTGTGTGGGGGGGGGTCAGTCACAAAGCCTCAGGGAAGGGGAGTCAGTCCTGGCATGGGTGTCTAGGAAGGGCCTCAAGGATGGATAGTCGGTCTTGGCACGGGCCTCCTGTATTGTTGGTTGCAGTCCACTCAGGAGGGGAGGGTGACAGGTGTCCGCCGGAAGGAAGCAAGGTAGATACTCAGCAGAGATTATTGTGGACAGAGGAAAGTAAAGTTTTACATATTTTGTCCTTATACTAAGGCTGATATAAGCCATATGCAAGTACTATCACATCCAACACTGACAGATTTGGGCAGACACCGCATGCACTATAATAAGATTGTAAAAAAAACAGTACAGTGCACTGTAATAAGAATAAGAAGTAGAATGTAATTCCAATAAATTATTAGTGCATGAAAATTAAATGTGAACACTAGTCCTAGGTGTTGACAGATGAAGTGAAAATATGGGAAATTGTTAATCATGATGTCATAATATTCCATGTAAGTCTATGAGGAGAATTAGTACTTTTTAGTATCTCAACAAGCATACAGAAATAAGTACATAGCATAACTGTCCATTAGAAGACCTATATAACGTTTCTACGTTAAGTGGTTGTAGCCGTGTTAAATGCAGAAAAATTAGGAAAAATGAAAAAAGGAATATGAATCAAAATAACGCTCTTCAAAGACTTCTTATCCTTTTTCTTATAATTCTTCTGACCATTTTTCTGATTAATGCTGAAACTTCATTTAAACTGCATTTCCAAGCACTGTAATAATGAGAAGTTGAAAAATACTCCAGATAACAGTTTTATGTGAGACACTGTGTCTTTTTTATAATACAGTACATAAAGTGTTCAGTGATCAGGATTAAAGACACCAAGGATTTGATTGGTCAGTAGCATTTAATAGTCTGTTGAACTTGCTATCCTATTTTTCTTCATACAGGCACTACAAGTTGGTCAGCTGAGGCCTACTCTGCTTTGTCTTGTGTTGTGGTGTCATGCAAGAACTTCAAGGTTCGTATTAAATCAGCTGCAGCTTTGTCAACTCCCTCCTCCCGTGCCCAATATGGTAGTTCTTGCCAGTTTGCTGAGGTATGGACAGCCATTACAAAGGCACTTGTAAACAGTAACGATGGAGTGGACTTTGTGGAATATCGTTACCATACTAGTTTGTGTGCTCAGCTCTGCCAAACACTGCTTCATCTTCTCAACCTCTGCCTTCCAATGGATTTGGGGACAATACAAGGCTCAGTAACAGGCAGCTTTGGGTCTGCCCTAATGGGGTTTCTGGTGAACTATCTTCTTGATGGTCTATCTCAGACAGAAAATGGGGACAAAGAGGAGAGAGAAAAGAATAGCATTCAGTCCCCAGATAGGATGAACAAAATTACATGTGCTTTGAATACATTAAGGAAACTGTCTAGAGAACAAGATGAATGCAATGCAGATGCAGACAACATTATTCAATTTTTAGAGGGGGTAGTGAAAAGTTACAAACAAACAGTACCCCAAGAGCAACTCTCTGGTCCTCTTTCTTCTCAAGATCAGACTGTTCAAATGACGGAAGTCAGTAACTCTATCTAAGTTAAAGTTTAAAAGTTTTTGTGGTGTTGTTCTGTACTGTCAACTTTATGATATAATTTGCAATGTTATAATTCTCTGTAACTATTCAATAAAGATGTTTTAGGAAGCATATGTGGTCTCATGTGGCAATGGTGGTGCAGGTGGTAGTTACCATTTGACAACCAGAGGGTTGGTGTAAAGCGCTTTGAGTGCTCATACATGTAGAAAATAAATGCAATCCATTACCATGTTCCACAAGTGAGATTGTACAATGACTTCATGGAAATGTAGACCCAATTATGGTTACTATTGATTATTTTTGTGACCAAGTATTCATAACAACAACACATTATATTCAGAGTGCTTTTCTCTGTACAATTGTAGTACCCCCTGGACGATACATAGGGTTGAGTATTCATTGAAATTTATTCTACACCGGTGCTAAACTGATACTTTTAAAAAGGTGCTGGTACTTAAATCGGTACCTGAAAAAAAAGCCCAAACCAATTGTTATAGTAATCAAAAAATAATAATAAAAGTAGTCTTGAGCTATATATTCACTTTCTTACAAGTACCTACAGTTGCAATGTTTTCAGTAGCTGTGATAGCTGAAATAGCATTTGTACTGAATGACTTGCCATAGTCTATCTTATGTTAAAATGGGTTGCTATAGAGGCGCACACGGTACACAAAGGTACACAGACACTTACCTCTTTCAAGGTTGTCAGAATGCCCCCATCATACTAAATTGGACATGTTCCTCTTATTTTTAAACATGTTCCTCCTGTTTTAAAACATGTTACACGCCAGTGTTAGCCGCTCAGGAATATCACGGTATGTGTTTATTTGTGATTTAAAATTAAATCATCAAATGAAAGAGAGCTTTCACATTAGAACTCCCAACAACCAGTCTTGAGCATATTTAATGATGTAACAGGTAAATTTCCTCATGCTTGAAACTTGTATGCTTTTCATTGTGTAGTCAATTTCGCTAAGCAAGAGCTCTGAGAAAATGCATTAAGTAAAATACTTGGTATGTGGACACATTGTTACGCATGATGCATATGTCTGCTTTAAGTTTAGTTTTAACAATCGTAAGGTAAAACAAACTTTGTTAGCTATGGAAAGTCTAGACTCTACTGGAGGCTAACTCAGGATACTGGGCATGAGAGGTTGGAATATGGCTATGCATACTTTACATCACATGTACTTTTCAGGTGCTTTGGAAAAAGATATGATTAAAGGAAGATTGTTTTAAATCAGTCAGAGCAAAAAAAGTAAATTTTTGAAACACTGCAACAAAAAATTCAGGATATTAGGCTCATGGAAAGTTGGAACATGGCTATGCAAACATTAAGCCAGATGGTGTCCTTATTCTGTTTCTAAAAATGTGCGATTTAAGGCAGATTGTTGGAAATCAGGCAGCGTCACAGTAAAAAATACCTAAGTCTGGTTCATTCGTCAACAGTTTCAGTGGGGTCCTGCAACTGAAAATTGAGGATATCAGGCTCATAGAATGTGGGTATGCATACATTAAACCACATGTTCTCCTCATGCTGTTTCTAAAAATGTATGATTTCAGGCAGATTGTTGGAAATCAGGCAGCGTCACAGTAAAAAATACCTCAGTCTGGTTCACTCGTCAACAGTTTTAGTGTGGACCTGCAACGGGAAAAATTCAGGATATTGGGCTCATGGAAAGTTGGAAAGTGGCTATGCATACATTAAACCAGATGTTCTCCTCATGCTATTTCTAAAAAATGTATGATTTAAGGCAGATTGTTGGAAATCAGTCAGTGTCACAGTAAAAAATACCTCATTGTGGTTCACTCGTCCAAAGTTTCAGTGGGGTCCTGCAACAAAATCTTCAGCATAGTTGGTTCAAAGAAAGTTGGAACGTGGCAGTGAATACATTAAACCACATGTTCTCCTCATGCTGTTTCTAAAAATGTATGATTTAAGGCAGATTGTTGGAAATCAGGCAGCGTCACAGTAAAAAATACCTCACTCGCCAACAATTTCAGTGGGGTCCCACAATAAAAAATTCAGGATATTGGGCTCATAGAAAGTTGGAACATGGCTATGCATACATTAAACCACATGTTCTCCTCATGCTGTTTCTAAAAATGTATGATTTAAGGCAGATTGTTGGAAATCACTCAAAGTCACAGTAAAAAGTATCTCAGTGTGGTGCACTCATGAACAGTTGCAGTGGGGTCGTGCAATGAAACATTCAGGATATTGGGCTCATGGAAAGTTGGGACGTGGCTATGCATGCATTATACTACATGTTCTCCTCATGCTGTTTCTAAAAATGTATGATTTAAGGCAGATTGTTGGAAATCAGTAAGTGTCACTGTAAAAAATACGTCAGTGTGGTCCACTTGTCAACAGTTTAAGTTGGGTCATGCAACAAAAAGTACGGGATATTGGGCTAATGGAAAGTTGAAACATGGCTATGCATACATTAAACCACATGTTCTCCTCGTGCTTTTTCTAAAAATTTATGATGTAAGGCAGATTGTTGGAAATCAGTCAGCATCACAGGAAAAAATACCTCAGTGTGGTGCACTTGTCAAGAGGGAATAGTACGGGATATTGGGCTAATGGAAAGTTGGAACGTGGCCATGCAGACATTAAACCACATGTTCTCCTCATACTGTTTCTAAAAATGTATGATTTAAGGCAGATTGTTGGAAATCACTCAGTCACATTAAAAGCATCTCAGTCTGATTCAGTTGTCAACAGTTTCAGTGGGGTCCTACAACGAAAAATTTAGGATATTAGGTTCAAAGAATGTTGGAACGTGACTATGCATACATTAAACCATATGTTCTCCTCATGTTGTTTCTAAAAATGTATGATTTAAGGCAGATTGTTGGAAATCAGGCAGTGTCACAGTAAAAAATACCTCCGTGTGGTGCACTCATCAACACTTTCAGTGGGGTCCTGCAACAAAAAATTCAGGATATTGGGTTCATAGAATGTTGGAACATGGCTATACATACATTAAACCACATGTTCTCCTCATGCTGTTTCCTAAACTGTATGATTTAAGACAGATTGTTGGAAGCCAGTCAGTCTCACAGTAAAAAATACCTCAGTGTGGTTCACTTGTCCACAGTTTCGGTGGAGTCCTGCAATGAAAAATTGAGGATATTGGGTTCAAAGAATGTTGGAACGTGGCTATGCATACATTAAACCACATGTTCTCCTCATGCTGTTGCCTAAAGTGTATGATTTAAGGCAGATTTTTGGAAATCAGTCAGTGTCACAGTAAATACCTCGGTGGGGTCCTGCAACAAAAAATTGAGGATATTGGGTTAATAGAATGTTGGAATGTGGCTATGCATACATTAAACCACATGTTCTCCTCATGCTGTTTCCTAAAATGTATGATTTAAGACAGATTGTTTTAAACCAGTCAGTGTCACAGTAAAAAATACCTCAGTGTGGTTCACTCGTCCACAGATTCGGTGGGGTCCTGCAACGAAAAATTGAGGATATCGGGTTCAAAGAATGTTGGAATGTGGCTATGCATACATTAAACCACATGTTCTCCTCATGCTGTTTCCTAAAATGTATGATTTAAGACAGATTGTTTTAAACCAGTCAGTGTCACAGTAAAAAATACCTCAGTGTGGTTCAGTCATCCACAGTTTCGGTGGGGTCCTGCAACGAAAAATTGAGGATATTGGGTTCAAAGAATGTTGGGACGTAGCTATGCATACATTATACCACATGTTCTCCTCATGCTGTTGCCTAAAGTGTATGATTTAAGGCAGATTGTTGGAAATCAGTCAGTGTCACAGTGAAAAATACCTCAGTGTGGTTCACTCGTCAACACTTTCGGCGGAGTCCTGCAACGACAAATTGAGGATATTGGGTTCAAAGAATGTTGGAACGTGGCTATTCATACATTAAACCACATGTTCTCCTCATGCCATTTCTAAAAATGTATAATTTAAGGCAGATTGTTGGAAACCAGTCAGTGTCAGAGTGAAAAATACCTCAGTGTGGTTCACTCGTCCACAGTTTCGGTGGGGACCTGCAACGAAAAATTTATGATATTGGGTTCATAGAATGTTGGAACGTGGCTATGCATACATTAAACCACATGTTCTCCTCATGCTGTTTCTAAAAATGTATGATTTAAGGCAGATTGTTGGAAATCAGTCAGTATCACTGTACAAAATACCTCAGTGTGGTTCACTCGTCCACAGATTCGGTGGGGTCCTGCAACGAAAAATTGAGGATATCGGGTTCAAAGAATGTTGGAATGTGGCTATGCATACATTAAACCACATGTTCTCCTCATGCTGTTTCCTAAAATGTATGATTTAAGACAGATTGTTTTAAACCACTCAGTATCACAGTAGAAAATACCTCATTGTGGTTCACTCGTCCAAAGTTTCAGTGGGGACCTGCAACGAAAAATTGAGGATATTGGGTTCATAGAATGTTGGAACGTGGCTATGCATACATTAAACCACATGTTCTCCTCATGCTGTTTCTAAAAATGTATGATTTAAGGCAGATTGTTGGAAATCAGTCAGTGACAGAGTAAAAAATACCTCAGTGTGGTACACTTGTGAACATTTTCAGTGGGAACCTGTAACGAAAAATTGAGGATATTGGGTTCATAGAATGTTGGAACATGGCTATGCATACATTAAACCACATGTTCTCCTCATGCTGTTTCTAAAAATGTATGATTTAAGGCAGATTGTTGGAAATCAGTCAGTGACAGAGTAAAAAATACCTCAGTGTGGATCACTCGTCCAAAGTTTCAGTGGGGACCTGCAACGAAAAATTGAGGATAGTGGGTTCATAGAATGTTGGAACGTGGCTATGCATACATTAAACCACATGTTCTCCTCATGCTGTTTCTAAAAATGTATGATTTAAGGCAGATTGTTGGAAATCAGTCAGTATCACAGTACAAAATCCCTCAGTGTGGTACACTTGTGAACATTTTCAGTGGGAACCTGTAACGAAAAATTGGGGATATTCGGTTCATACAATGTTGGAACATGGCTATGCATACATTAAACCACATGTTCTCCTTATGCTGTTTCTAAAAATGTATGATTTAAGGCAGATTGTTGGAAATCACTCAGTATCACAGTAAAAAATACCTCATTTTGGTACACTTGTGAACAGTTTCAGTGGGGACCTGCAACGAAAAATTGAGGATATTGGGTTCATAGAATGTTGGAACGTGGCTATGCATACATTAAACCACATGTTCTCCTCATGCTGTTTCTAAAAATGTATGATTTAAGGCAGATTGTTGGAAATCAGTCAGTGACAGAGTAAAAAATACCTCAGTGTGGATCACTCGTCCAAAGTTTCAGTGGGGACCTGCAACGAAAAATTGAGGATATTGGGTTCATAGAATGTTGGAGCGTGGCTATGCATACATTAAACCACATGTTCTCCTCATGCTGTTTCTAAAAATGTATGATTTAAGGCAGATTGTTGGAAATCAGTCAGTGACAGAGTAAAAATACCTCAGTGTGGATCACTCGTCCAAAGTTTCAGTGGGGACCTGAAGCGAAAAATTGAGGATATTGGGTTCATAGAATGTTGAACGCATTGGCTATGCATACATTAAACCACATGTTCTCCTCATGCTGTTTCTAAAAATGTATGATTTAAGGCAGATTGTTGGAAATCACTCAGTGTCACAGTAGAAAATACCTCATTGTGGTTCACTCGTCCAAAGTTTCAGTGGGGACCTGCAACGTAAAATTGAGGATATTGGGTTCATAGAATGTTGGAACGTGGCTATGCATACATTAAACCACATGTTCTCCTCATGCTGTTTCTAAAAATGTATGATTTAAGGCAGATTGTTGGAAATCAGTCAGTGACAGATTAAAAAAATACCTCAGTGTGGATCACTCGTCCAAAGTTTCAGTGGGGACCTGCAACGAAAAATTGAGGATATTGGGTTCATAGAATGTTGGAACGTGGCTATGCATACATTAAACCACATGTTCTCCTCATGCTGTTTCTAAAAATGTATGATTTAAGGCAGATTGTTGGAAATCAGTCAGTGACAGAGTAAAAAATACCTCAGTGTGGATCACTCGTCCAAAGTTTCAGTGGGGACCTGCAACGAAAAATTGAGGATATTGGGTTCATAGAATGTTGGAACGTGGCTATGCATACATTAAACCACATGTTCTCCTGATGCTGTTTCTAAAAATGTATGATTTAAGGCAGATTGTTGGAAATCAGTCAGTGACAGAGTCAAAAATACCTCAGTGTGGATCACTCGTCCAAAGTTTCAGTGGGGACCTGCAACGAAAAATTGAGGATATTGGGTTCATAGAATGTTGGAACGTGGCTATGCATACATTAACCCACATGTTCTCCTCATGCTGTTTCTAAAAATGTATGATTTAAGGCAGATTGTTGGAAATCACTCAGTGTCACAGTAGAAAATACCTCATTGTGGTTCACTCGTCCAAAGTTTCAGTGGGCACCTGCAACGTAAAATTGAGGATATTGGGTTCATAGAATGTTGGAACGTGGCTATGCATACATTAACCCACATGTTCTCCTCATGCTGTTTCTAAAAATGTATGATTTAAGGCAGATTGTTGGAAATCAGTCAGTGACAGAGTAAAAAATACCTCAGTGTGGATCACTCGTCCAAAGTTTCAGTGGGGACCTGCAACGAAAAATTGAGGATATTGGGTTCATAGAATGTTGGAACGTGGCTATGCATACATTAACCCACATGTTCTCCTCATGCTGTTTCTAAAATGTATGATTTAAGGCAGATTGTTGGAAATCAGTCAGTATCACAGTACAAAATACCTCAGTGTGGATCACTTGTGAAAGTTTCAGTGGGGACCTGCAACGAAAAATTGAGGATATTGGGTTCATAGAATGTTGGAACGTGGCTATGCATACATTAAACCACATGTTCTCCTCATGCTGTTTCTAAAAATGTATGATTTAAGGCAGATTGTTGGAAATCACTCAGTATCACAGTAGAAAATACCTCATTGTGGTTCACTCGTCCAAAGTTTCAGTGGGGACCTGCAACGAAAAAAAATTGAGGATATTGGGTTCATAGAATGTTGGAACATGGCTATGCATACATTAAACCACATGTTCTCCTCATGCTGTTTCTAAAAATGTATGATTTAAGGCAGATTGTTGGAAATCAGTCAGTATCACAGTACAAAATCCCTCAGTGTGGTACACTTGTGAACATTTTCAGTGGGAACCTGTAACGAAAAATTGAGGATATTGGGTTCATAGAATGTTGGAACATGGCTATGCATACATTAAACCACATGTTCTCCTCATGCTGTTTCTAAAAATGTATGATTTAAGGCAGATTGTTGGAAATCACTCAGTATCACAGTAGAAAATACCTCATTGTGGTTCACTCGTCCAAAGTTTCAGTGGGGACCTGCAACGTAAAATTGAGGATATTGGGTTCATAGAATGTTGGAACATGGCTATGCATACATTAAACCACATGTTCTCCTCATGCTGTTTCTAAAAATGTATGATTTAAGGCAGATTGTTGGAAATCAGTCAGTATCACAGTAGAAAATACCTCAGTGTGGTACACTAGTCAAAATTTTCGGTGGGGACCTGCAAAGAAAAATTGAGGATATTGGGTTCATAGAATGTTGAACATGGCTATGCATACATTAAACCACATGTTCTCCTCATGCTGTTTCTAAAAATGTATGATTTAAGGCAGATTGTTGGAAATCAGTCAGTGATCACAGTAGAAAATACCTCATTGTGGTTCACTCGTCCACAGTTTCAGTGGGGACCTGCAACGAAAAATTGAGGATATTGGGTTCATAGAATGTTGGAACATGGCTATGCATACATTAAACCACATGTTCTCCTCATGCTGTTTCTAAAAATGTATGATTTAAGGCAGATTGTTGGAAATCACTCAGTATCACAGTAGAAAATACCTCATTGTGGTTCACTCGTCCAAAGTTTCAGTGGGGACCTGCAAAGAAAAATTGAGGATATTGGGTTCATAGAATGTTGTCACGTGGCTATGCATACATTAAACCACATGTTCTCCTCATGCTGTTTCTAAAAATGTATGATTTAAGGCAGATTGTTGGAAATCACTCAGTGACACAGTAAAAAATACCTCAGGGAGTATAACTCGACAGCAGATTCAGTGGGGACTTGCTACGAAAAATTGAGGAGATTGGGTTCATAGAATGTTGGAACGTGGCTATGCATACATTAAACCACATGTTCTCCTCATGCTGTTTCTAAAATTGTATGATTTAAGGCAGATTGTTGGAAATCAGTCAGTGACACAGTATAAAATACCTCAGTGTGGTTCACTCGTCCAAAGTTTCAGTGGGGACCTGCAACGAAAAATTGAGGATATTGGGTTCATAGAATGTTGGAACGTGGCTATGCATACATTAAACCACATGTTCTCCTCATGCTGTTTCTAAAAATGTATGATTTAAGGCAGATTGTTGGAAATCAGTCAGTGACAGAGTAAAAAATACCTCAGTGTGGATCACTCGTCCAAAGTTTCAGTGGGGCCCTGCAACGAAAAATTGAGGATATTGGGTTCATAGAATGTTGGAACGTGGCTATGCATACATTAAACCACATGTTCTCCTCATGCTGTTTCTAAAAATGTATGATTTAAGGCAGATTGTTGGAAATCACTCAGTGTCACAGTAGAAAATACCTCATTGTGGTTCACTCGTCCAAAGTTTCAGTGGGCACCTGCAACGTAAAATTGAGGATATTGGGTTCATAGAATGTTGGAACGTGGCTATGCATACATTAAACCACATGTTCTCCTCATGCTGTTTCTAAAAATGTATGATTTAAGGCAGATTGTTGGAAATCACTCAGTATCACAGTAGAAAATACCTCATTGTGGTTCACTCGTCCAAAGTTTCAGTGGGGACCTGCAACGAAAAATTGAGGATATTGGGTTCATAGAATGTTGGAACATGGCTATGCATACATTAAACCACATGTTCTCCTCATGCTGTTTCTAAAATGTATGATTTAAGGCAGATTGTTGGAAATCAGTCAATATCACAGTACAAAATACCTCAGTGTGGTACACTTGTGAAAATTTTCGGTGGGGACCTGCAAAAAAAATTGAGGATATTGGGTTCATAGAATGTTGGAACATGGCTATGCATACATTAAACCACATGTTCTCCTCATGCTGTTTCTAAAAATGTATGATTTAAGGCAGATTGTTGGAAATCACTCAGTGTCACAGTAGAAAATACCTCATTGTGGTTCACTCGTCCAAAGTTTCAGTGGGGACCTGCAACGAAAAATTGAGGATATTGGGTTCATAGAATGTTGGAACGTGGCTATGCATACATTAAACCACATGTTCTCCTCATGCTGTTTCTAAAAATGTATGATTTAAGGCAGATTGTTGGAAATCAGTCAGTATCACAGTACAAAATCCCTCAGTGTGGTACACTAGTCAAAAGTTTCAGTGGGAACCTGTAACGAAAAATTGAGGATATTGGGTTCATAGAATGTTGGAACATGGCTATGCATACATTAAACCACATGTTCTCCTCATGCTGTTTCTAAAAATGTATGATTTAAGGCAGATTGTTGGAAATCACTCAGTATCACAGTAGAAAATACCTCATTGTGGTTCACTCGTCCAAAGTTTCAGTGGGGACCTGCAACGAAAAAATGAGGATATTGGGTTCATAGAATGTTGGAACATGGCTATGCATACATTAAACCACATGTTCTCCTCATGCTGTTTCTAAAAAATATTATTTAAGGCAGTTTGTTGGAAATCACTCAGTATCACAGTAGAAAATATCTCATTGTGGTTCACTCGTCCAAAGTTTCAGTGGGGACCTGCAAAGAAAAATTGAGGGAATAGGGGTCATATAAACTACGAACGAGGCAATCCATACATTAAACCACATGTTCTCCTCATGCTGTTTCTAAAAATGTATGATTTAAGGCAGATTGTTGGAAATCAGTCAGTGACACAGTAAAAAATACCTCATTTTGGTACACTTGTGAACAGTTTCAGTGGGGACCTGCAACGAAAAATTGAGGATATTGGGTTCATAGAATGTTGGAACGTGGCTATGCATACATTAAACCACATGTTCTCCTCATGCTGTTTCTAAAAATGTATGATTTAAGGCAGATTGTTGGAAATCAGTCAGTGACACAGTAAAAAATACCTCAGTGTGGATCACTCGTCCAAAGTTTCAGTGGGGACCTGCAACGAAAAATTGAGGATATTGGGTTCATAGAATGTTTGAACATGGCTATCCATACATTAAACCACAAGTTCTCCTCATGCTGTTTCTAAAAATGTATGATTTAAGGCAGATTGTTGGAAATCAGTCAGTGATCACAGTAAAAATACCTCATTGTGGATCACTCGTCCAAAGTTTCAGTGGGGACCTGCAACGAAAAAAATTGAGGATATTGGGTTCATAGAATGTTGGAACATGGCTATGCATACATTAAACCACATGTTCTCCTCATGCTGTTTCTAAAAATGTATGATTTAAGGCAGATTGTTGGAAATCAGTCAGTGACAGAGTAAAAAATACCTCAGTGTGGATCACTCGTCCAAAGTTTCAGTGGGGACCTGCAACGAAAAATTGAGGATATTGGGTTCATAGAATGTTGGAACATGGCTATGCATACATTAAACCACATGTTCTCCTCATGCTGTTTCTAAAAATGTATGATTTAAGGCAGATTGTTGGAAATCAGTCAGTATCACAGTACAAAATCCCTCAGTGTGGTACACTTGTGAACATTTTCAGTGGGAACCTGTAACGAAAAATTGAGGATATTGGGTTCATAGAATGTTGGAACATGGCTATGCATACATTAAACCACATGTTCTCCTCATGCTGTTTCTAAAAATGTATGATTTAAGGCAGATTGTTGGAAATCACTCAGTGTCACAGTAGAAAATACCTCATTGTGGTTCACTCGTCCAAAGTTTCAGTGGGGACCTGCAACGTAAAATTGAGGATATTGGGTTCATAGAATGTTGAACGTGGGCTATGCATACATTAAACCACATGTTCTCCTCATGCTGTTTCTAAAAATGTATGATTTAAGGCAGATTGTTGGAAATCACTCAGTATCACAGTACAAAATACCTCAGTGTGGTACACTAGTCCAAAGTTTCAGTGGGAACCTGCAACGAAAAATTGAGGATATTGGGTTCATAGAATGTTGGAACGTGGCTATGCATACATTAAACCACATGTTCTCCTCATGCTGTTTCTAAAAATGTATGATTTAAGGCAGATTGTTGGAAATCACTCAGTGACACAGTACAAAATACCTCAGTGTGGTACACTAGTCAAAAGTTTAAGTGGGGACCTGCAACGAAAAATTGAGGATATTGGGTTCATAGAATGTTGGAACGTGGCTATGCATACATTAAACCACATGTTCTCCTCATGCTGTTTCTAAAAATGTATGATTTAAGGCAGATTGTTGGAAATCAGTCAGTGACAGAGTAAAAAATACCTCAGTGTGGATCACTCGTCCAAAGTTTCAGTGGGGACCTGCAACGAAAAATTGAGGATATTGGGTTCATAGAATGTTGGAACGTGGCTATGCATACATTAAACCACATGTTCTCCTCATGCTGTTTCTAAAAATGTATGATTTAAGGCAGATTGTTGGAAATCACTCAGTATCACAGTACAAAATACCTCAGTGTGGTACACTTGTGAACAGTTTTGGTGGGAACCTGCAACGAAAAATTGAGGATATTGGGTTCATAGAATGTTGGAACATGGCTATGCATACATTAAACCACATGTTCTCCTCATGCTGTTTCTAAAAATGTATGATTTAAGGCAGATTGTTGGAAATCACTCAGTATCACAGTAGAAAATACCTCAGTGTGGTTCACTCGTCCAAAGTTTCAGTGGGGACCTGCAACGAAAAATTGAGGATATTGGGTTCATAGAATGTTGGAACATGGCTATGCATACATTAAACCACATGTTCTCCTCATGCTGTTTCTAAAAATGTATGATTTAAGGCAGATTGTTGGAAATCACTCAGTATCACAGTAGAAAATACCTCATTGTGGTTCACTCGTCCAAAGTTTCAGTGGGGACCTGCAACGAAAAAATGAGGATATTGGGTTCATAGAATGTTGGAACATGGCTATGCATACATTAAACCACATGTTCTCCTCATGCTGTTTCTAAAAATGTATGATTTAAGGCAGATTGTTGGAAATCACTCAGTATCACAGTACAAAATACCTCATTGTGGTTCACTTGTGAACAGTTTTGGTGGGAACCTGCAACGAAAAATTGAGGATATTGGGTTCATAGAATGTTGGAACGTGGCTATGCATACATTAAACCACATGTTCTCCTCATGCTGTTTCTAAAAATGTATGATTTAAGGCAGATTGTTGGAAATCAGTCAGTGACACAGTACAAAATACCTCAGTGTGGAACACTAGTCAAAGTTTCAGTGGGGACCTGCAACGAAAAATTGAGGATATTGGGTTCATAGAATGTATGAACGTGGCTATGCATACATTAAACCACATGTTCTCCTCATGCTGTTTCTAAAAATGTATGATTTAAGGCAGATTGTTGGAAATCAGTCACTATCACAGTACAAAATACCTCAGTGTGGATCACTGTTGCACAGTTTCGGTGGGGACCTGCAACGAAAAATTGAGGATATTGGGTTCATAGATTGTTTGAACGTGGCTATGCATACATTAAACCACATGTTCTCCTCATGCTGTTTCTAAAAATGTATGATTTAAGGCAGATTGTTGGAAATCAGTCAGTGACAGAGTAAAAAATACCTCAGTGTGGATCACTCGTCCAAAGTTTCAGTGGGGACCTGCAACGAAAAATTGAGGATATTGGGTTCATAGAATGTTGGAACGTGGCTATGCATACATTAAACCACATGTTCTCCTCATGCTGTTTCTAAAAATGTATGATTTAAGGCAGATTGTTGGAAATCAGTCAGTATTACAGTACAAAATACCTCAGTGTGGTACACTTGTGAACAGTTTTGGTGGGAACCTGCAACGAAAAATTGAGGATATTGGGTTCATAGTATGTTGGAACGTTGCTATGCATACATTAAACCACATGTTCTCCTCATGCTGTTTCTAAAAATGTATGATTTAAGGCAGATTGTTGGAAATCAGTCAGTATCACAGTAAAAATACCTCAGTGTGGTTCACTCGTCCAAAGTTTCAGTGGGGACCTGCAACGAAAAATTGAGGATATTGGGTTCATAGAATGTTGGAACGTGGCTATGCATACATTAAACCACATGTTCTCCTCATGCTGTTTCTAAAATGTATGATTTAAGGCAGATTGTTGGAAATCACTCAGTATCACAGTAGAAAATACCTCATTGTGGTTCACTCGTCCAAAGTTTCAGTGGGGACCTGCAACGAAAAATTGAGGATATTGGGTTCATAGAATGTTGGAACATGGCTATGCATACATTAAACCACATGTTCTCCTCATGCTGTTTCTAAAAATGTATGATTTAAGGCAGATTGTTGGAAATCAGTCAGTATCACAGTACAAAATACCTCAGTGTGGTTCACTCGTGAACAGTTTCTGTGGGTACCTGCAACGAAAAATTGAGGATATTGGGTTCATAGAATGTTGGAACGTGGCTATGCATACATTAAACCACATGTTCTCCTCATGCTGTTTCTAAAAATGTATGATTTAAGGCAGATTGTTGGAAATCAGTCAGTATCACAGTAGAAAATACCTCAGTGTGGTTCACTCGTCCAAAGTTTCAGTGGGGACCTGCAACGAAAAATTGAGGATATTGGGTTCATAGAATGTTTGAACGTGGCTATGCATACATTAAACCACATGTTCTCCTCATGCTGTTTCTAAAAATGTATGATTTAAGGCAGATTGTTGGAAATCACTCAGTATCACAGTACAAAATACCTCAGTGTGGTTCACTTGTCCAAAGTTTCAGTGGGGACCTGCAACGAAAAATTGAGGATATTGGGTTCATAGAATGTTGGAACGTGGCTATGCATACATTAAACCACATGTTCTCCTCATGCTGTTTCTAAAAATGTATGATTTAAGGCAGATTGTTGGAAATCAGTCAGTATCACAGTACAAAATACCTCAGTGTGGTACACTTGTGAACAGTTTCGGTGGGAACCTGCAACGAAAAATTGAGGATATTGGGTTCATAGAATGTTGGAACATGGCTATGCATACATTAAACCACATGTTCTCCTCATGCTGTTTCTAAAAATGTATGATTTAAGGCAGATTGTTGGAAATCAGTCAGTATCACAGTACAAAATACCTCAGTGTGGTTCACTTGTGAAAGTTTCAGTGGGAACCTGCAACGAAAAAATTGAGGATATTGGGTTCATAGAATGTTGGAACATGGCTATGCATACATTAAACCACATGTTCTCCTCATGCTGTTTCTAAAAATGTATGATTTAAGGCAGATTGTTGGAAATCACTCAGTATCACAGTAGAAAATACCTCATTGTGGTTCACTCGTCCAAAGTTTCAGTGGGGACCTGCAACGAAAAAATGAGGATATTGGGTTCATAGAATGTTGAAAATGGCTATGCATACATTAAACCACATGTTCTCCTCATGCTGTTTCTAAAAATGTATGATTTAAGGCAGATTGTTGGAAATCAGTCAGTATCACAGTAGAAAATACCTCATTGTGGTTCACTTGTGAAAAGTTTCTGTGGGGACCTGCAACGAAAAATTGAGGATATTGGGTTCATAGAATGTTGGAACATGGCTATGCATACATTAAACCACATGTTCTCCTCATGCTGTTTCTAAAAATGTATGATTTAAGGCAGATTGTTGGAAATCAGTCAGTATCACAGTACAAAATACCTCAGTGTGGTTCACTTGGCCAAAGTTTCAGTGGGGACCTGTAACAACGAAAAATTGAGGATATTGGGTTCATAGAATGTTGAACGTGGCTATGCATACATTAAACCACACGCTCTCCTCATGCTGTTTCTAAAAATGTATGATTTAACCCAGATTGTTGTAAATCATTCAGTTACACTCCTAAATTCACCTCATTGTGGTTCACTCGTCCAAAGTTTCAGTGGGGACCTGCAACGAAAAATTGAGGATATTGGGTTCATAGAATGTTGGAACGTGGCTATGCATACATTAAACCACATGTTCTCCTCATGCTGTTTCTAAAAATGTATGATTTAAGGCAGATTGTTGGAAATCAGTCAGTGATCAGAGTAAAAATACCTCAGTGTGGATCACTCGTCCAAAGTTTCAGTGGGGACCTGCAACGAAAAATTGAGGATATTGGGTTCATAGAATGTTGGAACGTGGCTATGCATACATTAAACCACATGTTCTCTTCATGCTGTTTCTAAAAATGTATGATTTAAGGCAGATTGTTGGAAATCACTCAGTATCACAGTACAAAATACCTCAGTGTGGTACACTTGTGAACAGTTTCAGTGGGGACCTGCAACGAAAAATTGAGGATATTGGGTTCATAGAATGTTGGAACGTGGCTATGCATACATTAAACCACATGTTCTCCTCATGCTGTTTCTAAAAATGTATGATTTAAGGCAGATTGTTGGAAATCACTCAGTATCACAGTAGAAAATACCTCAGTGTGGTTCACTCGTCCAAAGTTTCAGTGGGGACCTGCAACGAAAAATTGAGGATATTGGGTTCATAGAATGTTGGAACGTGGCTATGCATACATTAAACCACATGTTCTCCTCATGCTGTTTCTAAAAATGTATGATTTAAGGCAGATTGTTGGAAATCAGTCAGTATCACAGTACAAAATACCTCAGTGTGGTACACTTGTGAACATTTTCAGTGGGAACCTGTAACGAAAAATTGAGGATATTGGGTTCATAGAATGTTGGAACATGGCTATGCATACATTAAACCACATGTTCTCCTCATGCTGTTTCTAAAAATGTATGATTTAAGGCAGATTGTTGGAAATCACTCAGTATCACAGTAGAAAATACCTCATTGTGGTTCACTCGTCCAAAGTTTCAGTGGGGACCTGCAACGAAAAATTGAGGATATTGGGTTCATAGAATGTTGGAACGTGGCTATGCATACATTAAACCACATGTTCTCCTCATGCTGTTTCTAAAAATGTATGATTTAAGGCAGATTGTTGGAAATCAGTCAGTGACACAGTAAAAAATACCTCAGTGTGGATCACTCGTCCAAAGTTTCAGTGGGGACCTGCAACGAAAAATTGAGGATATTGGGTTCATAGAATGTTGGAACGTGGCTATGCATACATTAAACCACATGTTCTCCTCATGCTGTTTCTAAAAATGTATGATTTAAGGCAGATTGTTGGAAATCAGTCAGTATCACAGTACAAAATACCTCAGTGTGGTACACTTGTGAACAGTTTCGGTGGGTACCTGCAACGAAAAATTGAGGATATTGGGTTCATAGAATGTTGGAACGTGGCTATGCATACATTAAACCACATGTTCTCCTCATGCTGTTTCTAAAAATGTATGATTTAAGGCAGATTGTTGGAAATCAGTCAGTGACAGAGTAAAAAATACCCCAGTGTGGATCACTCGTCCAAAGTTTCAGTGGGGCCCTGCAACGAAAAATTGAGGATATTGGGTTCATAGAATGTTGGAACGTGGCTATGCATACATTAAACCACATGTTCTCCTCATGCTGTTTCTAAAAATGTATGATTTAAGGCAGATTGTTGGAAATCAGTCAGTATCACAGTACAAAATCCCTCAGTGTGGTACACTTGTGAACATTTTCAGTGGGAACCTGTAACGAAAAATTGAGGATATTGGGTTCATAGAATGTTGGAACATGGCTATGCATACATTAAACCACATGTTCTCCTCATGCTGTTTCTAAAAATGTATGATTTAAGGCAGATTGTTGGAAATCACTCAGTATCACAGTAGAAAATACCTCATTGTGGTTCACTCGTCCAAAGTTTCAGTGGGGACCTGCAACGAAAAAATGAGGATATTGGGTTCATAGAATGTTGGAACGTGGCTATGCATACATTAAACCACATGTTCTCCTCATGCTGTTTCTAAAAATGTATGATTTAAGGCAGATTGTTGGAAATCACTCAGTATCACAGTAGAAAATACCTCATTGTGGTTCACTCGTCCAAAGTTTCAGTGGGGACCTGCAACGAAAAAAAATTGAGGATATTGGGTTCATAGAATGTTGGAACATGGCTATGCATACATTAAACCACATGTTCTCCTCATGCTGTTTCTAAAAATGTATGATTTAAGGCAGATTGTTGGAAATCAGTCAGTATCACAGTACAAAATACCTCAGTGTGGTACACTTGTGAACATTTTCGGTGGGAACCTGCAACGAAAAATTGAGGATATTGGGTTCATAGAATTATTGAACGTGGCTATGCATACATTAAACCACATGTTCTCCTCATGCTGTTTCTAAAAATGTATGATTTAAGGCAGATTGTTGGAAATCACTCAGTATCACAGTACAAAATACCTCAGTGTGGTTCACTCGTCCACAGTTTCAGTGGGGACCTGCAACGAAAAATTGAGGATATTGGGTTCATAGAATGTTGGAACGTGGCTATGCATACATTAAACCACATGTTCTCCTCATGCTGTTTCTAAAAATGTATGATTTAAGGCAGATTGTTGGAAATCACTCAGTATCACAGTACAAAATACCTCAGTGTGGTACACTTGTGAACAGTTTTGTTGGGAACCTGCAACTAAAAATTGAGGATATTGGGTTCATAGAATGTTGGAACGTGGCTATGCATACATTAAACCACATGTTCTCCTCATGCTGTTTCTAAAAATGTATGATTTAAGGCAGATTGTTGGAAATCACTCAGTGACACAGTAAAAAATAACTCAGTGTGATACACTTGTGAAAGTTTCAGTGGGACCTGCAACCAAAAATTGAGGATATTGGGTTTATACAATGTTGAACGTGGCTATGAATACATTAAACCACATGTTCTCCTCATGCTGTTTCTAAAAATGTATGATTTAAGGCAGATTGTTGGAAATCAGTCAGTGTCAGAGTACAAAATACCTCAGTGTGGATCACTCGTCCAAAGTTTCAGTGGGGACCTGCAACGAAAAATTGAGGATATTGGGTTCATAGAATGTTGGAACGTGGCTATGCATACATTAAACCACATGTTCTCCTCATGCTGTTTCTAAAAATGTATGATTTAAGGCAGATTGTTGGAAATCACTCAGTATCACAGTACAAAATACCTCAGTGTGGTACACTTGTGAACAGTTTCTGTGGGAACCTGCAACGAAAAATTGAGGATATTGGGTTCATAGAATGTTGGAACGTGGCTATGCATACATTAAACCACATGTTCTCCTCATGCTGTTTCTAAACATGTATGATTTAAGGCAGATTGTTGGAAATCACTCAGTATCACAGTACAAAATACCTCAGTGTGATACACTTGTGAACAGTTTTGGTGGGAACCTGCAACGAAAAATTGAGGATATTGGGTTCATAGAATGTTGGAACGTGGCTATGCATACATTAAACCACATGTTCTCCTCATGCTGTTTCTAAAAATGTATGATTTAAGGCAGATTGTTGGAAATCACTCAGTATCACAGTAGAAAATACCTCAGTGTGGTTCACTCGTCCAAAGTTTCAGTGGGGACCTGCAACGAAAAATTGAGGATATTGGGTTCATAGAATGTTTGAACATGGCTATGCATACATTAAACCACATGTTCTCCTCATGCTGTTTCTAAAAATGTATGATTTAAGGCAGATTGTTGGAAATCACTCAGTGTCACAGTAGAAAATACCTCATTGTGGTTCACTCGTCCAAAGTTTCAGTGGGGACCTGCAACGTAAAATTGAGGATATTGGGTTCATAGAATGTTGGAACGTGGCTATGCATACATTAAACCACATGTTCTCCTCATGCTGTTTCTAAAAATGTATGATTTAAGGCAGATTGTTGGAAATCAGTCAGTGACAGAGTAAAAAATACCTCAGTGTGGATCACTCGTCCAAAGTTTCAGTGGGGACCTGCAACGAAAAATTGAGGATATTGGGTTCATAGAATGTTGGAACGTGGCTATGCATACATTAAACCACATGTTCTCCTCATGCTGTTTCTAAAATGTATGATTTAAGGCAGATTGTTGGAAATCAGTCAGTATCACAGTACAAAATACCTCAGTGTGGATCACTTGTCCAAAGTTTCAGTGGGGACCTGCAACGAAAAATTGAGGATATTGGGTTCATAGAATGTTGAACGTGGCTATGCATACATTAAACCACATGTTCTCCTCATGCTGTTTCTAAAATGTATGATTTAAGGCAGATTGTTGGAAATCAGTCAGTGATCACAGTAAAAATACCTCAGAGTGGTTAACTCTTCCAATGTTTGTGTGTGGACCTGCTACTAAAAATTCATGATATTGGGTTCATAGTATGTTGAACATGGCTATGCATACATTAAACCACATGTTCTCCTCATGCTGTTTCTAAAAATGTATGATTTAAGGCAGATTGTTGGAAATCACTCAGTATCACAGTACAAAATACCTCAGTATAGAACAATAGTGAAACGTTCGTGTTGGAACCTGGAACGAATAATTGAGGATATTGGGTTCATAGAATGTTGGAACGTGGCTATGCATACATTAAACCACATGTTCTCCTCATGCTGTTTCTAAACATGTATGATTTAAGGCAGATTGTTGGAAATCACTCAGTATCACAGTACAAAATACCTCAGTGTGATACACTTGTGAACAGTTTCAGTGGGGAACCTGCAACGAAAAATTGAGGATATTGGGTTCATAGAATGTTGGAACGTGGCTATGCATACATTAAACCACATGTTCTCCTCATGCTGTTTCTAAAAATGTATGATTTAAGGCAGATTGTTGGAAATCAGTCAGTGACAGAGTATAAAATACCTCAGTGTGGATCACTCGTCCAAAGTTTCAGTGGTGGGGACCTGCAACGAAAAATTGAGGATATTGGGTTCATAGAATGTTTGAACGTGGCTATGCATACATTAACCCACATGTTCTCCTCATGCTGTTTCTAAAAATGTATGATTTAAGGCAGATTGTTGGAAATCACTCAGTATCACAGTACAAAATACCTCAGTGTGGTACACTTGTGAACAGTTTTTGTGGGAACCTGCAACGAAAAATTGAGGATATTGGGTTCATAGAATGTTGGAACGTGGCTATGCATACATTAAACCACATGTTCTCCTCATGCTGTTTCTAAAAATGTATGATTTAAGGCAGATTGTTGGAAATCACTCAGTATCACAGTAGAAAATACCTCATTGTGGTTCACTCGTCCAAAGTTTCAGTGGGGACCTGCAACGAAAAATTGAGGATATTTGGTTCATAGAATGTTGGAACATGGCTATGCATACATTAAACCACATGTTCTCCTCATGCTGTTTCTAAAAATGTATGATTTAAGGCAGATTGTTGGAAATCACTCAGTGTCACAGTAGAAAATACCTCATTGTGGTTCACTCGTCCAAAGTTTCAGTGGGGACCTGCAACGTAAAATTGAGGATATTGGGTTCATAGAATGTTGGAACGTGGCTATGCATACATTAAACCACATGTTCTCCTCATGCTGTTTCTAAAAATGTATGATTTAAGGCAGATTGTTGGAAATCAGTCAGTGACAGAGTAAAAAATACCTCAGTGTGGATCACTCGTCCAAAGTTTCAGTGGGGACCTGCAACGAAAAATTGAGGATATTGGGTTCATAGAATGTTGGAACGTGGCTATGCATACATTAAACCACATGTTCCCCTCATGCTGTTTCTAAAAATGTATGATTTAAGGCAGATTGTTGGAAATCAGTCAGTGACAGAGTAAAAAATACCTCAGTGTGGATCACTCGTCCAAAGTTTCAGTGGGGCCCTGCAACGAAAAATTGAGGATATTGGGTTCATAGAATTGTGGACAGTGGCTATGCGTACATTAAACCACATGTTCTCCTCATGCTGTTTCTAAAAATGTATGATTTAAGGCAGATTGTTGGAAATCACCTCAGTGTGGATCACTCGTCCAAAGTTTCAGTGGGGACCTGCAACGAAAAATTGAGGATATTGGGTTCATAGAATGTTGGAACGTGGCTATGCATACATTAAACCACATGTTCTCCTCATGCTGTTTCTAAAAATGTATGATTTAAGGCAGATTGTTGGAAATCACTCAGTATCACAGTACAAAATACCTCAGTGTGGTACACTTGTGAAAAGTTTTGGTGGGAACCTGCAACGAAAAATTGAGGATATTGGGTTCATAGAATGTTGGAACGTGGCTATGCATACATTAAACCACATGTTCTCCTCATGCTGTTTCTAAAAATGTATGATTTAAGGCAGATTGTTGGAAATCAGTCAGTATCACAGTACAAAATACCTCAGTGTGGTACACTTGTGAAAATTTTCAGTGGGAACCTGTAACGAAAAATTGAGGATATTGGGTTCATAGAATGTTGGAACATGGCTATGCATACATTAAACCACATGTTCTCCTCATGCTGTTTCTAAAAATGTATGATTTAAGGCAGATTGTTGGAAATCACTCAGTATCACAGTAGAAAATACCTCATTGTAGTTCACTCGTCCAAAGTTTCAGTGGGGACCTGCAACAAAAAAATGAGGATATTGGGTTCATAGAATGTTGGAACGTGGCTATGCATACATTAAACCACATGTTCTCCTCATGCTGTTTCTAAAAATGTATGATTTAAGGCAGATTGTTGGAAATCAGTCAGTGACACAGTAAAAAATACCTCATTTTGGTACACTTGTGAACAGTTTCAGTGGGGACCTGCAACGAAAAATTGAGGATATTGGGTTCATAGAATGTTGGAACGTGGCTATGCATACATTAAACCACATGTTCTCCTCATGCTGTTTCTAAAAATGTATGATTTAAGGCAGATTGTTGGAAATCACTCAGTATCACAGTAGAAAATACCTCATTGTGGTTCACTCGTCCAAAGTTTCAGTGGGGACCTGCAACGAAAAATTGAGGATATTGGGTTCATAGAATGTTGGAACGTGGCTATGCATACATTAAACCACATGTTCTCCTCATGCTGTTTCTAAAAATGTATGATTTAAGGCAGATTGTTGGAAATCACTCAGTATCACAGTAGAAAATACCTCATTGTGGTTCACTCGTCCAAAGTTTCAGTGGGGACCTGCAACGAAAAAATGAGGATATTGGGTTCATAGAATGTTGGAACGAAAAATTGAGGATATTGGGTTCATAGAATGTTGGAACGTGGCTATGCATACATTAAACCACATGTTCTCCTCATGCTGTTTCTAAAAATGTATGATTTAAGGCAGATTGTTGGAAATCACTCAGTATCACAGTAGAAAATACCTCATTGTGGTTCACTCGTCCAAAGTTTCAGTGGGGACCTGCAACGAAAAAATTAGGATATTGGGTTCATAGAATGTTGGAACGTGGCTATGCATACATTAAACCACATGTTCTCCTCATGCTGTTTCTAAAAATGTATGATTTAAGGCAGATTGTTGGAAATCAGTCAGTGACAGAGTAAAAAATACCTCATTGTGGTACACTTGTGAACAGTTTCAGTGGGGACCTGCAACGAAAAATTGAGGATATTGGGTTCATAGAATGTTGGAACGTGGCTATGCATACATTAAACCACATGTTCTCCTCATGCTGTTTCTAAAAATGTATGATTTAAGGCAGATTGTTGGAAATCACTCAGTATCACAGTAGAAAATACCTCATTGTGGTTCACTCGTCCAAAGTTTCAGTGGGGACCTGCAACGAAAAATTGAGGATATTGGGTTCATAGAATGTTGGAACGTGGCTATGCATACATTAAACCACATGTTCTCCTCATGCTGTTTCTAAAAATGTATGATTTAAGGCAGATTGTTGGAAATCAGTCAGTGACAGAGTATAAAATACCTCAGTGTGGATCACTCGTCCAAAGTTTCAGTGGGGACCTGCAACGAAAAATTGAGGATATTGGGTTCATAGAATGTTGGAACGTGGCTATGCATACATTAAACCACATGTTCTCCTCATGCTGTTTCTAAAAATGTATGATTTAAGGCAGATTGTTGGAAATCAGTCAGTGACAGAGTAAAAAATACCTCAGTGTGGATCACTCGTCCAAAGTTTCAGTGGGGCCCTGCAACGAAAAATTGAGGATATTGGGTTCATAGAATGTTGGAACGTGGCTATGCATACATTAAACCACATGTTCTCCTCATGCTGTTTCTAAAAATGTATGATTTAAGGCAGATTGTTGGAAAATCAGTCAGTGACAGAGTAAAATACCTCAGTGTGGATCACACTCGTCAAAGATTCAGTGGGGCCCTGCAACGAAAAATTGAGGATTTTTGTTTGATAGATTGTTGGAACGTGGCTATGCATACATTAACCCACATGTTCTCCTCATGCTGTTTCTAAAAATGTATGATTTAAGGCAGATTGTTGGAAATCACTCAGTATCACAGTACAAAAATACTCAGTGTGGAACACTAGTCAAAACTAATGTAGGTACCATGCAACGAAAAATAGAGGATATTGGGTTCATAGAATGTTGAACGTGGCTATGCATACATTAAACCACATGTTCTCCTCATGCTGTTTCTAAAAATGTATGATTTAAGGCATATTGTTGGAAATCAGTCAGTATCACAGTACAAAATACCCTCAGTGTGGTTCACTTGTGAACAGTTTCAGTGGGAACCTGCAACGAAAAATTGAGGATATTGGGTTCATAGAATGTTGAACCATGGCTATGCATACATTAAACCACATGTTCTCCTCATGCTGTTTCTAAAAATGTATGATTTAAGGCAGATTGTTGGAAATCACTCAGTATCACAGTAGAAAATACCTCATTGTGGTTCACTCGTCCAAAGTTTCAGTGGGGACCTGCAACAAAAAATTGAGGATATTGGGTTCATAGAATGTTGAACGTGGTGGCTATGCATACATTAAACCACATGTTCTCCTCATGCTGTTTCTAAAAATGTATGATTTAAGGCAGATTGTTGGAAATCAGTCAGTGACACAGTAAAAAATACCTCATTTTGGTACACTTGTGAACAGTTTCAGTGGGGACCTGCAACGAAAAATTGAGGATATTGGGTTCATAGAATGTTGGAACGTGGCTATGCATACATTAAACCACATGTTCTCTTCATGCTGTTTCTAAAAATGTATGATTTAAGGCAGATTGTTGGAAATCACTCAGTATCACAGTAGAAAATACCTCATTGTGGTTCACTCGTCCAAAGTTTCAGTGGGGACCTGCAACGAAAAATTGAGGATATTGGGTTCATAGAATGTTGGAACGTGGCTATGCATACATTAACCCACATGTTCTCCTCATGCTGTTTCTAAAAATGTATGATTTAAGGCAGATTGTTGGAAATCACTCAGTGTCACAGTAGAAAATACCTCATTGTGGTTCACTCGTCCAAAGTTTCAGTGGGGACCTGCAACGTAAAATTGAGGATATTGGGTTCATAGAATGTTGGAACGTGGCAAGAAAAATTGAGGATATTGGGTTCATAGAATGTTGGAACGTGGCTATGCATACATTAAACCACATGTTCTCCTCATGCTGTTTCTAAAAATGTATGATTTAAGGCAGATTGTTGGAAATCACTCAGTATCACAGTAGAAAATACCTCATTGTGGTTCACTCGTCCAAAGTTTCAGTGGGGACCTGCAACGAAAAAATGAGGATATTGGGTTCATAGAATGTTGGAACGTGGCTATGCATACATTAAACCACATGTTCTCCTCATGCTGTTTCTAAAAATGTATGATTTAAGGCAGATTGTTGGAAATCAGTCAGTGACAGAGTAAAAAATACCTCATTTTGGTACACTTGTGAACATTTTCAGTGGGGACCTGCAACGAAAAATTGAGGATATTGGGTTCATAGAATGTTGGAACGTGGCTATGCATACATTAAACCACATGTTCTCCTCATGCTGTTTCTAAAAATGTATGATTTAAGGCAGATTGTTGGAAATCAGTCAGTATTACAGTACAAAATACCTCAGTGTGGTACACTTGTGAACATTTTCGGTGGGAACCTGCAACGAAAAATTGAGGATATTGGGTTCATAGAATGTTGGAACGTGGCTATGCATACATTAAAAAACATGTTCTCCTCATGCTGTTTCTAAAAATATATGATTTAAGGCAGATTGTTGGAAATCAGTCAGTTACAGAGTAAAAAATACCTCAGTGTGGTTCACTCGTCCAAAGTTTCAGTGGGGACCTGCAACGAAAAATTGAGGATATTGGGTTCATAGAATGTTGGAACGTGGCTATGCATACATTAAACCACATGTTCTCCTCATGCTGTTTCTAAAAATGTATGATTTAAGGCAGATTGTTGGAAATCAGTCAGTATTACAGTACAAAATACCTCAGTGTGGTACACTTGTGAACATTTTCGGTGGGAACCTGCAACGAAAAATTGAGGATATTGGGTTCATAGAATGTTGGAACGTGGCTATGCATACATTAAAACCACATGTTCTCCTCATGCTGTTTCTAAAAATATATGATTTAAGGCAGATTGTTGGAAATCAGTCAGTATTACAGTACAAAATACCTCAGTGTGGTACACTTGTGAACATTTTCGGTGGGAACCTGCAACGAAAAATTGAGGATATTGGGTTCATAGAATGTTGGAACGTGGCCATGCATACATTAAACCACATGTTCTCCTCATGCTGTTTCTAAAAATGTATAATTTAAGGCAGATTGTTGGAAATCGCTCAGTATCACAGTAGAAAATACCTCATTGTGGTTCACTCGTCCAAAGTTTCAGTGGGGACCTGCAACGAAAAATTGAGGATATTGGGTTCATAGAATGTTGGAACGTGGCTATGCATACATTAAACCACATGTTCTCCTCATGCTGTTTCTAAAAATGTATGATTTAAGGCAGATTGTTGGAAATCGCTCAGTATCACAGTAGAAAATACCTCATTGTGGTTCACTCGTCCAAAGTTTCAGTGGGGACCTGCAAAGAAAAATTGAGGATATTGGGTTCATAGAATGTTGGAACGTGGCTATGCATACATTAAACCACATGTTCTCCTCATGCTGTTTCTAAAAATGTATGATTTAAGGCAGATTGTTGGAAATCAGTCAGTTACAGAGTAAAAAATACCTCAGTGTGGTTCACTCGTCCAAAGTTTCAGTGGGGACCTGCAAAAAAAATTGAGGATATTGGGTTCATAGAATGTTGGAACGTGGCTATGCATACATTAAACCACATGTTCTCCTCATGCTGTTTCTAAAAATGTATGATTTAAGGCAGATTGTTGGAAATCAGTCAGTATTACAGTACAAAATACCTCAGTGTGGTACACTTGTGAACATTTTCGGTGGGAACCTGCAACGAAAAATTGAGGATATTGGGTTCATAGAATGTTGGAACGTGGCCATGCATACATTAAACCACATGTTCTCCTCATGCTGTTTCTAAAAATGTATAATTTAAGGCAGATTGTTGGAAATCGCTCAGTATCACAGTAGAAAATACCTCATTGTGGTTCACTCGTCCAAAGTTTCAGTGGGGACCTGCAACGAAAAATTGAGGATATTGGGTTCATAGAATGTTGGAACGTGGCTATGCATACATTAAACCACATGTTCTCCTCATGCTGTTTCTAAAAATGTATGATTTAAGGCAGATTGTTGGAAATCGCTCAGTATCACAGTAGAAAATACCTCACTGTGGTTCACTCGTCCAAAGTTTCAGTGGGGACCTGCAAAGAAAAATTGAGGATATTGGGTTCATAGAATGTTGGAACGTGGCTATGCATACATTAAACCACATGTTCTCCTCATGCTGTTTCTAAAAATGTATGATTTAAGGCAGATTGTTGGAAATCACTCAGTATCACAGTAGAAAATACCTCACTGTGGTTCACTCGTCCAAAGTTTCAGTGGGGACCTGCAAAAAAAATTGAGGATATTGGGTTCATAGAATGTTGGAACGTGGCTATGCATACATTAAACCACATGTTCTCCTCATGCTGTTTCTAAAAATGTATGATTTAAGGCAGATTGTTGGAAATCAGTCAGTTACAGAGTAAAAAATACCTCAGTGTGGTTCACTCGTCCAAAGTTTCAGTGGGGACCTGCAAAAAAAATTGAGGAT
Source organism: Tenualosa thibaudeaui (assembly GCA_027481765.1). NCBI lineage: Eukaryota > Metazoa > Chordata > Actinopteri > Clupeiformes > Clupeidae > Tenualosa > Tenualosa thibaudeaui. The sequence continues at coordinate 1,747 of JAIFZK010000173.1, read as the reverse complement.
ATTGGGTTCATAGAATGTTGGAACGTGGCTATGCATACATTAAACCACATGTTCTCCTCATGCTGTTTCTAAAAATATATGATTTAAGGCAGATTGTTGGAAATCAGTCAGTATTACAGTACAAAATACCTCAGTGTGGTACACTTGTGAACATTTTCGGTGGGAACCTGCAACGAAAAATTGAGGATATTGGGTTCATAGAATGTTGGAACGTGGCCATGCATACATTAAACCACATGTTCTCCTCATGCTGTTTCTAAAAATGTATAATTTAAGGCAGATTGTTGGAAATCGCTCAGTATCACAGTAGAAAATACCTCATTGTGGTTCACTCGTCCAAAGTTTCAGTGGGGACCTGCAACGAAAAATTGAGGATATTGGGTTCATAGAATGTTGGAACGTGGCTATGCATACATTAAACCACATGTTCTCCTCATGCTGTTTCTAAAATTATGATTTAAGGGCAGATTGTTGGAAATCGCGCTCAGTATCACAGTAGAAAATACCTCACTGTGGTTCACTCGTCCAAAGTTTCAGTGGGGACCTGCAAAGAAAAATTGAGGATATTGGGTTCATAGAATGTTGGAACGTGGCTATGCATACATTAAACCACATGTTCTCCTCATGCTGTTTCTAAAAATGTATGATTTAAGGCAGATTGTTGGAAATCAGTCAGTTACAGAGTAAAAAATACCTCAGTGTGGTTCACTCGTCCAAAGTTTCAGTGGGGACCTGCAACGAAAAATTGAGGATATTGGGTTCATAGAATGTTGGAACATGGCTATGCATACATTAAACCACATGTTCTCCTCATGCTGTTTCTAAAAATGTATGATTTAAGGCAGATTGTTGGAAATCAGTCAGTATTACAGTACAAAATACCTCAGTGTGGTACACTTGTGAACATTTTCGGTGGGAACCTGCAACGAAAAATTGAGGATATTGGGTTCATAGAATGTTGGAACGTGGCCATGCATACATTAAACCACATGTTCTCCTCATGCTGTTTCTAAAAATGTATAATTTAAGGCAGATTGTTGGAAATCGCTCAGTATCACAGTAGAAAATACCTCATTGTGGTTCACTCGTCCAAAGTTTCAGTGGGGACCTGCAACGAAAAATTGAGGATATTGGGTTCATAGAATGTTGGAACGTGGCTATGCATACATTAAACCACATGTTCTCCTCATGCTGTTTCTAAAAATGTATGATTTAAGGCAGATTGTTGGAAATCGCTCAGTATCACAGTAGAAAATACCTCATTGTGGTTCACTCGTCCAAAGTTTCAGTGGGGACCTGCAACGAAAAATTGAGGATATTGGGTTCATAGAATGTTGGAACGTGGCTATGCATACATTAAACCACATGTTCTCCTCATGCTGTTTCTAAAAATGTATGATTTAAGGCAGATTGTTGGAAATCGCTCAGTATCACAGTAGAAAATACCTCAGTGTGGTTCACTCGTCCAAAGTTTCAGTGGGGACCTGCAAAGAAAAATTGAGGATATTGGGTTCATAGAATGTTGGAACGTGGCTATGCATACATTAAACCACATGTTCTCCTCATGCTGTTTCTAAAAATGTATGATTTAAGGCAGATTGTTGGAAATCAGTCAGTTATCACTCAGTAAAAATACCTCAGTGTGGTTCACTCGTCCAAAGTTTGGTTCACTGGGGACCTGCAAAGTTTCAGAGGATATTGGGTTCATAGAATGTTGCAACGTAATGCATACATTGTTCTCCACATG